>JAXDDW010000016.1:3720000-4372500 GCA_034670385.1 Hoplostethus mediterraneus
TCTCTCTCTCAGACCCTCCAGAGAAGCCCCCCAAGCCTTCCACAGCCACACAGGTAACAAGAAAAGTGGTTTTACTGATGTGATTGTTGACGCCCGCGTGACGCCTTGTGGCCCGAAAGTGAAGGTAAAGCGATGCCCCCTTTTGCGTCGGTTTCAGCCCCGGCCCACGGCAGAGCTGGACAGATCCGACGACCGGGTTTACACCGGCGTCATGGCGATGGTCAAGGAGGTGGTCCAGCTGAAGAACGACGTGAACACGCTGCCCGCCTCAGAGTACCCCAACGCTGTCAAAGTAAGGCGTGTGTGTGTGTGTGCGTGTGTGTGTGCGTGTGTGTGTGCCTTAGGTGAATCATCTGTTTAAAGAGAAATTTCATCTCTCCTTTTCCCTCTTATATATTCACCTATATATATATTCTCCTCTTCCCTTCCCCTCCAACTCCCGTCTCGCCCTCCTAACGCCCTTTCTTTCTACCCTCTCCTCTCGCTATCCTCCATCTGTCCTTCCCTCCTTCCCTTTGTCCTTCCCACCTCCCCTCCACCCTTTACCTGCCCTTCTCTCCCTCCGTCCTCCACCATCAGGCAGTGGGTTTCACTCTTCGCGGTCTGATCCAAAGCGTCGATGAGATCCTGCCTTCCCTGCACAGTTCCATCAGGACAGAGGTAGGCCTCCTCCGACTCTCCTCCTTCTTCTCGTAGACTCCCTCCTTTCGCCGCCGGTTGAATACTTTATGGGGCAACTGTATAATTAATGATCGAATGTCATTTTTCTGACGATGTTGTAAGAATATATATATCCGTCCCGTTCTAGATCGAGGGCACCGAGAGGCTGCTGAACAAGGATTTAGGGGAGCTGATCAACAAGATGCGTCTGGCCCAGCAGAACTCAGTCACGTCGCTGAAGGAGGAGTGCCAGAGGCAGATGCTGGCGGCCGCCCACACCCTGGCACTGGACTCCAAGAACCTGCTGGACGCCGTGGACCAGGCCCGGATCAGGGCCAACCTGGCAAAGCCGAGGCCGGATTCGCCGCCTGCAAACGGCAAGCCCTGAATCTCACCTTTCTGGACTCACCTGGAGCAACCAGAAGTGACTTGGGCCAAACCTGAGAACCTGATTTATTGCAGGGCCCCAGGAGGTTCTTCAAAACCAGCAAAGTATCCAGAGAATCAAAACACCGTGGGATATGCAACATATAAACAACGCATGTTCAAAACATTGAAATGCTTTTAATTGCATACACAATTGAAGCTCCAATGACCTTAAACAATAATGGAGTTCTTGTCCATTTTTGTTCAGTCAGCAGACCAGTCCAGATGTTGGGATCAACTAGATCCACTGGAATGGTTTGACTTGTACGCACCACCATTAACTCACCCTTCGTGTTTCCTGCTTCCCTACCAAAGTGCAACAGAAACAGGGGTGTAAAGTACTTGAGGAATTGTACTTTGTTACTATACTTAAGTACTATTTTAGGGGATTTGTACTTTTTTGTACTATTATTAAGTGTGTATACTTGTACTCTTACTCAATTACATTTTCGAGAGAAAAATAATACTTTTTACTCTTGTCATTTAAAATTCTGACCTTCAAAGTATAAAGTACTTCAAAGTACAAGTTACAAGTTAGTATTATTTTTTTCACTGGCCCAACTATTAACCCTGCGGCTATCTGTTTTCGCCGGGGTAACTCCATCACAGCCCTCCCTCCCAACAGCCAATCAGATCCCAATCAATGGTAAATTAACCTGCCCATACTCTTGCTGATTGGTCCATGGGGGTCTTTGATTATAGACACCTCCTCATAATATGACAGTTAGAGAAGCTACAGAAGATGGCCACTAACGAGTGATGAGGATGAAACGGTCGGCACCCATGGTGAACAGGGTCAGCTAGCCAGTATGTGGTTGGTAAATACTGGCTAGCTGGACCCATTCGGTTCCACTAGCATCGCTACAAAATGCTAACAAGCTTCCAGTGGACATTTTCAGTAACCGTATTGCCAATTTAAAAATGCTTTCAAGTCTTTGACAAGAAGCTTAGGATGTGTAAGTATAAGAAACTGAACTATCCCTTAATTTTTTACAGGCTGTAGTTTGGCCAACTTTACAACTGGACGCTGTGATGTGAATGCTGTCCATGTTAGTTTACCAATGTTTTTTCAAATTTGATGGAGAAGTGTATTAAAGTCATTTTAATGCAAAAATGTCTCCTCTGTTATGTAATTTCAGCATTGTCTATCCACTGCAAGAATAAAATAAGTTTACTTTTTACTTTTTTAGTTCCTTATTACAGCACAGGAGTGACATCTCATCACATGATGGGTTAAAACATGCTTGTCATGTGGGGACCCAGCCGGAGGTTGGGTTTAGAAGACGGTGGTCTTGTCCTCACTAACTGAGACATCTAAAGTGTGTTTGACATGTCAACTCCACAGATTGGTTGGATCAGTCATCGTCCCCACCACTGATCAAAATGGATTTGAGGTTTCCACCATAGAAACCAGGCCCTACATGACTGAAGACCACATACTCATCCATGCACTCGCTTACACAGGAGGAGTCATTCACATGTTATTGGATTCTTTCATTGAAATAATTGTAATTACTCTATTAGTTGTATGAAAATGTCTTTATGGATATTATTCACTATTTTGAACACTCATCATTAATGATGTTTTGCAGCACATCTATCATGCCATCCATTTGGTATAGTGGCAAGAAAAAGTCACCCACCACCACACCCCACCTACTTTGTGCATTCTTTCCTCAATTCTATTAAAGTGAAAAGTTATTTTTCTTAATTAATCAGAGTGTACATAGATCACTCCATTATTATTGGACTTAATGTGATCTTGGTGTGAGGATGCTGTCTGGTTGGATTTTCAAATCAAAACAACAGTGCTTGGTGGATTATGACATCATTAAGGTCCTGGAACTCAGATGGATTTTGGTCATTGCGACTGGACGAAGAACGAAGCAATTTCGGTAAGTCAGTGGTTTTCCTCTTTAATGTTTAAGTGTTTGAGGTCCAGTGATGCAGGAACTTCCAACCAGAGGTGGAAAGTGGAGTGAAAGATCTGTTTAGTCAGGGACCACTTTAACTTGACTTGAGCAGGTTTCTAGACAAGTATAGTCTCTCTTCAAACTTTGACTTGAGGAAAGGCCAGAAAAATGAGTTGACTCAATCAAAAGTAGCCGTCTTCTGTAATGTACTGTGTTCACACTAACATGAGTGGCTGTGGCTCAGGAGGTAGAGCGGGTCGTCCGCTAATCGGAAGATCGGCGGTTCGATCCCAGGCTCCCCCAGTCCGCATGTTGAAGTGTCCTTGGGCAAGGCACTGTACCCCAAGTTGCCCCCGAAGCTGCGCCTTATGTGTATGAATGGTTAGATTCCCCTGATGTGCAGGTTGGCACCTTACATGGTAGCGCCTTGCCATCAGTGTATGAATGTGTGTGATTGGGTGAATGTGGATGTAGTGTAAAGCGCTTTGAGTGGTTGGAAATGATTAGAAAAGTGCTATATAAGTACAGACCATTTACCATGACCTTCTGTTCATCTCCAGTGTTTCAGCCATTTCTGTTCCATTTATGTTGAATGACAATTTAACATAAGTTAACGGTTGTGTTAAATGGATATTTAAAGGGATTGAAGTAACTATTTTCTCTCTATTCTCTCCATGTCTCCATTTTCCTTTCAATTATCCTCCATAGCAAACATGATAAGCTGTCCATCCAAGATCTCTGGTAACTATGAGATACTGAAATACGTTGGAGAGGGGGCCTTTGGTGCTGTAGCCCAGTGTAAGAAACTGGACACCGGGGAGATTCTGGCTGTGAAGATACCAAAGAGTATATATTATAACGATCAGGCCATAAAGGAGGTGGGTGACTTCACTGTCATGCAACAGATTGTGTTATATCTGCTCTGTTTGTCAGATTTAGTCTGATCCATTTAAAACATTTGTATCACGTAAACTACCTGTTGATAACATCACCATGTCAAACTTGTCATGTATCCCTAGTTGTCCATGTTGAACAATCTCAGACATCTGGATGCGAATGAGACCAACATTCTGAAGTTCTTTCAGAACTTTGAATCGGACGGTCTAACTTGTCTGGTGTTCGAGGTGTTGGACATCTCCTTATACAAGTACATGGAGCAGAGGTTGACCCCTCTGCCACTAAACTTCATAAGGTCCATCATCCGACAGGTACAGACGCCATCAGACAGGAAGTAAATTCAAAGCTTCAGATATGTTCCACTGTGGTTCATGCTCTATATTCTATGACCGACTTTGTCCTTGCAGATGGCCACAGCATTCAAGGCCCTGAAGAGCATCGGAGTGATCCACGCAGATGTGAAGCTGGAAAACATCATGCTGGTGGATCGTCTGAGCGAGCCCTTCAGGGTCAAGCTGATAGACTTTGGCATGGCCCTTCTGAGGACTGAAGCCGAGCAAGGCTCTACACATCAGCCCCTTGCCTACAGGTGAGATCTACTGGAGAGGATTTTCAGTTTCTCACTTCTACTGTAAATACTTAGCAGGGTGTGTGTTTCCTGTCCATACCGGTGAGGACAAATGTTGAATTCAGGGCTACATAAGTCTCAGCTGTTGTGACATTCTCCTACTGATGCCTCCTTGTTTCATCTCTACCATGTTTCCCCATGTTGTATTGTTATTCCTCAAAGCACGACAATGTTTCTGATTTGGTGTGCTGCTGTTCTTCCACACTCAGGTCTCCAGAAATCCTTTTGGGGCTCCCGTTTTGTGAGGCCGTGGACATGTGGTCGCTGGGCTGCTTGATGTGGGAATTGTTCACCTGTACTGATACCTTCCCTGGGTGGAGTGAATATGATGTGGTCAGTACCTTACTATAGCTGGACTCTGCTCCCTTTCTACACGAACCCTTAATTATTGATAGCAGTAGCTACTCTAAGACCAGCAGATGATGATCACAGCAGACAAGTAATAAAACCATATGGAGTCCTGATAGTCTAGACTGATCCTGTGTTTCGCCTCCAGATGCGATTCATCGTCGACCTCCTGGGTCAGCCAGCGGACCACCTCCTGAATGCTGGGCGTAAAACAAAGAAGTTATTCATCTTCAGGAGGGATAGAGGCTGGAGGCTCATGGTACCACAACACCGCTTTATTGACCGCTTTATTGAATTTTCATGAGAATATTTATTGTCAGTATCAATCAGTAATTCATCTAAAGTGATAAGACATTTCAAATACACGTTACCTTCTTTTAGACACCAGAGGCGTATGAATGTAAAACGCACAGACAGTCCACAGACCACAGGGAGTACTTATTCAGATCTCTGGATGAGCTGACAGAGGTAGGTAGTCCAGTAGGTGGTAGCTGCTGAAGACAGGAGTGAGTCAGGAAGATGATTCCACTGATTTCCTGTTGGACTTTTCTCATCATTTGGTAATTTAGTTCAACCTGAAGGAAGAGGACATGGCTGAGGTCGCTGATAGGAGGGAGTTTGTTGACCTCCTGAAAGGAATGCTCCAGATGGATGCCAGCGAGAGGATCACACCAAGTGAAGTCCTCTCACATCCATTCATCGCAATGAGCGATCTCGCCAGCAGCTCCCACCACAGCTCTCAGTAAGTGTGTGTGTTTGGATGTGTGGTGTGAGTCCTTATATTGCTGCTTTGCACATCGGTTATCAGACAAGGGTAGGCGCTGTAGGTGGATGATTCATCAATTGATCAACTGATTGATTGATTGGCATGCTTGTCCAGTGGGAGGTCTTGCTTCCTGGCTATGAGCATAACTGAGTTTGTCCTTTTGGAAGGTACCTGAATGTACCTGTACAACAAATTTGAGCTAGCAGTATATGTTAACTGCATGTGTCCTCATTCAGCAGCTCTAGGGTAACTTCTATCTTGGTTCAGCCAATGCCAGACATGGCCTCCAACGAGAGCGTGGATATCCCCCAGGCTGTTCTGGACTCCAGCTCCCTGTCCATCATTGAACTGACACCTGAGGAGACTCCATCGCTGGACACCTCAGAGGTAGGAATCACTGCTTGCTCAGTGTCAATTATATATTAGGAATAATGTACAGTTGAAAATTCACTCAACCAGGAATGAATGTTATTATTGTTAATAGTACTAATCGTCTCCTCACAGGTTGGATCTCCAGCAGCAAGCCCCACTGTGGACTCTGCTGTTGTGGCCACCCCTTCGGTTCCCCTGAGCAGCCCTGTTGCTGACCCCGCCATTACTGTGAACCAGGCTGTCGTGGATAACAACAACCTGGTTGACACAAACCCTGCACACGCCACATCTGGTAAGACATTCACCTCCAATTATGTCTGAATTGTCAAGTCCTTCCACACTGTAGTTGATTCCATCACGGTCGTGTCCTCTTTCTGTTTTTAGAGGTCAGCAAGCCGAAGAAAAAGAAGAAGAAGGGAGTCAGACACTTCTTCTCCTGGTTGAGGAAGGCATTTTGCTGCTGCGGTGCGGCCAAGGTCGCACCTGGGGAGTGAGACCTGTGGCCTCACCTGGGGAGTGAGACCTGTGGTCTCTATGTAGGTATTTTTCTAGCAAAACACCTGAGAACTATGCTCAGAAAATATTCACCTATTCATTCATTCACCTACAACAAATTTGAGGTATCAGCATACTGTATGTTAACTGCATGTGTCCTCATTCACCAGCGCTAGGGGAACTTCCACTGAAGCACAGCCAGGTGCCATCTTGGTTCACCCTAACTCAGACATGGCCCCCAATCTGAGTGATGGGAATCTGAACAGGACAGGAACTGCCCCCAAATTAGGTAAGATTATTCACCTCCCCCTCAGATGAGGGTGGAAGAGGAGGAAATGGTCCAGTTAGGCCATAATGTGAGCAGATCAGGGACCGTGTGCAGCCATATGTGAAATTTGATTTCATGACAGAAGTAGAAGTGCAGTTTTTGATCACCAATATGAGGACAGACTTGTTCACTTTGAACACATATTGGTCTCTGCCAAATGACATCAAAACAATGGAGATACAAATACTGCTCTTAGAAACCTGAACTTAAAATGGTGTGTGTGTGTGTGTGTGTGTGTGTGTGTGTGTGTGTGTGTGTGTGTGTGTGTGTGTGTGTGTGTGTGTGTGTGTGTGTGTGTGTCCCCAGGCGGTTCTGGACTCCTGGATAAAAACACCTGGCTGTGATAACTGAGGGGACTCCATCACTGGACACCACAGAGGTAGGAATCTCTGAATGAAAAATGAAAAAGGTTGTTTGACTGTCCTCTTTTGATTTTTAGAGGTCAGCAAGCCCTAGACGAAGCAGAAGGATGAGGATGAGGACATTCTGCTGCTGTGCGACCAAAGCTGAAGATGTGGAGTGAAGTTCCCTATGGAGGTTTTCTCGCCAAACACCTGAGAACGACTCTCAGAAAATATGTGATCGAAGACAGAAAACATTTACAGATGTAAAAGTGAACATCTGAATGAATGTGATAGCAGCCGCACTTGAAACTTGCACTTGGCAGAACAAATTGAATCTGCCACTGCAACTTCTCAGATGGCGTCTTGGGCATCACAAATCTGCACGTAAAATTGTTGCAGAGAATTTGATGCCAAAGTGATTTGAAGATCTGCGATTTCAAGACGCAAATTCTATTCTCAAGAATAAGGATACATCTGAGCAAATACATTTCAAGTGTGCAGCTGCTTCTCTGACTTCAGATTAACGGGTGGGTGAATATTTTCTGAGTGTAAAGCCATCATCAAGGTGGTTCTCAGGTGTTTGGCTAGCAGAAACCTTCATAGGTCTCCCTGTGGGTGACACAGCGGCCCAGTGGTTAGCACTGTGGCCTCACAGCAAGAAGGACACGGGTCCTCTCTGTGTGGAGTCTGCATGTTCTCCCCGTGTTGGCGTGGGTTTCCTCCGGGTCCTCCGGTTTCCTCCCACAGTCCAAAGACGTGCAGGTCAGGTGGATTGGAGACTCTAAATTGCCCTGAGAGTGATTGACAGTCGATCTGTGTTGGCCTTGTGATGTATTGGCGACCTGTCCAGGGTCTTACTCTGTCTTTCACTAAATAAAGCCAGTCGCTCAAAAACAAATTCACTGTTGTCAGTATTAGTTGTGTGTTTTAGCACTTGTATATATTCACTTTTATTTTAGCTTTTATTCAGATGTGGTTAGTAGAAGTGGAATGTTTCTTTCCAACAGCACAGATACAGAGACAGACTCTCTCGCCTTCCAACTATGGAAGCGTATAGTTAACTTAATCGAAATGTTAATGCAAAGTGGAACATGAAGATGCAATCCAATAGCATTTGATTTTCCACTTTTACATGCATCATTTGAGTCAATGAGTCAATATTCATTCAGAGAATGACTGACAGGTTGGTAAACCATGGAAATATTAATTTAACTGCAAAAGGGGGCGCTGCTTCTCACTTTTCACATTTGAATTAACACTTGAAGATTGTTCACCACAAAGCGGGACATGCAGGTCAAATGTTTTTTTCATTCACATTTTGAATGTTTGAATGTTTCAAAACTGCCTTGGAACTGAACACCGAGGTTTGATCTGTTTGTGTTCTTGCTCTGCATTTTCCTTTCATGCATTTACCCAGAATGCATCAAGAAAGAGGGTGTATAGCTCTGTGGTAGAGCATTTGTCTGCAGATCAAGAGGTCCCAGGCTCAACTCCTGGTGCCCCCTTGGGAATCACCACACCTATATAACCAGAACCTGCTTGGACCTATATTTTGAAAAAGAAGATGCTCAGTGTTTCAAAACTGCCTTGGAACTGAACACCGAAGTTTGCTCTGTTTGTGTTCTTGCTCTGCATTTTCCTTTCATGCATTTACCCAGGATGCCTTTTACTCAAGTGTATGTTTTGCTTGATACTTTGACTTGTAATTGAGTAAAATAGTGTTTACAGAGCTTGAAAGCATTAACAGAAAAAGCAAAGATTTGTATGCATATGTTCATTCATGTATACAGTATATATTAATCACATAATCAGGTAAGGGAGCCATGAAACAGGGAATCCGATGGTCTGAAAATGCCATAAATGATCTAAAATGAAGGTCTGAGTTAAATACAACTTGTTTCACCATGTTATGCAGGTTTATGCAGAGTTTCATTCTGATGCAAATATGAAATTAGATCATGGTATTGACAGATTCTTCACATTCAGCGATATCTAGTCAAAGCAAGGTGAATGCCCTGAATTGAATTGTGTAGTTTTACTAAAAGGTGTGAATGGGACCAGCAGCAGGTATTATGTATATATTACTGCATTATATTACTGCACATGCATTGACCCACATGCATGTCTGCTCTTAGATTAATACAAGGCAGGGTTATTATGTTGGACCATAATTACCTGCGATTGCGTGTCTGCACCACTAGATGTCAGTAGGGGGCTATTTACCTCTAGCCTGCATCCCTATGCTCTTTTCTGCTTCACAGCTTTAGTGCACGTTGGCCATGGTGCGATTTGTTGGACCTGTTTTTTTGGTTTGTTTTTTTAACAGTGTGCAATAAAGTTTTATAAAAACAGGTAGGTTGAATCCAGCCCTCTGATCACAAAGCTATAATGTATTTCTAATGTAAAACTACTCAGACATAGGCCTATGTATTTATAATGCCTATTTGCCGAACATGGGCACGTTTTTATATTATTCTACAAATTTACGGTTTTCCAATACTTTTTACAATGGTGGTAATGCTTATTTGCGTATGCTTATTTTGAGTTTTGCTATTGGGCTGGTCTGGTACCTGACAACCCTGACTCCGTTGTAAATATCGACCTATCGGAAAACCGTAAGTAAAATATAATATATTGCAAGATGAAAATGTATGGGAATAAAAGGAAATAATTTAGCAAGCCTTTAAAAAAAAAGTTTTTTAATTAAGACGGTTAGGGGCAGATAACGCACCTTAAGTGTGACGTAAATTCCGCATACTACGGCCGGACGTGGGTTATTGCTTAATTGGTCCACCGTTATTTAGACAGACCAGGCTGTCAGACATCTTGATAATTGATTGACTCATAAACCACATGAGGTTGCGCGGGGTGAGATTTCACATCCAACACGCTTCCAAAAGCTAGTTCAACAGGCCTGTCTGCAGTGACCAACGGGTGAGTAACGACCGGACTACTTGACCGCGGAGTGATACGATTAATGTATGGCCTTTCAATTTCTCATTATTAACTATGACGCACCCTCTTGGCAATTTGGGGTTTACTTTTGTTGGGAAACGTGTAAGCCATATACACTAAGCTTGGCGACACATTGAAAGACAAAAACATGTGAGGAATGACTCAAAACGAAAAGAAGCAAAGAAAATTCCCAAACCCCAAAAACAGACAGAATCAAAGAAGAAAATTGAGCAAGAAGTTTAAAAGGACTAAAACTAATCTATCAATCTGAATTGTTTTAACTTTAGACTTTCAATTTTATTTTCTTCATTTTAATAGTGCATATTTTGGCTGTTAATGGCTGGCTGTTTTTTTAGTTTTTTTAAATTTAATTCTAAACTAATTAACTCCATATTAAATGCCTTTGTAATGAAATACTGTCTCTGCAGCAGAAAAACAACCATGGGAGCACTGCTGAGACACTGCATAACAATACTGGACACTCATCACTGCATAACAATAAATCACAGACAAAAATATGGTGTTGAAGTTATGCAGGCAATTAATTGCAGCCCTGAGGATGTACTTAGAAACCATGTGGTAAAATAGGAGTGGGAGCATTTTGATAACCAAGCTGCCGAGAGTTAACGTTCAGAGAATGGAGAGCATGGAAGCTGTGTCAACAACTTATGGTAAAAGGGATGCGTTTAAGTGCAATAGGGGAACTACACATCCTGTAGCAGGTGTGAGGGTTTGTTTGGACTACAAGCAAAGCAATTAAACGGACATCACACCCAAAATGTTCGCGTTTCTGCATTTTACAGTCAACCAAACAGTTTTAATTGCCCTTTTCTGTTCTATTGTTTGGTTCAGAGTGAAGGATGCAATGTAAAACTGAGCAAACAGGTTGGTGTGACTACGCCCATACCAAATAGCGACCGCAAAAGGCTGAGGGCAAAACAAAAAGGGCGTTCATCTCTCAGTCCTAGCCAGGAGAAAACACAGCCAACCTATTCATCCTCCCCTTAATTAAAGAGCGTGGAGTTAATCCTGTGCTTTGGAAACCATAAAATGCTCCGTGTGGCATTTGGAAAAGTTTCCAGCTCCGGAATTTCTTTTTTGAGATGCAACACTTTTATTGTTGCATTGTTGTGTTCAGGGTCAAACATTACAGACAACAACAAAACATGAAATCTGCTTGCTCAGCGTGTCGCTATTCACTCAATATAGACGCTAAGATAAACAGCAAATTGTTAAAGAGGCTGTTTCAGACGTCTCGGACAACTTCAGGTTCAGTTTTCCCTTCAGCACCAGCTGCATTTAACTCAATAATATCACCATGGCTATTGAAGTGTTTCTAGCTAACAAACAGGCTGAACTGTGACGTAACACTGAGATTACATAGATTGCATTGCAGACATTTTCCACCTGCAGTTTTACCTTTTTTGCTGCAAGATCGCTAAAGGAGCACTATTTAACTGTGATTTATACAATTATATTTATACAATTAACAAACTTTAACGTGTGCGTTCGCTGTTAATGTGCACTCACAACACAATATGTACAAAACATCCAAACATAACTCAATCTTAAATATTTACTGGGGCCTCATTACAGAAACTTCCTAAGTCTGAAATCCTATCTTATCTCAGTTTAGGATGACATTTAGGATTTTTGGTATTACAGAAACATGTTTCCTAACTGCATTTAGGAAAAAATCCTATCTTATCTTAGGATAGGAATTTAGCTATTACAGAACCGCCCTAACTGAAGAATTTCCTAAATTAGGAATCCTAAATTAGGATGACATAGACCCTGTCCTAAATTCAAAATAACTGCCAAAAATGGCAGCACCACTGTTGTTAGGTCTGTATGACAATGAAGATGAGGAACAACATGAACACTAAAATATTATGTATTTTTAATAAATAATATTTAGAATATTATATTATATTATTATTATTTATTATTATTATTATTATTATTATTATAATATTAATATTTTATAATAACATTATTTTAATCTTTATCCTGGGCCGATAATTGGGATGAAAACGTCCCAAAAAGGTTTCATCTCCTCCACCGACATGATTAATGCCTCCGACTCATCCATATTAAAATTGAACGCCCGTCTTTTCTTGTCCATTATATCTAGCCAGTGACAGCTGAAGTGAGACAGCCGTTGATATTACATTCTAATCAAGGATGCCGGCAGTCTCGTGTACATTCTAAACACAGATACAGGTTTGACAGGACGAGTGGCGATTGAAGAATCGAGTTTACACTTCTAGTTAGGATTTCTTAAGTTAAGATAAGATATGAGGTCTGAGATAGGATAGGATACAGCCATGAGTTTAGGAATTGCTTCTGTAATAGGAAGATAGGATTTTTCCTATCTTTGAAACTTAAGTTAAGATAGGACAAGCAGTTAGGAAATTCTTCTGTAATGAGGCCCCACACTATTTCTTGGTCAGCAATCAAATTTAAGCAATTTTGTGGCATTGACCAATTTAACTCCTTTGTACAAAAGGTCAGATTTCCTTGAGTTGTATCCCTTCCATTGAAGCATGCGTTCAGATGACACTCAGGGGCGTTTGATCTACTCATCAGAGGCTCGTAACTCAACTTGCAGCCAGTGTTCACCTGTTATAAATATGGCTGTGCCTCACGTTTCCAGCAGATCATTGCCTACTAAGTAGCATTGTGATAGTGGGGGGAAAACAGAACTAAGTGAAAGTGTCAGAAGTCAAATTGTTAGCAAAGAGGGGCTTTCTCAGCGTCAAATCATGGCTAAAACTCAGAAAACTGGATCAGTTTTGTAGTGGTCTCAGAGGACGAGCAGCAGTTTTCACTTCTCAGAAGGGGAAACGAGGCCAAACACTTGAGTTGGGCTAAGAAATACCAGCATTGCACAGTGGATGACTGGAAAAAAAAGTCCTATTTACTGATGAACCCAAGTTTGAGATTTATGGCAGTAACAGAAGGGTGTATGTAAGGAGACGAACAGGAGAGAGAATGATACCGCAGTGTGTCTGGGGGTGTTTTGCCTGTGGAGTTGGACACCTGCACCGACTTGACTACACCCTGACCAAGGAGAAGTACCACTCCATTCTTCAGAGACCCACTATACCCTCTGGTTTGCATCTTTTGTGGAGAAGGATTCATACTGGAGCAGGATAATAACCCCAAACACACCGCAAAGCTTTGCAAGAACTACTTGAAGACCAAAGAAGACACAAGGAGTCCTGACTGTCATGGACTTTCCCCCACAGTCACCTGACCTCAACCCCATTCAACATTAATGCTAGTGTAGATGGCGTTTTGCAGTCTGGAGAATGAGGTTTCTGATTAGTGCGATTGCTAACTTATCCGACTTTGTCTCTTGATTCGTACTGCACCGTGGTGAAAATGGATAAATTGCTAATAATCTAGATTAAATGAGATTAAATGAATTAATTTTGAGTTACGCCTGGTCCTTGTGATGGTACGGATGATGAATCCCCTTACAATTCTCTACACCCAGATCGCCTTACAGTGATGGTGATAGTGAGGAAGACAACAAAAAAAAACCTTGTGTAACTCTACACCCAGATGGTGATAGTGAGGAAGACAACAAAAACAAACTGCGTTGTGTAACTGCGAAGCCCCGCCAAACCAAAAGACTCAATAAAAAACCTCCAATGCTGTACAGGAACATTCTGTTCCTGCAGTAAATGAGGAACAGGATCAACAAAAGACAATTGTTGTCCTATGTCTGGACACTCCCTATGGAAAAGCTGAGGCATATTAAAGAAGAATATTGGATATTGGAAGATATTGGATAGAATCCCACAAATATGTCTCGACGTTTGAGATTCATTAGCGGATGTGTGCTGACATGTACCAAACTCTGAAACTACCCTCAGGGAAATCGGAGAGTAGAATCTTAGAAAAGGCAAAATGAACCCACGCTCAATTTTTCACCTCTAAAGTCCATGATGAGGATCCTGAACATTTCATGATCTGACTAAATGTTTGAAGGAAAGTGGTTTCATGCAAACAGTAGATGTTCAAGGTTTGAAAGCCCAAATGGCTGAAGAAGTAACCGACCTCGGGCATGTCCTTTTTAGAGGTCCTGTCTCCTAGAGCGAAAGCAACGCAGTCCTGTCCTAAACCCATGACCGTGAATAGAAACTTTTTGAAGAATGGCAGGATATTGTAGACAATGGGTTCTGGGTTACTCGCTACTAACTGCTCTATTATTGGCTATTTCCACATCGTCCACCTGTCACTGATGCTGCGACTTGGACCGCGGAGGCTGAATGAAACAGGCATCAATGTCCATCTTTTGGACATAAAAGAGTTTAATTTTCAAAGCATGTCAAAACACATTTATTTGGGTTTTTCTTTTTTCTTTTTTCTGAAACTTCAAGATCTGGTCTGTAACGGCACCCATACATTAACCATATATCCCCACACTGTGTTTCAGTATTCTGAAGGAGAGTCCACCTACACCCTGAGATCCCGTTAGGTATGCGAAGGGACTTGGTCTCCGCTTTAACGGCAATGTGTTGAACACATTTTTTGCTAACGTGGCAACCGAACGAATCAAATGCACATAAGTCATTTTCTGTCTGTATCGCTTGTTGGCTCCAGCCTATCGGGAGAGTGGGTGTGACGAGAGGAGGGGAGAGAATAAAAGGGACGAGAAGACCGTGGATATCAGGTGTGGTCACATTTCGCGGTGCATTGTGCGTCCACGAACCCGGAATCTAGCATTGTTTTTAAAAGGCACGCGACGAGAGGCTCGAGAGAACTGTGCCTCGCGCTACCTGGGAGAGGTGGAGAAGGAAGTTCCCCTGCCATCCAGACGACATTTTTTCCAGCGACCCATCTCCTCTGAAAGACAGGTATTTGGTTTCAATTTATTACAAAAAAAGTTGTCACTCATTGAACGGGTAATATAAGTGGACAGCCACGAATATAACCACGGTTCAGTGTTAATGTTTACGTCGGAAGTCGCTCCGCAACAAAAGTTAAAGCGGGTGTGGCAGGATTTTAACTTATTGTACAATACACATGAAGTACGTGAAAAAGACAAAGAAAAGAAAAGTATCGTTTAGTAGCTCTATTGGTAGTCAATCAAATTGCTTTTATATTTTTTTTTCTGCAAAAAAATAAACCTGACGTCTATGAATTTGGTTGGAATTCAGTTGAGTGGGAATTTGAGCTTTCTTTCTTTCAGAGCTCACGAGTTCAGTAGTTCATTACGGTTCAAGTCTGTAGGGATGAGACTATATTGATTTGAATCAAATTACATTCAGCCTCTAATGACTTCACCGTGCCCAAAGCGTGAAAACAATAAATGGTTAGTAGACGACATCCCCCAGCCTTGGACCCTCACAGAGGACGAGGGAAAAACTCCCACAAACCTTTGAGGAAAAATTGGAAGAAACCTTGGGAGTGGCTGCTCAGAGAGGGATCCCCTTACCAGGACGGCTGGGCTGCAATAGATGCCACAGTCCATACAAGTTTTATTGGGGGGGGTTTACTACAGTGCACAGCGTTTTACTACAAGCCAGCCAAGCCATACATAGTGTGTTTACATATGGAATCATTTTGAATTTCATAGGCCCCGGGTTTATTCTTTTACCGGGGGGGGGGGGGGGTACCTAAATAAAATCTAAACATCGACTACTAATAGAGCTACTAAACGACAAACAAATGTTGGCGTATGTGGCAGACCTCATTTGTTCTTCGTCATCTCAATCTACGTGTTCCTCCATCCTCCACTTCTTCCGCATAAGACGATGAGGAAGCTGGTGATCGACACGGACACCGGGGTAGACGATGCTCAGGCCATCATGGTGGCCCTCGCGGCCCCCGACGTGGAGGTCCTGGGGATCACCTGTTCCCACGGCAACACGGGCCTGGACAACGTCTGCAAGAACGTCATCCGTGTCCTGAGTGTCTGCAAGCGACTCGACGTAAGTGGCCGTATGTGAACGCTTTCATGGGATGTAATGTATATAGCGTGTGAAGCTAACCCCCCGTCCTGAACCGCTAGATCCCGGTGTACCGTGGCTGCTCCGAACCCCTGCTGGGCCATAAACTCCACGCCTCTGATTACCATGGGAAGGATGGGCTCGGCGACGCCCCGGATCCGGACGCTCCCGGTCCGGAGCTGCTGCAGAAGGAAGGCGCTGTGGAGGCCATGATCAGGATGGTCAACGAGAACCCCGGGGAGGTGCGTATAGCCGTTGGGCGTCGGGCATGAAGCAGTGAGGGGAACGCTTCGCTTCACAAAGAATAACCTGTCGAAACAATTCCTCTCAGGAGGGGAGCAACTGTGCAGCAGAAGTGCAGCAAAAACGCAGTGAAAAAAACAAGAAGCGTATAATTACATTTCACATTACAGTCATTATAATTTTTATTTTATGTTGGGGGTTTCACACAAGCTTGAGTAGAAATTCTGCACCAGCTAAAGGGTAAAGAGCTTCTTTCCCTCATCTGGTTCTGTCTTTCTGCAAATTTAGTCCTTTCGGGTAAAAGTTGATGAGATCGCTGTTGTGTATCGATTGCTAGATGCTACATCGTTGACACATTTTAAAGGGATGCTGCAGCATTTTTGAGTTTTGGCCTGTTAGCCTCATATTTTGTGCTCACTCTCCCTCTAGGTATATCTGGTAGCCATGGCCCCCCTCACTAACCTGGCGATGGCAATCAAACTGGACCCGTCCTTATCTGGGAAACTTAAGGGGCTGTACATCATGGGAGGCAACTGTGACTGTACGTTTTGCATTTATGTGTGTGTGAACACCAACTTTTTATGTTTTTTAATTTCAGCATTGCATGCTTTCTTTTACCAAGTAGACGTGGAGGTGAAATATCTTTTTTGGTGTGTTTTGTGTTTACCTAGCCAGGGGCAACACCACCGTGTGTGGAGAGTTTAACTTTGCAGCGGACCCCGAGGCGGCCTACATCACGTTAAACCGGTACTGCTGTCCCACCTACATCGCTACCTGGGAGTTTACCGTCAGGAACATGCTGCCATGGGTGAGGTTGCCTCTCTATTAGAGCTTTGAGGGTCACTGTGGAATCTGAACAATGTTGTTTACGAGACTCCTAAAACAGGAGCGTTGAGATATTCTGCCCTCACTGCTTGTCCAAGAAACAGCTGTCCAGATAAACGGTACCACAAATACTCTAGTTCTGTGGTGCACATTTTTTAATAAGTCACTTTTTCTACCTCCAGTCTTTCTGTGACGCATGGCTGACTCAGAACACCGACAAGTCTCGTTTCATGGACAAGATCTTCAGCCTCACCAGGAAGGTAGGAGGGTTTGAATCGATGGATTATCAAGACAACGTAGTCTTAAATTGTTAATAGTTAAAGGAAAAAAGTTATGAAGTGGGTAGTCAGAAAATGGTATGGGCTGTTGCAGGGTGGGGCAGAAGGCTCGCAGATGGTTTTCATCCACTCCCTCTGAAGAAAAGTCTTCTGATGTCAATTCAGTGGCATCTGCAGACACTTTGAGAGTGCATTTGAAATATAAAATATATGGTACATCTGACATTTATAGGTTCTTGGATCTGTCCTGCCTGCAAGAAAAAAAAGACACATTCTATCGGGGGAGGGCGGGAAAGAAACCCTGATGTTGTTTTTGAATGGGTCTTGCTCCGGCATTTTTGCTCTTGCCTGTGCATTTTACACCATCATTCCTACTGTGCTGGCGATGTCATCTGGTCCCCTGTGAGCAACGTGTCTGAAGTGTCCCTTCGTAATGTGTTGCTGCAGAGGGCCCAGTCGGAGGCGTATCAGAAGGAGCAGGAGTCGCGAACCGGTTTCAACGCCTGCGACGTCTATACCATGGCCGTTGCCATCGACGACTCCGTGCTGACAGAAAGTGAAGAGGTGACGATTAACCTCTAACTTCTTCTTTTATTTTTTTTTCAGCATTAGAACGGTTGAACTGAGGTGAGGTATCGGGGTACTGTGTTGAGCTCTTCGTCTCTGTTGCAGCAGTCAAAGGAACAAGCATAGACACGAATGCTAGAATGTTGCTGCTCTTCATCACCAGTTGATATTACACAACAGTGATTCAAACACCCGAGAAATTGTCGTAGTGCGTGAGATCGCTCGTTGGTTCACGGCTAGTCGTGAGACTTTCAAGTATCTCTTTGCAGGTGGCGTGTAGCCACATGTCTAACCTGCACTCCACAACATGTCAGAACAATCAGCTGCATTATCTTTTGGCCCCAGCGTCCCACACTTTGAAAAAAAAAAAAAAAAAAGCAAGACCCTTGTCTTTTCTACAACGCTATATAAATCAATATTTTAACACTGGATTTCCTGTTCGGGATATATTGCTCTTCTCTTTATCTTCTGCCATGTTGAGCAAAGACATTTGGAGAAAAGGTCACTTGAAGTTTCTTCTGGCACATTAAATGACTTCAGGAAGAGTCAGTAGACTTTACTTAACATCTTCATATAGACAGTAACTAGACATATCAGTCTACATACAGCCTGTTTTCAAAGCAGCTACACTATCATGTATTATTTGTATTAATACTGTGCTTAAATGTTTAATATCAGTTGAATGATTTTGTTAAAATGACTAAATAAGTTAAAAATGACACATTATACAGCTTTGGTTTTCACTCATATTATTAAGTCCAAAAGGAACAAGTGTGAATGGGCAGTGAACCAGAAAGTGATCTGAGTGCTTATCTGAGAGGGCCATATGTGAAAACACTAAGTATCTCTTCAAGTATATCCTGAAATGTTCGCTTCACAATATCCTTTGGGGAAACGCACACGAAACGTTGAAGAACCGTCGTGAAACTGCACATGAAATATGTCGGTCATCTTCAATCGCAATGTCAGGGGAAACCCACCCCTGGGTATCTAGCGTGAGAAATGAGCGTTTTAGCACCAAAGACAGAGACTAAAAAAAACAAAAAACACAGAGGATCTCACTGATTGCCATTATAGCTCTTCATAACGCTCATGCACACGCCCTCATCTCAACACATGACAAGGGGCGGGGCCGATGGAGGGAGATACCAAACTACAGCTTCTTGTCTTCCTCCTCCAGGTTGCGGTGACAGTGGAGTTGGACGGGACCCACACTCGCGGCATGATGGTGCTGGATTATTTGGAGCTGCTGAAGAAGCAGCACAAGGCCATCGTCATGGGGAAGATTGACTTGGACAAGATCAGGAAAATGTTGATGAATGCACTGAAATAGTGGGAATGAGCAGAATTTGGGTGCACCAAAATAAATCAATAAAGACAAGCGTTTTCATCGATATATATTTTACACTAACCCCAGAATTTCCCCCCCCCCCGTGGATCAATAAGTATCAATCACATGATTTACTATTTGTAATGCCTGTACAAAATAGATGGTGATTGACCAGTTGTGTATTGGTCCAGTTGCAGTGGTGTAGTGCTATTTAAAAAAAAAAAAAAAAAATTTTAAGGGCGGTTCGCAGTATTGTATGACATCACCATCACAGGAAATAAAGGTAGCTAATTAGTCTACTAGGTGGCAGGCAGCAGAAAGTGGGATTTCGAAACCCAATCCAATGTATCGTTTCAGCGCTCAAACGCAACACAGAATGCTACACTGGAATTGAAACAAAGTAAAAAGATGGGACAGACACGTGTCTTCAATAACTCGCATGCTTTATTATATCAAAACCGTAAATACAAGCACACGGCACATTGTTAACTTAGCTATAGAAAAGTGAAATTAACAATTACAAAAAAAATAAGGCATATGAAGCATTTTAAAACAAGGACACGTTTTTAAAAAGTTTGAAGAAATGCAATTAGCTAAATCCCAAAAACGCAAAACATGCCAACAGTGCATTGTTAGAATAATGAGAATTATAATCCGTATTTAAAAGTCTAATCAAGTCAACACACGGACGGACGGTGGTCACAGATGCAGACGATTTGATCGCCGTAGTGGGTCAGAGAAGTCAAGACGGAACGGCGCAGGATTGGAGATGGACGCGGTGATGTGTGGACCAGCCTGGGCGCCGCAAAACAGTCGGCAACGTCTCTCTGAAGGAGGAGAGAGAGAGGAGGAGAGCACGCGAGAGGAAGAGAGAGGACGTTTTTATGCAGGCCTGCAGAATGGTCCGCAATCGCGTATAAACTATGTGGACAAGCGGGAAATGTCGGATAGACGCGTTAAAAATAGACTACAACTTCACACAGAGTTTCTTGTTGGAACAGGAGGAGGCAAAGCGGAACTAGATTGTAATACGGGGGCCTTAGGCTCCCAAATATTGATCTAAACTAATGGACCGGGCTCCGTCCCTCGTAGGTTGTTTTAATTACTGCAGGCTAATAGAATACCAACTAGTTTAAATGATCCAGCTAACGTAGATCACAGATTGATGTGAAACTTGGATGTGGTTCTCAAGTACACGCTCTTGTTTTGAAATGAAGGGAACAGGAGTAGGAAGCCAAAACCACGATTAGCAATCATACCACTTTACTGTGGCTGAGCAAGACTTACTAACTAAAGGCTATGAGGAACTTAGGTTTTATAGAAAGACATTTTAACTGTAAAGTACTGTAACTGTTACTGATTTATTTGATCTATATCTGTCATATGAGGATACATATATACATAATCATCAAACTGGTAAACTATAAATAATTCCTAAACCTGTATCTTTGAAACACCAAAACATCTTGTGATCTCAGTTTCTAAAGCTTGCATATGGCAGGCCGTTTTGTACTTTATTCGTTTTAAGGCACAAATCAACACTAGTCGCTATTTTTAAATTACTAGTTTGTAAAAATAGATATGTCTACTATAATAAGCACTAGTTACTAATTTGCTCATGACTAGACATGTTTCTTTTTTTACTGGTAACATTTCAAGTAAACTAGTTTTTATTTTAGTTACTAGTTCTAATAGTATCTTTTTTTTTAGCAAGTGACCTTACAGTAGCGACTAGTGTTTAATAAATATGTTTAATTTTTAGTGACTAGTGCCTTAGAATTATTTAGCCATGTGTGATGTCTTTAATGGCACTTCTGTATATAAACCAGTACAGCTGTCTTGATCATCAGTGCCAGATGTTGTACACAGGCGCCCTCTGCTGGGAATTATGCACAATGCAGGTTGGATTTGCACCAGCAATCCTTATCACATTTACTGCTATAGACAGTACAACAGAGTCCAATTCACTCCTTGTAAAGACGGCTTTAATTTAAGATAATAAAACCTTTTTTTATTGAATGTGTGTTGGAATGTACACCTTGAGAAAAAAAAAAGGAAAAACAACATCCCGAATAAAGTCACACTCACATCCCACTTCCCGTTCCATACTTGTTCTCTTTTTCTCTTCAATAAGCAGGATTTAAAGAATTTTCAGTCTTTTTTTTCTTTTTTTTTAGGAAAACCAAAAGAGAAGACGGCAAAGCTTTTCCTCCTCAGACACAATCTGTGTATATTACAACCGGCCGGTATACTATTTACAAATCATACAAAAAGAACAACGATAAAAGCTGCACCTGTCCCCTTATTTCCACCACGAGTCCAAACAAATCGCTGTCCACTGACTTTGCGGCTCCAGAGTGTACTGAAAGTCAACCAAGAGTCAAACACTAAATGGACTTGGTGTCAGCTAGGAGTGAGCTGGGAGTTGACTTCGGGGTCAGCCAGGAGCCGACGGGTGAGGCGCGCTGGTTTTACTGGACCCTGTGCTTGTAGAACCAGCAGAGTCCCTGTGTGAAGTTCCAGCCCAAGGAGATGGACAGGACGTAGATGAGGCCGAGGAGAGCAAAGGGGTAGAGCAGCACCACGGTGTTCTTCAGGAAGGGCAGCGCTGCGCGGACAACGACAAGACAAATGAAGATGAAGAGCAGGTTGGCTGTATTGCCCCCTACAACCGATAGCTGATATTTTGTGCCGAAGTATTCGGTGTTCTCTGCAGAATTTGTATTCTTGTCAGGGTGGAAAAGCCTCTGAGCGTTTAGACCACGGGACAATAATAATAACAATAATAATCTGATCAAAATGTCACATTAGAATGAATGCAGGTTAAGGGCTTCCCATAGACAACCAGTGTAGTATCGACTAACTTTACAATAAATATGTAATGAAGCAAAACTGCATCATCACATCATGACTCACCGTTGTACCCCAAGAAGGTGATGTAGAGATAGTAACCGATGGCTACCAGCCACAGGCTGTTCCCTACTAGGTAACCCAGGAACCAGTTTGAGTTTATCATCACAATGTCTGAAACACACAACAACAACAAACAAACAAGAAACCGTGAACAAGACGACGCCATCTGATAGAGGCCAGGTCTGGGTTCATCACCACCGTGGCTGGTGACAGTCCGCAGTAGATCGAACCCAAACCCTTTGTGAAACAAGGGCGTTCAGATTAATGTGAGATGCGAAATAGCTTTTAATTTGATAACTGTTTTAATTCAACCAGTCTCCTCATTGGCACCGACCACATAGTTTGCAACTGCAGCTAAATTAGGTTTATATTGTATTGTAACCTAGTAAAGTAGTACAGTTCCACTAATTATAGTAAAAACTGCACACAGGCCATTTGAAAACGACTTCATACAAAGCGAATACAATGGGACCTTTAAAACGAGTATCAAGTGACACACACACACACACACACACACGTCATCCGCCACTCACGGTTGATGAAGAAGAGCTGGAGGAAGTGCAGGATGACGAGGAGGGGGTAGAAAGCATTGAGGTGAACGTCGAAGGCGTAGCCCCACTCCACATCATAATCTTTGTTGGGGTGTTTCAGCAGGTACTTGTTGGTGATCAACCTGGAAGAGACAGAACAATTCATATTTCAGATAAAGGACAGCCATGCTTACAGTCATTATTTCATAGTATATATATATATATATATATTTTTTTTTTTTACAAATAACAGGTGAATATGACCTGCTACTCACCACATGAAGGTGGATATGAGCAGGCCAACTCCAATGCAGTCAACGAAGACCACCCAGAGCAGCAGCTTCAGAGTCTCCAAGAAGCCCATGTCCAGCACTAGGCCGAAGCCTAATGTTGACACTGGAACGGGAACAGAGGGAGAGAAAGGATGACTGAAGCTGCACCGGGCACCTTTGCGCGTTGATCTTGAGTTTCAGTTCGTCGCTTCCTGTGCAGCGAGAACATTTCCCGCCAGCTACCATACTGGACACCAGGATGTAATTTGGGCAAATCTATGGGGTCCCAATTAGCAGGGATGGGATGCTCTTCTCTATTGCAGCATACAACTCTTGTCTAGTGCAACTTGAAATATTTATTGACGAAGCTTTAGAGATCTTCCAACTAAGCCTTAAATGCTATGATATGCAAACCTTTAAATTCTATTCAATTAGGAACATGAGGAAGAACAAGTACATACCACACAGCCAGATGCTGAGCAGCACCAGGAAAGCGGGATCGTCTCTGGCCCACTGGTCCTTGGTCTGTTTCCTGTAGTGGAAGTTGCGGTAGACCCTCTGCGGTGACGTGAACAGGTACAGCATCTGCCACACGGCGAACTCGAAGTCCATCTGCTTGAAATGGAGCAGCCGCCGCAGGTACTTGTAGCGCTTGGCGCCCGCCGTGTGACGCGCAGAGTCCCTGGAACTGAGGGCACCGTTGCCATGCGGTGAGGTTGTCGGTAACATGGTGCTGGAGAACACGGATAAGAAGGGGAGGGAGAGGACAGATGGGGATAAAATGGAATGCAGAGGGAAAAGAAAGTCCAATACATCCAATACACCAAGTAGCACGAAATACAATTTCAACAATTTGGTCGCCGTCCCCACAATCGTCTTCCAACAAAACACACTGTGGAGGGTGGTGGCAAACATAGATGGCACAGCAATTCATTTGAGTCTAAATGCAACACATTCAAAACTAATGCAACACATTCAAATCTAATGCAAAACGCTACACTTCTCCTTCCTGAGCCACTCTTTGGTAGATTTGCTTGAATGTTTAGGATCATCGTCTTGTTGAACAGCCACTTTCAGCCCAGCTTTAGCTGTCAGACTGATGGCCTGACGTTCTGTTGCCTTAATGATGTTGAGTCGTCCAGGTCCAGAGGAAGACAAACAGCCCCAGACTCCCTACTCATGCCAAACCAAAACCTGATCGTTGTGAACGTTTGGAATGCATAATGCCCATTAGCTTGCTATGACTGATCAGATTCTACAATTGTACTCTATTAAGGATATTAATTAAGGATACAATACCCGAACAAGACTACGACAACACAGACACAGAAGACGCTTTACTTAAAAACTAGATGACGATTTCAACAAAACATATATTCCTAGGTATGCGTATTCGTATATGAACCAATCAAATAGCTGCATTGCTGCCTGCGCAACATCTAGCTAACGTTAGTTACTGTAAACCCTAAATTGTTGATACAGTATATTAGCTTACTGTTTGCTAGCAGACACAGCTAGCTTGTTCCTTATTAGTCTATTCGTTAATGAGCTAAGAAGGCCTAGTCAGTCTCGCTTGTAATTGTAGGATCTGGAACAGTTGTAGAGATGGCTTTATTGCGGAAAGTACAGTTAATTTCATGACTTTGAAATATATTTACCTGTCTGGCTAAGCTCCTTCTCAGGAGAAAGCACCAACTCTTTCTTGCTCGTTTATGTTAGAATCCTGAAGCCCCTTCCTGACCTGTCTACTGAACACGTAGCTACTTCCGGTAACATCGCGCTGTTGGTCATGGGAAATGTAGTTGGAGGCGAAAGTCATAATGTCCTTTAGCGGTTCAAGTTCTGTGAGGTTTATTTCTCCATGGGTATTTTTTTTTTTTAAATAAAACTGCCTCACCAATGTCATTGAGTCATATATATACAGTGACGCAGTAGTAAATATAAAAGTGTGGAAATTATGACTTCCGGTCGGTGATCAACATAAGGCAATGAAACACCGATATGAACAACATGTTTTCATCGTGAATTTATGTAATTTCCTTAAAATACTCTATCTTCGCACACCTTACTACGATGAATATTATGCATTTACACAACAAAAATTTACGTAAAAAGGTAGGTAAACACCTTTTCGCAGATAAATAGGTAAACAAAATAAATACCAACTGAGTAAGGACTCACTATATTTATGTGAGTGGGTATTTAGTTAAAAATGTTTGTGAACTAAAAGGAAAAAAAAGACGATTTGATACGAGCAGAGCCATTTCTATTATTTATCGCCACTTTCTGTCATTTATCATAAAAACAACGAAATTGGCGTTTATCGTTTAAGGCGAGCCTTGAATCGTCAATTTATCACTTTTGTTTTAAATTCACATGCCTTTTCATCACATCTATTTTTTTTAATAATTTCATTTGTGTTACTTCCACCCCTCATATGAGTGTTTCATATGCATGTGTGAAGAATATGTGTGTGTGAAAAGCCAAGTTTAAAATAAGTACCCATGGCAGCTTGTAATTAGATATTCTGATGACACAAATTAAACCTTTATTGTGAAGTCTGAAAGTTTAATTCAAACGGAAGTACGTTACACTGATACTTCCGCTTACTTCGCCATAGCTAGTTGAGTGGTTGTTTTCCACAGATCACCGCTGTTCTGGTCAAGAAGGCCAAATAGCGACAAGGTAAGAACCAGAGACACATTATACACGTATACCCGTTAACCCCCTCATATCGATAAAGTGCAACACCCCCGGAAACCGTTATCTTTGACTTTGTAACCCAATGAGCCCGTTCCAACATTGCAATGCCCGTGCCCTTGAGTGGTACTCCTAGCTAACGTTATGCTAGCCTGCAACCAAGCCAAGGAGTCCTCTACACATTACATTGATAGGTTCATGCACTACACGCTGGTTGGCTTTTTCGTCAGCCTGTCTTGCCTAACATAACACTTACATCAATGCTTTGGCAGTTTGTGCGCTTTTAAAAACAGTTTGTATTTCTTTACTGACATGTTGGCCAGGAGGACATAACGTTATTGTTGACAGTGACAGCTACTAAGCTACCTATTGCTAGCCACGTTAGCGCTAGTCCTGCTCCGTTGTCTGCTGTATGGAGAGTAACGTCCTGCCAAACTTGCACATGACTTAAAACCTTTTACTAATCGCTTGTATTCAGTCCTCATTTCGGCGTGCACCCGCTACACCAAGCAACACTTACTTCGATACACTTTCAACGAACGTTATTGGAATTGGTTTGTCTAATTCTCCCATAACTGTCCATCAAATCACAACGCGGAGGGCGATAGCATCCACTCTTAAACCCTGACATTTATTGAAATACTTGCTGCTTGGTGTTTTGGATGTATGCCGAATTGAAGAGTTTGTCGTAACTTTATGTCTCGGGGCTTTGGTTGGCTCATATTTCATGCCCGACTACTACTTAGTGCTTTATCTTTTCCACTTCCAGCGTCATGTTGCGTTTGCCGACCGTCGGGCGAGCCCTAGCCGGGGCGGCCAAGGGCAGCCTGGCTCCCTCTAACAGCGGTAAGACGTGTGTGTGTGCGTCTTAAAGGTCTTTTTTAAGATGGATCTCCCCTGTATTCTGTTCTTACTGATTTATTTTTGTCCAGTTTTGGAGATACACAATATATTGTGTAAATGTCTTTCAGCTTTTTCCATATCCTTTTTATTTTCATGCCTGATTCCTGTCATTAGTGGGGTTTCAGTAAAGTGTAAACAACTTTGGCCTTTGCGTACTCTATTTCAGTGCGTACCCCGGTGCGTGCTGCCAGTAACATGGTGGAAGTGTTTGTGGATGGGAAACCAGTGGAGGTGGAGCCTGGAACTACTGTCCTGCAGGTAACAGAAACATTTAGACGTGCACACCACTCCAGATACGGGCTCAAATCACAGATGACATCTTATCTTATCTCCTAGAGTCCACCTCCACCCAACCCCGTACTGGATCCTTGTTGTGTTTTCTTTGCCCTCAGGCCTGTGAGAAGGTGGGCATCCAGATCCCCAGGTTCTGCTACCATGAGCGTCTCTCTGTGGCCGGGAACTGCAGGATGTGTCTGGTGGAGATCGAGAGAGCGCCAAAGGTAACGGAGCATGTCTCTGATCAGTCGGCCGGCCGATCTGTTCATCAGCCAGACCAAATGTAACAAGGCAGGGTTCAACCGGTGGGACTTTTCTAGGCTGATGCCAATGTTTTTGGATCGAAACTACTGACTTTTTCATGCCAAAAAATCTGATATTGATATTCAGGGCTTCCCATAGACAACCAGTGTAATATTGATCAATTCTACAATATTATAAAGGTCCTTTTAGAAATGTTTTTTAAGATGTTTCTTAGTTTGTAATTGTGTGTGTGTGTGTGTGTGTGTGTGTGTGTGTGTGTGTGTGTGTGTGTGTGTGTGTGTGTGTGTGTGTGTGTGTGTGTGTGTGTGTGTGTGTGTGTGTGTGTGTGTGTGTGTGTGTGTGTGTGTGTGTGTGTGTGTGTGTGTGTGTGTCCCAGCCGGTAGCAGCCTGTGCCATGCCAGTCATGAAGGGCTGGAACATTCTCACCAATTCAGAGAAGACACGCAAAGCCAGGTAAACTTTTAAGATTTTTACAACTCTGATTTTATTTTTGACAGAAGGTCTTGGGAAAAGCAATATTCAGTGTGTGTGTGTGTGTGTGTGTGTGTGTGTGTGTGTGTGTGTGTGTGTGTGTGTGTGTGTGTGTGTGTGTGTGTGTGTGTGTGTGTGTGTGTGTGTGTGTGTGTGTGTGTGTGTGTGTGTGTGTGTGTGTGTGTGTGTCATTGTGTGTGTGTGTGTCATCAGAGAGGGAGTGATGGAGTTCCTGTTAGCCAACCACCCACTGGACTGTCCCATCTGTGATCAGGGGGGAGAGTGTGACCTACAGGTAACACTGGGATTGTCGTATGCAAAACCTCAAGTCAACACATAGCGTTCATTTAAAGACCAACGAAGCCAGTGGTCCCATTCCTGCACACACACACACACACACACACACACACACACACACACACACACACACACACACACACACACACACAGTCTAACTGCCCCTCCTGTTCCGTGGTGTTGCCAGGATCAGTCCATGCAGTTCGGTTCCGACCGCAGTCGTTTCTCAGAGGACAAGAGAGCGGTGGAGGACAAGAACATCGGGCCGCTCATCAAGACCATCATGACCCGCTGCATCCAATGCACACGCTGCGTCCGGTGAGTGGGGGAGGGAGTAGGCGTGTGTGTCAGCGATGATACAAACCACCAAAAGGAAATAAATTGTATTGTCACCAAAGAGTATTGATACCACCGGAAAGCAGTCGGCGTACTTCACGGACTCCTGTGTTGCGTTTCCTAGTTTTGCCAGCGAGATCGCCGGCGTCGAGGACCTGGGAACGACGGGGAGGGGAAACAACTTGCAGATCGGGACGTACGTGGAGAAGATGTTCATGTCGGAGCTGTCGGGCAACGTCATCGATGTCTGTCCTGTTGGGGCGCTCACCTCCAAACCCTACGCTTTCACCGCACGACCATGGGAGACCAGGTGGGAGGACAGTGTGTGTGCGCGTTGTTGTTTCAGCATACTGTACTAACTGGTATCGCCACATCACACCAGAGAAACCAATGCATTCTCTCTCTCTCTCTCTCTCTCTCTCTCTCTGCCTCCCACTGTCCCCGTGTAGGAAGACGGAGTCGATCGACGTGTTGGATGCGGTGGGGAGCAACATCGTGGTGAGCACCAGAGGAGGGGAGGTGATGAGGGTGATGCCCAGGCTGAACGAAGAGGTCAACGAAGAGTGGATCTCTGACAAGACCAGGTAAAAGACACACACACACACACACACACACACACAGATCCAATGGGAACTAATCCAGAAACTTGGGTTTAGGAATTGCAAAGGGACTTAAAAATGAAACAAAGTCAGGAGTTTCTCTTGGTGTGTCATAAAAACATAACATGGCACCTCCATGAAACATGGATGCTAAATGTTTTTTTAAAAATGGTTAATCCTCTTTACTGAAAACTCTTTAAACAATTTCTGTAAATGTACGATGACGTTGTTTGATAAATGAGGCAAAAAGAACCAACATTTCAAGTTGTGTGTCCGTCCATCCTCAGGTTTGCATATGACGGTCTGAAGAGGCAGAGGTTGACCCAGCCAATGGTGAAGGACGGTTCAGGTCAGCTGACCACCACCACCTGGGAAGACGTCCTCACACGCGTGGCTGGAGCAGTAAGTGTGTGTGTGTGTGTGTGTGTGTGTGTTGTTAGGAATCATGATGCACACTTATTGTGCATGTCTGTGACATTCATAGCTGAACCAGACAAATCCCGTCAGGACCCACTGACCTTTCCACCTGACATACATGCATCTTGTATCTGTTGTTAGTAGAAAGCACTGTTAAAATGTGTGTGTGTGTGTGGTTGTGTGTGTAGTTGCAGGGGGCGCAGGGCAGTGAGGTAGCAGCTATAGCAGGAGGCATGGCGGACGCTGAAGCTCTGGTCTCCCTCAAAGACCTCCTCAACAGACTCAACTCAGACAACCTCTGCACCGAAGAGGTGTTCCCTATGGCTGGGGCTGGGTAAGAGTGTGTGTGTGTGTGTGTGTGAAAGATGCTCCACCTCCGTGTTGGTTTTGCTTGTGTCACAGTAGCGCAAGAGTTTGTGTTTTCGCCAGATTTGGGGGTCGGACGGCGTTGGCGTGTGTTCCTCAAATCCAACCTGGTAGCTAAAGTTTCTCTCTCTCTCTCTCTCCCTCCCTCTCCAGCACCGACCTGCGCTCCAACTACTTGTTGAACTCGCGCATCGCGGGCATCGAGGACTGTGACGCGCTGCTGCTCGTAGGAACCAACCCTCGCTACGAAGCCCCGCTCTTCAACGCCCGAATCCGCAAGAGGTGAAGTCACATTCTATCACTTCCACACACTCAAAAAGTGACCACCATCAGGCTCATTGCTAAAAAAAAATGGTATCTGTAACCTCCCTCCCTCTCTTTTTTTCTCCTCCCTCGTTAGTTGGCTCCATAACGATTTGTCCGTCGCGCTGGTGGGCCACAAGGTCGATCTGAGCTACACGTACGACCACCTGGGGGAGGAGGCTTCAGTGCTGCGGGAGTTGGCTAATGGTACACATCCCTTCTGCCAGGTAACTGTCACACACACACACACACACACACACACACACACACACACACACACACACACACACACACACACAGGGGTCCTGCGTGTATAAGGACTACATTTCTGGGAGCAATGACAAAGATGCTGTTCTTAACTTTACCTCCCCCTCCCTTGTGTCCGTCTGTCTCCAGGTCCTCTCTTCGGCGAAGCGTCCAGTGGTGGTGGTGGGCAGCAGTGCTCTGCAGAGGGAAGACGGGTCGGCCATCCTGAGCGCCGTTTCCACCATCGCTCACAATGCCAGAAGCAGCAGTGGAGTGGAGGAGGGGTGGAAAGTCCTCAGCGTCCTGCACAGGTATAGTAGGAGGGGCGGAGTCTAGTAGTAAGTTCATCACCATTGTGTGTGTGTGTGTGTGTGTGTGTGTGTGTGTGGACCTTGACTTTAAAGAGCACTCGTTTATTACCGATTTTGTTTATGAAATACCCGATCGGCCCCAATTAGTTGCTGTTGATGTCTCCTGCTCTGATTGGTCGGTGTGTGTGTGTGTGTGTGTGTGACCAGGGTGGCCAGTCAGGTCGCAGCGTTGGACCTGGGCTACAAGGCCGGAGTGGACGCCATCAGGAAGAACCCGCCCAAAGTCCTGTTCCTGCTGGGAGCCGAAGCCGGCTGCATCACCAGAGCTGACCTGCCCAAGGACAGCCTGATCATCTACCAGGGTACACACACACACACACACACACACACACACACACACACACACACACACACACGCTGAAGGTACTGCACACACAAATTTGTGCAGTACCTTCAACGCTCTGGTTTCTCCAGGGCACCATGGCGACGTAGGAGCACCGATGGCAGACATTATCCTCCCCAGTGCGGCATACACGGAGAAAAACGCCACCTACGTCAACACCGAGGGGAGGAGCCAACAGACCCGGGTGGCCGTCACTGCTCCTGGACTGGCCAGGGAGGACTGGAAGATTATCAGGGCCATATCTGAGGTAAGGAGAGAGAAACCTCCTTCCTCCTTCCCTCCCTACGGTGGCTATAAATAGCTTTCACCTCCCTTGATGTTTTGCACATTTAAACACCAAAAATGCCCTTGAAGTTGGTAAAAGTAAAACTTGTACAGGTCCGTAATATCATAGAAACACAAATGTGTGTGTGTGTGTGTAGCTGGCTGGTGTGACGCTGCCCTACGACACTGTGGACGAGGTGCGGTCCAGACTAGCGGAGGTGTCTCCTAACCTGGTCCGATATGACGACGTGGAGGCGGCAAACTACTTCAAACAGGCCAACGAACTCGCCGAGGTACGTACACAAACTTACCTTTTTATGGCCTTCCGTATCCCGGTTACTGCCAATACAATGCACATTTTGCATGTATATAAGGTATAAATTCAGTTTCCTCATATTCCTTTTCCCATATTTTTCATTAATTTTTTTTCTTTGTCTCTGTGTGCTGGTCTGCTGTTATTTTGTCATAATCGTGTAACTTTCCGTCCACAACTACGTTCTCCAAACATTGGACATGTCAGTTGCATGATGTTTAATACCCCCGTTTGCTATGTTCTTTTGCTGAATCCTGTTAGTATTTGCTGCTGCAACGGCCTGAATTTCATAGGGTGCTCAGCAAAAGGCCTTTCAATGTGTACCACACACGCCCATGCCCCTCTACTTGCAACACTTTCAGCTTGTTGCATTACATTACAGTCATGTAGCAGACGCTTTGATCCAAAGCCACTTACAAGGGTGATAGTTGACACTATGTGCGGATCGAACCCACAACCCTGAGTCTCATGCTCTCCGGGCCAGAACCAACACGTCTTTCTTCAGACAAATCTCAACCGGCTGTCTTCCCCTCCTCTGTTTTGCTTCTCAGGCGGTGGACCAGACGCTCCTAGCAGCTCCTCTAATCCCACCTCAACTCACTGCAAAGGATTTCTACATGACCGGTAAGGAGCACACAGACCGTCACCATCAATTGTCCAGTAAATATGTAATCAATCAAACTGATGCAACTAAATGCAATGTTCCAAACATGCTGTGTTGCGTCTGCTTTAGTCAACATAATTGTCCATGTCCTTAAACACTATTTCTTATAATGCTCATTTATAGTTTCAGAAGTCATCCATCAGAAATAGGCGGGGCTTAATATAATAATAACATATTGTCTATTTTCTGGTTGCTTACTCTTTAATTTAACTATAGATAGCATCATTAAGGTCTTGGCTTTCCGATCCTGTTTTTAATATTGTCCATTGTAATGACATCTCCCATACCTCCCCCCCCCCCGTCTGCATCTCTGCCTCCAGACTCCATCAGCAGGGCTTCCCAGACGATGGCCAAGTGTGTCAAGGCCATCACAGAGGGAGCCGACGCCGTGGACGAGCCCTCCATTTGCTGAACACGACAACAACTGATGTCCACACGTACATGCAACACACTCTTCTGTGAATATATTCAAAGTACACACACACACACACAGTGGTGTCTCTCCTTAATTTAAAGTTGTATTCGATGCTTGTTGTATACAGTTGATCATTTTCACTCCCGTGTGCAAGGGAGAGAACGTGCTTTGTTGGAAAAAAAGCTGGGAAACTGTTCTGAAATATGAATAAAATACTTATTCCATATTGAACTTTATTTATTTATCTATTTATTTATCGGGAAGAGGAAGCCAATGGAAGAAAATGAACTTCCTCCATCGACAAAGACTGTTTAGAGGCGGGACAGACGGATTGGTCTCCTATTCGTTCTCTTGGATGTCACTGATTACCTTTTGGTAAAACTTTTGGGGAAATCTCACTACCAGCAAAAACATTCCCAAAATGCATTGCCTTTGCTAAGTAGCTTTCTGCGCATATTTCACAAGCAATTTATGATAAATAAATATAACTACGGTACACACAGGTAGTTTCTAGGAAGTAGAGGAAGTCCCGCCTTCGCGCTAAAGCGGCTTGGACAAGTGGTATGCCACTGCAGGGGCGTTACTCCTGCACACCGAGGCATGGCTGCACGTTGTTCTGTTTACTGTTGGTTTTCATGGCACTTCAATCTCATATCTGTTGATTCATTTTCATAGGGCTGTTTGTTGAAAGGGATTTAAAGATGCTTAGACAATAAAACGGATTGTCCTGGAAGAGACCCGGATGTGAGCCGTGATCCAGAACACTCTACCTGCTCTTAAAATGTTGTATTCTCGCTGGGTGTGACGAAGTAATACAGACGATGCAAACTGTTCAGTAGGTAACATGGCTTCCGCCTCTTTAATTGCAAAATAATGGTAGTAGCATTTACAGTAGGATCCATTTTTAGTGCAAATAATTACTTCTGGCAACAAGTAGCAGGCTACTGACAAGTAGCTGAGTCGGTGTGTGTTTGGTGGTCATAGAAAGTGAGTAGATACTGACATCAATTTCATTTTCGGGAGTGAAATGCTCCTTTTAATATTGGAGACATTCTCAGATCCCGTTACCCGGTTTTAGCCAGGCACCTGCCCAGTATCAGATACTAGGATAGCTATCACGAGAGTCCCTGTTGGGAGTGTGTGTGTGTGTATGTGTGTGTGTGTGTGTGTGTGTCAGGTGAGGCTCCAGATGACGGTGAGTGCCGCCATGATGCCGTTCAGGACAGCAATACTGTAGCCCACGTGGAAACACTGGCCCGGTACACCTCTGGAAGAACACGCACACATTATTCAACTCTACAGTCACACATCAAGAACACCATCACAGAAGAGGAAGAGATCATTTCTCTACAGATAGTTGGTCAGTAGACCATAATGCACTGCAGCCACTAGATGTCACATTTTGAGTGGGTCGCTTGGGCGCCTTAAGTTATAGGCTGTTTTGTGATAGGCCACGCCCACAATGACTTTTGATATTACAGATATCAAAGATATTGCAAAGTTATAGAGCAAGACCAGAGCATATGTATACCAAGTTTGGTGTCAATCGGACTTACAGTGTGGGCGCTATGTGTTGTATGTAAAACCTGTAATTATGGCGCCGCCATGTGGCTGATCTGGGTTATAACTCTGGCGTAACCAAGCGACCAAATGTTAATTCTCATCATGTACCATCTCAGGGGAAATTGCGTGATAAAAATCAGTAGAAACAAAATAGGGTTTCAACTCTACAGTGACTAGGGAGGAACCACACTGACTTGGCCCAACACATCTGTCTGACCCCAGTGTGTGTATGTTACCTGAGGCGGGACAGCGCCAGGGGCGTTGGGAACACCAGGCCAGGTGTGTATGAGTCGAGGTAGATGAGAGTCCACGAGGAGACGCAGCAGATGCACCCGGCTGACAGCGACAACACCAGGATGCTCCAGAACCCTGTCCCGAGAGAGAGGCATTAAAATGTTCCCTAATAAATATGAATAAAAATAGCACTGTAGTTTTTAAAATTGAAAAGACTTGAATGGGCCTATAAGCTGTCACAAAAATGCTAACAAAACTGCATTTGAGTGAACCAAAGGTGCAAAAAACATTCAAATAAATGAAACAACTCCATAACCATATCACAAAGTGCAAAGGATGCAGTTGTAAATATGGAGTATTTCTTTAACCCATAGATTATGGTTCAAATGGCTCAAGTCACGCCTTATACAACCTATTAATCAAAGTAAAAGGAATAATGAAATCGAGTGAGAAAATGATGACAGTTTTTAGCGATGATGAAGGTATTATGGTTACACTGAGTGTCCAAAATAAGTAACTACGATACTCACCAAGTATCCCCACTTCAGTCCCATCCTCTCCTCTCACCTTCTCAGCCTGCAGTTCTAAAAGACAACAATCACTTCATCACTGATCAATATTAATGTCATCACATGGATCAGCATTGCTCAAACTTATCAGTAAGTTACAGGCTTGTTTCCTGTGGTTGCGTGTTAAATTCACATTTCTTTGTATTATGCATTGTATATATAACAATCTAGACTCAAATATGATCATTTTCCATGATGTTGAACGCAGTGCTACTTTCTTGGTAAATGAGTGTTAATCTGACAAGGTGCTATATTTCTTACTGTAGCTGACTGGGGGTCTAAACTAAGGCATTCTTATCTCATAGTTTTCTCATCCGTTATATATTGCATATATCTTGAAATTTGTATGTTTTATTTATTTGTATACTGCATACATTTTTAAATATAATTTTTGTATAATTTATATACTTTCATAGCATAGACTGTTGTTAATTTGCGATTTCCTAAATGTGTATTTCTGCTCATTACTTCTGGAGTTGCACCAGCTGCAATATGTTTAATTTTTAGCTGCAACGACCGAAACGCATGATTAAAATTTAATCTCATTTTCAAGCACTTTATTTTGAAATAATGCACGTTTAGTTAGCACTTCAACCACAAGTACGAGTAGGTAAACAATCACACGCGCGCGCCCAAGCACGCACACAAAAACGCACCTTTCAGAATCGGGTAGCCCAAAGCGTAGAAAGCACCAGCGGCGCACAGAGCGATTGCAGAGGCGAGTGTTGACAGCACGAGGACGGGCCACGATGTAGGGCCGTGTCGGTACTTAAACCGCGGCCCGCTACTCATACCGGTAGCTTCTCCTGGACCGATATTCCCCCCTGTCCTCAAAGAACCAGTCCCCGCGTGCCCAAAGTCCTCCGTCGGCGATAATCGATCGACACTTTCACCGAAAACGTCCGTATCTGTCGTTGCACTCCTCGGCATCTTTGTCGGTCAGAAATAGTAAGACTTTATAGTTTTACCGACCCCACCCTCCTAATACTCCTAATACTTCCCAATGCGTAAAGGTCTACACAACTTCGACGTGAACAGGAAAGTTTTGGGCGTTACTTCCTGCGGTCCATGTCAGTCACACTTCCGCATTCAGGTCGTCGCCGCCGTCACTGTAGTTATTTTTCTAATTAATTCCATGAATCCAAATGTATTAATACTATTATTGCACAAGGGGAAAATAGTTCAGGTTTGGCTACCTGAGACGTTCTCAAATTTTCAACCTCTTCCATCTCTGTCCCCTCCTTTCTCCTCCATCTACCTGTTTCTCCTTCTCTTCCTCTTGACTTCTCTCCTCTTTTCCTCTTCCATCTCCCTCTCTGTCCTTATCTTCAATAGGACTGCTCTCTGTCTCCTCTATAGTTCTCTTCTCCCCTCTCTCTCTTATAGTGTGCAAACTGCACACAGAAAGGGCCGGGAATTGAACGCAACCTTCTTGCAGAGAGGTGCCAGCGATAAACAGTGTAAACTGCAACTCCCTATCACCTCCACTAGTGGGAAGCCTTAACCAGCAGGTGCTTCTATATAGTTGCAGTCTTTACTGATTGGACTTCTCATCTTTACTCTGGGACAGGGGAGCAAGATATTAGGGATGCGGTTTGATACATTTTTAGATTATTGGACATAGCTCACAAACTATCACAGTGTAGAGGGACTATTAATTGTTGTGAGCCACTACGCATATGTATGGACAGTAATCTATTGGAATAAGAAAAAATACTAAAAAAAGATCACCAAAGAACAAGATGGACCCTGAAATGCAAGGCACATAACCAATAGCTAGTTTTTAAAGCGTTGAAGTGTTTTAGGGTGGATTTTTCCTTTTATAGTGTGTTGTTGCAATTACAGTAACGTGTGTATGACATAAACGTGTGCTTTTATTTCGAAAGGAAATGACCGGAAGTAGTGTTTGACGCAGATTGTTGCTGTCAACAACACTGATCAAGTCAACGACACCCTAAACCTCCTCGGCCAAAGATACCACACTACGGTAAATAACAATGTCACTATATTATACTATAACTGTATTACTGTAACAGGGAACCCAACAATCATTGCAGAAGCTGAATGATCGAGCGAAAATCGCACTCTTGTCGCACAGTGTCATGAGGCTAATTTTCGGTGCTAACGTTAACTGTGATTAGTTACACTGCGGGCGGTATGGTCCAGGCGTACTTGGAAGGTGAAATTCAAAGCAGAGTACTAGTAATACGTTCAAAGTCACGTTTAACGTTAGCGTTGGTAACGTTGGTAACGTGCATTCAGGCATAGTGCCAAGTGAACCGCAACGATTTGCCTGACAGGTTGCTAACGTGTTTTAGCTTTGCAACAGTTTTGCCAGCTGTTGTGGCCTCTTGGGCGTTCCTCAACTAACTGTTAACTGTCTTAGATTGGTGTGCGAATAAATGGCAAACTAGCTAGCTGGCCATCCGCTCACTTGTTGCAGTTGTCAGCTAACGTAATGTTACTTTGGAAACGTAATTAGCCAGTTGTTAGCCGCAATATGTGACGTTGTCTCTGGCACGTAGAGAAAACCACGCCGAACTATGTTTTAAAAAATTGAGTTTTTAATGTGGCATTGCTTATTGCCAAACATGCATACGTTGTAAAACATGACTTAAGACCTTTTCCAAATCACTAGGTTGCACTGGGAAATTCGGCATACGTACAATTCACCCAACAGCTATTATTTCAATAATATTGGTTCGCCTGTTATTCCCACAATCTTCCACCAAAACACACTGTTGTGGGGGATAGCATACAGTGCGAACCAATTATTAAGTGGCAATATAATTAATATAAGATTTGTTGAGTGAATTAGATGTATGCTGAATGTATCCTCCCTATTTGTAAAAGGTATTTTAAAAGGATGGTTATGCAGCATCTGTATTGTAGTATCTGTATCTTTAATATGCATTCAATACAATTAGTTTATATTGTGGTTGACAAACTTAAGACAGCTAACAATAAATGCAGAGAAAAGGTCATGGTTTGTACAAGGGTATGCTGATGTTGGTATTGGTATTCATAATAGCTTATAGTTGTAATAATATTGTTTTGGCATTTAATGCATCTGCTCATATTAGTTCTGTGCCGTGATTTGGTATCAGTCTGACTGCTTTACATAACATTTATTTTAGTGGTTACTGCATTGCGCACAACTAAACATCACTAAAAATCCCAAACAATAATACTGCAACAGGTTTTTGCAAAATGTGACTGATTGGCCCAGGGGGTTGCCACAGTCACAGGTCAAAACAAGGTGACATGTTTCTAACTGGCTGGCCCAGAGCGGAGGATGCATCATTCATGTGGGACGACATGTGTACTGTTACCTTGTTTTTGAGGAATTCCTGACCTTTAACAGCAGACCCCTCACGCACGGATGTATCAATAGTGGTTTATTTTTAGAAGGCTGCCACATGTGACGTTGCGGGCAACACGTGGCGTTACAGCCGGCGTGTTCTGGTAGCTCACTGGGCAAAGGCGTATGATGTGGACTCGTGACATTCAGCCTGAACCCTACGGTGCACAGTGGCGTACTGTCTGTTAAAGCGGAAATGCCACGACGACAACTGTAGGAAATGCACATGGCGGCATGTAGGATGATGTGTAGATGGTAGTGATTGTAGTGTGCGCCGTCGGCAGCCAGCCTTCGCTCCTGCTTGGTTGCTTAGCTCCGGGATAACGGCGTTAGAATGATACTCAGGATTTTCACATTCCAATGCTCAGCCCCCTGGAGGAAAATTTCACTAAGCTTTTTTTTTTTTTTTTTTTTTCATCTTCTCCTCCTCCTCCTCTGTCTGCTGCTCTGCTCTGATAGAGAGGAAGAATGGGGGTAGGGCACTACACTACCAGATTCCTCTGTAAACTGTTTCCCACACATATGTCGACACCTATAGACAGGTGTCGGGGCTGCGTATGCTGCACTGCACCACTGCTGTAAAAAATAATCCCAGAGGAAACGCTGAAACTGCCTTACTGGCCCGGCCGCTGAGTCGACTGACAACAGGGGATAGATGATTAGATGCGTTTACAGAGCGACTGGATGGTTAGCATCGTCGTTACTGAGTGACTGACTGACTGTATCATCAGTGTCATCTCCTCCTGCATCGCTAACAAGTGTTGATCTTGTATTTGACACTTTTATTGTAGCCACATACGGTGCGTTGATGTGTTTAGAAATCACTTTCATCAAATCAGTATTTCTTTTGAATGTATTTCTCTGTATTTCCACGGGCAGCAGCAGGCGGCCGAGCAGCTAACTGACTGGCTTTCTGACTGCTGTACTGGCTGACTGACGGAGTGAATTACATCAGTCGTGTTTGAAGTCATTTGCGACAAGTCAGGGTAGTCATAATACCGTCGAACAATGGAAAGCACTGTGCTCACGTGTGACAAGTAACATTGTCGTACTGCTACTGTATCAGGCTGAGGCGTCCGTATGCGTCAGAGCGCGTGAGAAACGTCGGTCTTGGTGACAGGCAACTGAAGTTGCGGTCGCATCCAGTCGAGTCGTCACGGACTCCCTCGCTTAATTCACAGTTAAGTTTCAGAAACGACCTAGAGAGGATTGATTGCGAGCGAAGCAGAAGTAGAAGAGTGTCTGTTCATACCAAGTCATACCAGGTTGTAACACAGATGGCCAAGCCTGGGGACACGCTGCACTTCTGAAGAGACCGTGAAAGGATTGGACATCACACGCTGAAAGCCTGTCAGTCACAGTTGGGGAATACACTCACTTGACGACCGGTTGGATTTGGGGATCACACAGTGTCATAACACCGTCGAACACCAGGGCCATGAGCTTCTGAAACACGCTGTGTTTTCATCGGTGTTTTCAAGACCATGCTAAACTACCAGGTTTAACAGGAGTCATCTGGGTCAAGGGTTTCTGATTGATTTGAAAATATCTGAGAGCATGAAATTCGTAGCAAATGAATTGGCTCAGAAGAAAAGTTACCGTGACAGAATGAAACAAAACCAAACCGCAGGATGGTGGTTGGTTTTCCTTGACCTGCGAAAGGGAAGTACCATTTCTGCAGAGACGATGATGCTGCACGTTACGAGAAAGGATGAGAATAAGGAACTAATGTTGAGCTGTGTCACGTTAGTAGTATATGTTGAAACCGTTTTACTTTGACCTACATTCAGCCACACGCAATAACGTTTCTCTATCCTAACAACCAGAAGCGTCTTGCAAAAATGAGATAATCCTCATGCACATTAGAAAGAGCCTACAACATCAGGTCTCTGGTGATTTCCAACGTGCACTTGGGTGTGGTGGACCAGTGGAATGGAAGCATGTCATGGGGGGGCGCCGAACGTGGCTCTGCAATCGAGGCGTACTCGGATTAAAGTCTTGACCCCTCACGCGCCACAAGGTCACCTGACTCACCGCCACAAAATAGCTGGAAAATCAGGCCTAATGCTAAATAGTGGCTCTAATCAGCCTAAACGTTACACAGTGTGTTCACCAGCCTAACACGCCGGCCTTCTACCTCACCCCCCCTGTTGACCTTGGTTGACCAACCTGCTGCTGTGCGAATAAAACTGCAGTAAAAGCGCAATCTCCCATTCGATGTGAGTGGGAGTCGTGTGTCCACAGAATTCAGAAAAATAGACATTCCTGATAACGCTTTGCTGACCTGACTTTAATGGCAGGCCGTGCGCTCGCAGTTACACCCCAGTATCTGCGCACGTTTGGCTGGGCAGCAGCAATAGGCTGACTGCGTCTGTTGGTTAGTAGTGATATTTATTTAAAGCAACACGCTGTCACCCAGCATAACATCACACAGTAGAGAGAGAGAGAGAGAAGGGGGGGGAGGAAAAAGAGGAAGCGTGAGCGGAGGGAACGGAGAGAAAGTTAATGCGAGAGAGAGAGGCAAGAGAGAAGAGGAAGAAAGAGGGAGGGAGTCATTAATGTGAAGCAATTGCATTGTGCTGCCGACTCACTGCCTCCTATGAAGCTGCCTAGTGCAGCTTTAACGTGGTTAGTGGGGATCTGACGGCAGTGGATGGGGTGTCTCGTCTGTATGTGGATGTTTTGTATCTGTACATACCGCGTGTTGTTGGTTTTGTTTGTGTGTCTTGAGTGAACGAGGGAGAGAAGTGCTTTCTTCTGAGGTTGCATCCTGGTGCTTTTAATGTCAGCCTCTGTTTCGCTCGCTCTATAATTGTATGGATTTTGGGGTTTTCTTTGGTTTTGCTGAGTAGCATCTAATTCACTTCAATTGCTGTGAACATTTAACATGGGTATCAATTTTCACACAACATTCCTGGGATTTTTTTTGTTGAACTCCCACAATCCTTTGTATTTGGACATGAAGAGATGCTCATCATTCCTTCTCCTAGTTGTGCTGATGCTGGTGCTGATGCTGCCTCGCTCCCCAGCGGTTGCTAGACTACGTTACTACACTAGTGGTTGCGTACAGGCAATCAATAGCCAAGGATTTGAGACTCTTGGCTAGTTATTATTCACTATTAATTCTGACAGCCGACCTTACTCCTCTTCTGGTTTGTTTCACATTTTGTCTATTAAAATCACTAATAACATAACTGGGTGGTGCATTGGTGCAAGAGGCCTCTGTCTCTTGACCACGCCCTGTTCTGTCAATAGGCTACTAGACGGGCCGGACTTTGAATCCCCTTCTCCAGCCAAACAAAGACACCAATAGACCGCACAGTGTTACCGCTGATCCACAGCAATCTAATAACCTAATGTACAAAGGACATAAAACGGCATGCTGTAAAACTTTATCTTACTAACATTGCCTGTGTTTTTATTTCCAAATGTACACATAGCGATATTACTTTTACAGGCATGTCGTCAACAAAGAGCAACAATGTGCAAGTAGCAATCTAATCTATACTTTACGACCATGTCTCATACTTTTTTTTTAAGATTATGTTTTTGGCATTTTGCCTTTATTTGACAGTCAGGAGAGAGAGACAGGAAAGACCAGGGATGACACGTGACATAGGTTCCCCGAGCCGGATTCAAACCCGGAAGGTCTGGGTACCTTGGACTTCCTTGGGCTTCCCAGAAGAGCCCAGCCTCTTCTGGGTTTGATTGCTGTACCTGAATATTAAAGCCATGCCCCCTTATTATCGTATGGATGAAGAAATACAAAATACACATATTTTTTTAAATAAATAAATACATGCAAAATTAATATTGATTGATGTATTTATTTGATTGATTTATCTTTTTTAAATACTTTTATTTATTTATTTATTGGGGCATTTAGTTAGATTTTTGCAGATTCAGTGATCATTACTGCGTCATTATTTATTTGACCAAAAATCTCTATTTGTCACATTTGTTTTTTTATGAACAAAAAACGTTTTCCAGCTCAAGTCATCTTTTTTTGTGATATTAGGAAAATTATTATTCGAACCAAAATAAACGTTTAGGGATGCCTTTCAAAAATAATTAAATCAGTCCTGTTTTAACACTGTTTCTTTGCAATTTCCATTCAGCTTTTCTAATTTGATCATAACTCAAATCAAATTACTGGACAGAAACCCAGTTGCCTTATTCAGAGTCTACTTTAACATTATTCCCACTTTACCAGCCATTCCGTTCACCTCCTTCCCCCTCTTGCTTCACGCCTCTTTTTTTTTTTTGCGCTGTGTTTGTTTGTATTGTGAATGGATGTATGGACTGCATGGTGGTCTCAATTAAATGTTAGCCCCAGTCTAGAAGATGTTCAGTATAGTACAATCTGTTCAAGTAAAGGAGAACGTTGAGCCAGGCATGAATTTTCTATTCTGGGTTGCCATAGTCATCAAATGTGAAATTCAGCTGGGAGCAGCTTTAATAATGTTAACACTGAACCGTGTCCCTGAGTGTCACGTCCTGTTCCTGAGATTTGGACCTCGTCTTCTGTTGTCTTCATACAGATTTTTTTTTTAGCTGGAAGTGTAAACGCTCCTGAAAAAGCTTCATCAGAAGTCATCAGGAAAAGCAAATCATCTGTGAAACGAAGGGATTTAACCTCCTCGTCTCTCTCTGTGTGTCTCTGTGAGTCATGTTTTGCAGCTGCTTTTTTTTCTCTGCTCTGTTTGATGCTGCAGCATTTTGAGGGAGAAAGGGAGGGAAGGAAGGAGAGCATCGTAATTCTTTCCTCCAGAACATTTTATGCCTATTATGTGCTGCGGTCTCCTTTTCCATGTGAGCGGACTATTAAAGCATGCAACGTATTTACAGCCAACGGCATGGAGCTGTATTAAAGCTGTTTGATCATATTTAATGCACCCTAGAAATCTTCTCTCGGCTTGGAGGAGTTTTCTGAATTCATGACATATGGACTGCATTTACTGTCTTTTTGATTTGGGCGAGCAATAGCAACGGATTTCTACTGTTTTATGTATTTATGGCAACAATGGCCGCCATCGCTGAATAAATGTTGTAAACGTTTCAAAAGGCTAACCCGAACCGCCTCCCGTCTCTTGCAGGACTCCTGGCTGCTCCTCTGCTTTGTGTGCGTGTGAGCTCCTGTAGCATCGCGTGTGTGTGTGTGTGTGCGTGTGTGCGTGTGCGCGAGCGAGTGCGATGTCTTCAGAACTGCTAGTCGATTTGGGCGAAGACCCGCCGACGTCCCAGTTAGATCACCTCAAACTGTCCCCGCTAGAGGACCAGCAGTGGCCTCCGGACCTGTCCACCATCAGCAAGTCGGGTACGAACGATTGAGACACACACACACACACACACACACACACAGATCCAACCATTCCTCTGTGTCTGTTTGGACTATATTATGTTGTTGTTTCTTCGCCTGTGTGTTTCAGAGACGGACATCTCCCAGCGCTTAGCCGCCGGCTCTCCCCATCTGTCCTGGGACCACCCCTACTATGACATCGCCAGGCACCAGATCATCGAAGTGGCAGGTTAGTCCTACCAATCAGACGCTTTGATTGTTGCGTTTCTTGTGGCGATATGTCTCTCACGGTGTGGTGTGTGTGTGTGTGCGTGGCGATAGTTCAATGCTGATAGTGTTTAACTGCCCATCTCTCTCGGTCATCTCCCTCTAGGTGATGATAACTTTGGCAGGAAGGTGATAGTGTTTAATGCCTGCAGGATGCCCCCGCACCATGAGCTGGACCATCACAAGCTGTTGATGTGAGTGCCAACCTAGCCTAGCGTAGCGCTGGCTCATGAGTGGACCAGCATATGGAGGTTATTGTACAGATACACACCGTTTTGACGTGGTTCTTTGGCAGGTATCTCAAAGGGACGTTGGATCAGTACGTGGAAAGCGACTACACCCTGATCTATTTCCATCACGGGCTGACCAGCGACAACAAACCGTCTCTCAGCTGGCTACGAGATGCTTACAGGGAGTTTGATAGAAAGTAAGTCCACCGACATCCATGGCAACCTTGGATGAGTATGTAGAGCATTGCATTCTGGTCTATTGGGTCCAAGTGGAATATCCCGGTGGAATATCCCTTACATTTGGTGGTTTTGTCTGTTTTCAGGTACAAGAAGAACATCAAGGCTCTGTACATTGTCCATCCCACCATGTTCATCAAGACTCTGCTGATCCTCTTCAAACCACTCATCAGGTTATTATTATCATTGCTCTTAATACTAAATGTGTGTCGCAGGATTATGTTATTATGCTTTGAAAAGTGCTATATAACTGTGTGTGTGTGTGTGTGTGTGTGTGTGTGTGTGTGTGTGTGTGTGTGTGTGTGTGTGTGTGTGTGTGTGTGTGTGTGTGTGTGTGTGTGTGTGTGTGTGTGTGTGTGTGTGTGTGTGTGTGTGTGTGTGTGTGTGTGTAGTTTTAAGTTCGGCAGGAAGATCAACTACGTGAGCTATCTGAGTGAGTTGGAGGACGTGGTCAAGTGTGAGCAGCTGGTCATTCCCGCCCGCGTCAGAGAGTAAGAACCGATGTGTTGTATTCTACGTTCTATTAATACATTTTACACAAATTGCAGTATATTATCATTTAATTTCATACTACTTAGCTTTTCCTACATTTTCATATTGTCATACTGCCATTTTGCGCACCCCGCATATATGCCGTACATTTCACTTTTTAAAAATAAAAGTCCTATATTATAAATAAGAGTCCTAGATTTTTAATTAATAGATTGAAATTGTTTCATGTTTATTACCAGCTATTTTCTTTGCTTCATTTTTCTTTGCTGTATCCTATTACTATTTTCTGCTGTTTTGTAATAAATGTGTCATGGAAGTAATGGAGTACTTTATGAAGTGCTTCATGCAACAGAGCATGTTGTCGTCATCCTAACTGTGTCTCTATGTCCAGGTACGATAATAAGTTGAGAGCCTCTCTGAAGCCGACGGCCCAGCCTCCCATGTCTCCTCCTCGTAGCCCCCCCCTCCCCAGCCAGATCTTTGGGGTTCCACTCACACTGTAAGTGACCGTCAGTCTACCAACTTTTTAGTATACACTATGTTGAGTGATAGTAGGCTCCATGCTAACTGTTTAGCATCCATCGCCTGGATTTGGAACCTGGGGTCACTAGGCTTTTCACTAGGCACCATTGTCGTATGTTTGTGTGTGTGTGTTAATGTGTGTGTGTTAATGTGTGTGTGTTTGTGTGTGTGTGTGTGTGTGTGTGTGTGTGTGTGTGTGTGTGTGTGTGTGTGTGTGTGTGTGTGTGTGTGTGTGTGTGTGTGTGTGTGTGTGTGTGTGTGTGTGTGTGTGTTAGGCTGAGACAGAGGAGTCCAACTGGTGAACCAGTTCCTGTGGTAATGCAAGACACCATCAGCTTCCTGTCAGAGCACGGTGACTACAAAGCCAGATTCATATCAGAACATTTTTCTGCTGAATTAAAGCAATTGTTGTTCAGTGAATAACCTCCTTGTTGTTCTTGACTGTGTGTGTGTGTGTGTGTGTCAGGTTTGGAGATCGAGGGGATCTTCAGACGGTCTGCCAACGTCACCTTGGTGAAAGAGGTCCAGCTCAAATACAACTCCGGTAAGGGTCCAGCATGCCTGCTTGGCTCTAACCAATCTGCAAAGGTGGAGCTTGTCATGATTTTCACCTCAGATATGGTAAGGTCAGGTTGAGGTCAGGCCAACCGTCGTCAAACATCCAACACTGAATTTCCCAAAAGGGATCATTCAAGTTTCATCTATTCTAGTCACTCCGGCCCTAAAATTCAAAATGTCACTCTGCATTACTCGCATGAGTTTGATCGCTTGACTTGGAAAAATCATCAGTGAAATTGACGTGACGGCAGGTTTGATGAAACCGTAACGTCCACCTCGCTCCGTTCACCTCCTTCCATTCACCTTCCGTGCATTTGCGCTGCCACCAATCTTCTTTTGTGTTCGGTCTGAACGTGCGACACAACTTAGACGAATGCTGCCTTAAAGGGAAAGGGATACTGTTAACTTCACTTTTACTATTTTTTTTGTGTTGTGTTGTAGGTGAGACGGTGAGTTTCAGTGAGATGGAAGACGTCCACCTGGCTGCTGTGATTCTGAAGACCTTCTTGAGGGAGCTACCCGAGCCTCTGCTGACCTACCAGCTCTACAACGACATAGTCAACTTCAACAGTACGTTCTTATTAGTTATATTATTGCTACTACTGCTGCGTGAACCATGTTTCTATCCAACTGTCAAACACAAATAAGCATTAAGTGCTTCCATCAGCTGGGTTGGAGCAAGCTTCCTGAACAGTACATCATAAAAGAGTCTTTCAAGCATTGATTAGTATTGGGCAAGTTGTTGTTGTTCTTTGCTGTCAGCTAATGTAGGTCATATTTCATAGAAATCCCCTTGGTATTATTCTAATATGCCAACTGATGGTCATATAATCATGATGGAGAGTTAGATGTGAGATGTGATGTGAGGCTGTGCCAGCAATTCTCAGAGACAAATATCATCTTTATTCAATAGAAAACAGCCAACTACAGATCAGCAGTACCTGAAGCGAGGTTGTTTTGTTTTTTAACTTGCCCCTAGCTACATCTCAGACCTTTTCACCTAAAAATTCTTGACATGTTGTTTTACCAAGGAAAGGAAAGTTATAATAAAGTTATATTACAAAAACTCAATTGAGGTCACATTGCGGCGGTCATCTTTGTCGGTGTACCTTTGACTGATCGATTGGTCAGTCAGTATTGACTCTGATGTCCTGCATGTCCATACTCTGAACAGAAACTACATGAAATTGAGAACGTTTCCCAGTACAAGGAAAGATGAAACTGATGCAGAAGTTCTATAAAAGATCCATTGAAGACTGTATCAAACACTCTGCTTCCTTGACTTGAGGTCATGTCTAGATGCGTTTCATGTCTAGACTTTGGGGAAATAATGCCATGTGACACCGACCACGAAATTCACCACTAGGGCCGTCAGCATTCTGAAAATGTCACTTCCCACACACACACACACACACACACACACACACACACACACACACACACACCACTGTGTTTTCTATACAAAGTGTGTGTTTTGTGTGCTCCAGCTGTGTCCAGTAGCAGCCAGGTGACTGCTTTGAAGACGCTGTTGGAGTCGCTGCCAGAGGAAAACTACGCCTCGCTAAGCTACCTCATCCAATTCTTGGCAAAGGTACAGCTCATACTATAATAAAATACTGTAGTAAAATGATTTTAAAATGGATCGGAAGTTTGAATACTTCTTAGGCTCTACTGTTAAAGATCTGTTAAAGGTTACTGGAATCTGGTGAACATGGAAAAAAGAGACCCAAGACACTCCACAAATCTCTAACTTGTGTGTCTAGGTGTCCTCCAACAGTGAAGTGAACAAGATGACCAACAGCAATCTGGCCGTGGTGTTTGGTCCTAATCTGCTGTGGGGGCGGGACAATGCCATGTCACTCAGTGCCATTGGGCCAATCAACAACTTCACCAGAACCTTGCTGGACCAACAGCATCTGGTCTTCGCCTAAACCCGTCCCCCATCCGCCCTGCAATTTCTCTTCCAGTCAGCACCTACCACGGAGAACCTCTCTTCCAATAGCATTAAGTCTTTAACTTTAACCCCGGCTCTTAACCAATCAGGAGCTTCCCCGGGGGTACTTTTTGACCAACAGCATTTAGACTATACCTACTCCCACTCCTTGTCCTGTCTATTACCATATTTTGACCAATCGACCACTTCAAGAGATCCTCTGGACCAATATCATGCAGTTTTACTACCTTGTATTCTGATTGGACCCTTAGTCGTCTCTTTTTCGTGGCCTTGACTGCAGCCACTTCCAGACCTCACTTCCCTGCGGCTAACCATTTTCAGTCCAGGTTAGTGCCAAATCCCCCCCACCCCCCTTTGAATGGGGGTTAATGGAAATGTTATATAGATTTCAGCCAAATGACCCCGTCCCAATGGCCTAGACCCCAGAATCCAAAAGCTACTCTGTGCGTTCACACTGTGAACAACTTCGAGGTTAGCGGTCTGCAGCTGCAAAGTTTTGAACAGGCAAATCAAGGATTTTTTTGCTGCTTTGGTATTGGCCTTTCATAACGTCATGTCATTTGAATGAGTTAACATACCTAGCCGGCAAGTGCTAATTAGGTAGCATTCATCGAAAAACAAACAGAAAGATCGACTGTTGACGCTGGGACTTCCAGTGACTTGTTGACCCTGTTGCTTGCAGTGTGAACGCACGGTTAATTTCACACAACCGTTGGCTGCCTGGCTGCAGGTGACCAGGAGCCCTACCAGAGCATCTCCAACCCTTCCTGTTTTAACCCCATGATCCCTTGACCTGCCCAGAACCATCCCGCCCCTCATCCGACTTCTTAAAACCTTCACCTGCACAAACTCAGAAAAGGGATTGGAATTAGATTTTTCCCCCCCAGTCTGCCTCCATAGGTTACTTAGGAAAATCTGATTTCCAATCCTTATTGTGTGTATTTTAATATTTCTCGAGGCCCAATCTTGGTCCCAATCTTGTCCCAATCTTGTCCCAATCTGGTCCCAATCTAACTGTAGTGGGAGTTAAACAGCAGATCAGATTTGAGGATACCCCCATTCCTTCTCTGTATATCTGTGGTGTGCTGTTGTTAATCTGTCTGGTGTTTTTCTATGTAGTGCCAAAAACATAACTGGCCAAGCTTTCACAGACAGACGAGAAGAGAGAGAAGGGCGGCGACAGGGCAAAAATGACAAATATCGATACAGGTTGATATTTGGTTGATTTTTAAAATGATCGATACGGATAAAGACGGAGAAAGAGAGAGACGAAGCGGGGTACTTACCCAACATCCCCTCGGGGATCATTAACGTCTAATTTAAAAGACTCAGGTTAACTTGAACAGGATAAACTTGGTACCAAACGTCCGGGACAATCTATCAAATGCTGTAATTAAGCCAACTAGTAGTATGTGAGCCGTATTAATTATAGCAGTGGTTCTTCAAGTCTGCGTCAGGACCCAAACTTGGTTTTGGGTCTCTACTCTGATTCTATATGGCTCTTACCCCTTCCTCTATTTGACATCATTTTATTATTACTATCGTCTTGGGATTGGCTAGCATAACTTATTCTCTGCCCCTGTCGGATCATTATATTGACAAAGCTCCATTGTTATTATTGTAACTGTGATTTTAGCATGTCTCAGTCCGTCTCTTCAAAGTAGCTGATTCATTTTTTTTTTTTTTTTAATGGTACGGGAAAACAGGTTCAGCGATGTAGCTCGCCCTTTGGTATAGTCGGAATATTCAAGCGTAGTTTGGTGGCTGTTGCTGTATACCGGACACAAACTTGAAGTAACGGTGGTGGCGAAGTTAGCCTTCGTTGTTGCGCGGGCTAAATTGTGGCAGTACGAGCTTTAAGACGTCAGAAAACTCAAAGTATACTTGATGTTTTTTTCCCGCCTTTTTAGTTCCATTGTAGCTCAGTGCCATCTTAATCGTAAAAAACAGATTTCACCATTTGTCCTTGTACTTTTTTTTTGTTTGTAGCAGCTACAATCGGGGGGCTAATTTATGGTTCTGGTTCCATGTCGACCTCCGTTCTTGGTTTTAGTACAGGTTGTAGCAGTAGAACTGATACTTGGATACAGACGTGATAACAGTGCTAGCGCTAAACACTGGGTCTATACGTGTGGTGCAGTGAAGATGGTATGTGGGTTTAGTGACATGCCCCTTATTTAAAGCTGCCCTAGGCAACAGGGGGCGTCCCGTCCCCACTAATTGAGACACCGCAGATTCACCCAGGTTTGACCAAATTACATTCTAGCGTCGGGTACGGAGACCGACGGGAAATTGCGAGCACGCCGTGAGTAGTTCAGTGACGTCGAAGTTACAGGATTTCTTGGTATTGAAATTGTTCAAACGTCTCGCTGCCAATTTGCCGCTTTAACAATGGTGGTTGTTGTGTTTGCGTGAAGAGACTTAAAAGCACTAATATGATGATGATGTTATTGTTGTTTTCATTTCTGTGTAATAGTTGGTTGGTCGTTCATAACGCCTTATCCTTTGTGTTGATTTTGATGTCGCAGTAACCCACCTCCACCCCCCGTCTGTGGCCGGTTTGCGTAGGGTCTTGTGCACAATCTGGTTTGCTGCGTTTGGGATGCAAAATGGTGCACGTGAAAGCTCTTCTTAATTGATGTTTAGTCCTCTAAATATTCTACAGCATATCCCTTTAAGTCAGCAGCCAGTATTGATTTAATTTGTATTCCTTTTGTATTTATATCTTTGGTTGCCTTGTATTTTGTTTGATGGGAGTTTGCCCCAGTCCCCTATTTCTACCGTCTTCTGTAGGACTAACGTCAGCATGGCAGCTCAAGTTACTGTAACTCAGAATTGGCATCTGATTTTTCCAAGTACCTCCATAACTGGTTTAGGAACATCGGGTTCTAATCCCTAATCCCATTTACGCTATTGTGGCTTAAGGCAGCGATGAACAGGCACGACCTTTTGGGCGAAGGGGTGTTTTTTTTTTTTGCATTGGCTTGGCTAGAAAGATGTCCTGCATTGGGAGGACCCGGGTTCAAGCCCCTGTGCCAGCGAGCATCCGCCCTGCTGAAGTGCCCTTGAGCAAGACAAAGAATCCCTACCGGCTCCAGGGGTGCTGCTCTGTAGCTGGCCCCTGGGCCCCTGGGCCCCTGACCTCCCTGCGGGGTTGGGGGCAGGGATCAATGGAGGATTGCCAGGAAACATTTGAATTTGATCCATTTTTCTCCCCCCCCCCCCCCAAGAACTGCTTTTGCATCCCCACCCTTGAAGTGTAGAGCTGCAACGTAGCTGCAGTGTCCATCCATGCTGGGGTTTCAACAACAGCTTGGACCATGCGGTTAAAATCGAGCTCGAGGCGCTTTGTGTACCAGACTTTGTGTAATGGAATAAGTGACCAGTTACTTTCAGGGTTGTGGTTTTTACGGTGGGAAAATGGGAGTAAATAATCAGAATCAGGACGGTGTGGTTTGTCTTTATATATTAGATATAATCATTGTAACTCCGAGGCCAAATGGTGGTGTTTCCTGCTGTTATCGTTGTTGAACCGTCGTCATCTAGAAGCTTTACTGTCCGTTGTCACTCAGCATCCGAAGCCTTAATTGGATTCAGCTCCTCTTTTTCTTTCATCCAGCTCCAAATTCGACCCATCCAAAGAACTATTTGAAATCTAAAACAAGCCGTTTAAAGCCAGAAGAGTAAACGGCTCAACGGTATATTTTTCCACCCAAAGTTTGTTATCCAAATCCGCGGGCGTGGCTTTGGCTGGATTTCCCACAGGAGCAGAACAGCATCACTAGCCGTCCCGTCTAGATCAGAAGGGGTTTCCACATCCGGTTCTGCCCTTCCTGTGCGACTCCTGGCCCCAACAGCGCCGTAAAATCGGGTTGCGTTGCGTATTATTTGTGGCCAAAAAAAAAAGACTAGCCGTAGGTTAATCGTAATGTTGTTACTGTTATGGGTATCGTTATGATGTGATTGAATAGCACCAAAAGATGACCGAGTTAAAAGTCTGACTGAAGCTGAAAGCAACAAAAGCGTTTGTATTGTTTACTGTCGTAATTCCCAGTCATGTCGGTGCCATTGCTGTTGGCATGCAATTGGTGTGTGTGTGTGCGTGTGTGTGTGTGTGTGCGTGTGTGTGTGTGTGTTAGAGCTGGACCCAATGCATTTGGATCGGACCAAATTTGTCCAATTGTTGGGGTTCGAATATATAATAAAAAAAATAATAGTGAAATGTTGAATTTATGTTCACAAAAAGCTATTACCTCTAGGGCTGACTTTGGGTTTTCAGACAGAAAGTATATGTGTGTGTGTGTGTGTGTGTGGGTGTGTGTGTGTGTGTGCCTTATTGCCCCCCATCCCCCCCAAAGTGATCATGTGAGTAGCTATCCAAGTGCCAGTGTGCCCATTCTGCCCATAGATTAAAACAACCCGAGGTGCGTTCAACAAAGCAATTCCATTAACGCGAGCGTTGAACGCAACTCGGCTGTAATCGGCGATCGACAGGGTTGAGAAATAGAACCTCAAAATATCATCCATTACAGAGAAAACGGCCATCGGTGATGTCACCCACCGGAAGTCATGGATCAAACAATTCATTCCGATTTGCGGACACGTTCAACCAGTATCGCCAAATATCTCAGACGTGTGAAACGTGTTTGTCACAACATTAATGCCATTTTGTTTTTGAAACGCATCTTTAATCTGATTCCAATTTTCTTTTTCACACACTATCTCCAGCTAATCCATTACCATGTTATATAAATCCGATTCCTGTGGCCCTGTTGCTCCTCAACTCTGGTGATCGATTACAGCCCATTCTAATCTATGGATCTTTATACTGTAACTGTTTCCATGGTGACAGTGGACAATGTTTCTCCGTGGGAGAAATTATTTCCAAACTGTTATTACGACATGTAGTGATCTTATTTTCTTAAATGTTTTTCATCTTTTACTTTTGATATGTTGTGGATATTAGAAGTCTTATCTATATGATATAATGGTGATATAATATCAATGTGTGCAACCAATAAACAAATGGTGAATAAAAAGCTTGTTTTTTTCTTTCTTTTTTTTTTTCTTTATTGTTTTTACTTGTTGGCAAGACATTTTTCTCACTCATTGAATTCCAGGACTTTTCCATGACGACAGACACAGTAAAGCATCACCGCCTCATTATCCAAGTCACACACACAAACATGTACACAGTATTATGAAATAATTCCAACACACAACCTGGACCAAATATAGGGAATCCACGAGTGCTTAAAATGTCTAAAATGTCCCTGCTGCCACTTGGGGGTGCCAAAGTGCGATGCTGTGTAGCACAGCTTGAAATGAAATTCCAGGCAGCACTAAAATGTCTTAAAAAGTATTTTATTTGTCTCACTGAAACCTGCAGAAACAATTTAATGACATTTTACTGGATCTGTTGGTCCATTGTGTTTTTATTAGCAGATGTGATGTTACATTAGAAACTATGACTCCTCGTGTTTCTGATTTTAATGTTTGCACTTTGTCCACTGCAAAAAATATCCTCATGGTCACTGCTTCAACCAGAGAGGCCTCAACGTTTTACTTTTTTTTTTAGCACGCTTGACTTTTTACTGCACTGGCCATCTCTGCAGATTGAGCCACAGCATCTTAGTAGTTGAGTGGTTGCCCTCAACAGCTTATCAGTCTTTTTGCTGAATGTTAGCTTTTAACACTTCTGAGTGGAAATGGGACTTGAACCCATAACCTCAACAACTTGATGTAGTTACTTAACTCACTGCACCACCAAGCCCAAGAGCAACTGTTGCTGAATGTTTGTTTTAATAAAAACTTGATGGACCAACAGATCCAATAAAATTGCATTAAATCACTTTGACTGGATTCCCTTCTCTCCTGTCTCCCATAAATGTCCTCATGGTCCACAAGGTTCCCCATCAGTCAGCCAGAACCAACGCTGTGTCACGGCTTCAACCAGAGAGGCCATGACGTTTTACAACGTGCTCTTTTTTTTTTTTAGCATTCTCTACTTTTTACAGCAAGAAAGATTAATAAATTCAGTCAACACCTGTCGCACATCATATACGCTGATTGAATTAATTGCATCAATTAATGTGAACCAATCAGAGCTCTATCACTCCGGTCAGCTGACCTCCAGCTCCTCCCATCCGCAAGTCGGCAGGGAGACATCAACTGATTGCAGAGTCCTGTCTGGTCTGGGATTAGATTTATCCAAAGAGCTCTGGATCATTTCTCTTTGTTCTTCTAAGCATACCTGAGACAGATAAACATCCAGTATTTGAAATAGCTCAGTAGAGTCTAGGGGTGCACGTTGTCTAAGAGAGCGCTGGTTCAAATCCTCTCTCCAGCAACCTGGTCTTCATATTGTTTGGTTTACAAGCCAACATTCAGAGAAAAGACTGATAAACTCTTGAGAGAAACCTCTCAACGTCTAAGACCCTGTGGCTCAATCTGCAAAGCTGCTCTCTGTAACTTAGAACGTTGTGGGTTCGAGTCCTCCTTCTGCTCTTAAGTTCCATTTTGAAAGCCGACACCTAAAGGAAAGACTGAAAAGCGCTCGGAGAGAAGGGTTGAGTGCGAAGGGGACCTGGTGGCGTGACGCTGTCGTTAACACAGACCCCGGATACGTCTGCGGACGTGGGGTGGCTGGTTCGACTCCCTCTCCGACCCCAGTAACTGGAGCACCGTGAATCCGTTCCCACTGAGATGGGGTCGGGGTGGGGCCTTGTCCCCCCCGGCCTTCCAGAGAGCCATCAGCAGGGGGTTATGAGGGAGGAAGCCACGGCCGACTGAACTTTTACTGACATGTGAAGTTGCGTCAAAAGTTTTAAAATGTTGGAAGTGTTTTGCCTTTCATATTAACAGTAACATGAGTTACTGCAGATAGCCACCGCCTGCCTATAGGCCTAAGATGTAACTTTCTTCCATCTTCAGCTCTCACATTTCTCACTAACGGCGTATTGGATCCTGTCTGTCTGGTTACTGTCTTTCTTAGGAACTGCCTATAGGAGCCACTGTTTGCCGTGGGCTCTGCATCAGTACTGACGTCTTTCAATCAGGTCCAATAGGAAACGAGATGTGATCAATAACATTTCACCCTCATCAGGGATCAAACCTACAGTCAACATCTCTGATGGTACAAGCCAACACTTAACTCACTGAGCTATTTGTCAGTCTTGTGTTTCAGCTTTCATGGTCTGATTTATCCAACGGGTCACATGACTGAGAGAACCAATAGGAAGTCAACGTTTCTGACGGGATTTGAACCAGCACGCTCTTGGACAACATGCAGCTCTTGATCTGACTGAGCTACATACCAAGATGCGCTGCCAAGCATTTTTCATCTGGATGACATGTGTTCACATTACTGGCAACGTATATTATGACGCAAGGACACAGGGGTCACGCTATAAAAAGTAGAGCATGCTAAAAAAAAATAGAGCACGCTGTAAACTGTTGGTTGAAGCCATGACACGGTGTTTGTTCTGGCTGACTGATGGAGAAACATGAGGACATCATACAGTTTCTAATTTCTAACCCCTCATAGTAGGTCCTTAATAAGTACAGCCAGAGATGAAGAGCTGGGCAGGATGAAACTAAAAATTATAAACATGAGGCATCATAGTTTCTTTTTTGACTTTATTTGGACAGTTAATAGTGGAGAGAGAGAGGAAAGAAAGGGCGTGAGAGATGATACGCTACAAACATCCCGGGTCTCATTGGAACCCAGGAACTCGTGCTGACTTGGTATACGTCAGACCTCAACGTTTTACAGAGTGCTCTACTTTTTTTTATCATGCTTCACTTTTTACAGCGTGCTTTACTTTTTACAGCGGGTTCTTGTGGCCAACTCGGTGTTTGCTCTCTCTTTCTTTGTCTCTGTCAAGGTCTCTCACCCACAGGAAAGTGAGGTTAAAAAATCTTGTATCTCTGCCATGTTATGAACTCCAATCACATTTTTAAGGACTAAAACATCATCAGATCTCACTACCAAGATGAGAAACTAATACATTTAATAAAAGTGACCTTCTGGATGTCTGAATAGTGACTAACAATGACTAATAATGACTCTTAACCAGCTGATCCACCAGGACTGCCACTACTACTAGTCTAGGAGCCATTTCTGATATAAATGTATATAAATATGCAATATTTGTTTAATATAATTATGAGATTTATTGGAATTATTGGGACTAAGAACATGATTATCACTTAAATGGATGTATTGGGTTTCCTGGTTCCGTACCTTTAAATACCAATCACCTGTGCGGTAGGGGCGGGACCAGGAAGGGAAACAGTTTTATCACTGCTTGTATAGAGATTGTTTGGGCAGAGAAAATAAATGTTCATTTGTCACGTCTTCAAAATCTCCTATATAAGACAGGAGTGTAGACTGACGGCTTCCTGGTCCAAAGTGGCTGAAGATATTTAATATATTGGAGTACGAAGTCACTATAACTAGTATTACTACCACCAGTACTAGTACGTGCTAGTTTTTTTTTAGCACTTGGTGGTGCAGGGTTAGAAACTAGAAACTGTATGATGTCCTCATGTTTCTCCATCAGTCAGCCAGAACAAACACCGTGTCATGGCTTCAACCAACAGTTTACAGCGTGCTCTACTTTTTTTTAGCATGCTCTACTTTTTATAGCGTGACCCCTGTGTCCTTGCGTCATAATATACGTTGCCAGTAATGTGAACACATGTCATCCAGATAAAAAATGCTTGGCAGCACATCTTGGTATGTAGCTCAGTCAGATCAAGAGCTGCATGTTGTCCAAGAGCGTGCTGGTTCAAATCCCGTCAGAAACGTTGACTTCCTATTGGTTCGCTCAGTCATGTGACCCGTTGGATAAATCAGACCATGAAAGCTGGAATACAAGACTGACAAATAGCTCAGTGAGTTAAGTGTTGGCTTGTACCATCAGAGATGTTGACTGTAGGTTTGATCCCTGATGAGGGTGAAATGTTATAGATCACATCTTGTTTCCTATTGGACCTGATTGAAAGACGTCGGTACTGATGCAGAGCCCACGGCAAACAGTGGCTCCTATAGGCAGTTCCTAAGAAAGACAGTAACCAGACGGACAGGATCCAATACGCCGTTAGTGAGAAATGTGAGAGCTGAAGATGGAAGAAAGTTACATCTTAGGCCTATAGGCAGGCGGTGGCTATCTGCAGTAACTCATGTTACTGTTAATATGAAAGGCAAAACACTTCCAACATTTTAAAAACTTTTGACGCAACTTCACATGTCAGTAAAAGTTCAGTCGGCCGTGGCTTCCTCCCTCATAACCCCCTGCTGATGGCTCTCTGGAAGGCCGGGGGGGACAAGGCCCCACCCCGACCCCATCTCAGTGGGAACGGATTCACGGTGCTCCAGTTACTGGGGTCGGAGAGGGAGTCGAACCAGCCACCCCACGTCCGCAGACGTATCCGGGGTCTGTGTTAACGACAGCGTCACGCCACCAGGTCCCCTTCGCACTCGACCCTTCTCTCCGAGCGCTTTTCAGTCTTTCCTTTAGGTGTCGGCTTTCAAAATGGACTTTGAACTTAAGAGCACAAATGGGACTCGAACCCACAACGTTCTAAGTTACAGACAGCAGCTTTGCAGATTGAGCCACAGGGTCTTAGACGTTGTTGAGTGGTTTCTCTCAAGAGTTCATCAGTCTTTTCTCTGAATGTTGGTTTGTAAACCAAACAATATGAAGACCACGTTGCTGCAGAGCAGAATTGAACCAGCGCGCTCTTAGACAACGTGCACCTCATCATCCCACTAAGCTATTTTACACACTGGATGGTGACCTGTCCCAGGTATGCTTAGAAGAACAAAGAGAAATGATCCAGAGCTCTTTGGATAAATCTGATCCCAGACCAGACAGGACTCTGCAATCAGTTGATGTCTCCCTGCTGACTTGCGGATGGGAGGAGCTGGAGATCAGCTGACCTGAGTGATAGAGCTCTGATTGGTTCACATTAATTGATGTGATTAATTCAATTATCATATATGATGTGCGACAGGTGTGTAGGATGACCTGCCTGCCAACCGTGACCCAGAGTGTCGTCCACAATGTCCAGAGACTCAGTTTGTGGTTTACTGATGAAGGATCAATGTAAAATACAAAACTAAATATATTGAATATTATTTTTATTTATTTGTATTTGACGACACTATTGCTAAAATTACAAAGCGGTTTGTCATCCAGACAAATGCACTGCTGTTCATTATTATTAAGGCTTTCATTCAATGCACTTTATTCAGCTCAAATAAAAACCTGCTAGTCAGTTACATTTCAGCACCATGGATAGCGCTTCTTGGTTCACACTGCTTTCTGGATCCATTGTGTAAAATCTGTGGAACATTTGTGGACGGTGGTGCATTGTAGTGCATGTCTGCGGGTTATGCCTCTTCCAATAAAATCTTTCATTCAGGTAAACAAAGTATGGAAGCAAAACAGGGCTTGCGCTCAGTCGCTTTGCAACGGGCAAGTTAGTCGTTTTTCAAATAGTGAAATAACGGCTTTATTTGACTGACTACCTTAAAGTGAGTGCTGATCTAAAGAAGCTTTGGAGAAACTTGGTTTACGTTTTGCAGAGATCGTTGCTGTACCTGCAGCAATGTTGGGGGAAATCAACGTGGTATATAGAATTTAAAAAAATAACAATTTCAAAATAAAACGTATGCCTCCATTTCCAGTCTATGCCAGTCTAATAAGTAAATATTACTGTTACTTCCCCCGTGCCAATGCTGTCACCCAGACAGAACACCTGCTGCCGCTCACAGCCTTGGTAATACTCACTGAGACAGCAGTCTAGGAAGCCAGAGACGTTCCTGTACAGCCTTCCACCTTCAGTTTTCTCTTGATTCATGTTATCATACTGTGACACTGACAAGAGACACTGCCTGTCTAGTAACGCAACACCTCACCACTGAGAAAAGTACTTTGGTATGACTTCCTTTTGATCTTTGGATAAGGTAATAAGTAATCGATGACCTTTCGATGTGAATCTGCCAATGTCTCTGCTGCCGTGTGGTCACAGCACCTGCAGTCCATTCACAGCCTTCAGCGGTCCTGCCCACAGGCGTCCCTGTATTGCTGCAATATTGCTGATCATACTGTGATGGTGTGATCCTTTGCTCTGCCCTTTGACAACCTTGGCCTTATTAGCAGTTGCGTCAAATTCTTCCAGCCCTCTAACATATCTAACACTTTCCAGTACCTTATTGGAAATATATGCACTTGGAATGGGATTCTTGAGGCATGGAATTCAGCTAGGTGCATGCCGGACAGGGGAAGCCAGGGAGTTGGATGACTTCTCTGGGGAAATAGGAGAATATCAGATCTGGTTTCACACATTTGTTACATTAGGTGAAGGTTTTCAGCCCAACTGGACTGGAAGTACGGTACCCGACTGTTCACCCCGTCAGAAAAACAACATTCACAAACCTTCAAACATTTGCAGATCATGGAAGCACTCCAACTTCATTATGGAAAGTCCTGGAAAAGTCCTGGAATCTGACTTCAGGACCGCGGTGTTCATATTGTCTTAATCATACATCATCATTACAGTTTTTCATGACAGTGATTAACAGGTTTAGTCCATCTGGCCATTGGCCCTGTGGCTCTATAAAACTCTATTATTAGTAGTAATAGTAGTAATATGTGACTAACAGTATTTTATACTACTTTACTACAGCTATTATTTTGATCGTTCTGATGTCGCCCATGACTGACAATTTATTGGTTGATTCTTTAATACCACTAGTACCACTACTACTACTACTACTACCGCTACTACTACTACCTCCACTACCACTGCTAGTACTGTTACTTCTACTAGTACTACTATTACTTCTACTAGTACGACTACTGCTACTACCACTACCACTACTAGTACTGTTACTACTGCTACCACTACTATTACTACTACTAACTACTAGTATCCTACACCAAGGTTCCCATTCAACAGACAACAGCAGTATTTGAAATAAAGCCGACCCACTGGCAGAGCCGTGGGCACAGGTGTTGTAAATAAAAATGTCCCCCTGTTATCTCTACACGTATACCGTTACTTCATGCAGACCGGGTACAGAACGTTCTGCAACCTGGACCCTCTCCCACAGCCACGACTTTTATCAGCAAACCACACAGCTGATGACATGGTATAAAAAGAAAGGGGAGGGAAAGGACAGGCACACAGCAACCTGCAGAGGTTCAGAAGGTAAGTGACAGTCAGATACTATGGGCTGTAAGGGCTTCTTGGGGGGTTACTTTCAAAATGTCCAAAACCTCTAAAATCTTTTGCTTTCACACTATTATATGACAAGCAATCCCCTGTTCCTCTCTCAAAAGTGTCATGTATCGAAAACTTTCTCTATGTGTTTCATCTGCAGACGTCAGAAGGAAACGAGAAAATGAAGGTCTTTGCTTTTGCTCTCCTGCTCCTGGTGGCCGTCACCTACGGTAAACATGTTCTCCTTTTAATATAATCTCATACTTTTGAATGCTAGCGGCCTACTATCACTCAACATAGTGTATACAAAAGTGTTAGCATTGAGCCTACTGTCACACAACGTAGTGGATGCTAAAGTCTTAGCATGGAGCCTACTATCACTCAACGTAGTGTATGTTAAAGTGTTAGCATGGAGCCTACTATCACTCAACGTAGTGTATGCTAAAGTATTAGGATAATAGGATGAGGTAATATTAGGAGCATTAACACATACATACAATCTCTCTCTCTCTCTCTCTCTCCTAGGTGAGGCCCTGCAGTGCCAGAACTGTGTCCGCGAGGCACCCGATAGCGGGGATTGTGTCGAGACTGTGGAGACTTGTCCTCCTGAGATGGACGCCTGCGCCAAGATTACCTACCCCGCCCCTTATGGTGAGTCCCGTCCACTAACTTAAAAGGAAATATCCACCCAAAAAAGCCTTTAACAGTGTTTAAAAAAAAAACAACTGTTGGCAATGTACCTTTAATTCCTTAATTTTGTGGTCCCTGGACCACTTTTGCCTCTTCTCATCCAAACCATATATTGTTACTGAGCCTATTACGTACATTCTTGACATCACAGGCAAAAACTTGAATTACGGGATGATTACAAGACTACACACCTTCTTCCAATTTCAGGGCATATTATTTTATAGATAGTACTACTACAATAGTAATGTTTCTTAGTGGTTTTCAGAGTTGAATGCAGGCACACCCTACCCTTGTATCTGGGACCAAATATTTGTTTGGTACCGCTTCCAATTACACATGGCTATCTTATCCTGTCTTTGTTCTAATACCTGAAGGGTTGCGTGGGCTGAGAAGTTGCCCTTTCCCTTGAAGCTGCCTCCCTGTGTTACTGCACACACACACACACACACACACACACACACACACACACACACACACACACACACACACACACACACATACACACACACACACAAAGTAGTTAACACTATTATGAATCTCTTTCTCTGCAGAAAACACCTTCCACAAGTCCTGCTTCAAGATGATTGAGTGCCTGAAGCTGGGAATTACTCAGGGTCTGAAGGTCAGCTGCTGCAACTGGGACGGCTGCAACAAATAAGAGTCTGCTTCTGCTGCCTGTACTTTAATATCTGTGTGGCTAGAGCCCAGTCAAAAAGCTAAATAAAAACTGAAAGCATCGTTTTTTGTTTGTCTGGGTTTTTTCCCCAAGCAAAACGTATCAGGAAAAACACAAAAAGAAAATAGCAGGTTAAGTAAACGAGGGTTAGACAAATACAGGCCTTTTTAAAAAAATGAGAGATGGCCCACTCAATCGTCCATCTCTGATATATAATTGATCAATACTACACTGGTTGCCTATGGGAAGCCCTTAAACTTGATTCTAATGCAACATTTTGATTGGATTTCACACCAGCATGTATTTATAACTGTTGTTAGTATCATCCTGGGTTTCAATGGAGAGTTTTAGTGTCTCAGTGCTGTTTCAGAGGCTTTCCCACCCTGACAGGAACACTGGGGGAAACACTGAATACTTGTTTTTGATTTTTTGTTTTTGCTAGAGAGTGACTGTTGTTGAGACATTTTGTGGCATGTCTACGGTAATGACACATTGGGCCAAAGATGCATTTCCTCTGTTTGCATAATAAAATAATAATAAAATAATAAAATGATAGTCTCACACAACAACGAATGCTCCATTTATTGTTGCTGGATCCTAATTTGACTATAACTATTCCCTCATTTACACAAGGATGATACCTGGGTGTTTCCTCTGTTTTCATAATAAAATAACAATAAAATAATAAAATAGCAAATAGCGACTTGAAGCAATATTGAAGCAATGTTTGTCACTGAACTGCATAAAAATGTTCCTCCCTGGTGCGTTACGAGACCATTAGGATTACAATCTGGGAGATTAAGTTAAATTCCCCCCAAAAACTTAAGTGAGTTATTAACTGTGTCCCAATTTGATTGTTGTTGAGCACCAAACAATGGAAATCCCACTTTTCCCACAGCCAGCAGTGTCAGCTGTCCCTCTGGTCATTTTTCCTTTGTAAAAGGGGTAAAAGGAGGATTTTACTGCCCCTGCAGAAGGATTTCTGGTTCAAAAATTAGAAATATATTCGATGTAAGTAATATAAATACAAAACTGAATTAATAAAATAATGCTACATTCCATAAATATGTTTTACAAAATGTATTAAGTATGCTTTATTTCAACAACAATTAAACTACAAATGCTCAGACCTCGGTAAAAGTTGCTCAGTGACTCATATTACAAGTGGTGCATGTTACAGCCTGGATAAAAATGAAAAAATAAAATTCTTGTGTTTTCCTCCTGTCCACCTCAAAGAGCAAACAGACAAACTCCTTCTACAGGCTACATACGTTTTAAATTAATCTACCGCTTATGCCTAAAATAACATTTCTATGTATTTATGAAGCACAAGATGATCATTTCTAGGTGCCAAATGTTCAAACATGAAAGTCATTTGACCTGAATGTGTTTGATACACTTCAGGTATCAGCCACACCCGAGGAAGGATTAATTCTCCTGCCAGACTCACCTGACACTCATCTTTAGCAGGTTCATCGTTTGTCTAGCTCCTTTGTCAGAGAATAAACCCATAATACCAGGTGCTGCAACACACCTCAGACAACAAACACTATTGAAAATTTTCTTTTTGTACAGTCAAGAAATATGTCAATTAGATCAAAAGATGGATATGGGTCAGCTTTTATATGTAATATTCACCATTTTCAGCAAATTTTTCAGTCGCCCAATTCTAGATAATTTTTGTTCAGAAACAAACAGCTAATGAGAGATTAAGAAATCTTTTTAATTTAATTTTTTAAATTTTATATATATATATATAATTATTAATAATTGAATGTGTGTTTTGTTTGTAATCTTTATTATTATTATTTTTACTATTATTTTCTTTTTATGTGTATATCGAAGTTTTGTTGCTGATTGTTTAGTTATGTATATTTTTCTGGAAAAAATAAAGTATAAAAAAAAGAAAAAAGAAATATTTTACAATTTTGGATCATGAAAGCATCATTAAGCACCATTATGTTTAATCATGATTCTAAAACTTCGTCTGAAAGTGCTCTTTGTTTCTACAGATGTATTGTTGTGGCCGTCAACAAGAAGAGCAGAAAGGTAGTGCAGAAGAATAGAAATACAATGAAGGCACATGTATGTACTCTGCTCAGGAGGATGATGGACTTTGAATGGCGATCTAGTTCCACTTAGGCGTACATCTGTTTCATTTTATTTTAGTCAATTCTGACCTGCTCAAGTAAATTGGGTTGGTAACTGGGGTTGACCCTTTCATTGAGGACGTAATACTGTGTGGATGTTTGGAAATGTCTGGCATTCATTTAAAACTTCAATCAAACATGCCAGTACCATTTTTGAGTTATTTGTGCCAGAAAGGTTATTTTCATTTCAATGGCTACAGTAAGATACATTTACCTGTGCCTTTCTAGGCAAGTTATTCTATCACTTTTTATGGTGGAAAAGTTTATTTGTTTTCTACAGACATGAAACTTTGCTGTTATTTATCCAGCCTTTTCAAATCTTTAAAATATTGGGGATGGGTAGTTTTGTAATTCAGTGGTTTTGATGTCACAATGTCGACAGTTTAGTTTAGTTTTACATTTGTAGCATGGAAGCTAGATAGCTGTATATCTGGAAAATCGAATGGGCTGTGCAGATGTAGAAGGGTTTGTTACTGAGTTTTATATTAAACCATAAATACAGTACTTTATTTATTATAGTTGTAAAATCTGATGTCATAGATTACTGTAAAAACACCTGCGGCAGATGACTAATTTTTTGCAATTAAAAGACTATAAGAGTTATCAAGACTTTTTGCCCATTTTAAAAGGAAAACTGGTTAGAGCAGCGACAGCTGACACTGCTTGCAGCTCCACAGGGAAGCGACTTAGCTCATTTTTTGTCACGGCTCCATCCCCGACCCCGGGTTTTCACCTCCCTGGTGTCTCCACCTCCCCAGTCTGTCTCTCGTTGTGTCTGTGTGTGTGACGTGGGTGTGGCTCCCTCTCCTGGCCCTGCCTTTCCTCCACACCTGCCGTCTACCATCTCATCAGCCCAGCAGTACATATACCCCGGCTCTCCAACCACCCGTCGCCAGATTGTTCCGCCAACTACCGTGGTAGTCACGCTCGCTGCCGCTCATGGCCTGTTGTCTGAGTTATTTCCCTTGTGCATCGCTCTGTTTTTCTAACCGATTCTCCTGTCTCACAAGATCCCCTGAACGCCTCCTTCCTCGTGTCTCCTCACCGCTACCCACCAGCCTGCCCCAGCTCCATCCAGCCCAGCCTCTGTACCCCCACCATCCCTTCACCTGCTCCTCCATTAAAACCACTTTTCCCCTACTCCCTTGTCGTGGTCTGCTTTCTGGGTCCTGTACAAACTGCAATCCCTGACTTTTTTTATGCAGTTCAGTGACAAACATCGCTTCAATATTGCTTCAAGTCACTATTTGCTGTTCAATTATTTTATTATGCAAACAGAGGAAACGCCCAAGTATCACCCTTGTGTAAACGAGGGAATAGTTATAGTCAAATTAGGATCCAGCAACAATAAATGGAGTATTTGTTGTTGTGTGAGATGTCAAGCTCTGCTACCCAGCAGAGAAAGAGAAGAGAAAACACAAGCAGGTGATTATTTTAATACAATAAAAAAATGTTTTTTAATTACATGCTCTTTATTTTTCAGTGCAGTTTCACTCAGACTTTGCTTTTGCTTTTGAATAGCTCCAAAAATCAATGTTTACTCCATCCTCTCCAAGACCGAATGTAGCGGGGGTGAACGTGTTGTTGAGACATTGATTAAATGATAACGGGGCGGGGCTGAACGCTGTCAATGGTTGTGTTTTTGATTTCTGTTCCAGAGTTTATATATATATGGTATAATTAGTACGCTATCGTATTGAGCTAATAATTTGTAGCTTGTCTCTCCAGTTTATTAGATTTCTTTTTCTTAGCAGTACAGACCCTATGAAAAATTTCTCGACACGAGCATCAAAGACAAAAAAAAAGCTGACCATCCTAATCTGTTACTAATATTAACAGTTTACATTAAGTCGCCTGTAGTAAAATTAATTTAGCACGTCAGCTATCCTTATGTCTCGCTGTGTCTGCTGTAGCATTAATCAACATTAAATACAGCCAATAGTAGCAGTTTAGTCGATTGGCAGTCTGATTGTCAAGTTCTATCAATGTTGTTGCAATTCCCTGTTTGCCAACAGAGGTGGATATGTGTTATTGATTATTTAATCCCCCTTTAATATTTAATTTCTTCTAATTCAGCAGTCTTAATTTCCTGATATTAACAGAGACAGGCTTGAATTGATATAAATTTGACTCCTTTACATGAATGGGAACATTTGTTGAGGACGACAGGTAACACAAAGTGTAATGAAAACAGTCATATAAGTACACTAGTCTAAGTATAATTCCTTTCTGTTTTAATTCTATTAAACTATGTAAATTTACCTAATGTATTATAGATAGATACTTGTTTGTGAAGATATGAATGTGTGTGTGTAGAGGCAAGAGTGGGGAAATCAGTCCATGTCCTCACCACAAAACCACAACATCTAATTGCTCGACTCACTTTTGACTTTTCTTTGTCTCTTAACAGTTTCATATAATAAAGAACAACCTTCACATTGGGATATTGACCTGCCACACAGAACAATATTTCATCTCCGGTTTCTCAAGTCTGGCCAAGTAACCATTGAGTCATTGGCATCAACAACCATATCAATCTCTAGTCATTTGTGCAACAAGGCATGAAAAATCCTTTTTGCCAGTTTTAAAAAAGGAACAATTATCAGAGCAGGGACAACTGACACTGCTGGGACTTCCACAAGGAAGTAGCGACTTATCAGGCTGTGGGAAAAGTGCGATTTCCATTGTTTGGTAACTTGGGATCCAGTTTACAATAAATGGACTATTAACGACTGGTCACACACACAAACAAGACCAGTTGTTACCCAGCAGAGCTTCACTTCACACTAAAGGAAACACAAGCAGGTGATTATTTTAAGTACTATTTCATTTTTTTTATTATATACTGTTTATTTTTCAGCGCCGTTTCCTTCAAACTTTGAAATGTTTACTCAATCCTCTGCAAGATTTAACATTGTTTTTTTTGTTTTTTTTAACCCACAGCATTTCTCAAAGGACAAATCAGTTCTCCAGGAAAAGGACAAAAAAAATGAGAGCTTTACATTTTGCTGTTGTCCTCCTGGTCCTCTGGATCAGCAGTGGTAAGTCTGCATTAAAGACACTCTTGGTTCTCTGGGTATCGAGCTCTTGGGAGAGAGTTGCCCATGTTTAAAATGATTCCTAGCATTATATTATGAGTTTTGTTCCCTAAAATCTAAATCTTGGAATACATCGATCGATCGCTTTTACCACACAAGTATGCATGAATGTATTGATTGGTATTCTTGCTCTTATTCTCATTATCTGGGTTTTCAATGAGACAGTTCTAGTAGAATAGAAATCTGGGGGAAACTCTGAGCACTTCAAGTTTTTGACATGAAATTGTCAAATTCAAAGATACTGAATATTGTCATGGTCACGGCAGCTTCACTCCAAATGTATCAGTATTGGCTTTGAAAACACCATATTGGTTGAACGCTAGTTGTACCAGTAGATTTATTTCTTTTCCAGGAGAAGCTCTGAAGTGCTACAGGAAAAACTCTGTACCTGAAACCTGTACAGGTCCTGATGACGTCTGTGCCACCGTCTTTTTCACATACCCAACACGTATGTACAGCACAAACTGGACCAAATGTTAGGGCTTAGCTTTAGGGTTAAGATAAGGTGAGGGTATAGTTTGATGTTTTAGCTCCATAGCTTTGATGAGACTCAATGACTATGATGTTAAAGCGCAGACAATCAGCTTTAATTTGAGGCTGTTTCAACCATATGATAGAAAACTAAACATCTTTAGTTTGTAGTGACTCCATTTCATTAAAGGTTCTATTCATATTGTTACCTAAGTATGTAGTAAAAAAACACACAATTAGTTAAAGGGGGATTCCGGTATTTTTAAACCTGTGCTCTATTTGTACAAATAAGTCATTTACACTGCAAATTAGTGTGGAATTGCTCCGGTAGATCACTTCAGTCGGCAGTCGCGAAACGGGCTGCTATGGCTGCAACGTAATCCGCAGGGGCAAGTGCGCCGATCAAAGTACGTCCAGTAAAAGTACTTGTATCTATTTTGTGGTATAAATGACAAATTTGTATAGAGGCCAGGTTTAAAAATACCGAAATTCCCCTTTAAAGACATTAATAATGTAAATTGTCATTTTCCCTACTAACTATTAAGTTCTATGAGGAATTATTCTGAAGAAACTGCTGAATTTATCTTTATGATCTGTACCAGGAGAGGAGAATACCAGAAGACTGGTTTGATTGCTAAACCCTACTTTACCTACTTGAAAGCTCGTAGAGTTCAATAAATCAAGCCATTGCATATTAAAATGCTTTTTTCATGACACAATAAAATAACTTCATGAATACAATCACAATAAATCAACTGGTGATAGAGAATATCAAAACAGACATTTATCTGAAAATGTCACAGATTACTTTAAACTGTCCATTCAAATGGAATTACAACGGCATCAAACAGAAGCAGCCGGCACTTTAACCTCATAGTCGCTTTCTCATTTCACACCAAAAGTAATATCAGACTGTATCAGATTCTGTATGTTCAGGGTTTTTACAACATTTCCATACTTTTCTTCTCTATACTGCAGGTGTCTCATATTTCAAGAGGTGTATGTCAAGAACACACGCCGATCTTCTGGGCTCTCTCCGCAACGTTCATGTCTGCACTTGTTCCTATGACTTATGCCAGTGCTTTCCCCAAGGTGTATTTGGTAGGTAGCCTTTGGAGCTCCCCAATCCCAGTGTATGGAAATTATGCCACAAATTGCATTCTATTGCTTTTCAGAGTTAATTTCCATGGCTGGCAATTCAGTCAAAGTATAGAAAAAGAAAGTCACACTCCTGATTTTAGGCACCGTTTTCACTCTAGTGTTGCAGCAGTAGAAACATTGGAAGGATGTAAACACTGCACACTCTAGGCTTCCTCTTCCTGCTCTGCTTGATGTAACCATGAGAATGACCCCTAATAATGTCCAAAATAATGAAATCTCTAATCAGTGTTTTCAGATATTGTTGGCTGTTGTTGGGATGAGGTGATTTTAAACCAATGAGGAGACTAGAAAATGTAAACATCCTGATGTAACTCATATCATCTTCATGACAATATATGACTGCTTTAGTTTCAGAGTTCTGTGCTCCTTTAATCCTGTTCTGCTAACTGAATAAACGGGTGATCTGCCTGCTTCGTCTCATCTCAACTTCTTCCTCAACAGTGCTTTCATCAGTTTTCAGAAGTTCAGAAATATATATGACCACAAGAGACTCCTGTACAAGGCCCTCTGCCAGTTACCACCGGATTGCGCCATAGAGTGAATGTGGAAAAGGAAGAAATCATTCAAGTGTGTTAAATTGCCAAAATTGGTATTTGCAACTGTTTCGATGCCTTGGAACATTTTCAAAGTTTGATTCAAAAAAAGATTCAAATTGGTAGGTGTGTTTTGAATTTCTTGAAGCTGCAACGTCAAATATTATTTCATTTTTTACATAACTCTGAATTTGCCATTACATGATGGTGATGGTTTTCCTTTACACCATTCTATCCCTTGGTAATCCAAAAAATGCCCCCCCCCACCAAGTCCTGTCATTGTCAGCAGATATGGAGGCAAACCCATGTGCTCGTAATGTCAGGGATTGTGGTTGTTGTAGGACCCAGAATACAGACCACGACAAGGGAGTAGGAGAAGCAGAGGATGGGATGGTGAGGGGGTGCAGAGGCTGGGCCGGATGGAGCTGGGGCAGGCAGGTGAGGCAGGTGCGGGGAAAGCAGGCAGGCTGTTGGGTAGCGGCGAGGAGACAAGAAAGGAGGCGTTCAGGAGATGTTGGGAGATAAGAGGATCGGGTTAGTAGGGCAAGGAAGCACACAAGGAAATAACTAAATCACTAGACTTCAAGCGCGGCCGAAAGAGCGACTACCACGGTAGTTGGCGGAACAATCTGGTGACGAGTGGTTGGAGAGCCGGGGTATATGTACTGTTGGGCTGATGGCTTGATAGGCGGCAGGTGTGGAGGAAAGGCAGGGCCAGGAGAGGGAGCCACACCCACGCCACACACACAGACAGACAACGAGAGACAGACTGGGGAGGTGGAGACACCAGGGAGGTAAAAACACAGGGAAACCCCGGGGTCGGGCTGGAGCCGTGACACGTAACGCAGGAAGAAAAATGTTTTGATTCTAAAAATGTCGTACATCTATATCAATTTTGTCGCTTTTACGCAAATCTGGATGATTTGTGTGCATTGCACCTGCACACGCGGATGCCTGTCTACCTTGTCTCAGTACGGACAGCTTGCTCTTGCCTCTAAACACAAATCCTCAGTAGCAAGTGACACCTCTGACCTGTGCAAAAATAATATCAGTATCCGAAGTGGAACGAAAAACGTTTGTTTGGATTTTCACTGTCAGTGTAGTCATTACCAAACCTGTTGCAAAAGCTTTGTTTTGGCCAGATGGGTGAGGTTTTTCAAACAGCACAATGCAATGAGTTCCCCAAAGTTTAGAAAGTATATTTCTGCTAACTTATCCGACACAATCTGAATTTGTCCTGGAGCAGTGAACGCCACCCGTGTCTACTCCATCAACTCCATGAGTTTGTAAGAGTTATTATTACACTATTTGATCCAGGTCATTACACTTGTGGCAAAATTCACCAACTTGCAGCATCAGCATAATTCAATTCAAGTTGTTTTTTTTGTCAAACTCAAAAGGGAACTTCAGTTAAGAGAGTCGTTGGGTTGAGAAATAAACAAAACAAGGAAGCAACACCAAATAAAACAGGAACAAAGTGCATTCTATCAACCTTTATTCATAAGCGAGACGCTGAAAGAAATCTGCTGTTTTCAAGTGTTCACAATTAAAAGCGCGGTACAGAAATGTAATGATAGACACATCGAAATCAAAAGAGACATGGGTCTCTCAGCAACAGGCTCTCGCAGGCAGCGACTGGTTAAAGTAGACTTTGATTTGTATCCTCTTTTGCATCACTGCTGGAAAACCCATCGTGTCGCAATTGGTCCAGAGTAATCACTGCATGACACTTGACACACAAGCATTTCCCTTTGGGTGGGGGGCACAGTATTAAAGGCAAGGTAGCAGAGACTTAACTGGGTCTTTGTTGTTTCAAGCTTATGAAACGCATTTTAAGCTGTCTTGAGTTATCCTGCGATTTGAAAAAGCTCGCTGAATTCCTTGAACTCTCCTTGTTTTGTATTGTTTTTCTTCCCAAGGCTGTATCATGAGAGCTGCAGCTTGTGCCGTCCTCATCTTGCTGGCTCTGCATCAGGGTAGGTGTGCCTTTCTGCCTTTCTGAATGATATTTTTTTTGCTGATATTGAACAACTTGAAATTTCTAAATCAGATCACACCCAGAAAATTAGTAGTGAAGTATTAAGTATTTCCCAGTGAATCTTATTCTTGTGAAGTTGGAAAAGCCTCTGAAACAACATTTAGACCACTTAGGACACTAAAACTCTCCACTGAAACACAAACTAATTGTTTATGTGGGTTATTAGCTCCTTAAGCTAGCTCCGAGACCCACCCCACCTATTCAGGGGGAAATCTGGGATACAATAAGCATTCATTTACAAAACAATTAATTTAATAAATAAAATCTGGAAAGAAAATAAAAATTGTAGTCATTGTAGTTTTTGTGTTTTGTTTTTTAATATATTCACTGGCTACTGTTGCTTTGCTCTAAAAGTATAGAGATCAACACAGAAATACTCTGTTTAATGTCATTTGTACATCTAATGAGGGCTGTCTGTAAATCCACACATTTGCTTCCTTCATATTCTTCTAATATGTTTTATATTTCATATATCTTGATATTTCTAGATACGTCTTTGGAATATTTTCATATTGTACATATTTTTTCATGTATTTTTTCTTTGCGTCTTATTTCCTTCTTTGCCCCATTGTGTTCTACTGCTGCCATATTGCAAACCCTCATTTCTCATACTCTTCATTCATACATTGTCTGTTGCGTTATGTTTAATACCACCCCACTCACCGTATCCTTATTTCTATTCTAATTTATTTCTATTATTTCTATTGTATTTTATTTTTATTCTAACCTCAAAGGGATCATTAAAGTTTCATCTACCCCTTACCTTACCCGAACCACCGTCATAGTAACCTGTGTGTCATTCCCCAGGTGAGGCGCTGAAGTGCAACTTCTGTTTCTCGAAGAGTGACGACCTCTGCAGCCCCACCAGCGTCCAGACCTGTTCGCTGACGAGTAACGCCTGTGGCAGTGTCCTCTTCCTGTACCCGCTACGTGAGTCTAGCAGCCTAGCTTACCAATCGACCTCTGGGGCCATTTCCTGATAAACTCACAAGATTAGTAAATAGACGTTCAGATTTGGTTCACTGATGATCTAGGAATACTTTGGATGGGATTCTCCGAGGCAGAGGAAAAGCAAGTGACCCTCTGGCATGTTCATCCCACTTTATCCTCCCTCTCTCGATGTATTTTTATTTGAATCATTGGGATTGGTCATGTGATACTAATGCCATTGTGCTCATCACTTGTTCTGAACTGAACTGAGAGAAAGGAAGATGGAAAAAAAATCACTTTAAACAGTTTTATCTTCTTCAATAAAGTCAAGGAAGTGTTAGACCACATTTCTCATACATCCCATGGCTTCCTGTCACAAAGAGGATGTTGCTTCCTTTAGTTTAGATCAAATTAAACTTTATTCCTATGGGGAAATTAGGTCTTTGCAGCAGCAAAAATAAACAACAGAAATAATACAATGACAAAACAATAAAAGAAAATACAATGCCGACAATGTCAACGTGTTTTAATATTTACAAAAGTCTTATCTTTTCCATTCCACTAGACTCTTCCTTCCGTCAGTGCATGAACATGGCGGTCTGCCAGGGTTACCTGACCATGCCCAACGTAGCGGCGAACTGCTGCAGCACCGACCTCTGCAATTGAGTTCCTCCATGTGAGACCTGGGACCGTATAAGCCCCGCCCACTCAGCATTTTAACTTTTATTCAAACTGCATAACCACCTGCTGAGACTGTTGACTGAATGCGATTAAAGCCTAGAAACAATCACAATAAATCAACTGGTGATAGAGAATAGCAAAACAGATTACTTTAAACTGTCCATTCAAATGGAATTAAAACGGTATCAACATCAGACTGTATCAGATTCTGTATGTTCAGTGTTTTTACAGCATTTCCATACTTTCCCTCTCTATACTGCAGGTGTCTTCTATTTCAAGTGCATAAGTCACTGCTTTCCTATATGGTATGATTGGTAGGTAGGCTCTGGAGCTCCCCAGTCCCAGTGCCTAGAAATGATGCCACAAATTGCATTCTATTGCTTTTCAGAGTTAATTTCCATGGCTGGCAATTCAGTCAAAGTATAGAAAAAGAAAGTCACACTCCTGACTATTTTAGGCACCGTTTTCACTCGAGTGTTGCGGCAGTAGGAACATTGTAAGGATGTAAACACTGCACACTCTAGGCTTCCTCTTCCTGCTCTGCTCTATCTGACTATGTAGTCAGATAGTTGTATGTGTTTTCAGATATTGTTGGCTGTTGTGGGGATGAGGTGATTTTAAACCAATGAGGAGACTAGAAAATGTAAACATCCTGATGTAACTCATATCATCTTCATGACAATATATGACTGCTTTAGTTTCAGAGTTCTGTGCTCCTTTAATCCTGTTCTGCTAACTGAATAAACGGGTGATCTGCCTGCTTCGTCTCGTCTCAACTTCTTCCTCAACAGTGCTTTCATCAGTTTTGTCTTTTTCTACAGTTTATCATTACCAATCGTCTGCATACGGAATGATTTCTGTTCCAGAGATCAGAAATATATATAACATATATATATGTATATATATTGGACTGCAGGTGCCCCCTTAAGTCTTTGTCACACAATCAGCTTGCAGCTGGCTGATTGGTCATTTGGTTCAGCTGGGGCAAGATGGCCGACTGACCGTGGCCTGCTGGGGAATGTAGTCCCTTCTCCACAGTTTTTCCTGCCCCACACACACACGAAAATGTTCTGGCCGGTAATGTAGATTTTGGTAGTTCACTCTAGTAGTAGTAGTAGTAGTAAGGTAGTTGCTTTGCGTGTAGCTTTTCATTTTTTTGTTGTTGTTGCTTTTATTACTTTTCATCGGTTGTTTTTAAGTCTGATGCTTCATTTGAGAATGTAAAAAAAAAGTTACCAGTCTTACTGTGAATGGGGAGGTATGGGACACCGGTGTGCTGATGCAGTGAAATGACTGACCACATGAGCCTCCTGTACAAGGCCCTCTGCCAGTCACCACCAGTTTGCGCCATAGAGTGAATGTGGAAAAGGAGGAAGTAGGCCAAATCTTTCAAGTGTGTTAAATTGCCAAAATTGGGATTTGCAACCGTTTCGATGCCTTGGAACATTTTCAAAATTCAATTAAAAAAAAAAAGATTCAAATTGGTTGGTGTGTTTTGAATGTCATAGATGATTAAATACCAATGCTCTCGACTTTCTTAAAGATGCAACATCAAATATTATTTATTTTTTTACATAATAGCTCTGAATTTGCCATTACATGATAGTGATGGCTTGCAGCATCTTGCAGCATCAGCATAATTCAATTCAAGTTGTTGTTTTTTTTGTCAAACTCAAAAGGGAACTTCAGTTAAGAGAGTCATTGGGTTGAGAAATAAACAAAATAAGAAAGCAGCACCAAATAAAACAGGAACAATGTGCATTCTTTTGCATCACTGCTGGTCCAGAGCAACGACTGCTTATCACTTAACACAAGGTGATGGAGATGTGATGGAGCCACAGTATTAAAGGCAAGGCATCAGAGAAAAAAAACTTAACTGGGTCTGGTTGAAGTAGATAGTAGATTTGTGTCCTCTTTTACATCACTGCTGGAAGTGTCGCAATCGGTGCAGCGCAATGATGACTTGACACGAGCACTTTGTGATGGAGCCACAGTATTAAAGGCAAGGCATTGTTCTTTTAAGAATATGAAACGCGTTTTAAGCTATCTTGAGTTATCCTGCGATTTGAAAAAGCTCGCTGAATTCCTTGAACTCTCCTTGTTTTGTATTGTTTTTCTTCCCAAGGCTGTATCATGAGAGCTGCAGCTTGTGCCGTCCTCATCTTGCTGGCTCTGCATCAGGGTAGGTGTGCCTTTCTGCCTTTCTGATTGATATTTTTTTGCTGATATTCAACAACTTGAAATTTTTAAATCAGATCACGCCCAGAAAATTAGTAGTAAAGTATTAAGTATTTAGTATTTCCCAGTGAATCTTATTCTTGTGAAGATGGAAAAGCCTCTGAAACAACATTTAGACCACTTAGGACACTAAAACTCTCCACTGAAACACAAACTAATTGTTTATGTGGGTTATTAGCTCCTTAAGCTAGCTCTGAGACCCACCCCACCTATTCAGGGGGAAATCTGGGATACAATAAGCATTAATTTACAAAACAATTAATTGAATAAATAAAATCTGGAAAGAAGATAAAAATTGTAGTCATTGTAGTTTTTGTGTTTTGTTTTTTAATATATAGCTGTTGTTTGGGAGGAGATATATCACGCTAACCCGACTTCATTCGCTACTGTTGCTTTGCTCTAAAAGTATAGAGATGAACACAGAAATACTCTGTTTAATGTCATTTGTACATCTAATGAGGCTGTCTGTAAATCCTGTAAAAATCAATTTGCTTTCTTCATATTTTTCTAATATGTTTTATATTTCATATATCTTGATATTTCTAGATACGTCTTTGGAATATTTTCATATTGTACATATTTTTTCATGTATTTTTTCTTTACGTCTTATTTTCTTCTTTGCCCCATTGTGTTCTACTGCTGCCATCTTGCAAACCCTCATTTCTAATTCTCTTCATTCATACATTGTCTGTTGCGTTGTTTAATACCACCCCACTCACCGTATCCCTATTTTTATTCTATTATTTCTATTGTATTTTATTTTTATTCTAACCCCACAGGGATCATTAAAGTTTCATCTACCCCTTACCTTACCCGAACCGCCATCATAGTGACCTGTGTGTCATTTCCCAGGTGAGGCGCTGAAGTGCCACTTCTCTATCTCGAGAGGCAGTGACGAACTCTACGACGTCCAGACCTGTCTGCCGACGGATGACTACTGTGGCAAGATCCACTTCCAGAACCCGACAGGTGAGTCTAGCAGCCTAGCTTACCAACCGACCTCTGGGGCCATTTCCTGATAAACTCACAAGATTAGTAAATAGACGTTCAGATTAGGTTCACTGATGATCTAGGAATATTTTGGAAGGGATTCTACGAGGCAGAGGAAAAGCAAGTGACCCTCTGGCATGTTCATCCCACTTTATCCTCCCTCTTTCCATATATTTTTATTTGAATCATTGGGATTGGTCATGTGATACTAATGCCACCGTGCTCATCACTTGTTCTGAACTGAACTGAGAGAAAGGAAGATGGAAAAAAAATCACTATTAACAGTTTTATCTTCTTCAATAAAGCCAAGGAGGAAACTAAAGGAAGCAACATCCGAAATGTGGTCTAACACTAACAATACCACTGGCATGAGATAGAGGCTACTCAATCATGGTCTCATTTGTTTACAGTAATTATGAAAAGGTTTCACAATTCATTTGACAATAATTTATTGATAAATTAAATATTATAATAAAATAATACACATAGCACCTATACTTTAAGATCAAATGAAACTTTATTCCCATGGGGAAAATAAACAGTAGAAATAATACAATTATAAAACAATTTTAAAAAATACAATGCCGACAATGTCAACATGTTTTAATGTTTACTTATCTTTTCCATTCCTCTAGACACTTCCTACAGTCATTGCATGACATCGGAGTTCTGCCAGAATTTCAGTGCAATGTCCAACATAGTCGTGTATTGCTGCAAGACGGACCTCTGCAATTGAGTTCCTCCATGTGAGACCTGGGACCGCATAAGCACCACCCACTCAGCGTTTTAACTTTTATTCAAACTGCATAACCACCTGCTGAGGCTGTTGTCTGAATGCGATTAAAGCCTAGAAAAGATTGGTTTCCTAATTGGTGATATTTCTATTCATAGTGATGACTGGTTATGATCACATCACAGGATAAAGTCATCAGTACTGCTAATCTCCACTAGATGTCACTAGAGCACCAAGCAGATTACTGAGTGATGCATTTGGGGCCACTGGCTGCATCTGTGTAATTCATACATTGGGACAAACCCTTTAACAACACCATTAATACACAAATAATGATCTTGATTGACACTTTGATATCTGACTTTTGATCTACATCTTTCTCATATGATGAATGTGAATGACAGGCTGCAAGACTCATCATTTATTAATACCAGGTAATTTCACTTGGGGTTTAATAATAGATTATCTACTGAGCAGAACGTATGCAAATGCCATACATTTTTCAGTCGCCGGCAAAGATCAGCAGCAATAGAGACAGATGTGTTCTCCTTTGTATGGGCAGCAGGGCCCTCCTTGCATGCTTTATGAGCCGATGGCTTGGCCTGTCACCTGGAAGAGTAATTTAGATCTAAAGGCTATTGTACATTAATCAGTTTGTGAACCAGATACTGCGCCAGGAAGAAAAAAAAAGCTTACTGGTGCAAACAACTCTGCAAAATCAATCAATTAATCACACTGTTAAAAAATATGAATTCAGGTAATGGTAGGGTTGAACTTTTCACGATTAAAAATCATACCGGATCATACTTACATAAAGTATAAAAAGCCTATAAAATGATTATCAGTAGGCTAAATGAAAATAAGATACGATAAGAAAAACAACTGATTGGATAAAAAGGGAACCTACATATATATTCTCAATATAAAGGGTTCTGTAAAGCACTAGAAAATAGTTCTTTAGGCTTGAACCGTAGCAGAACCCTTGCTCAAATGGATCTACATAGGACCCTGCTATAAAAAAAAAACCTTCAATAAATGTTCCACATCAGCATTATTATGTGTTTTATGTTCTGGTTTGTTTGAAAGAAGTAAAAGAAGAACTGGGGAGTTAGCATGAGCGGCTAAACAGACAAAGAAAAGAGCGCCACCTACAGAAACTCAATACTCAGTTCAGCGTTCACAGAGCACACAGCTGAGTCTGCAGGCGAGGGTTGTTGCCGGAGATCAACCCCAAAAATGTGCGATGAATCCTCCCCTCGAACTTTTTTTAAAATTTTTTTTACGAGGTGTTCCCCATTAACTGGGGCTTCCCTTCAGTAATGGGTGCCGGGAGCGGTGTGGAAATACCGTTCAGCCGTCTGCGGGGAGCCCTACGGACCCCACACCGATACTGGGATCCCACCAGGCAACACATGTAGGGTGGAAGACGCACACACACACACACACACACACACACTCACACACACACACACTCTTATACATAACCGTAAATGGAGGTGCATGGACAGAAACAATGTAAGACAGAGGTGCACGGTACGATTCTACCGACTTGGGTTTTTGAAGGCCAGTCCTGATACCGAGCTGTTGGTAGCTCATTTTTTTGTGCCTTTTGACCATTTTCACGCCTAAGAATTCAGCATCTCCCTTTGAATATTCTTGTCAGGGCCTCTGAAGCAGTATCGAGAGCATCATGGGAACTACAACTCTCCATCGAAAGCCATACTCATAAAATAGCCCCCGTATGTTGGCAACGTGGTATATCGGTCCGCTACACGCACGTTAATGAGTCAACGATGCCGTCACAGTGTGTTGTTTTTATGTGTGAAACGGTAAGCCGAGCACTCAGCGGGGAGCTTATCGGGATAGTCCTCTTCCGGGGTTGTGGGTAGACCACCAGAGCTCTATTTTTGGAAACAAAAACAAACAAAAAAACACCCGGACCATTCGTCCAAGGGGCATACAGGAGGTGAAGGGTGCAGCCAATCGGGCCAAACACGGGGTGATATTGGCTTCTCAGGACACCTCATTGCCTCCCAACTCCGCTGGATGGTAAGCGTAGAGATGTAATGGGCAGTTCACAAACCTGACTTGGTCTCTAAATCAGAGAGGTAAAAACTCCCAGCTGTGAAGCCTCATTAGGCCAAAGGCACAGTGCCATTAAACCTGAGGGAGCAAGAGTGTGTGTGTGTGTGTGTGTGTTTGCGTGAATGCATATGCAGTTGAGAAAAATAGGCATCTCGTTAACACTGCAGGACACCCCAGTGCAATGCGGGCCCCCTTTTTTTTTTGTCAGGCAATGAGAGCACCGGCATCCCGAGGAGGATTTCTTCAGAGTTTCCGTCACGTCATGGTTTTCTCCTTTCCTTGGGCAAGGAAACTAGCGGCGGGGCGTACAGAGGGGCGCCCTGCCTACCTATGAGAGATATTTTTTTTGCGGTTACTTTAATGGGGGAGTCCATAAAAATGTTGTTGTTTCACAGCTACCAGTGAAATATCATGGCCGGGGTTCCCTGGAAGTTAGAACGCCCACCGCCCTCTGAAATTGGTTGCACTGCGAAGGAAATACTCACTCCCCTTGGAAGAGGTTCCACCTGTGTGCTAAACCTCACTAATTCACCCACCTCAATGTTTCCCCTACATTAATAGAGCAGCAAGCGGTGCACAACACCCCGCGTAACTGGAAAGTTTCCCTCTGTTCTACAAAACTCTGGCTGCTATTGCAAAATCAACATCTGGCCTTATTACTTACTTTGAAAGAAATTCAGGTCAAAGTTGCACGACTGTATGGTTCTTATGGACAACATTGATTGCAAATGGAATGATCCAATGATTACTTCATCAAAGGTGCCGGGTTTATTACCTGGGGTGCCCTAAAAAATGTAAAAGTTTGAATCAAATATTGACTACTAATAGAGCTACTAAACAATAAAAGGCTTTTTGGGCTACTTCATGTGTATCATCCAATCAAGTTAAATCACCCACTGCAGTCAAGTGAGCCACTGGTCCTGAATGCTCCACTGACTTTTTTAAAGATATGGTTTCCAAATAAATACAGTATAAATGTTTCTAATAATAATAATAATAATAATAATAATAATAATATCTAGTCAGTCATCACTCTTCTTTGTCCTCAGAAATCTAGTCTTTATTTGAGCAAGTTTGGAAGTTTTGGCTGCAAGGGACTTCGGTTTCAGTGCAGTAACACCTCTGCCAAGTGGAAGACCCGAGCAAATGCCTCCGGGTGTCCCGACCCCTAACGCCTAGCTCCGTATAGCTCCTCCCTTGGATATATACGCTCAGTTGAACTTCCATCAGATCAGCCTCCACTGCATCCACTTGGCTTTCCACACAGCCTCCGCACGCCTGGAGAAAAACAACAACAACAACAACAACAAACCGGTTCCCGGGGAGGATGCTGGCCAAAAGTCGCGGTGTTTTGACGAGCCTGTCTCTGTGGAGTATTTTCCTCTGCAGCGCCAACGTCCACGCCAAGAAGCAGCAGAATGATAATGACGGTGGCGATGGCGGTGATGATGACGGGTCCTGGTCGGTGCAGCAGGCGAGATGCGCGTCGCGGTGCCTCAGTTTGCACGGCGTGGCGGCGCTCTCCACGCGCCCGCAGGTATGTCGACTGCCCCTTTAAAAGGGTTTAAAAACCTTTCCACGCGACTAAATAGCGAAATGATAAGTTATATAATAAGTTCCTCCGTAATAAAGTTGGGCAGGGTGAGTCTAAAGGTGATCTTGTGGGTTTAACATTATAATGGAGAGCAAAGATCAAAGCAATTATGACTGGGAACCTATTTGGTAGTAGTTAAGTAAAATAGATCACCACTAAGCTGATAGTTTAGTCAATAATTTCACCATGACACCTTTTTTCTATAACAAAAGCCAAATTTAAGATATTGATTATCGCATTAACTATCTACTATACTGCCTTCAAAAGCCCATATAGGTGCATCCTTAATCTGCAGCACCATTATAATGGGCTTATAATGCACTCTTATGCTTACTGCTGCACTATATCAGCACTCATGAAACATTAGAGATGTAACGTATAATGAATTGTGTCCTATGAATGGTTTATGACTAAGTTATCTATCAGAGGTTGACCCACTGAGATCAAAAGGCTGTCTGAGTGTCTTTACAATGCATTATAGATATAGCAGTCATAGGAAGTGGTCCCATGATATCTAGTCAGCAGTCATTCCTCCACCTTGCCCCCCAGAAACGTAGTCTATACCTATCTATGTGTGGTTTTGGAAGTTTTGGTGGTAAATGATACAAGGTGCACGAACTTTGCCATAGAGTTTAGTGAACTGAGGGCGACATCATTCCTATTACGTAACTTTGAAATGAAATTGCTGCAAACACACCCTTAGGATGTCTATCTCAGTTACTTTCATAGTTAGGACTAAAAAAAACTCAATAATTGTCTAATGGTGGAAATCCCAATTTTCATGAAAATAGTATGTACATTATGTAAAAGTTATTTACTCTCCTTCACAATAAAACACACAACTGTTGACCTGCGTGCCCCAAAAGATATATCGCTCTCTCGCTTACTCGATCAACCGAAAAACCACCCGATCAATCGACGGATCGCCCTGGTTACTTAAAGTGACAGTTAGCTTGTTATGCATTGGCGATCGGTGTGATTCATCCTCATTAAAAGTTTCCTGTGACTTTTGCTCGTTGGTTTCAATCTGTACCGGGTTCGTTATCCTGATTATACTTCCCATACAGATCCCTCCTCTATCAGTAGCTATCTCTGCATGCACACACACAAACATAGACACACACACACAAGTGCGCCCTTTGCTCCAGGCTTCGTAGTAATTCCGTTATATCTTTATCCATCTATGCCACTTAAAGCGATGAGAGCTGCGTAGGATGATGGTCGGACCTACAAAACTGGAAAAATGAGGACATTTTTTGGATGATACATCTCCGCCAGGATGCAACCTGAATCTGACACCAAACGACACATTTGAGCAGAGTGACGATAACAAAAGACCCATTTCGTTTATGTGCTTTGACTGAATTGAGGCGTGTCTCCCCAGATACCAATCAAGTCAGTTATTTGGCTTTCTTCCCACTGTTGTATCTCATCGTCAGAAAGAAAAAAACTAAACTAAATTAAAAAAAATCTGAATCGGGACACTGTCAGCTGCAGTGTGAACGCAGCTCTCGAAGATCTTGTTAATCCTTTGCATTGCATCTGGTTGTTTTTTTAATTGCCACCAAGCGAAGCAGCACCTTCTGTATCTTAAGCTTCAAATCCTCAGAAATGCAGGAATTCTGCGGTTTCTCTGATACGTCTTCCAAGCGTGTTGCATGGGTGCTCGCTACCAGATCTCTTCAGCTACTTCTGCAAGTTGACGCGTGGGAGGATGTGATCGGGACTGTGTGTGCGATTGTCCATTCCTATAGTCTCACAGTGCACGCCATTCAAGAAATGATAGTTTTGTTTTGTCTGTGGCGTCATCGGCCGCCGTCTGCACTCGCGCCGACCTCATGCGAGGGAGGGGGAGGATCAGTGCATGACCTGGATGCCCCCCCCCCCCCCCCCCCCCAACCCATTGAGTGATGGTCTCGATGTCTGGGGCCGGCCAGTCGGCACTACCCCTCTCCATCCTGTCGTAGATCATATCTGTACAGGGCAATAGTGGAACAAAAAGCGTCTGTTACTGCCAGACGTTGCTGCGTTGGAACAATGGCAAAAAGCTGTGAGCACATCAGTTAAGTATGGGGCATGGGCAGCGTTTTCAAGCAGTATAAATGAGCAAATGTGTCGAACAGAGAGCATTTTCATCACGTGCGTGTCGCTTATAACCATTTTATCAGCAGCACATTGGTTTTGCCCCTTTATTTTTATGGTTTAATTTAAAAACCGGTGAGGAATTTCTGTGTAGAACCACAAGAATACTTCAGCTTTTCCAGTTGTGCCATAACTCCCCATATATGCCATTTTCACTTCACACTACAAAGGCCAGTGGAGAAGGCCAACAAAATGTCAACTGAAGAGCATACACATAACTGTAGCTAGTATGTCTGGGCATGACACTGTACACAAAGTGGGCCTTGAAAAATCGGAGGGATATTGAGACATTTCAATGTTAAAATTCAAAACAGCAGTCAATCAGCACCTTGGCCTTTTGAATCGAAGAAAGGTATCCAGTAAAAAAAGAGGTACCCGAGTGACGAAGGGACATCCCGCCTCCCCAAAATATGTGGAAGTTCCTGTTTTTTGCTTGAGGCCCCTAAAATATTGATCCCTACTCCCGCAACGTTTAACATTTAGAGGATATATAGAATATACAGGATCTGATGTAACTATCCATTGTGCTATTATGGGGGGTGGTAGCTTTAAAAAAAACTGTATTTAGTTGTATTTAGAAGAAACAGCTCCTCTGAAAAGTCAAAATGGCTCAGTCGGTTTGCGATCTAGAAAGCTGGCTTTACTGGAGTCGGTCCATCATCTTCTGTTTGGGGCAGGGGGGGGTGGAGCCTCTAGTACTGCCAACCAATCAGAGCACCGGCTCTTTCTTCGCCCCCAAAACGTCCTGGAGCTGGAGGCATTCATTAAAGTATTTATGAATGATTTTCACATGAAAAAACTCCACAGGTGGGTTTCGTAGACTCAGTGGAATGATCCAAAATTGTAGGAAAACAAAACACAACCCCCCCGTTAAGCGCAGGTTGAGCACCACTTTAAAAAGGAGGCGAATGAGGGTGGATAGATTATGCGGGGACCTCCCATCGTAGAGTTTTCATTGAACTATGCCTACCGTTTTGCCTCCTACTTTCCATGAGGGGCAAAAATGCAACAACCTTTAAAAAAAAAAGAAAAAGAGATCAAATGACAGAACTGCTGATAAGAAAAAAAATGACCCTACGTAACCTGAACAGTGATCCTAGATCTGCACTCACTAGGTTTTCAGCGCCCCCCTCCCCCCCCCCCCTCCCCCAGGAGGCGGGGAAACAGTGGAGGATGTAAAACAGTAATTTGTCATTATACAGTAAAATAACAGTTATGGCACACATAGTGTAAACTGGTGAGCTCTGTGATGATCTCTTGACAGAACGCAATTACGCTGTCTTGCTCTGAGCCGTAACACAACTGTAACCTGCAATTAGGACATTAACGTTCACTCTGCTGCGCTTAATTCAATAAGATGAGCGTATTCATTTGTGCCTCCCCCCCCCTCTCTCTCTCTCTCTCTCTTTTTTTTTTTCTCTTCAGAGTAATGGATCCTTGGGCTGGTGCAGCAACCACAAACAATGTGCAAAGGTAGGTGACACGTAGACCGCACTGCGTATACACATCCCGCAATCCTGCACACTAATGTAGAGAAATCTGAATTACACCACTTCATTCAGCCGGTCGGTCAACACAAAGACAGCCTGACTATGAGAATGCCAGTGCTTGCTAGTGCAATAAATCACTAGGTGCATGTGTGTGCACAGGGGTGTTTATAGATGTATGTCTGCAGGTGCATGTGTGTACCTCAGTGCAATAAATCACCCCCGCCCCCCCCCCCCGCTTACAAACAAAATGACAGTGTGCGCTCGGTGGTGCGCGCACATACGTGTAGTGCACATGTAAACCTGGCCGCCGTGTGCATGCGCGTCGGCGAACGCCATTGCAGCAGTCGTCGCCCATTTCATTTCTCTGCCACTCATCACCAAACGAGGCACTTGAATTGCTGACACTCTATATATCAGGGTAGGCGGCAGGTTCCCAGCAGAAATAGATGGAATCCACGCTTGGCAAAACATCCCCCGCTATGATATGATGTTAATAAACTTCCCCTTGGTAACTTTCCATGATATGACGCTCAGATCATTTTATTTCACATCCAATACGCGACTGCTTAACCCAGCTCTGGCATTTTCCGGAGATCTAACACCCCCACCCCCGCGAGTAATATTGTCTTCTCGTCGGAGCGGCGGAGATATTAACGCGCCTTAGCAGCCTCTCACTTCGGTGACCATGCGATGTGAGCGACGGATAATTGCGGTGACGCGTTGAGCGCATGAGACTCCAAAGCGAGATATCGAGGCCCTTTAAAGGAACGATCACAGGGAGAGAACGATTTTGATCCTGGCACGAATTAGTTAATGACACCGAGCGCTGCCTCATCCTGTTAATGCGCCGAACGCGACGGTCCAATGTTATTTTGCTTTGGTGTTGCAGCAGACACATAAGTCCAGTATCTTGGGCCAGCAGAGACAAAGTTGAAGCTTCTCCAAAAGGTCAAGTCTTCCAGCATGCTCAGCTTTTATCTCCACTCTTCTTTTTTTTTTTTTTTTTTGGTGTAGAGCAACGATCCCTCTTAGTGGCTTTTAGTTTAGAGAGCGCTCCAAATTACACTCCTCTTTAATGGCTGTTAATTGCGAAATGAGCGGCCGTGATGTGAATTCGATGGACACCTCAGCAGGATACCTCGATAAGTGCAATTTTGTGATCCGGAGCACCTTCCTCCCCGGCGCGTTTAGCGCACCGCCAGAACTTTTAAAATCTAGATGTGGTAAAAAAAATTTTTTAAAAATCGCTCTGCGCTGACAGGTGCTCTCTGAAGTATTGCCACTGAACTCACAACTCTTTCATCTTGCTCGCAGCCTCTTGATCAAAGGCAATTCTTCTTTTTGCGGAAGCCGGGGCTCGTCGATGTCAAGGCTGCGGTTTGCTTTGTTGCTCTGCGTTGTTTATTTCGGATGGCTTGTTAGTCGGCATTAGAATGGGTATCAGGCCTGCTACGGGTTCTCGTGATCGGCTGCATATGTCTACTGTGTAAACACGAGCTGCTATTAAAACCCTTGATCTGTTTTCAGTGTTGTGCACCGGCTGGATCACAGAGGCTTGGTTTCAGTTGAGTTTCTGCTTTTTCGATTATTATGTATGATGCTGTCGAAGAGACACTAGTCCTGGTGCATGATGGGGAAGCACCGATTGCGCTTTTTCATTGCTGATGCTAATTCTGAACACTTAACTTAGCTAGCAATTCAATTCAGACCTTTTCCTTAACATAACTGGCATAGACCATTAGACAAAGATCGTTTTCTCTCCATTATAAAGATCTAATGTCCTTCCAGAGGTAAAAAAAAGTTTAGCATTGGGAAAAAAATGTTTTAGGCTGGTAGTGTCGATGCATCCTGTCGAAGCTTGTCGCTGCGAGACAGCTCTACCGCTTTGGCTCGCGACCACTTGGCCTCGCGTCGTCCTCGTGGACCCCGGCGGTAATGAGTGCTTGTTAATCCTTCTGTCACTATCTCCTCCAGGCAAACAGCCATTTGCAAGTGCCAGGATTGATTAGCGGCACACTCCCTACGCAGTCCGGTCGAGTCCGGCCCTCGTTTAAAAAAAAAAAAAAAAAGGAGCTTTAAGATGGTACTGCCGGCGCTAGAGCCGCGGAGGGTCATCGTGCGCAGGCGGTCATTAGTCATTACTCCCTGTAGCCTTGTTGTGATGTGGGATATTGAAGCAGACGTGCTTTACTTTCACTCTCCCTCGCCCCGAAATCAATTTCAAATTAAAAATACTTAAATAATTAATCGGAATTCACTCCATGGGAAAAAGCCGAGGTCTTGTCCGCGGATGTTCAAAGGTCTGGAACGCCCTCAAAGATGTTGCAATTTGTCAAAAAAACAAAAACAGGCAGTCAGAGACAAAGACGGGGGCCTGTTTTCTCTCGGAGGGGTTTGTCTGGTATGGGAATCAAATGTTTCGCGGCAATCAGCGTCTTGCGGCAAAAAAAAAGTCACTCGGTCCATTATCTTCGGTCGGTCATGGAGGAGTGGTCTACACCCACCCCCAACGCACACACACACACACACACACAATATCATGTTTGCCAAAAGAACAGCTTGCATCCCGAATGACCTGAAACTCTTTCGCTACTGGTGGGAATCATCGGTGTTCCCTCTTGAACCACATCACAGAGTCAGCTTTATTTGTGGTATAGCGGGAAGGGATGCTTGATTTGAGCTCGAAATGGGGCGGAAAACCAACGGACGCCGAGGCGCAATCGGAATGGCGCGAGGGTGGGAACGTCGGCCCGGATTAGCAGACGGACCCTTCTTCTGGAGACGGGGGAGGGGAGATGGGAGATGGCAGGGCTGGCACAACGCGGTCAGACACGCTTCAAGGACTTACTTCCACCTCCACCCCGGCAGCAACTTTCTACTCTTTACCCTGTACTGGTACACAGTATTGGTACTCATCCTGAGGCAACCAGCACCAGCATGATGATACTGATATCTGATTTTCAAAGCCAATATCTAGGTTCAATTCATCAGTTTATAACCCTAATCAATGTTTACTTGTGTTACTTCATGTAAAATAGTGATGCAGGCTGTCAGGGTGGATGGAGCCCCCGCCCCCCCCGCCGTTCATGATAATTCAACTTGGATTCGGGTGGAGCGGGGAGAGGATGGGGGTAGCGGAGTGGAGCTTTTGCAATCCCAGGATTGTTGCAGCGGAGAGCCTGGGGGCAAACTCAGTGGGACCTCCTGCATTCTGTGTGTAAAGCGAGCAGCTCGGCTGTAGTTAAAAATGTATTCATAGTTTCCGACAACTATCACCCACACCCCCCCCCCCCACACACACACACACACACACACACACTTCCCTTCACACTCTTCAACAGCTGTTTAAAATAATCACTGCGAGACGATGCCCCAGGTAGAGGAGAAATCTACGATCCCTGCCAGAGCTTTCGGAAGGCGGCCACTCCCTCGGCCTCTCTGACGAGGTTGTTTCAGCTAGAAGTTCCTCTCTGGCTGGACGAGCGGGAACCCAAACTCTCAGCGAACGTGTCAGCGAGAGAGTTTGCAGCGATCCCCCCCCCTAAACTTTGAGACAAACCTGCCTCGTCCTTGTGTTGCTGCGGCGTGTTGCTCTCCTCCTCCAACTTTGGCCTCCGCTGTTTCTCACCGCGGCATGAAATTGCAATCGGTATACACACGCTCCCCTGGGCTGCCTCTGCTTACTGGTGCAGGAGTCGGCTTTACAGCGGAGGGCAACGGCACTAATTGGTGACACGCTCCAGAAACGGCGAGGCTAAAACGTGCACAACATTCCCTTACTTTGTATTCCAAGTAATTGTTGCTACTTTACTTGAGAGGTAAGATGACTAGGATTGACTAACCAAGCCCTGTAAGGGTCAATAAGTAGGATTTTTACGGCTCCTTAGCGCAAAATAACCAGAAGATCTCATTGGTTTGTTAGGTGGTTGGTGAGTACCAATTACGCAACGGTTACTCCCACCCATTGGAGTTTCAAGAGCTGGTTTCGTGATCCCAAGGCCCACGACCATAGGTGCTGGGGGGTGCCCTAAAAAAAACTTCTATAATTACGGTAATTATATACCAAAAATTAATAGAATTACCGTAATTATAGAAGTAGACGGCTTAAAGCACGGCTCCCTTGACCGCAGTAATCACCTGCACCCTACGGCAAGATCATAGATTATGACCTGAAGGGCAAAGCTGGTGTTCGGTCAGCACTCACCACACGGAGGTGGGTGCTTGATAAATCCCAGGCCTGGTTAGCGCTTCAGGCCGATAACGCCACATTGCGAGTGATTCATTCTCGCACGCTGGTATTACCTGTAATGGAGCCGTGTCACTGAATGAAATTATCTAATACCCCGATTCTATCTGGATTCGGGGACTGTGAGGAAAAACATTTCCCTCATAATCTATTTTAACGAGATGGATTCACTCCGCAGCGCCGCGTGAGATGGATTGCCATTACACCTCATTCACATCTCGCGGTAATCTGTGTCATTACTCACGCTTGTTTCCTTTCTCTACCCGCAGTGCCTGGAGCCCTGCAGAGACTCCCGGGACACCAGGAGGAAGAGCCAGTGCAGGGAGCTGTGCGAGGTACAGCGTGGCGCGTTGAGTCACAATACTGCCCCATGCACTTTTTAAACACTCGACCGATATGGGTTTTCGAAGGACGATGCCAATACTAATACTTTTGGATTGAAACCTTTACCATTTTGATGCCAAAACATTACTAGCATGCAAGCCTCTGACCATCATGGGACACTAAAACTCTTCATGGAAACCCAGAATTAATGCTACTACTATTAATAACATTAGAATCCATTCAGGTTCAGGGCTTCCCATAGACAACCAGTGTTGTATTGATCAATTGCAATCAAACAAACTGCATCATATCCATCATATTCTTTTCAATATCGGCCTCATATATTAGTCTAACCCTAGCATGTAGACGTTGAGGCGGAGAAACATCTTCACCAAGTCTGAGCTTCGTCCCGCTACACCTATCAAACATGTTATCAGCCATTTTTGAGTCTCCCCCAGATTAACATGCATCCAGTGAGTTTCACTGCCAAAGCGTCTGACGAGGGCGAGACCAATAGATCAGTTTGCTGATGCTGCTGATACCGGCCTTTTATTAAGAATCAGATATCAGCCAGTCGGTGATATGGAGGCTCCTCTCTGACCGCAGCTGGTGAATAAGTTGTATTTTTACTATTTTTATATAAGGTATCTGACCAGAGGAATCATTCCACTGTGGCGTGGCAGGATTTTACTTGTCAGTCTGTAAAACCTGCAATGAAACCTGCCTTAAAGAGCTAACCCACCTAGAACTATTTTATTAGTTTCAGTGGAGAGTTTTAGTGTCCCATGATTTCCACCCTGATAAGAATATCATTCTGGGGGAAACACTGTAATGAAATTAAATGAAACTAAAATAGTAAAAATGAAAATTAAATTGACCCCGACCCTTACTTGCCCTCCTCGCTCCCATCTAGCGATCGTTTCCCAGGAAGCACTGGGAGTGCGTGACCAGCTGCGAGTTCCTCCAGTCCGTGTCGGCGGCGAAGCAGGGCGACTGTCCGCCGCCGGAGAGAGCCAGCGGCTTCGCGGCGGCCTGCGTGGAGAGCTGCGACGACGACCGGGAGTGCTCGGCTCAGAAGAAATGCTGCTCCAACGGATGCGGCCACACTTGCCAGCCGCCCAAAAACCTTTACAAGGGTACATAAATATCAGCCTAACATTAAAAATATGACATTTATGAGTCACCTGAAGCTACAAAAAGGTCTTAAAATAATAAAATGATCAATACAATAACAAACATTAATCTATCTTAAAAGACCTTATCTTCATATAACAGTTTGATACTACTTCCTATGATGCATGCTATGAATTTACCTCATTGATGTCAGGTTTATGCTAGGTGCTAAACTCTTTATTCCTAAATGTAGGGGCTTTCCATTTAGGGTTCCAATAAGCCACTACTGAGACGGGAGTAGACTGTTTCGACGCATATTCCAAAAAAGATCCACGTATTAAAAGTTTTGCTGATATTTATTAAACACAAAATTTAAGTTGCCAAAACAAGAAAAAAGTTTCCAAACCAGTATTCTAAAGGGTGTGTGGTCAAAAACTGTAGGCTTCCCACTACCATCTCGTTCAAAACCAAACATTACCTGCCATATACAGGTGCCCTCAATCAAATCAACTCACTCTGGATTCTGTCCCCACATTTATCAAAATAAAAGTCCACACATTTATCAAAATAAAAGTCCACACATTTAAATTACAAATACCACAAAAATGCCTCCTACACTAAAATGTATGTGGCCGTACAAAGATTATAGGCATCCTCACATTGACCCATTTGACTTTTACAATGCAAATGTAAAGAGAGTTTTACGGCATCAAAATCCATAGAAGACTCGCTTTCATGACGTGATGTGGCGGTAAATAAAAAAAGTAACCTCTATTCTGCAAATGGCCTCCTTGGTCTTGGGTGTTCATTTAGGTAACGGAGCGTAAATTCCAGGTGGAGAATAACTTGTTAACAAGCAGTCTGCCATTCACATCTTCCCTGTCGCTGTGCTGCGTCAGGTGGAGCTTGCCCTAGTTAGGCATCCGCTGTTCGTGGGATCAAAGAGACCCGGGGAAAAAAAGAGATCCTGTGAGCTTGCAGGTTCAGACTGCACCGATGGTAACAAACATGGGGGGGGGGGTGACGGATGCTTCTGGGGGAACAAATTTGTCCTTTTCACTCTGTGGGTAAAGCACAGAATCTCAGCCGCCCCCCCCTGAGGGGAAGTTCACTGGAGGTGACTGGGTGCTGTGCAGAGAACTGGATGTATCTAGGAGGCATATGGGAGAAAACAAACCATGATCAATAGGGTTAGACCGGTGTGTCACGGTGCTGATGTATGGGGCCGATATTGGCCTTTGATTAAGAAATGTCGTCCACTTCTGTAGTTTGTTTGGTTACATATTTATTGTAGAATAGATCAATACTACACTGGTTGAACATGTTTTAGTATTGTTATTATTATTATTATCCAGGGTTTGTTTCAAAGCTGTTTCAGAGGCTTTTTTCACCCTGACAAGAAGACAATTGCGGAAGAAACACTGAATACTTTTTGGAATGTGTGGCCAGAAAATGGTCAAAATCTAAAGATACTGAATATCAGCACAAAATAATCATATATATATATTAATGCATACAGTTGCTACGCCACTTTTTCAAGTCCAGCCACTAGTCAAATGCTCATTTTTCTTAGAATTCTGTTAATAATAATAATAATAATAATAATAATAATAATAATAAATAACAATTTTGTAGTTTCATAACAAGATCACGTTCCTTCCGCCAGGTGCTCCTCTGAAGCCGAGGAAGGAGCTCGGGTTCGAGGAGCTTTCCACCGGCCAGCTGGAGGTGCGCTGGTCGTCCCGCTTCAACGTCTCGGCCGAGCCCGTGGTCTACGTTCTGCAGAGGAGGTGGAACTTCGGCATCCAGCCCAGTGAGGACACCGCCACCTCCTGGCAGGCGGTGGCGCAGGTTAGTCGCACACACCTCGACCAAAGAAATGCGTTGCATGTCAAAAATTCGGATGCCTAAAATCTCATGTGTTGTTCCCCATCTTATTTAACCCCGTCGCCCGTCCTAACCCACGCTAGACCACGGAGCAGGGAGCCAGACTGGCCGACACCCGGCCGGGCCGCTGGTACCAGTTCAGAGTGGCGGCGGTGAACATCCACGGGACCAGGGGTTTCACCACGCCCAGCCGGCACATCCACTCCAGCAGAGGTCGGACAGCCTGCCTGCATGTGTGTGTGTGTGTGTGTGTGTGTGTGTGTGTGTGCGCGCACTCTTATATTACCAACATTTCTGCCAGTCCTCACTTCTGTAAAACGTGAAATGAAATCACGTGAAATCAAATGAAAACGTGAACGATGATCATTATTCCCACAGGACTTGAATGCAGCATCGGTATGTGACAATACACTGACGTAGCATTCTTCCCTTTCCCCCACAGACCCCTCCAGTCCCCCAGCTCCGACTGAGCTGAGGGTCACCGACATGAGCTTTGGCCCCGGCAGAGCGGCGTCGGCCAGGCTCCAGTGGGCCGTGCCCGCCGACCCGGATGTTCCCGTCCACCACTACAAGGTGTGCTGGAGCTGGACCTCCGCAGGGGAGCCCTCAGGCTTCACCCTCGGCCAAGAAGAGGAAGACGGTCAGAGCGGTGAGGATTGAATACTCGTGATAAGCTTTGAGCTTTAATATTAAAAACCGTCACATTTCAGCTCTAATAGCCTCCATCAGGGTTACAGGATTGCATGAATATACGTTTTAACATCTAAAATGGCCACATCAGGGCCCACAGACCAATTATTATCACCAGTATTTAAAAAAAACCCAGTTGCTATCACCTTGTAGGAGAATATTACAACACATTTAAAATTGAATTCCATATTTACACGCTTTTAAAGTGAAACGCCCAAAAGGCCTCGCTTCGTTTTTTAAGGAATTTTAAATCGCCTCCTCTGCCGATGAAAGAAAAAGCAGACATGCAATAGGATTATTACTGTTACTGTAGGCACTGAGTACAATTTCCTGACTGCCGGTTGTTTTTGAGGGGGGTTTCGCAGCGGAAAAGCCTCAACAAATTAAACTGGAAGCGGCAAACAATGGAAGTTTTCAGTGAGATGTTTAATGCTTGTCGCCTGAGGCAATCTGACTTCTTTGATTCAAAAACTGAGGAAAGGAAGTTCTGTGAAAACACACACAGGTTTCATGTCACTTTAAGCTCGTTTCCGGTTTTGCAAATGATGTACTCCAGTTCTCTTAGAGTTTTTAATCAGCTTTTCCGACTTTCATACCTTGAAGTGGTGCCATGTGTGTCCATCTCTGTGCAGAGCCAAGTGGAGCTGGACAGCTTACGGTCCAACAGGAGCTACAGCGTGGAGGTCCAGGCTGTTTCCTACTGGGGGCAAACTCAACTCAAGGGACCCAGAGCTGTCCTCCACTTCACCACACAGCACAGTACGCCAACAGCTGACACACATAACGCACAAAAGACACCTTGACGTTTCCGTCTTCATTTCTACTACAGGCTTTTATATCTCCTTCTCCATTTTCCAGTTTCCCTAAAATGGCACGTTGGCGCGATTAGCATCCCTGCGTCAACTGCCGCCTTGGTTTTAATCGGGAATGCTAACAATGCTAATAGCCTAAAATAGCCTAAAGCCTAAATAGCCTGAAACAAAGCCGCTTTAGGCTATTCCCCCACAGCATAAATGGAGAAGAGAAATCCCCAACTCTAATTTAAAATGTCAAGGTATTCCTTCAATAACTGAAATACTGCAAATGTTTGTTTTGTTTGTTTTTTTTTACCAAATATCAAAATGAATCAAAGGTTAGAATCATTTATAATGATGTGTTTTGTTGGTGGCTACACACAAAGTTCCTAAACATACAAAAAAAAAAGAGCTTTTATAAGGTGCATATGAAGCACATTTTGCACAAGCTGTAAATTGACATACACATTTTCATTCCTTACACATTTTTCATTTCTCTCAGTATGCTCTACCATAGTTACTTTGCACATCCTCACACATGCCGGAATTCTTATATACTGTATATAATTTTTTTTCATTCTTGTATTTCTACTCAACACTCATTAGTGTTGTTTGGCTCATTTGGTCAGTTTGTATTCTTTTTCTTTGCTGTTTGATTCTGCAAACGATCCGACTAAAGTTTCATCTCATCTCGTTTTCTAAGCTGCCGGCGCCACGCCGGGAAACCCTCCGACAGACGTGCTGGACGTCGGCACGCCGTTCTACCAGGACGGCCAGCTCCGCGTTCACGTTTACTGGCAGAGCAGCACAGGTATGTGCTTGAGTGTTTTCAGGGTGTCTGCCATCAACATCAATGACGGAGAAAATCCCTCTTCCTCTGACACGTAAACCACCTGCATGTCAGTTATATCAACAATGCATTTCAAAAGGCCAATCATCTGTAATTACGCCACGATACAGAGGCGCTTTGATTGAAGCTGATACGCTGTGATGTGCAGTATCTGTAAACCACCCGCACATGTGTGAACATGAACTGTGCTGGTTAAACCCTGCGATACTGCGGTTAACAGTCTGGCTCACTGTATGTCACAACATGTACTATAGAGGTCTTGCTAGGCAGCATAGACTCTGATAGGAATTCATTGCATCCTTTCTTGTACTTTCTTTTACTTAACCTTTATTTTACCAATTTGTAACTTATTTTAATTCCCCCACAGGAATCATCTAGGTTCATCTAATGTAATGTAATGTAATCTAATCACATTAGTTACATTGATTAAGCAGGCATCTGGCCAGAAGGTCGCTGATTCGGATCCCCAGACTGAATGGGGAGAGTAAATGAGTAACAGTCCCTCAACAGCTACTGTAGTGGTGCCTTTGAGCAAGGCACTGAACCCCCAACTGCTCCAGTGGAGCTGCTCAGTGTCCCAGTGTGAATGTGTGTAACTGTAGGACATTGTTGAAAAAGGACATGGTGTTCAGACAACTTTCCTTTGGATGAATAAAAGGTTTAAAGGAATACTTTTGACTAAGACAAGAAGCAGCAATTTCAGCTACAACAGTATACACATATTTGATTGATGCTAGTGTCAACTAATAGGTTGCCAAGTCAAGTAAAGCCATTTATCTCTACTGCTGCTGCAGAAGGGTAATTGCTCATACCTCTTTGCTCATCTGCTCAGACCTTTCTGTCGACCGCTACCGAGTCCAGTGGGCACCAGAATACTGTGGACACAACCGCACCAAGCCCACGGAGAAGATCGTCACACAGGTAACTTACTGAACCAAAATGGCGCTGCATGGCTACCGTGTAAAAAGAACACCGGATGCATTTGTTCTTCAGCTTGCAGATCCAAACAGAAATCAAACGGGCAGCAGGCAGCTCAGATAGTAGCATGTCAGGTGTAAATGAGATCCAGTTGTGATCCACATGTTTTAATGCCAGGTAAAGAGGCGGCTTTATGCCTGGTTTATTTGTCCGTCACATGCGATATCCCAGACACGATCGGAACATTTGGGGAAATGATGCATCTCGCCACTTCGTTACGATCTTCTCAAAATGTCACGGATTGGCCGAATGCTACCATTACAGGTCAACACATTTGCCTCCAAGACCATCAATGTGCACAATACTTGTTCATGTATTTACAGATTGGTGACTGTATCATTTGTACAATCAACCAATATGGGGCCACAAATGCCAAAAACAAAATACTACCAGACCATGTTGTTGTTCCATAACAGACTTGATGTTTTTCGCATTCTTGTTACCGGTTGGCCCCAAGAGTGACTGCATCATCGGTGGGGGCGACGACACGTTTACTGTCATCTTCTACTAGTTGTTTTGTCTTTGTCGCGGTCTGGTTTCTAGGAGAGCTTCGCCAGCCTGCAGGGCCTGCTCTTCTCCTGTAAGTATAAGGTCCTCCTGCAACCCATCGGCAGTAAGGGTCGCCCACTGGCGGAAAGCACCAGCTTCTTCACGCCGTCCTGTGCCACCGTTCAGGCCAAGACGCCTGAAGCCCATCGCTTGTTCTGGAGAAGTGGGTGAGACACCTTCAACTATACATCCTACGACTAAAATCCTAAGGAAGTTAGAAATGATTGATTGATTGAAACACAGGAGCAACTGACCTTCTGGGGGGGAACCAAGGCCAAAGTACTGAACAAAAAAAACCCACCCTGCTCATTGCTTTTCTTTAACACATATTTTTTCATGCTTTCATTCATGCATTTCTTGACACGGAGTTCATTCGGTCGTCCATCCCTCCACCCACCTGTCCACTTAGCCCTTTCTTCGGTCACCTTGTCTTCCCCTTGTCCAGCGGTGGCTCCTCAAAAGGTCCTGGCCAAGGCAGAGAACCTGACGGTGGCCTTTGAGCTCCAGGGCAGTAATGTGACAGCCATCTTCAGCTGGGATTTGTCCATGGCCAGGCCTGCTCAGCAGCTGACCGGCTACCAGGTGACTTGGGCGGAGGTCGGCTCCACCAACCACCACCACCACAACAAGCTGCCACACAGCCTTATCTCCCAGTCTCACATCCTACCCCCAGTAAGTAGTTAAACTTTTAGAGATCTACATTTAAAATATATCAGTACACACCAATAAAGGGTTACCCCAGCACTTTTAGATTTCACTGGAGCCAACGATCTACCGGGGACACATGAATGTCAATGTTCTCATCACTTAACGGGTAGTTGACCAACAGGATCATCTCCCAAAAACTTGGTGTATTCCTTTAACATGACTATAGGGCTGGCGTTCCTGGTGCTTACAGCTAGATAAATGCGATAAAAATGACAAGACAACATGCATGTATAGCCATTAAGACAAAAAATCATTATCAACAACAACTTACATGGTGGTCAATCTGATTTGAGGTAAGGTTCTCCATGTAATCAATAAAAGGTTTCCATATTTTCTAAAAGGTTTTACCCTTATTTCTCAACCAACATGTATACAATTGTTAATTTCAGAGATCCACAATTGGCAGGAAGCTATTTGACTTTCATTTTAATGTAGTATGTGTTTTTGTAATAGCAAGCAGTTTTGTTCCTCCTTTAGTTGGCAGTTTCCCCACGATGTCAGGTATATTTATTGTCGTTTTTAAGCCTTGCCTCCTGCTTCTTCCTCTCCATTTCACCGCTTTACTCCCCTCTCCTCTCTTGCAGGATCGCAATTTCCTGGTGGTCTCAGGCCTGCATCCAGCCAGCCTCTGCAGGCTCGAGGTCCAGGCGATCACGGGAAAGGGCGAGGGTCCTGCAACCAGCCGAACCTTCCAGACCCCCGGATCCCAAGCCAGCCCCCAAGTCAGCCTGAAGCACAGTAAGGAAAGACTCACTGGGAAATGCTCCAAATGTTTATATATGCTGTAAGAGCATTAAGGAATCAGGAACCATTCCAGGAACTATAGTGGCTGTATCTTTAAAGCTGATGTTTTAATGGGTAAATGATAATATATAATGTTTGATGTATTTGGCATACAGTGGCTATAAAAAGTATTCACCCCCTTTGACTTTTTGATGTCAGTGCACTTGCTCTTCTCTAGTTTATTCTATTTTCTCGTTGATAACTGATTAATTGGGTGGTTTATTGATGAGTTTTTATTGTTCCTTCATTCAGAAACCAGACTGAGGAAGCATCACCATAAACAGCCAATGATTGAGAGGCACTGAGGCCAGATAGCCAATCAGACTGCATGAACCAAGTGTCCCAATCTCAGGATAATGGTGAATCTACAGAGCAGTGATCGGCGAACGCAAAGTGAGCCTCGAAAAGCTTTGTGATGATGAATTCTCCTTCTCAACTGACAACCATTTCAATGTCCCTCCCATGACACAAATACTATTATTAGTGTATGTGTAGCATTTTTACATCAATAAATGATCACATTCATTTTGAGACGTTAGTATAATAACCGTAAACAAACAGGACCATCACTGAGAAGATTGTCAGCCTGTCGGATTTGGTGGGAAATCTGCTGGACTGCTTTACGGCGCAAAACAGGAAGAGGACGCTGTTCTGCACTAAAGCTTTAAGAGTTTCTGGAAAAAGCAGATGGTGGAAGTAGAGAAAGGAAGATGGAGAAATCACTTGCAACATGTTGATGCTCTTCAGTAAAGAAAACAACAGTGTTTATGGGAAATGTGGACTTAATTTTGAGAAACACTAGCTAGCTAGAGGCTACCAATCATCTCGACCATGGTCTCATTTGTTTACGGTAATTATACCAAGTGATATATTGAGGTTTAAGAAGGGCTATGCATTGCATCTTTAATAACAATAATACAGCAATGTGGAAAATCAAAAACGATTATGTTAGGACAAATACCATATTCTTCAATATATAACACATAAGCAGCAATATGGTTTTATGCAAGTTGTGCAAGTTAAAGAATTGGTACTCCTCCCCTGTTGTTGTGAAGTAGCTTCAACTCTAGTTTGTGATGCGTGGGTGTACATGTGAATAGCATGTAGACACAGTAGCTAACCAATTTCATGACCTGCTGTAGCCTGACCAATTCAGTTTGATGGGATTGCATGTAAAACACCCGAATAGCATTAGCACTATCTGTGTCATTGCCTGGTACTCCTTTAAAACATTTTAAAACTGCAAAAATTCTGACTCGCCACACATGAGATTCATTGTTTTTGCATCTGAATTTCCTGATTTTGTTAGAAAAAGTAGTTCCCTATATCGTTTATTCTGTAAATGCTGTATATAATGATTGTCTGTATTTATTAGTGGTGGTATATTTGTGTCTGAATGAGTGTAACCTAATCCATCTCTCCTGTATGTGGGTTCAACCTTTTGTAAACCTCTAGAGACCATGTAAAGATGATGTTTTTTTTAAGTAAAGATAAATTCCAATGTCGATATGTGTTTAGCCCACTTTGCCTTGTTTAAAATCTACTTATTATTCAATCTTTCTGTTCTTCTCATCAGCATCTTTTTTTTTTTTTCTCAGTGCTCAGCGGTGACCTTTGTCCGTTGTGAGAATTTATAATGATGGTGTAACCGTGACTGTAGTCCTATAGGGAGAAGCAAAAGCTGCGAGGAAACGTAGATCTGCTCTCTAATTCCACGTCCATTACTCTTTGGTTCGTGTGCAAACAAAAAAGAGGGTCCCGGGGGGGTTATGTGGTAATGTGGACGTACACACACACACACACACACACACACACACACCGCTGAGAAGCTCTCGCAGTATGTAGTAACCATTGTCATGCTTCATTTCCATGCACCACTACATACTGATCTTTGCACAGACACACACACACACTTTCTATAATCTTAAGAAGAGTAAGAATGAAACAGGTGCCACTGTACTTGGTTCCACACTTCGGACTGTCATGAGTCTATATTTGGGGTTCTTAATGCTCTGCTGATGTTAATGCAGCCTCGGACCGGAGTGCAGCTCCGTGATGGAGTATCATCTAAAACACTCGCATGCAACACGGGGGGAAAAAAAAAAAAAAAGGGGGGGGATGAATGTACCAGGCGCGTGTTGTACACTGGCGCTACGCTGTGCAGTCCATTTGGATAAGGAATAGCTCGGCCCCGGAGCATAAAAAAAACATCTTTATGCAGGATTTATGAACACTTCAAGGTCCAGAATTTTCCCCCCCTACCAGCCTAAACACATTTACAGCAGTAAAAAGGATGAACACAACAGCAGCTAGCGGTTTCGAATGGATTTTGTTTCAGGGCCAGTGGCAATGCTGATATGTTGACGATTGAAACCGAACGTGGTCACGCAATCGAAATGTCGCGTTGGAATCAATTCAGGTCAAGGGCTTGCTGATAGACAACCGGCGTGGTATTGATCGGCTCTACGAAAGTGATGGAATCAATGAAACGGCATCACACCCGCTGCATTGGAGGCTGAGCTTCTGATGGGACATTAGAAGGCTACTTGGGAGGAAATGTGCGTATCGTTACAGCATCAAACTTTGCACCAAAAGGACATCTCACGCGTGGTGTTCAGACTGTTTGAACCCCCCCCCCCCCCTTCTTTTTCCAAACACACAGAAATCTTGGCCGTGGTTCGAGAGAGTTCGCTCAAAAATGGTACTCTTGATGTGTTAAACATCAAAGCCGAATCTGGTATTTTCTTCTCGAAATGGGCCGTGTGAAATGTGGATTTAAAGGAATTGGAATGAGCTGGCGACCTGCTGCGTCCCGGGGGGCCGGCGTGGGGGCCGAGCGCGGGGTAGGGTGGGGGCGCATTTTTATGTCTATATGTTTGTCAGAGATGCATTCTTTTGCAGACGACTACGCGCTTTAAATATCTGCTCGTACACATCTGTTGCTGACAATCAAGCCGCAAATGCCTTCCTTTTAGCCTTTGATGATGTTGTGGTCAACCATAATTAACGATAACAGTATCCCAAATGGCATTGTGGGTCGTGTAATAGTTGAGGGAATGTTTTAGCGCTCCGCACATGGTGATTTTATTGATTATACGACATGCGGCACTGCGTCGGCGGTAGCGTCCTGTGGTGTGAACAGTTAACAAGGACAAAGAAGGACGAGGAGATTTGATAATGAATTCCTGGCTTCCGATGAGTAAAAAGACCTTGAAATGGAAATGTAATTTCCAATTTAATTTAATGGGATAGTGCCCCGTGCACTGTGAAGTCCTTCCCCATCCTCTCTGCTCTCTCCCCCGCTATTTATCTGTCTGTTTCTCTGCCTCTCTCTCTCTCTCTCTCTGTGCACATAATATCCTCCAGACGGCGAGTTACTATGATGTGTGGCCAGCCACTTAGAAAATCAGAGCTTGTCACAGCCCAGACCCACACTTTTGTCTTTTAATAAAACCACAGATGATTTGTTTTGCGCGCGGTTATCTAAGGGCCGCGCGGTCTTGCCAAAAAGAAACATTTCTCCAGGTTGGGTTCACGGCGTATTTTCAGATTTCTCATTGTTTCTCAGGTGCACCAGAAAACCCCCACGGATGATTTATTGCAAATACCACTCGCATGAAATACACGAGCGCATGCGTTTATGGCAGCCGGGTGCAGACTATCTACCGGAGCACAATGTCTAAACGGCGCTGCAACTCATTTCTTTTATGGGATGGTCACGTTCAATAGATACACAGTGGTACAACAGTACAAAACACTGCACAAAGAGCTCAGCACAATGTTCTTTTGGACAGTGGCGAACCCCTTTTAGAAACCCTAGCACCATTTGCCTGGTACTAGATAGAGCCCTTTTGAGTGCAGAGTGTGTAGAGTTTTACTGTGCAGCTGTATTGTACATAAATGTTATCTACATTATGTTATTCCTTATTCTATACTGTATCTTATATGAATTGGTGTCGGTAAATCCAATGCAGAGGGACAAAATCAATGCAGCCCAATCAGATACCAGGAGAAGGACAACTCCCAGTCGATTGAAAAGCAGCATCCAAATTAAATCAGTTGTCAGTGTTGAAAAGAGACCAAAATCTGAATTGAGAGACGGAAATGAGCTCCAACTCTCAAAGAGAGACAGAGAAATGGCTGCAGTTGCACTGGTAATAATAAGGCACACACACTGGTATTTAATAGGCAGCAGCAGCTGTTGTGCTCAAGGTAACGCACTCAGGATGCATCTAGGATTCGCATTCACCTCCTGTCAATATGCCACAGCCGCAGAAAACCCACAGAGAGCAGAACGAGTGCGGAGACAACCTCTTTTCATGATTTGCGCGTCCTCGGGGAAGCAAAAAAACATCTTTTGTCGAAGCGAAAACAATGAAGACAAACAGCTATTTGCACATTCTCCGGTCTCGGCATCCTTCGGTCTCATTTTTTTCCTTCTTTTCTTTGTGTGAGTCCTTGGCCAATGGTCTGAGCCACAGAGCCGATCACAACCTTGGATTCATTGATCTGCGCATTACTTTCCACGTAAGTGCAGGCCAGTAGTTGCTCTAACCTAGTCATGAGATCATGGGTATTGATTAAAGCGCGCGTTTTGTGTCTCCTTGCTGAGCCGATGGCATTCTCCAGGGTCACCGGTTGAGCAATAACCCCTATTTTGTCCCCATAGAATTGAAATGATTTTTTGGTTTGCAACACTATGCTAAACTTGGGAAACTTGAAACTTGCTCATGGTCATTCAACATATTTCACATGGAAAAACGATAAGTGTCGGCTCTAAGGGCTCGCTATCATGCAGATACGATGCTCTGAAGTTAAATAAAGTGCAACACTCGATCCTCCGTTTCCCAGCCGCTTCCTCCACACTGGCTGAAGTGCTAAAGCAGATGGACTGTGAAAAATAGCTGAGGGTGTGTGGAGTAGATACAAGGAGCGTGGCCACATATTGTGCAAGCGTGCATTTACACACACACACACACACACACACACACACACACACACACACACAGAGAATAACAGTTGCGTGCAATAATCCCCCCATGATCTGAGCGATGGCGTCTTTGAAGAAGTACTGTCTGGCAGTTTTCTTAATGCTGATTTGTGTTCCGTGGCTGATCCAACATGGCTTCAGATCCTTTGGGGGATCCACTGAATTCAGTATCCAGCACTGAGGAAGAGGGAAGAGGGTTTACAAAGGATACTCCCACTGAAATCAATCCTTCGGCTGACTTCAGCTCAGTTGCACGCCTTTTAAACGCTCAAAATAAAGTAACACACTGTACAAGAAAAATAAAACCGCCTGCTCTTTTCATGAAATGGATTGATGAGGTGAATCCAGGTGAAAGCTACAGTCACTTTTTTTATTAAAACCACTTCAACCATGAAGGTGCGATAGAGATGAAATGGAGAAGATCAAGTCAAGTTCCTGCCCCAACACCTGTCACTCATCTTGATGAGCTGCCTAAGGAGCTCTGTGGGATTAGCTAGTAGTCCCAGATTAGCAAGCAGCAAACTAGCTAGCTTCCCACCAGTCTATCAGTATACAAGCTAGGCCTGCGTTGCTTCACAGCCGTTCGGTAGCAAAAAACAACGCTGATGTTCGCTGTGTTTTCGAACAGCTCTTGCTCGATGCATGTTTAGCTTCGCCGTTCTTTCTTTTCTTACTGCTTACGGGGGAGGGATTTAGGCATGAACACACGGGGTCACAGACAGACACATACAGACTGATAATGTTTGATATATGCTGTTTATTTATTGTTAATGTTAAAAAAGTTTCATATTGCAGCTTTAAAGCTGACTTTTCATGTTTTTTCTTTTTAATCGATGAGTAACGACTCAAGCCCTCGTCTGAATGCATCTGTGACAAATCATTTCCATACACGTAAAATAAACCCTCGTCGTGCTATCACACTAAGTCAAATCCACGCATCCGCTGTATGACTGTCTGCATACTCATTTCCTCATTTCCTAGTTCCCCTCTGCCCAAAATGCTAATGCCTGTGTTTTCCTGTACGTATACCCAGACGGTTCTAGCGGGTTTAGAGCATCTGCGCTAGCTCCCATCGCGGCTACATCACCAGCTCTCATCACGACTGATGGAAGTTACATCCAATCCACCAAGTTTAAAACGCCACAACATGTCATTGGTGGAAAGCTTGCTGGTGGAAGTTGATTATGAATCACTGATGTTTATGTCACCCTCCAAACACAATGCATCAGCGGCGTGTACAGGTGTAGCGTTTATCGATATATGTGACTGGCTTGTTTTCAGTGCTCAAAGATCAGCTGCAGACATTATTGGCAAAGCTTTCACTCACCTCCAGACATATTGAGACTCATGGTTTCAATTCAACACTGCTGCCATTTAGGCATTTGCCGATCAACACATCGAGCAACCCGCAGTCATATTCAATGTGTATTGATCATCAAGAATAATAACGCTCCCAATTGATGATCTGCATGCGTACCAAATCGGCACCTGGATATCTTTCGGATATCAGTTCAAAACATTTTTCTATGAAATGTTCACATATCATGTTGTCAAAATGCTTGTTTGAGTTGACATTGGACATTGGACCCTTTCCGCACGTCATTGTCTGTCAAATGATATAAATTAAATGAGGATATGGTATTTTATGGGAAAAAAAAGCATAAATTAATTCTTTCATGAAAATATAATTGATTCCTATTTATATTGGCGGTCATTTTCATCACTGACAGGTCATGCAACGCCCATAGGAAAGCAAAAGAAGATAACTCATATTTCTACCTTTTATTTCACTGAGACACTTGAGCTCTTTTCCAGCACTAAAATGAGATTAAAAGGCATTTTCTCCTATTTCTCAAACTCAGGAGAATCAACCCCCAGTTCATGTTGATCTCACTCTAATCTAGATCTCCAACTGATCTTGCGTCAGTTGTCATCTAAGTGTCATCTAACTCTCCTGAATATGAGACCATGAGATTACAAAAATAAAACTCAATATGATGTTTTATAACCACGGGGGCAGCAGACATACAGTAGGAGCTTATTACCATTATATATGTCACATGTTGGCATTTTCACATTTATCTCTCTGTTATCTCCTAAGGGGGTTTAGGAGAAACATTTCAGATGAAGGTGATCACAAAATGATACATAACTTGAGATGCTGAGAAGAGATGAAGAAAAGACGACTGAGCAAAAGGTTTTTCCTCTAGGTAGTATGCTCTCCTATTTATTAACCAATCCATCACTGCATTTGAGATAATGTCATGGTATTGACTATAAAGCGATATGAGCACAGCATACACTTCTGCTTATTTAACATCTACTGCACACTGCACAGACACCTCACATTGTTATTTTTCCATTCACAGATGTAGCGTAAATACACTCGCAGCACCCTCTCAGGGTTTTTCTGAGCCTAATAACCTGAAGTCACCGGTGGCTGATGTGTCAAAAGCTTATAATACAAAAAAACAAAACAAAAAAAACAAACACAGCAAGACAAAATCGTCGTCACACCCTCGCAGCTGAAGTTGTTTTGTTTTTTTCCACTATGGAGGTGTTGATATGTTCAGATCTCCTCCTGTGTTTTACTCTCACACTCACACACACACACACACACACACACCCCGGTTTTGGTACTCCCCTCCCTGAGGTACGTGCTCCGAATAAGAGCTGAAGGAATTTTTCTCAGAGCGCTAAGCATCCATTTACACCTCTGTGTGCGTGCAAGATGGCTGGTGGGCAAGTGAGCTCAACAGGCGCTCGCTGAGATGAGGCCAGGATTTATATCGAATGCACTAAATGCTTCTTTTGGCATGAGGTTGGATAGTCGTTGAGCGCGAGGACTACAGCATAATCAAGATGGAAGGGCTGTCCCTGTGAAAATAAACCACCTGTTTACAATTGTTTGACTGGAATTAAAGGGGCCCTATTTTAGCAATTTAAATGCCCTCAATTTATGTACACATATGATTAAAGATGTTTCATGAAGAAAAGATGAACATTTGATTATGTGTGAATCAAAAATCAACCCTTTACAGGCGGTTTGGGATCACCTCCAATAAACGCATCCGAATCGGATTTGGTCCTGATTGGCTCCCCTCACAAAACAAACTGAACGGGAAAGCCTCGGCAAACATCGAGAAGAATACTATCCGTCCCCTGAGCCACAGTGTATTTGAAAACCAAATTATGAAAAACCGGGACCTTTAAATGAGGCCCCATAACACTGCGGATGAGATATTCTACAGCTCACATCTCACAGACAGACTAAGCATGAATCTAAAACTTGAGTGGACTGCAGCCACAAAACTCCCCAGTGAGCCAAAACAACTGGCCTCTAAATGAGTATTTTAACCTTTGAACGAAATTAAATCAGCGTGAATCCACAATCCAAATGCCAATATGGAACATCCCTCTGATTAGTCCAATTCTTGGGGCTACTCGGCTTTTGCCATGTTCCTGTGAACCTGAACAGTGAACACATAAACAAATTATTAGATATAAAACGTAAATCACTGTGCCCTGCCATAAGCATGATATAAGACATGGGTCTATTTTCAGTCTTTGCTTTGCCTAGAATGCAGCCTGAGTGTCTTCGAGATATTGAAAAAAAAAAAATAAATTCAAACTGCTTCTTCACAACAGGAAGCCCAGAGGGTCCTACACATCCTGCGTTTTGATCACGCCTGGGTTTTTGTTGTTGTTTTGGACTGCACGCAGCAAAGCAGTGTGCCGTATTGACTCTTGTGCACGTGCCTCTGTATCCCCTCTGCCGTCACGTGCACGCTTTGCCCTAATTCTGTTGACATGCAGCTCTCCCAAACTGCTCGGGGCTGCGGATGCCTTTCATGGCTTCGACCCGCAGCGGGTAAACGGTGAGGCGCCGCGAAGTGAAAACCACCCAAATAGTCTCAGATATCGCTGTGGAAATAAAAGCCTCTCGTGAAATGTACATTCGTGCGACGTCACAGACCCGACTACATACCACAGACTCAACCGGAATGCAGTCTCATAATTTCAATTAGGTTTTGATCTGTTGTGGTTCCGCCTCCACTACAAAGCAGAAAAAGGCAAATTCATGCATCGGGTTCATGGCTTTTCCTTGGGTTAAAGCAGCAAATGAGCCGGGGCACGACCGTTCGGTTCAATGCCAGGAGCTTAATGCATTTCTTCAAAAAAGGTTCCTTGTTAGGGTGAAAGTGAAAAGATCACAACCTGTTTTTAAACCCGGCTTTCCTATCAGGCTGTCCTTTCACTATCAACCAAACGCAGGGTAAAGAGAAGCAGCAGCTGTAGCGCTGCTGTTGATGCTATCGGACTCACATTTGCATCATAACTGGTATGAAAAGGTTATCTGCAACATTCCTGCTACGAGGGCTTCGGAAAACCTTTTTTTTTTTTTTTTTTGGAACAACCTACCCAGAAAGCATTTGACAGATGTGCTCAAACCAGCACAGAATTTCCTCAACAATATGGCACAATTTATACTAAAACTGTTTTGGGATGTTCAGGTCCTGATTTCACAAAACGATGCAGGTAGCAGCTATGGACGACTACGGACATCGTCTTCATTTCATTTTGCCGCTATACTCACACAGGTTTTCAATGTTGGTGCGGGCCTTCGCTTCAACATCTATTCAACGCCAAAATGCTGAGAACCTGCATTGTTTTGTAAAACCTAAATACCTTTCTGATATCAGCTCAAAACGGCTTTCCTGAGCTTCATATATCGTATTTGTGAATGCAGACGCCTGGACCTCATGGGGCGTTCGGTGGATTTGTCAAAAGGAAATAAAAGGTCGGTATTACTGGGGTGTGGGAGGGGTGGCGGGTGCGTGTGTGTGTGTTTTGAGGGGGCGGTTGGACAAATGATGGGCGCCCTAAATGTGCCGAAACGGCTCAATTTGGTCCATGTCTAATCTCACTCATCCAGAAGCCTTTTTTTTGCGCTTCTGAGAAGAATCAATACTCCGGTCGTGAAACAAACGCTCTCATCACATCTACAACTGTTTTATCTAATGAAAGGAAAGAGGTGAAAAAAAGCCTCGAATCCATTGGCTTGCTCAACGAACGGCGTCAAAATCTCAGCCTTGGCCTTCATTATTAAATAATGTATTGACCCTTGCACCAAAAGAGCACCTTGGACTTCAGATTCCCACTGGATGTGCCCAAATTAAGCCCTGCTTTAGTTATCGGTATTAAAGTTGCATCATTTATAACTACTCCTGCAGAATTCTTTGGTTTCATCCTGACCTTTTGACTGCAAAATGCCCTTGGTCGGCTCGCTTAGCAACACTGCTCCCTGCTGGTGAAGCTGCAGCACCCTGGGAGTTACCTCATGGCCAAAGAAGTGCATTTGCGTTTGAGCACCTTAGAAAGGAAGAAAGAAAAAGGTTGATGTTCATGATATAGAACACAGTATACATCATAGCAAGCAGTAGTATGGAACGGATGCAGGTTATATGGAGAAGAAAAAAAGGCATAATTTAATACGTTTTTCTGAAAATGTTGGTTGCTATTGATGCTCGTTTGCCTTACGAAGGTCAAAGTTTCACCTTAATTTCCCACTACATCACTGCACATTTCAGTTGATAAGTAACGGAATTGAATTCTTCCTGGAACCTGCCCAAGGACCCCCTGAAACCACCTCCAGGACCCCCCGTCTGCCCCCCGGACCCCACTTTGATAACCACCGGCTTAAAGCAGCGCTTAGTCAGCGACTCTAAGAAATGCACCAAACTACGTGTCCACCACACCGTGACAGGCATTGATTTACCAGTTAACTCGGAGCTTGTTAAGGTTTGCGGTGAGAAGGGGAAAACTTGGAAGGGTTCAGAGTCAGAATCAAGAAGGAAAGCAGGGGAAAAAGAGCAATAACCGACAACCGAAGGCACTGATGACCAATAATTGCAGACACAGAAGCACTCAAGAGGCACATTTTAAACCAGGAAAAGACGGTTTTTGTAAGAAATGCCTCAAAAACTTTAAAGACTAAATGGTAAATGCATCATCCTGGTTGCATCCTGCTCTAACGTAATTCACTGGAAATATCAAATCTCTCTTCGGAGAAAGCCAGACTCTCCAGCATTAGATCTTTTGCCTCTCTTGTTCCCTTCGCTATAAAGTTTTGGGTGTTGTTTTGGGGTGAATTTAAAGGTCGATCGTCGTTGCAAGCCTCACCTCCAGGAGCCTCTCTTCGGAGGTGTTCTGGGACCAACCGGGAGTAGACCACAGACCTAACTGGGTTGGTAAACGAGCAAATCCAAGCAAGAAGGCTGTCAATGAAGCCGTCTTTGAGGAGGCCTTGGAGGAAAAACAAAAAGGCTTTAATGCATCAGACACTGCAGACTAGAGTGTTTTTTTTTGGTTTTTTTTAAAGTGCCATGCCCAGTGGGAGCTGGAAAAACAGGAGGGGATGTGACTCGACTGCTCATGACGACTCATAAACAGTTGTATTTGTGGCAACTAGATAACAATGTGGACGCACATCAAATCACCCAGGTTATATCACACACATACACAGGATTGATGCCAAACACGTATCTACTACATTACATGACCAGGAGACCCGTTAGACCACACCCCCATTTGATAAAATTGGGAGTATTTGTGTTATTATTGATTTAATATTGAGTCATAGTACTGTCTGCACTGGAAGTGGGGAGATAATAGTAATGAAACTGAAACCTATGATTACAATAGTCATTCTTGCACTTCCTCTAATTGGGATCATTTCTACAGAATTTACATTAGTGCTTGTTTTGCTTGGAACCCCCTGAAGGGACCCTGGAAACCCCTCCAGCATGCCTGGAGGTCCCCACTTTGAGAACCACTGATCTTAAGGGTGGATTCTGTAATGTTGGACTCCGACAACAGATGCCAGTATTTCTCCATACACGCATTGGAGCCTCAATACATCAGGATACACCAGGTGCAGTAGAATAAAAAGACACCAGTGGGTTTTAAATAAGGGTTTGAATGGCAAGGAGACTTATTCTTTGAATAAGCATTGAAACATGCTGCTGCTGTCTTCGCCGGTGACCGTGATTTGGTTTTGAAAGGGTACCTTAGAAGCTCTTCACGAGCTACAAAGCTATCCGACAAATACTAATACAAGATAATGTGATGAGATTAGATGCGGGTTGTATGAAGATATGCGACGGACAACCTCAACACTAGTTAAGTAGAAATAGATGCATGAAAAACACGGATTACAGCACAATGACGGTGTGCAAAAAACAGCAGCAGAACATGCTGAGAGTCAAAAGATGTACAATATATATGTACAATATGTACAATATGAAAACGTACTAAAATATGATTGTGTTGAAACAAACATAAATATCTGGTAACAGTGCATGTTGCCAGATGTTTATATCGCCAGCCGATGAAACAACCCAGCCCCCGCCCCCCCCGATTCTGCCGTGACTTTATGTTGTTTATACAGTGATCATATCTCGCCACTTATATTGACTTATTTTCTATTTATTTGTTATTATACATTGTTACTTTTATATTGCTGAGAGGAGAGTCGAATTCTAAGCATATAAATACTGCAACCAATACTGTGTGTACTGTTACTGTGCGTTTGCTAAATAGACTTTGAACTTGAGATGTGAAGTACAAACTTAATTCGTCAAGTTATTAGTTAGGTAGCGTAATACCGTAAAGTAGTCCGTTTGGCCTTCACAATAAAAGCACAACGTTGCCACTTTGGGGTAAAAGAGAATAATGAAGTATTGAGATGTACAGAACCACAACTTTTGTTTGGAAAAACAACAACTTTATTTTCATTGTGTTTCACTACAATTAGTGCAAATGTTAAGATTCCTCAAAAAAATATTCATTTTCGCTTTGGCAGTTTGTTTAACTTAAAAACGTTTATTTTGAAAATCGCGAGCGAAAGTGATGCTTTTTACTATGTTTCGCTTGATACTGGACGCAACTTACCCATATGTATTTCACTAATGTTTCGACAACAGTGTCAATATAGTCGCGTTAGTAGTGAGGACAGCGCCGTCAGAATAGCAAGCAGGTACGTTTTGACCTGTAACAGACTGAAACTCAAAATGTTATGTTAACCAACAGTTTTCCTGCTTTTATTAACTTTTAATTCACTAAACCTTATGGCAAAGCCCCTGCATCTAATATAATTTACCACCAAAACTAACATACATTTAACATCACTTGTCTTAAGCGGTACTTGCCAATCTTGAATCCCGAAATTCAAGACCTTATTTCCTGCATTGTGGTGACTTTTATGTATAAAATAGCAATTAAATCATTGTACAAAACCTGCACGCGCATCTCTTCATTTGTTGTAAAGAAACAAATGTCCTTCCACGACAACTGAAACTCGGAGGCATATTTCTTGGAACTTGTTTCTACTTACTTTTCCTTGTTTTTTCCTTGTCTCCTTTTGGTGTAACGTATTTTGTGGACCGTTTGGAAACAGCAGTGATCGTATAGGGCCGTGATTTTTTTTGTACTATTTTAACTAATATAGTGAATGAGCAGAGTTTGAGATTTGATCCAAATATGGGAGAAAGTGAGGAGAAATGACACCACGGGAGAACCTTTAACCAAAAGGAGAAACTTTATTCTTTACTTTATTATCAATTTATTTTGTCTGGTTTATCCAACAGTGATTTCCCCCCTGACAAAATGAAGTCCACATGGCTCCCATCCTATTTGCTTCTACTCTTCTTGGAGGCAACCTGTGCCTCTCCTTTGGAAAACAGCAAGCCCAATTTTGTCCTGATGATGGTGGATGACCTGGGAATTGGGGACCTGGGCTGCTACGGCAACACAACCTTGAGGTAAAAACTGAGTTACCACTCCACGATGTGTTCATGTGTCTTGCTCGATTTGCCACAGCATGTGTTGTAAAGGTTTAGGAGATTGAGGAGGTTGATTCACCGGGGGTTAGTCATTCAAATTCATTGCAAATGAATGGAAAGTTTATCTTGATGGTCCTGGGGAGCAAAGATAGCTGGATATGTGCACCACATAGCAACTCAGGGTGTAGGGAGAATTGAAATGCTTAATTTTGGGCAAATTAATTTTAAAACATAGCCTACTTTTTTTTTTTTTAGAAAACCCTTTCATTAAATTGTTTTGGTTTGTAAAATTGGGTATTATTACTTTTATTCTTTTACTTCATTTTTTCCTGTCTTGTCATTGCTTTTACTTTTTTATTACTATTTTACTTCTATTATTTTTATCCTGCTTTATGATTCATTCACGGCATCCCTACATTGTTGAGTGGTGATGTTACATGGTATCTGTGGGTCCTTAAAAAGTCCTTAAAAGTTCTGAACTTAAGGCCTTAACGTATCTTAAATACAGTTATTGGAGGTCTTATTTTTTCACCATGCAATCACAGGTTTGTCTTTTTAGTTAAGTTTCATTTCAATGCAAATATTAAAGGTTAAAATGTGTAAAATTGCAGGACACCGAATATTGACCGGCTGGCCCAGGAAGGGGTGAAGCTGACGCACCACATCGCCGCGGCTCCCCTCTGCACTCCCAGCAGGGCGGCCTTCCTCACCGGACGCTACCCGATACGATCAGGCCAGTAACTCGTCCTCATCCTGCTATCAAACCATTTGAGATATTCCACATTAAATCACATGTTTTGAGCTGCACACTGAGATCTCAGTGGTGTTGTTAGTGCTCGTGTTCATGGAAATTAAGACCACAATTCCCATGAACCTCAATGTTTCCTGTCACAAAGGCAATTTTGCTTCCAGGCACATGTAAAAAAAAAAAAAAAAATCTGTAAAGCGAAGATTCTTTCAAAAACAATGAAATGAAAAGTTTCTAAATATCTAAAAATTGACTATCAAGAGCAGAAATGGAAAACACTAATGCAGAAAACGAAACAAAAAACTTTCTTTTTTACTTTTTTGACTTACTGTACTGTATATAGTGAATTCTCAATTGTGTACCTCTAGCTGTCCATATCTTGCACTACCATCCAATTTTTACTCTTACATAGTAGTGCATGTGTGTATATATATACAAGAACTAGTGTCTTATATCTTACGTGACCAGAAGGAATATATCTTCTGCATTTATAGTGTGTAAATTGGAGAGCAGGTACACCAAGTCACAGTCCTCTTGTCTTTTTTCTGTTGAACAGGTATAGCCGGTCCCGGAAAGATTGGCGTCTATATATTTTCTGCATCATCGGGAGGTCTTCCGAGCCGCGAGGTCACATTTGCCAAGATTGCCAAAAAACAAGGCTATGAGACGGCTCTTATAGGTGTGCACCACCATAGAAGTTGTACAGTGAGGGTGTCAGGGTGGTGGCAGCTTCAAGGCCTTCATTTCATATTTTCCCATATTTGTTATAGGCACGAGTCAAGTTTTCAACTATATTTTAAGAAAACTTTCTGCACTGTTGTAGGAGCCGAAACCGTTTGAAGCACATGTCACTATGTTAATATGATTAAGTCAGTATGATATCTCTAATGTACATGTGTCTTCCCCTCCTATCTGGTCTGAAGGTTAGTTAAACAATCATGCACAGTCCAATCATCCTGACACCAAGATCGACTCATCTTTGAGATTTCCCAAGTAAAGAAAATTCACACATTGCTCTGATCTCAGTAGTTTTCCACTGACTGTGACCACACTTATACATACACATTAAAAACACACTTACATTATTATTTTCCATCACAGTCTTCATGTAACGTGATGTCAGTAAATTGTGCACTCCTCAGACCTGGTGGTGAAAATAATCCTTTTGCAGCAGGTTCACAATCACCCTCTTCTCTGTTGCAGCTGCAATTTTGTGCATTAGACTGACAAGGCACAAATGTTTGCCTTGTGTATCTTTAAAAAAAGCAACAAATGATCAGCTCTCAAGGCGTTTTGTCTTCTGTCAAGGCTTTCATTTTTTTTTTCTTCAGGAAAATGGCACCTGGGACTTAATTGCGAGAGCAGCGACGATCACTGCCACCACCCCGGCGTCCACGGCTTTGACCACTTCTACGGCATCTCCATGACCAACATGCGGGACTGCCAGCCGGGCAGCACGGTGTTCCAGCTCTACCACTACGACCCGTACCCTACGCTGGGCGTGGTCCTGGTCACGGTGGCCGTCCTCTACTGCAGCAGCGTCACCATGAGGAAACTGCTGATTCTAACCCTGGGGTCGGCGGCGGCCGTGGCCGCAGTTCTTCTCGCGGCGTTTTACGTGACGTACGCCACTTTCAACTGCGTACTCATGAGGAACCACGGGATTGTGGAGCAGCCGTTCATCTCTGAGAACCTGACACAACGGATGACTCGCGAGGCGGTGGACTTTTTAGAAAGGTACGTTTTTGTTTTTCCCCAACCCACATGGGGGTCAAAGAGGATATTCTGTATATTCTTTAAAAGTGCTATGTGAGATCTTCCTCCAATCTCTTGACCTCATACATTGAGACATATTCAGGAGACTTCAATGACACATATTTGGAGATCTCTTGTTTTGATCAGAGTGAGATTAACACAATATGTGGGTTGGAGAAATAGGAGAAAATTCCTTTAGTCTTAGTAAATATGAGATCTCTTGGTTGAGAGGATTGGTAGCCTCTATCTCACACCAGTGGTATTGTTAGTGCTCGTGTTTCCCATAATTCCTGTTGCTTCGTCACAAAGGGGATGATGCTATTTTCCCCCAAAGTAAAAAGCAGTGTAGAGGCTGCCAATCTTCTCGCCCGATGTTATTGTGAATCAATCCTTTTGTATTTTTTTCGACTCTAAATTAAAAATTATTTAATATGTTCCCACCGGTAATTTGAGGATTTTATTTTTCTCCAGGAACTCAGCTGGGCCTTTCCTGCTCTTCTTCTCCTACCTCCAGGTGCATTCAGCCATGTTTGCATCAGCACCGTTTCGAGGGACAAGCCGTCACGGTATCTATGGAGACGCTGTCCATGAGGTGGATTGGAGTGTAGGTAAGTAGTTTTATTTTCAGAGGAGAGAAGGGAGAGTGGCCTTCTTTATGTGTTTTCTCTTCACTCACCTTTTTCACTGTGGCAAATGCACTCGTGTGACATGATGCTTGTTGCCTTGGATCCTAATATCAACCAACAAAACATAAAAGCACATAAACTGCCACATTCAGGAATTGAATCCCTACCAGGCTCAGAAATGGACTTTGGTGGTACTCAGTGATGAAGCGACTTCATCATATTTAGGCGATTATAGGAACAAATAGTTAACAAAATATACAATTCAATTAAAATAGATTTTTTTTCCATTCTGGTGGCTTTCCCGGCTGAACAAAAAAAATGCTCTATGCAGGAAAAACCCTGCCTACACACTGCATCTTTAAATACCTAGTCTTATCATTCTTCTAACACACAATTAAAGATGAAATACATCCATAAAATGATTTCATTCTGTGTCCTGGATTTACCTTTTCGAGAAGTCACTTTGGCTGCAGGGTTGAACGAATCCCCAACGTTGATGGTGACAGCCGATTCCAAGGGCAGCTGATATTGGAGGCTGACAGCTCTTGAACTTCTGATCTCAGATTTAAGCGGCCAAAAAAAAACAACTGTCCAACAAAAAAGTAGAAATAATTTCGCTTTAAATCTTTGTCTCTTTTTTTTTTTTCAGGCAGCCCTTCATATTATTACAGGGTTTTGGTGAAATCATTTGAAGAAAAAAAAAAAAAAGACTGTATTTTCTCCACATTAATTACTGCAGTCTCAAGGACAGCCTCGGCATGAAACCACAGTGGACTGAATGTAGGGGCTGTTTTCCTAATGAACGTGTAATTACCTAAATTATTTTTGCTCGAGGAGGGAGGCGGGCTTGAGGGAGGGGGGGGGGGGGGGGGGGCTTGCCAAATGGAGAAAGAGATTTTTCTTCCTTTCCCTGGCTCTTATTTCTTCACCTAGCACAAGGGACACAAGGACATTTCTTTGACTCCTTATGTTTGCTTCAGTGTCATCTAGGAAATTAAGGCTATTCTGCTTTCGCACCCACCCTTAGAAACCAGTAAGAGTATCAGCTGGATGACTAAATTGTAAATGTAAACATACATTGTTTTTTTTTCCTCATGGCCTGCTGACGTCTTAGACTTATGATGGTCTGCAATATTATGTATTAATTGATGCCTCGAGTGTTTCAGAGAGTGTTTGACCTGTCCTTGTTTTTGGCCTTCGCAATGTGTAATTTGGGGAATTCTTTAGTCTGTTTTTGTGCACTGAATTGTACACATTTAAATTTAATTTGTATGGGGTCAAATTCAGGCTTCCTGAATTTGAATGTACTAAATGTGTGTGTTATTCCTGAAACTGAAATGCACTATTTGTAACCCCACCCATACTGACCAATAGAAATTGCAACAACATTGATTGAACTGCACAATTCTCTGGCACAGGGTCCCCTTGAGCTACGGTGGCCTGTAATTGACACAATCACATTTTCATAATAGAGCTAGCTAAGCAGAGCAGTGATCCAACAGAAGCATCTAATGAAGAGGTACTGGAAAAATACTGGAATAATAATGCTGCTTTGTCATTTGATTTTTTTACGGGTACTCTGTAATTACTAAATACTGATTTATATGAAAATCAGTTTTTGAAAGTTCAGTTTCAGTCACTCTCTAAATCTGAAAGCGTTATCCGTCCTCTCAATTTCAGCGATGCCTGCAGCTCAAAAACATCTGCTCTGCCATTCATTATCTGTAGGTCACCTCAGCTCTGTCCCATTTGATCTCAGGTCACATCATTCAGACTCTGGACAGGCTGAAGCTGAGAGAAAACACACTAGTGTACCTGACCTCGGACCAGGGGGCTCACTTGGAGGAAATCTCTGCCAAAGGGGAGGTCCACAGGGGCTGGAACGGCATATACAAAGGTACATCATGGCATCTGGGACCACACTTCCCTTACACCTCAGACTGGCGTTCATACCGGTAACTCAACAGATCGTGGAATGGAAGGATAGGCAAAGCAACAGCAAACTGTTTCTCATTGTTTTAAGACTAGCTGCCAGACAAGAGTTCATACAGCCCTGTCAATACACACTTAGATTTGAGGTAATCCTCCGGTATGGACACAGCAGACCTGATTGAAAGCCAGCACAGAGCATTGTAAGCCTGACATTATTTGCTATGCTCTTTTGTGTCTGCCGGTGGTAAGCCGTTTAGGTACCAACCCAACATCCTTTCTAGGCATGCTGAAATATGAATGCTACGTAAGAACTGTTTTCTTGTTGTTTCATTTTATGAGCAGCGGGGAAGTCCACGAATTGGGAGGGAGGGATCCGGGTCCCGGGGATTCTCAATTGGCCCGGGAAATTCCCTGGCGGTCGGCAGGTAGACGAGCCCACCAGCAACATGGACCTCTTCCCTACTGTGGTGCAGCTAACCGGAGCGAAACTCCCAGAGGACAGGTGAGCCGGTACAGTTATGAGACAGCATTTTTTTCCTGCAAGTGTCAGTCAAAACGACTCAAAAATCTAGGTCACCTTTTAAGAAGAGACAAGAAAAGCCAAGCGGATTCTCTGGATTTTTTTTTTTTAATCACACAATGTGCTCTCAATGAATATAAACCAGGAAGAAAAGTCTTTGTTGCTAAAAAAAAAACAAGTTTTCAGGGCGGCATGACGATAATCCAAAGCCTTTGATCCAAAGGCTTTTACAGCCATTGCGATTCGGCGTAATGAGCAGTTGTTTCCAGTTGTTGACTTTGTGTCTCCTGTTCTTCAGAGAGATAGATGGCCATGACCTCATGCCGTTGCTTCAGGGAAGAGTGGAGAGATCAAGCCATGAGTTCCTCTTTCACTATTGCAATGGCTACATGAATGCTGTCCGATGGCACCCCGAAAATAGTACGTCTTAACAATCTTCATATTTAGTTGCGCAAAGATTATCAACAACAACGTCGCAGTGCCTTGATTGTGATTGGCAGTTTTATGAATCTGTATCACCAGGTAGCACGGTGTGGAAAGCTTTTTACTTCACGCCCAACTTCTACCCAGAGAATGAGACGGCATGCTTCCACACGCACATCTGCTTTTGCACGGCGGAGTATGTGACCTACCACGACCCGCCGTTGCTGTTTGACCTCTCCAAAGACCCGTCGGAGACCACGGCGCTGACTCCCGCCACCGAGCCGGCCTTTCACTCCGTACTGGAGGTGATGCGAGAGGCCGCGGAGCGGCACCGGAGCTCGGTGAAGCCCGCGGAGGACCAGATGTCCTTAGGAAACCTGCTGTGGAAGCCCTGGCTGCAGCCCTGCTGTTCCTCACTGGCCCAACGCTGTAGCTGCCAGCGGGATGAGCAGGGGAACCTTGGGGCCGCTATAGAGGAAGAGCTCAGTGGTTAACCTCCACTGACGGTAAACTAGATGGAGCTGAGAGAGAGAGAGAGAGAGAGAGAGAGAGAGAGAGAGAGAGAGAGAGAGAGAGAGAGAGAGAGAGAGAGAGAGAGAGAGAGAGAGAGAGAGAGAGAGAGAACCTCTTCCAGATCACAGTAAAATGACTGATTCTATACGCCATCAAACAACACAAATATACTCTGAGAACAAAAAAGGAACAACACATCAGAAATCAGCTATCAACACACCGTATCAAAACATAATGTGTTCAAATACAATATACAACACAGTACATAAATACACATAGCTTAGCTGCTATTTGGGAAATGTTGCATGATCCTCCAGAGCAGTTTCCTGTCATTGCTGCAGCCCCATCGGTGTAATTCATAGCCTCATCGAGCACATGAAATATCTCAGCGAGGGGTTGTATTCACGGGTAATTCTTTGCAACAAATAAATGGAAAGACCCATTGTGCGTGGAGAGAATTTGATATGTCAGTTGTTGGAAAAACCAGTGTGATGCACGGGCCATGTGCAACACCTGAGCCTCAACACGTACAGTCATACAGTCAGCCGTGTCAGTCATATTGCCCATAACCTCTCATCCACTACCTACTGAGGGCATCATCAACCTTTCACCCATGCTGAAAGGAGCCTGTGACTTTGAGATATGAAGGAAGGTAAGAACCCATAAGCAGGCTTTCTTTTGTTCAGCCCCGTCCCTCCGTTCACACGTGGATGTTTTCTTCTGTAAGCGTCGGCGTGGTTTTTGACGGCTCCGTGGCTTCGTTAGAACTCAGAACAGCCTGACAGATGGCACGTTGCTAATATAGTTAATAGTTACCACCGTTAACTATGAAGCCCGTCTTTCAATTTTTGCAGAATCAAGACTTGTGAACAACTGGAGCTGAACGTTTTGTTCAAAAAGAGCCGATCTCTGCATGCACTTCTTTCATCTTTCTCATTGGAAGGTAACACGGCCACAGTCACTCCACCGATAGGCTTACCTATGCTTTTTGACAGTGCAGCAAGGCCGGCCCTGTGAAGTGGGCTGTATTGTTCTCTGTTTTATTGCTTTCACCGTCCCTTTCTTTTGTTGTCACGCAGCGTTCTGTCAGAGAGGGGAACAGTTTCTTTTGTACCTTTTGTAAGAGTGTAGCAGGAGTGTGGGCTCTTTCAGTGGCCTGGTTGCAGTATGAGGCTGTTTCAAGTCGGAACATTGCTGTGCTCTTAAATGGAAAAAAAAGTGTCTGTATTTAAAAAAATCTCAGCCAGTCTGTATTTTTTAGCTCTTACTTCTAAAGCATGTTGCAAGATCAATCTGCCATGTACCTTACTTTTAGGTTTTGGGGCAGATTTAATATAGCCCTTGATGCAAGTGTGACTGCTTTACTGCACGCACAGCTAATCCTGTCACAGTGGTAATGATTTGTGAGCGATATCCTCGGAGTGGTTGTTGTAAATCAAATTTGCAGTGGCGCTGCATTTAATCGCGGGCTGCGCCACGGCCGTAATCACATCAGATGATCAGTGGCAGTGAATTGGCTGCCGACTTGGCGCCGATAGAGACCAGCTGTTTATCTCCCTACCCCTGACCCTGAGTGTTTCGCTTTGGCTGGCAGCGCACGGCACTGACCCTCCCACAACCCAGATGCTGAGGAAAGAAACGAGAAGCACCGGCTGGGTGTCGGAGCCCCGTCGACAAGCGTACCCCTCTGCGTTACGATGTCGAGGGGGCCAGTCGTGAGACCTGAGGAACACAAACCAACCAAGGACAACTGAATCAGGCGTGCAGGGGTTTATTCACAGACGGGAACACTGTGGACACATTATTGTCGAATCCGAGTGGAATCGATCGAAGTTCATGAAAAGGAAGCCAGGGGAGGTTGGCCTCCCTTTAAGGAAAAAAAATCGAAATGTATTAGCCAATCGGATAAGAGTACAGGTGGTACAAGGGACTGTTGATGTGTGGCCGTGGCTCAGTATACAGCAACATATCCCTTCTAGATGCCCACTGGGCGTCCTCACTCCTTTTCCACTCACCCCCGCCGACAACGTTGGTAAAAGGAGAAAAAAAATGAGCATTGTGAGCGGTTTACTGACATCACCTCGCAGGATTTCTGGATACTGAAGTTCAAATCTCTCAGCAGCTACCCTCTCACTGCCATTCGGAGCTGCCAGCATGTCAGGTTCTGCGGTGCGTCTTTTCGTACCGGAGTCTGCCAATCATCCCCGAGACAGGCAGGCGAAGGTCATTATTTAATACCGCGTTTTCCACAGCGTGCCGCTTGAATGTCTGACTCACTGTTGAAAAGCGTCCATCACTTCCAAGATGTTGATCCGCTGTAATTGAGTGCGGTTCACGTTTGGCCAATGAATGTAGAATGACATAAAGAACATTAATGAAATTAGTGTGGATTTATACATGCTTAAAGGAGGAGTAACACTGCAGGTGTATGCACTTTCCAGGTTCGCTATAGTAAAGTCAGCAGCTAAATAATTACAGAAACAAATGGGCTCCTTTAGTTGGCCTGTTTCCAGAGAATAGTCCCCTCCGGTGTGCCATTATCGAGTCAGAATTTTCCAAGAAGGGGAACCTAAACAATGTATAAAAACACAGGCTGGGGAATCTCTGGCCCCGGGTGGTTACTGTAAATTAAGGGGAGGCCTTAATAGAGCCTCGTTATTAGAAACAGCAGCTAGGCTTGCATAATACCAGTGGGGAAACACGGGGATGCTTGGTTTCAATATAAAATGTGTTTCACGTGTAAACGGTTGCTTGTTGTGTTACATAACAGAACAAATTGAAATGGAGTAATTCCACGGTGCTCCATTCTGTTAAGTTAATGTCGTAGCTTCAATAGACTGTAAGACTATACAACCTAATGTAGTCACAGAAGCACGGAGAAAGGGCTTTTATTTTGTTGTGATCGGTGAGTACTGAGGTATGTGGGGACAGTGCAATATTATCAGTTTGCCTTTGCTCTCTCACGCCGGTTCAACCACCGACAAAGGTCTCAGAAATCCTGCTCACGTCTCCCGATACCAATCGGTAGAATCAGAGTTGAAACGTCCATTTATGTGACAGCACTTCAAAGAGGACCGCGGATCCATGACCCCGGTATGTATTTCCTGTGAAGTGCCGGTATGGTTTATTTCCCCCACCACCACCGCTTCCAGCTGAGGGGAAATAAAATGCCTCCTTGAAAAATTGATGGACAGTCCGTGTTCATATACGACTGCTTTTCATCATGTGCAGTAGTGATGGGAAGACCAACTCTTTGAACTAACTCGATAATTTCGAGCTGTCCGATAGCAGTGAATCGATTCTAAATTGATTCATGATGATTCATCAATAAAAATAGACAGTGAGGTGATAAGTAATACTATATAAGGTTTGAATTTAGCATCCTCAGCATGAGCGTCTGATGTTTTACTAATTCAGCTAAACAAGCAATGGAATTACATGAGCGCCATCCTCTGTCAAACCAGATGTGCAAATAACCACATATACCACAACTGTAAAACACCAAATACCCCAGAGGTTAATGACAATAATAATATTTATAGTATTTACAGAGCATTGCTATTCATTTATTTTTATTTAGTGTGCTCTTGACTTATTGTTTACCCAATTACCAGTTAATTTATTAAACAACATCAACAAAACCTGTTGTCAATGTGTGCAGAATAGATCACTACATTCTTACATTGGCCTTTTTCACCATCCAATATGGCCCCTTGATCCGGCGGGTACGCGGAAGTCTCGTGTCTCTCATTCATCGGTTCACTTGATTCAGCAGCAGCCGGGTGAGCCGAAGAACGGACTGAGTCGCTCAATGAATCGCTGAGCCGAGTGAGCGAAAGGGCTCAGTCCGATCTTCAGCTCAGCGGTTCACTGAATAATTCAGTCCGTTCTTCGGCTCAGCGGTTCACTGAGTGGTTCGGTCTGTTCTTCGGCTCAGCGGTTCACTGAACGGCTCAGACCGTTCTTCGGCTCAGCGGTTCACTGAACGGCTCAGTCCGTTCTTTGGCTCAGCGGCAAATACATTGCTCTAGTCAGTTTGTGTAACCATTTCACCATTTTGACAATATGGTTATGTCTCCCTACACTCAAATATATGGAAAACATGTTGAGCAATTTGGTTTTGAGTTTTATTACATCATGTTTTAAAAAACAACCTAAAATTAGATGTTAGATAAATACTGTAAAGTCCACGCAAATCATTTTCAGATGATTTTTGGCATTTAAATCACACTTTTTCTTCAAGTCACACGTTTTTTACATTGGGAAACCAACCCCTTAATGCATCCAGGCCTCTTTCTTCAGAAAGCTCACCGCGTCGTCGAATCCCTCTTGGCATAACGACTGCATACGACTAGCCGACGGAGGGAACAAGGCCTGGTTCAGCCTTACGATGTTCTCAATGGAAAACTATGCAAATGAGAGAGAACAAAATAGTTAAAAAAGAAAGACAGTACCATCAAAAATTTCCATCAAAATAACATTTTGATGGTTATTTATTTTATGTTATTTGTGTAAAGACTAGGAACGATGATTAACAGTTTTTTGTTGTTGATTTAACTTCCTACACTGCACATAGGGAGATAATCGTGGTACTGAAACCTATGATTGCACTGTTCATTCTTAAACATTCTGTAATTGGGTTCAATTATAGTGAAAATAAACTTTCTTATTTTGCATGGGACCCCCTTAAGGAGCCCTGAGGGACCCCAGATTCCACTTTGAGAACACAGATATACTATCCAACCAACACTCACCATAACGTTCATATTGGCCACTCTGAGGTGGTGGTTGAAGCGCCCCCTGTGGACGGGGCATACATCTTGCAGCCCGACAAAGGGGGATACGGTAATGGTACGTCCCACGGGCAGGATGGGCAGGCTGTCGGTGAACCCTCCGTCGATCCATTTCTAACGACGATCAGTTCCACAGATTTCAAATGATATATTAAAATGTTCGGAGCCAGATGGAGGAAACAGAAAAGTTGGCCCTGTTTATTCCACAGTATGCCAGCCGGAGCACAGACTGGTGATATGGGGGCTAAAGTGCATTTTGGGCAATCCGGTGAAAACCCCCTAACAGAGCCCAGTTTCCTTAAAGCATCTTCCAAAAAAGTCCAAAAAAGAAGCATGATTTCACATTTAGTACAACGCTTTGTGTTTTTTCTGCCCAAACAGTTCTTACCTGTCCTCGGAATTCCACAGGTCGAATTCCGGCATAGACGGGCACAAAACTACTGGCCAGAAGTGCCTTGAGAAATAACAAGAGCAAAAAATGCATTATGTCAGTAAGCCCTCTTTGCTCTGCTGCTCTCGCATGAGGTAGCTTGGTATCGCAAGGCTTCATCTACTGTAAATCCAATTGGAAAAAAAACTTCAAAATGTCAACTGAGGAAGAACTTACTAACCATATTTCTGCTATTGACATGTAGAGAATTATAACACATTCATTCATTCATCAGTGTCATTTTCTGGCCAAACCAGTAAAACCCACACCGGGCTATAGAGAACGAGGATGCAAACCAATCATAAACATTTAACGACTGCGTTTTACGCTGAAAAGAAAAGCTTTTATGGAAAGAAAAGCGGAACGTGGCATCATGCAAGGCCGTATACCTTTATGAGCTCTTCCCTGGAGGCAAACCTGGACACGATGCGGTTCCTGCCGCTTCTGGAGTGCGTTATTGAGATGTGGAGGCGGTCACCGGCTCGGCTGTGGGCATCGCTTGGCAAAATCTCCTCTATCCCCTCCCTGGGGAGAAGCCAGCCACAGACGCTCATTTGTCAGGTTTTTAATAACAGCCCCGCCGGGTGCCATAAACACAGCACTTTTACGGCGACATGTAATTATTACACAATCTGCTGGCCGTACACTTAAAGCACGGCGATGCAAAGCTGATATTTTTGCTACTGCTGTGATACAACGCAGATGTTTGCCCACGGTAATTACCGCAGTGTGAGCATGAAGTCATAGCCTGGCGTGACGGCTCCGAACCGCTGCCCTCTCACGCCGTCTGCAAACTTGTAAGTGAATTCTTTACAGTGCTGTCAGGGAGCAAAAACAAACAATGCAACGGGATCATATTTTATTGCAATTCCCCTTGACGGTTTACTGGATAACTATAGCCGCGGGGCCTCATGCTCAATTCCAAATCGCTGGTCATATCTGATTCTTTTTGGACGACTTTTCTTATCTCTTCTAGGAAGTAAACCCATATGAGATACCAATATGAACTGACCGCGATGTGGAAAAGACACTTGAGCAGAGTGAAGATTTTTGTTGATTTATGTCAGTTTATAATAGCAGAAATAATAGCAGTGAGAGTGAAACCTATGATTACAATATTAACTCTGATACATTATCCACACATTTGTAATAAATTAATTTACAGTGGAATTAAAATATTTTCATTTGGCTCCGGACCCCCTAAAACCCCTTCAGGGATCCCTGGGGTTCCCGGTGCCCACTTTTGAGCAGCAGTGGTCGACTGTACACAGTACTAACCTCTAATTTGTCTGGAGCCGTGATCATCACCGCGGCCACCAGGGCCCCGGAAGAGGCCCCAGCACAGGCCCTGAGGGACCCCAGCAGCCTTTCCCCGTGGCGGAGTAAGGCCCCTATGGTCCCCAGGTGGTAGATGCCCAGGAAACCACACGCGGCAAAGGACAGATTGAGCACTGCCATTCTCACAGCCTGCAGATAGAGCACAGTTACTATTCACTAGGGTCTGACCGATATAGGTTTTTGGATTGGATTGCCAATAGCTGGTATTTTGTGCCAGTATGAGTGATCTTTAAAGTTGACAATTTTTATGCCAAAAAAAAATCCACCAAGATACAAGTATTCATTATCTTGTCTTGTCAAGGTAGAAAAGCTATTATAACTATTACTATTACTACTACAGCTACTATAACTATACCTACTACTACTACTACTACTATAACTATACCTACTACTACTAGAACTATTACCACTACAACTACTGCTACTATAACTATAACTACTTCTACTACTATAACTATTACTACTACTATAACTACTACTACTACAACAATTATTATAACTACTACTACTATTACTATACCTACTACTACTACTACAACTATAACCACTACTACAACTACTGATGCTACAGCTACTATTTATAATATAATAGTAATAAATACATGTATGCATTCTTAACTCTATAATAAATACATAACCAAACAAACTAGATCATATCAGAGGTGAATAGCCTGCATATGATTTTAATCGGTGCCAGTGTCCGCCTGCTATATTGACAAACCAGTACATATGTCAACACACGTGGTTATAATGTGTGCTAATGTTTTTGCTTGTGGGAACGTTGTATTAAAAGAATAAAGAGGCTAGTCATTCAGGTAGTCTATATGAACTCAACAAGTTAGTAATTCCATACTGTCGTCAAAGATGTACAAACACGTAGCCTAATAAAACATCATAAGTTGACCTACCGTTCAGAGTCTCAAAAGGAAAACAAATTAACGTTAAATCATTTTTTTAGCTGGTTCTGGTGTTGGAATAGGTACAGAGGTAGGAACTGGTCACTGGTAGTTAAAAGTTAATAACGCAAATAGATAGTTTTATCTACAAAACCACAGTACCGGCTACATTTTGAGCACGAGTATCAAGCCACACAGAGTAAACACGACAGCTGCCGCTCAAGGCTTTCAATATAAAAGCCTTGTTACCTTTGGAAACAATAGGGCCACTGCTGTGGGTTAAAATCAGGGATGTCGCACCTAAACTCAATTTACCCACCTTTTTATTTGCAGGATAAAGTTTATTTTTTTAGACTAACTATTTGACATAAATCGATAATATGTAGTTATGGCCAAGATTATTGGTACCCTTGCATTTTATGCAGATAACATATATCTTCTGAAATAATAGGAAATTGAAACTTTCAGTCTTCACACGGTCTTCAACTGCTTATTTAACAACACATAATCAAACAATAAATAAAATATTTTATGGCTTGCAAATTCCCATTACCCCAGACTTCTCCAGGTCAGCCTCATTTTAGATAAGTGACTTCTAAGTTTCCTGGTATGATTTTGTGTTTCAAGTCATGAACTGTTACTTTTTGAAGCCAGATTTACCCGTCCTTAAACTGCTCTTTCATCAGGCATTACCATGTACTATTATACAATATCATCTTTTTATCTATTTTATCTTTCCAAATAGCTTGCGCTTTTATTTTCATGGCTAAATCGCTGTGCTCTTATTCGCAATGTGACGTGACTTCCTGTACTGTGCTACCGGTTTTGGAGTTTTCAAAATAAAAGCTCCGAAGTGATACTATAACAATATTTCCTTATCAAGTGGAAGTAGTGTTACTTTGGTGAGTTTTTACTGAAGTATATGCAAATTTGTTCGTGTAAAATACTTTAACAAAACTAAAAACTAGCTCATTTAAAATGTTCTCAGAGTAAAAGAAATGCAAAAAAGACGAGAGGACAGAGTTCAGTATGTGATATTGCGCGTTTGTTATGATATGCTGAGCATTCTAAAAATACATTTATTAAATTCATGTCATCATTTGAGCTATGATTGAAAACAATCCATCTCCACTACTACATTGATGTTTCTTTTGCTAACTCTAACCCTAACCCATCTATCCAACTAGCTAACAAGGCTAGCGAACAAGCTAGACAACAACCAGGCTAACAACAAACCACTACTGCAGCTAGATGGTTGTTAACAAAGCTACCGTCATGGATACATTTGAGCATTTAATGTTAGAATTAGTTCACTTTCAATGTCATGCACTTGTGTGAATGAGAGCAGGACTAGCTTGTGCATTATCTTCTTCCATAATGTTATTGTACATCACGACAACAGTATTTTTTTATACTTTGATCCTTTTGTCATCAAGAAGCGAGAAGTGACATGTTATTGGCTCGCCACCCGCCCCTCAATTTGTAAATCACTGCACTCAAAAAGCTGGTCACAGGGATTAATCGCTGTTTCAGCCGTCGCAGTGACACGTTGGCATATCGTTTTCTATCTGTGAAGAATGACCCCCCACATCCTCTGAACGGATAGCGCCCATGAGGTTTAATTGTTGTGTCCTTGTGACAATAGATTACAGCTTGATCAGTGCAGCCGCCAGGCAGCCAGGCAAAAACACATGGGCCCAATTAGTTGTCTGATGCTGTGCCAGCGTTTGTGCGACGCTTCCAGCAAGGTAGCGCGAGGTAAGACCCAAGGTCTGCTTTTTCTGAAACGAGATAAGAGACTTCACATCCACAGCCACTTGTCAAGCGTAATGAGGAAAATCACTTGTGCCACCTTGAATTGATTACATAATGTCTTTTTTCTCTTGCTCTGGATAGTTCAACACTGCCTTCAGATGCTTATATGAACAAAGCAGATATATAATCGTAATAGAGAAACTTCCGATAGCCCTCTCATATAATGACCAAAAATAATAAACTAGTGTGCATTTTTATTATTAGCGATACTTTGTCGCTTTCCTGCCTTAAGCGCCGTCCCCGGAGTGCAATTCTTCCTATGCTACCACTTCAGTCAGCATTTATTTCCCCGAGAACTCTCCGCGATAGGAACTCGGTTCGTTTTTTTGCCTTTACCGTCATGTCAGCACAAATTTACCACTTTCTTTTAGTGTTGCTTATGGTTATGTATTGCCCAAAGTGGATTAGGTGGCTTACGGGGCGCTACGGAGAGAGAAAAAAAACAGAGCTTCTCAGAAGAGGCAAATAATAGAGGACGCTAATGCTTTTTTTTTGTCTGGCGGGAGTGAAGAGATGGCATTGATAACTAGTTGTGAGGCGGCAATGATTTCTTGCTGTCAAAAGAGAAGTGAATCACATCCTGAATAGCTCCGGTTAATGCCTTATTGTTGAATTTGTATGATCACGCTCTATTCCTCAGACTGAGCTGAAATTATAAAAATATCATTCTCTCCATTAAAGTCCATTAGGAATTTTGTTTTTCGGTCCAGGTTGTTTGCCTTTTAGAAATGCGCAGTGAGCAAGTCATTCATTCGTCATATCGCGCCGAACAAAGTACAAGTTACGTCAATCTGCAAAAGGGTAAAATAAGAGGGAGAATCAAGTTCATAGCCACTATTTCATAACCAAAGCATTTCTTTTTCCATGTTTTTATTAGCATTATTTAATATCAGATGTCTGACCAGAGGAATCACTCCAGCTTCAGGGGTGTCAGTCTGTAGAACCTGCAATGAAACCTGCCTTAAGGAGCTAACCCACCTTCAACCATTTCATTATGGCTTTCAATGGAGAGTTCTAGCGTTGCATGATGGTCTATATTCTGTTTCAGGGGCTTTTCCACCGTGACAAGACACTGAATGTGGCATGACCATGCAAAATACAAAATATCAAGGTATCGGCAACTTCAATGCAAAAATATCGGCATTGGCCTTCAACATGCCGATATCGGTCGAACCCTAGTCGGTAGCATCCCTTTGATCTGTGCTTTTACACTTTATGGGCATTTATACCTTCACAGCAACATCCATTAAGGGGATTAGGCCTGTGAAGTGTAAGCCTATCAGTTTGAAGTATTATTAGATAATGAAACAATTTAGACGAGACGCGGGGAGCAGGACTGTTTCAGTCGGCTGTTGACTCACCGTTAACATCGGCATTGAACACTGAACATACATTTATCCTCTATTGAGGCTCTAAAGATGCTGTTTTGCTGACATTATGGCTATCTGGTATCTGGTATACATGTTGCACTGATGGTAAAGGTGTTCTTGATGCCGGTCGTGCACCAGATGCAGTTTCACAAGTCTTCAAGCTTCAGAAGCTCACTCAGTCTTTGGATACAAGATGGAAAATGGACAGTAACGGGATTTTTAGTTTTATTACATAACCTCGTCTCTGTCAGCTTATAAAGATCTTGACGAACGGAAGAACGCGTGGAGGTGAGTGGCAACGCAAAGCGGTCGCACGTCATCCCACGAGTACCGTCTCTTTTCAGCGCCGAGGCTTTTCGCTCGAACGGGACGAGTGGAACGTTGAGATGTACGAGCGCCAGCGAAGGCCACACTCGTGAGGTTAAGTATGGAGCTACTATTTAATCATTAGATAAAGGAACCCTCTTTCACCGTGAAGCCTCCGGGTTACGAAGCGGGGGGGGGGGGGGGGGCGCATGTGCGGGACGGACTTCTCACAGTCCACGAAATTCACAGATGAAAGGGAACAGAGAAGTCCAATTTCAGATATCGGGCTCATTATCCGAGGCGGAGTTATAATTAAGAGGCACTTTCGGGACAAAAAGGGTGTAGGAAACGTTATCTTAGCCACATCCGTTGCCGTGGAGAAGAGCGACGGCGCGGGCAGTGCCTCTGTTTTTTGCTCTGAAACAAGGAGGGTGGGGGGGTAATTACACTTCTCGGGGCCGGCAGATAAAGGCCTGCAGGCTTTGAGGGGGAAGCAGTCGTCCTCTTCCCCTCCCTAACACACCCACCCACCCACACACACACACACACACACACACACACACACACACACACAAACGAGTGTAAGTGCTGTTGGAAAGACATTGCAAGGTCATACAGATAAAGTAAATCTGTGAAAAGATCAAATAGTTCCTGTAGATCGAAAAAAAGGAAATGCGATTCGAGGGGCGAACCGGGCAAGAAATCAAAGCGAAATTGAAAGCAAGAGTGGCAAAAAGGGGGCCGAGGGCACGACGGAAGGACAGCATGCGGGTGGGGAGGGGAGGAAAAAAAAACCTGGAGAAAGACTGAATGTGACAGGAGGTGAGGTGACGGCAGAAAAGGCCATTAGGACAATCACATCAAAAACAAGGGCAAATATGTACCTGTCATATCAGGACGCATCTGCATGAGGAGGGTTATTCTGCTGGCCTCAAAGCTCAGATCGTAGGTGGCTGATTAAAGAGCGGTTGCACAGAAACGCGTGCGACCTCGATTGAATTACATCTCCCCCGCGCGTAGACCGGGTCCGCCTACGTCCGCCGCGAGAGTTCGCAGGCACAGCGCACACGCGAGGAAGTTCACAACGGGGGGGGGAAAGTACAACTGCATCAATCACAAGGTGCTAAGTGGCGACCGGCAATTTCTGAAATCTTAACTGCGTCTCCTCGAGAAAACGGAGGACAAACTATTTAAGGGAGGGAAAATTGGATATCCTTCTGGAGGAGGAAGGAGGGGGAGAAAAAAACAAACAGTAATTGTGATTCTTAGAACGGATGCTCGGCTTGGAAGGAGGAGGTGTTCCATATCACATCGAGGGCCCCGGCCCCCCGTCGAAACTCAATCGCTTTCTGGAATGGGAGAAGTTTTCCTTGAAAGGGGGAGAAAAAAAAAAAAAAAAGTTTGGAGGTCTCGCCGTAATTGGACAACTCCACATCCAACCAGACTTTAAAGAGTCCCAAATCAAAAAGGCAGTCAAGTGCGCAATCTTGCCCTCCATTTTCCCACCCATCACAACAAACATATGAAATACCCCCCCGCCAAACCCCTCCACGGTTTGTTTGGAGGAATCAGTTGCATTCCTTCTTCTCATCGTGTAACTGACCAACCAGCTCGTTAACATCAATCATCTCGTTACCAAGACACGCCGTCTCAGGAGTAGCGGACGCCACCTGAATTCTGATCCCGCTTCATCCTAATATTCCTCGCCTCCGGAGTGTCCCTTCTTTTTTTTTTTTTCTGATGAAATTACGAACATCAAATAGAAACGGTCATGAATTATTGCTACTCGCCGAACCTTGAAGCCGGTTACACGGCTGTGTCCTCACGCTGCTGCTTTTTTTTTTTTTTTTGATTAAATATTTATCTTTTGTTCCAAAAATAAAAGCTGAAAATTCAGAGGGAAAAAACACAGCAGGGCCTTTAGTATCATTAGCTCTCCTTGTGCTTTTGTTGTCAATATGGCGTTGCGTTCAAATACAGCGGTACTTTAAAAATGCGTCCTCACAGGTGTATACAGTAACTTAACTCGGCGTGGAATCTGATTGGTGCAGACACTGGATGAGCATCTTGCGTAAACGTAAGGCTGATGTGAGTTATGTGAGGGGAAATTGATCAACGATGTAAAAGCCCCTCAGAATCAAAGAGCAAGGGCTTCTTTCTAGACCGACGATCAACAATCATGCAGGAGAAATCCACCGGAGAACAGGAGAGAGACCAATTTCTCCACCGACAGCAGACAAAATAGACCAGAATGCAATGCGGCCACAAGACATGTTGTGTTTTGGGGCGCGACTCTCACTTTTTCTCAACTGGAAAAACTCAAATCTCTTGCTCCTATATCTGAGGGTGAAATGTTCCATTAAGCACAGGCCAATCCTTTGAGACCTTGGCGAATGACGTCGCATTAAGTGTTGTTGTCTTTGCACGCGGCGATGCGCCGTCTGCCGACCACATACGGTCCAACGCTGGATTCAAATCAACACCTTGATCCTGCCAATGTAACAGGAATTAAGTGTGTCTCCTGGAAGATCCCACAACCTTGTTACAGGTGGGATTTTCACGATTGCAGATTGGAAATATCCGTTTTTTCCCCCCCTGCCATCTGCTCCTTGTTTCTCGTATATGTGGATCATTTTGCAAGCGGAGATCCTTCCGCACGTGACGTGCACGCAACAGCCTTTCACGGTTACAAGCCGCAGGGAAAAACAAGCCTCCGAGGACAGACAGATGCCACGTCCCGGCTAATTCCAACAACATACAAATTGATTATGAACAGGAGGCCGCGGGGCGTTTTTGTGCTTTCAATTTCAGGCGGGAAAGCGAGCAACCGGGGAGTCCCCTCAGAGTGATCAATACTGAGAGGGAGCTCCAGAAATTGACGTTCCAGTGTTTTGTTTGGGGCCCCTGGTTGAAAGCGGGATGCTCTCCTGATAATTGCATTGATCGCTGTCGGGGCGGAAAATGCTGAAGCTGGGAAAGCCGGGATAATTAGCTCCAACGTTCATTAAAATTGACCTTAAACACAAAGCGCATATTACAGTTCTCCACCCAGGGGGTCAAGTACGTAAAGGCTCGCTGATGTCGTTCTGAGATTCATTGGTTCGAGCCATAGGCGTCGATTTAGGGGGAAGAGTTTTCCCAAAAGCACATATTGTGATTGGCTTTGGTCACAAGCACAAACACCCCCTAAAAAATGAGTTTGATCCAAAGCTGAACTTGAAAACTAATAACAGTAAATGTCAGAACCGTAACCCCAGCGCACCTGCACCGCCAAAATAAAAGTCCTCCACAGCTGCTTCGTGCATCGCTAATAATTCTACGTAGCACCATAAAGCCGCTCACTGATTGGTGTATTTATACATCAACACCGTCTCTTTACATTGCATATGAGGTCCCGTCGGTCTGTCGTGTGTCAGTATTCATGGTGAACCTCTGTAAGTTAATATTGTCTCTACACCCGGACAACCCTAACCCTTCCTCCGGACACTATTTTACAACAAATGGCGAATGATCAGACAGGTAACACAGACCTCAACCTGCAGTGCCGTGGATAATGTATATATATTGATCTCATCTCTGTTTCAAAGTTAAAGGTTGCCAACCCCCGTGGTCACGAGGTATAACATGTAACATCCGTCGAGTGGTGGATGCTTTTATCCGAAGTGCCTCGCTGCGGCGTGCAGAGTAGACCGATATATCGGCTCGCCATGACTCGAGCTGATATCGTATTATATCGTATTGATCGTATTATAAATCTGATATGGTTATGACGGAGGGTGAATAAGGAGCAGTGTGGATTTTGAGACTCTAAATGCTGTTTCAGAGGCTGAGAATGAACATTATCCAATTGAAAGATATTGAATTGAATTGAATATCGCCGCAAAATATCAACTTCAGTCCAAAAATATCAGTATCGGCCCTCAAAAAAAAAACATCGGTCGAACGCCAGTGCAGACTTATTGATGAGATCACATGTTCCTGTGTGTGTGTGTATCACAGCCTTGATGTTCAAGTGATAAACCATCAGTAAATTGATATGACACAATAGTGATTCCGCTTATAGCCGGTTCATAAAAGTCTTTCCATTTGCTGTTCTTTCTGGGAACGGTTGTACTTTTTGATTGACAGGTGATTGACGGTGCAGAAACACCACAGCGATGAGCGCCGAGCAACCAAAAGACGGAGGATCTCAAGGATCACCGCTGTAAGAACGTGCACTTAGCTTCCGTCAATGCCTCTAACTAGCTTGGTTACCGTCCCTTTCCAAAAACGCAGCAATCACAAATCAGTCAAATCTCCTCCCAGGAGACAATCTGCGTGATGATGCGCACTGCCTGTTGAACGACGACGGTGTCAGAAGTCAAGTGCTGCTGCAGAAGTAAGCATAATAAGCGGTGATTTCAGTGGCACTTCAAGAGTCGTCGTTGCGTTTGGACCCCCGGTATCTGGCAACGCCGCGCAGAATGCAGATGCCCTTTTCCTCGCTTATTTCCATCCCCTCGTGGATCTGACCTGAAAAGGTTAGGCCACTGTTCGGTAAAAGTCAAGCCCCGGCTCAGCGTTGTAGTTTTCCTTTAAAAAAAAAAATTGACATTTCGCTTGACACAATTTTCTTTCTTTTTTTTTACACCCTGGCACTTTATATAGTACATTTTCTGTGTGTGTAGGAGGGTGTGTGTAGAGCACACTGTGGTTGAACCCAACAACGGGGTCGGTTTCTTTCTGGTCCGCCCTAAAACCTACAGGTGTGTGCATGAAAAGTGTGTGCGCATTGTTTTCAACGTACGAATAAAGACGCCAACGTAGCGTCGTTGCAGATCGCTGCTTAGACGAGGAAAAAGCTGTTCATTCTAGCCTGGAAGAGGCCTTTCCAAGCACAGGGGGGGGGTTCAGCAATTTCACCGCTGTATCGTTTGCTAAAATACAGCGAGAGAAACTGCCTTGCGAGGGTGCGTTCACACCAAGCATGTTCGGAGCGGTTCGGGTGTGAACGACGCCATTCGAAGACGGCTGAAAATGGCGGGGCCTCCTCCAAGAGACGCAATCCTGCAGGAAATGACCCCAAAACTGCAAGGGATTATGGGTGTAAAGAGACGGCTGTTGACGTCGTTTCTGTACTGAAACATGCCTAACAGCAAAAGTACAAGTTCATATTGAAACAAACTGTGGAAACTGTTTGAACTGACGTCAGAAGGATATTTTGGTCCTGATGGTGCAGGTAGCAGCGGGTTGCCATATCGACATCATCTACTCAACGCCCAAATGAGCACGAGCATGTAGATGTTTCTGCCTCAGCCTTTATTAGAAATCTGTGTCCTTAAACAGCTGGGTGCATCTGTATTATCTGTTATTATTTGCTGCGGCTCAAACGTGTGTTAGTGTACGGGAAGTGTGTGTGTGTGTGTGAGAGAGTGTGTGTGTGTGCACTGTGGGGGGCATGCGATACGTGTGTTTGCATCCTCATTGTCTGGGTGTCTTTTTTAGCATCGCTACAGACATCAATCGAATGCAGATTTGTTTGTGCGGGGGGGTGTGTGTGTTTGCATGCAGGTGTGTGCAGGCTGTGTGTGTGTGTATGTGTGTGTGTGTCTGCGGGGGCACGCCGTGTGTGTGTGTGTGTGTGTGTGTGTGTGTGTGAGCATGTTGAATTACATCTGATGCGTGGGTGTATCCCTCTGAGACAATCTACCAGCTCTTCCGTGGGGTTGGGGGGGCGTTGCAGTACCAGACTCGGCCGAGAGGGGGAGCAGTTGCTCTGCAGCACCGGCGGCTGCTGCTGCTGCTGCTGCTGCTGCTGGCACTGGTTGTTATTCAGCTCCCCGAACATCATCCAAAGAACCTTGCTCTGAAATAGATGTGCTTCACTCCCTTCAGCCGCCGTAATATAATCACTTACCTGAGAGATGTTACCGATATCCATCTACGCTGCGGTTAGAGGGGAGGGAGGGAGGGGGCTGATTTTGCAGCGGGCATAAAGCATCCTATAGCCGCCGTTGCTATGGCGATATCCCCCCCGTCTCTCGCCGGACCGCGCCGGTCTCATCCAGGAACGTGGTTTTGTCAAAGTGATGGGTTCGGATTAGCTTTTGTAAACAACAAAATGGATGTTGTGACCGCAAAAAAGAAAAAAAGGGGGCTGCTTGCTTTTTTTTTTTTTTTTTACGTCACAGTCGGTGGAAGGAGCCTGAAGGGGAGGGGAGGGGAGGGAGGCGGGGGTGAGGTTGGGGGTTATCAGTGAGAAAATGTTGGGAGAAGGGCTGCCATGTATGCGGGGTGTCGTACTGTTGCAGCGCCGCAACACTGCAAAAGAGGTCATCTTTCTTTTTTGTTTTTCCACCAGAACCGATTCTATTTTCAGCCCGTTACCCGCCCCACCCCTCCCCCCCAAACCCCCCCCCCGCCCACCACGCTGATCGGGGGTAGTTATTGCCCAGGGATTACACAGCACTTGATACATTATTCATGACTCAGCAAAAATAATAACAGTTTTCTCACAGGGCAAAGCAACCCCCGCTTCCTCTTTTTACTTTTTTTTTTTTGAGGGTGTTTGTGCTCCCGGAGGGTTTTTGTTTTTTTTCTCCCACCGTCCTGAGTTATGTACCATTATGGCGCCGCACGCTGTGATAAAACTGTAAATTCCAGGCATGCCATATAGGGCCGGCTGCTCGGGTTTTTCGGCAATCAGTCGGTGGCGTGCGCGTGAGACTCGCCTGGGTTCCAGAGTGCCTATTTGTTGTGCACTCTGGTGTGAAACAAGCTTTTACACCTTCGGAAGCGATGCCCTCCTCCTCCCGCCTTTTAACCGTCCCTCTGGAAGGTGCCACGTGACGGAGAGCGGATCTCGGGACAGGTCTGCAGAAGAGATGCTTTGGAAAGGTTTCGCCCAGTGGATGAGGATTAGTGGCCTTTTTGGAATGAATTGGATATCAGCAGGTCGTCCTCTGATATGATGGATATGATGCAGGATTAGTATCCCGGGTTTGAGAGTTTCACGTCTAAATTCAGAATTTTCCGGCTTGAAAATTTCTTCAAAAACAAACATATCGGTACCAGTATTGGAGAGAAAACCCACATCGGTCGAACCCAGTCCTCTTCTTTACCTCAACCTGAGCGCTATTTCTCAGAGGCTCCTATAAGGGCCGACATGACAGAAACCTCCGAGACGGGAGAACTTTTTGTTTCATTTGAGGAGGAGGACGAAGACCCGCGAGATCACAGCGGTCAGATGAACCAGCATGTGAGGCGGCTGGACAACCACAGATAAGAGGCGGGCTTTGTAGCTCCCGGTGTCCCAGCGTCTCTCCCCGGATAAATAAAAGTGGAAAAAAAAACAACAACTAAATGTCCAAATGAGGAAGTGCGGGTGTGCACTGAAGGTGTCCTCCATCTCTAACACCACCCCCCCCCCCCCCCCTCGGTTAATAGCCAGACCGCGGGAGTAATGAGCCACATTAACGGCCGTTGCAGATAAAACAAACAGCGAAAGGAACGTTTTCGATCGCTATCTCATCGAGGTCTGGGAGTGTCGAGCAGCTGATCTGCGATCGGAGATAAAGGACCGGCGAGGTGTGTGTGTGTGTGTGTGTGTGTGTGTGTGTGAGCCTCTCGAATCTCTGAAGAAGTCGGAGCATCTTCTCCTCCCCTACTTGACACCATTTACTCATTAACCTTATTATTTACATCGCGCTCACTCGCCGATTGGTCAACGAGGTCACTCTCCGGCAGCGTATGGCTCGCCGATCACGCGCTAACTACCCGCCGCGGGGTGCCATGATACGCAATTATGTACGGACCAGGGCTTCCGCCAGACGTCGACTTTATAATTGCGATGTGTAATGCGTTCATTAGCTTCACACCCACACACGATCTGTATGCACACAGACGCTTTATTGAGTAGGGTGATGCTAAGTAGCGGCGGCGGGAGGGAGGGGGGGGGACGGGAGTGAATGTGCTCTTTAAACTATTATTGATGTTTTTCGTAATCGTTGCCGGGCTTTGATTTTGGGGCTTGTCAAAAAACGCTGCCGAGGAAGTTTTTTCTTCCCTCCCGCCGAGCACGAGCAAATCCCGGTGAGCGATGATCGAAGCGCTAATTTATGTGACGAACGCGAGCCCCTTTAATTACTCGCCAGCGAACTCCCGAACTGCCTTTTTGCTTTATCCGCTCGTGACGCCGCTACGTTTGTGTTTGGGGGGAAAATGAGGAAAAGAGCTGCTTTAGTATTATCCCTTCAGGGCCCTTATATGCAAATAGCAGACTGAAAGAAGAAGAAGAAGAAGAAGAAGAAGAAACATCACAGGGTGGTGTGAATGGAATGGCCCCACTTCAATGATGGCGTCCCGCAGCCGTCTCGGGGGGATTCGTTCAGAGGGTGGATGCCGATTCCCGCCCGCAGGCCTCGCACAAAGCCTCGGGTCTCTTCCACTACATTTCCTCTTTGGCATTTGACAAAGGCTCCACCATACTTGACTTGAGTTTTGAGGGCAAACCCACCTCCTTCTTTTTTCTCTCCACCTATTCATTTGTGATGTTGAGTTTAGGTTTTAGGTTTAGGTACTGTAATATTTGTATAATATTCCTACAGTGATTTCTAGTGTCTGTATTGCAGGATGTTTCATACATGATGTTTAATATTTGTATAGTATCCTAAAATGTATTATAGGTTCTATTTCCTGAGGCTTTAAAGCAAAAAAAAACATGAATTAATGAGTTTGATGACGATCCCTGACTGGAGGTCAGTTTGTACACCTTTTTGTTTACCTCTACATGGCTGATTACACCATGTTACCCATCATGTCTTATGCAGGAAACTCCTCCTGCATTGGGCCTATTTATTTGTCCCATGCACTTACTGTCTAGCCCTCAATTCTGTAAACATTCTCACTTTTTCTCCCCCCTTGTCTCTCTATTGACAGTGAAAGACAGACCTGACATGTGACACGCTGTGCTGAAATAAAACAACACGGATTGTTTGTGTAAATATGATGGCATCGGTCTCCGGGCTTGGCAGACAAATGATTTTTATTTTTTTTCTCCCTGCAGTAAACAAGGTGAAATAGTGCAGGCGGAGTGAGCTTGTCAAGGGGGATCAGATGCCACTGGGCTGGCAACAAACAGGCCCGCAGACACTGTGGGGCCCCAATTTACTCCAACACACCGCTGCCTGCATCACTTCTGCCTCACAAGAGCCTTTTATTCATTCAGGTATCTGCACCTGTGCTCGCATGAACTTGATTTGCTTTAAAAAAAAAAAGGCTCAAGGAACCAGAGAAAATAACACAACTGCGGTCGTGTTCTTTTATTTATGTATAACATTCCCCCTGCCGTCCTCCTCCTCCTCCTCAAGCCGCATTCACATATCAGATTCAGTGTAAGTACGAGCTGCTGACTGGGGGAAAAAGAAAACGTTCACGTCACTCTGCCAGTAGTAATGCTGCGTTCCAGAAATGTCGGAAAGTGGGAAATTCTGGTTTCCTACTCGGAAAAAATGCCCTTCAAGTCGAAAGTAGGGAAAGGTGGGCGGGATTTCTCAACCCCCTAGTTTTCCGAGATGCACTTTTCTGACATCACGTCAACATGGCGGCATACTGAGTAGGAATAAGCGATTAAAGACAATGATTGAAATCAATGTTTTGACAGCTGCCCATTCCATCACTAAAAAGGACACTTGGCCATTTTTCAACCTTCTCTCCATCAATCAGTCCTCACTGTTACATGCTATTAGATGGCACCATTTCTGTCTAAGCTCCAAAAATCACTCATCAATCAATGATGTCGTCGGCAGGGAATTTGAGCATGGAGCCGCCCCAGGTAGCTAACAGTGACCGGTGATGTACTTTTAAATTGTACACCAGTGTCAACTGATATTGAGCCCCCACGATGCCACTAATTTCATCGGGTGCAATTAACAAATCCAGTGGGAAATGTGTAAGAGGCCTATAAAGTTTCCGTCCACACTTAAGAGGGGTTTTGGAGACGTTTTTCTGGATTCCCAAGGTGAACTGGAAAGGCAACCTGATGATAACTGTAGAGTAAGTACGTATTTTTATCACATAGCTAACTAAGGCTGCCTAAATACCGCAGCACTTATGCTCAATTATGAAGTGATGGGTCATATCCGATTTATTTTCTCAACTTTTCATATCCATTTTTAAATGTAACCTATATGCGATACAAAATGTGAAATGAAGACATTTCACTTTAAAGACACGTCTTTATTTATTGGATTTTGATGTAGTTGCCTGCAAATCAGTGACAATGTCATCAAGAACATAATGACAACCGTCTCAAGTTCATGACGTAAACTTGACTGATAACCATGGCAACGCTGAAAAAAATCCAATTTGAACTTTCAAATACAAGTCGTATGACTGAGAAGATTCAGATGATTTAGTACCACATGTCACCATGTCAGATTTGAAAAAGATTTAACTCCAACTGCAACTTTTTTACTGTTCACATTGATTTGAAATCATCAGATTTGTTTCTCTTTTGAGGGAATATCCAAATTGAGACACTTTCAGCTGCAGTGTGAACGTAGCCTAACATAGCTAACATCAAGTAATGAAAGTCTCCAACACAAGACTGAATGTGGCAAATTGTGCAGCTATTTACATAGCAAGCTAACGGGAGCCAGCTAGATCAGCAAAGATTAAAAAAAGTATCTTAAATAATATCTTAAACTTTGGATGAAATTGTCTATAGTAGTCTTTGTTTAACCTCCAACCCCCATAGTTTTAGAAAACAATGACTAGCTGCAACGTCCACCTAGCTGCCTAACGTGCTAAACTTGCTAGCATAACCTTTAAGTGTTTTTTTAGGCATAAAGGCAAAACAATTCAGAGAAAGTGGAGTGAAATGTATCACTCTTGTAACAGTAGTAGGTACTTTTTCTGTCTCTGCGTGTTTATCTTGTTTTCTGTCCTTTGGCTCGTTGTTTCGGTTCGGCAACAATCCATCCTAGCTGTTGTTTGTTTACTAGCAGCCTGGCAGGTAAATAATCACTTGTTTTTGTTTTTCTCTCTCTATAGCCAATATGACCTGGCTGCCTGCCGTTTCTTCGAGGAGAGACACTTGGTAAAGGAAACCACCTCATGCTGTGATGTGGAAATTCATGCCATAGATGAAATTCGGTCATTGCCTCCCTGCCCGCTATCATTTTCTTTCCCTCTCTTTGTTTTGCCTTTTCATTTTTGGGCTGATTTATGGTTAAGGTATATCTAAAGACATAACTCGGCTATGATGGGGGCGTCATCCGTGTAAACATTTCATTGTGTTGACCAAACCAATTTTATATTACTAATGGCGGGGACGCAGTAAGACAAATAGCAACCCTACAATGTTCTGTAATGATTAGACAAATACATATTCATCGTGGACATACATATATATTTTATGGGGAAATTGTCAGGATAGTAAAAGCCATGGGAACATTTTCGAAAATGATACCGATAAATGGCCTGTGACAGACTTTCCCAGGGTCCTGGTGCTGGGACAAGGTTTTTTTTGATGATGGAATGATTGTCGTCTCCATTATTCCCGCCATAACTAAAGGACATGTTGCTCGCAGCTAACTAGCTAGCTTGGACTAAAGATGGATACGTTTACATTCAGCGGCTGGAAGTATCCCCGTTACATTGACATTGTCAAGAAGGAAGATGACAAAAATGTCATTGCCAATTGTAAACTATGGCTAAGTACTAAAAAGCTAACATTATTCGATGTATTTTGATGGTAAGAGGAAACAAACAGTTTTTTTATTTGGGGGAGGGAAGTAACAGAAAACTCTCCCAAGGAGTAATAAGTAAAGTAATATTATTTTTGAGATGAGTAATGAGTAAAGAGGAATGTATTACATGTTTTTAGATCTGGCTGTGAAACTGTAAAGTTGTCCTTGTATGAGGATATTGCTGTCGGTTATTTTCCATTTATTTGCGTACAAGTAGAGCAATCTTCAGTCCGCTGTGGTTGTAGTAACTAGGGCGGTTCCATCATCTGCTATTTTGAGTCGCTGTCACGCTGTTCACCCATTCAGCGAGGCGGACCGCTTCCTGTTTTGGTCGAGGCACTTCCTTTGTGCCGCAAAGTCATTCCAAGCAACACAGAGTAAACCAACTTTTTCCCGCGAGATGTCATCTCATTCTTCTGATTCTTCCGATATGACGTGAATGTGGTAGTAGGATATAGGTTGTCAGCAGCGTCTGTGTGTGTGTGTGTGTGTGTGTGTGAGTGGGTGCCATTATTTCCAAAAGCTGTCATTTTCCTTTTAGGCACATACTGTAAGGTTTTGTTACATGTACATCACTAGTACCTCCTTCATCCTAGTAAAAGCTGAGTAGTGGAGCTCAAACCCTAGAAATTCCCAGATAGGAATTATTTTGAAAAACCGGATCCATTATTCAACATCACCTACTGTATGTGTAAGTGTAAAACAGTAGATTATACTGTGAGTGTACTGCAGGCTATGTCCATGTCAACTTTATCACACAGAACCAGGTTGTATTAAAGTGCTTAACAAAATAAGGTGGTTGCGAATCAGAAAGAAACAGCAAGCACAAAATAAGAGCTATTGAGCATAAAAGAACATGTCAGACCACAGTGAAATGCCAGTGAATAAAAACTGATTTTGAAAGGAAAATTACACTTTTAGGTGTCGTCAATCTGTCAATGGATTCCAGGAGTTATTTGGAGAAGTTTCTGTTGTATCCATTTTCATTCAGTCTCCCTCGTCTACTTCTACTTCAGTTAGTGATTTCCCTTGTTTCCCAGAATGCCTTACTCAAAACACATGTCTTGTGGCTGCATTGCATTCTGGTCTATTGGAGCTACTGTCGGTGGAGACATTTTGCTCTTTAATTCTGAGGGAGTGTGTCAAAGTGGATGGGTTGTCTTTAAGTTTGATTTAGATGGATTGATGCTTTGGGGAAGGCATTTCACATTAAAAGCCCTGTCACTGATTGTTGTTGGTATAGTCACATTTTATTAAGGTACAATCAAAAACTAGTCTATGGCGTACATTTTATGCATTCTGTAGTGATGTGCATTTGAAATGTCACCACTTAAGCTGCATATATTATGATTATTATTGTCATAATTCTCATTGATGAATGAGATCCACGAGTCTACCCCGTAATATGATGAACATTATTACAGCTCATCAGTCATAGTCCGCTGCTGGCTCCGATAACAAGAGTGAAAGTGATTGATGCACTGCGACTCGCTGTTATTAGTGTCTTTGATGATGATGGGGACGAATCCATAGCCAGGAGTCCAATTCCCCCGCGAGAGAGGGGCCGGGAGCAGAGGGTTAACTGTCGAAATGTGGGAAACGGGGGCAACATCATCTGCCGCTCGTTCCCTGCAAACTCCGGGTACACAAGCTAGTCAATTCTTATCACAAATTCTCTCTCAAAATATTTCTGCAGGCACTCCTAGGGAACTTTCTCTCCCTTTTCTCCCTCTTTCTCTGTTTTTTTTTTATACATCAGAAATCCAGTTTCTTGTATTTAATATATGGAAATTGTAAGTCATGCAGCAGAAACTTGTTTAACCGGTGAAGTCTTGTAATAAATGTCACATCTGCTTAGAGCCTAAATAAAACGGTGTAAAGGGAAAACCAAAAAACACATACAGTATTTAATTTAAAATGACGCCAGTGGAGTGGCTGGATTCATGTAAAAGATGGTAAAGAGGCCAATTTCCTCTCTTATTAGTTGTGGTATTAGCATGGATTAAATACGTGCACTGTAAACCATTGTAATGTCTTCCCTAATCCATTATTATATAGAATATTATGTTCTATAGATTGATTTGCAAGCACTGCAATCTTGGCATACTTCTGGGCTGTTTCTGCTGTGTCCTGTAGCTAAACCCCTCCATGGCAATGAGGAATTTCTGAGATATGAAAACCACAACTTATCATCAGTTGTTAATCACAATATGGATAATGACTGGGATCCGTCCTCGGTCGGGCTCATCCCCGTTCCTTTCCAGAATGCCGCAGTTTCTGGGGATGTTTTGCCCCAGATTCTGCAAATCAAACCCAGTGATCGCTGCAATGCAACCACAAAGCGATAGTTCTGCAGTCGTTGTGTTCGTAGCACGGGTGGGGTGTAGTGGTAAATAAAATAGGTAGGTAAAATCTGACCTCCAGTTAGTGATGCTCATATCCAGCCATCCAATCCATTATAGTTTCAGAAAAACGTGAATTTATGCTCTTTTCACTTAAACCACCCACAAAAAAAGAACTATAGTAATGTAACAATAAATTGTAGGATACTAAAAAACTATAAACTATATGTAAAATAGTGTATGGATATTATAGGGGATAAAAAAAATACCATTAAGTTCAATAATGTCAGTATAAACACATTGACTATTATAGGAATATTATAGTCATTTTTTATCATCATATAACACTTTGAGACTACTTACTGTTGTTTTCATCATTAAGATTTCCTAGCTTACACTTTGATGAATAGATGTTGACATGATGGCACCGATGTTGTAAATATAGCGGCAAAATGAAAATTAACACGTTCAAGCAGTTAACAAGTTCACGTCCAGCCATCTGCAGCAATTACGGAGCTTGCCAGTGATTGTCATCCTGTGTGAATCTTCTATTTGTAAAGCCAACATTTTCCTGCGCAAATTATCATATTTCGGTGGCGAGATAATACTAATCCAGCGCGGATCGATTTCTCATTTCAGCCCTAATTTGTTTTTTTCTTTTTCTTGCAGATGTGCAATTTCTATCTTCTCCCTGTTGGAGAAGGCAATGGAATCTATAGAAAAAGGCTTTGAATGGGGAGGGGGGGGGTAACTCGTGAATGACACCAGGTCCTCTCATAATACGAGTCCCACGCGAACAGGGCTTATGAATGACCTCGATTTTTGCATCCACTCGCGATATTTACAATCCTTTGGGGGTCTCTTGACTCACAACAGCCTTTCTTCAGCCTCGCGGTTCCAATCACACAGGAGGATAGCTGAAATCAATACAATCACCTCTACTGGGAGTGCTCTTTCGCTCGCGCTCGCTCTCTCTCTGCCCAGGCATTCAATCTGTGTTCCACTTTAGTAAAAGAGTTCTCATGCTCTCCTACCCTTGGAAGTGCTGAATGTCAGGACCCTTTATTACCCGGGCTGGGGAGATCTCCGAGCAGCCCCCCTATGCTAACCCGCAAGTGACACATCAATCTGGTGGCTTTCAACAGGGATATTAGGTGGTGTGAGTTTGCCACGCTTAACACAGGCCAAACCATTCCAGGGCAATAGCGAATGACATGCGATCCCATTTTTTTTTGTTTTTTTTTACCCAGAAGTGCAATGTTCTCACCACACTCATCAATTTCAGCGAGCAGCATCCCCTCCTCGTGTAGAGTATTTTGAGCTTTAATGGATCAGAACAGATGCTGTATGAAGGCGTATGCAGCTTGTTGTAAACATGATTCATTAGAAGTGAAAGCAGCACAAGAAAACCTTCAATGGCACCCAACCATCCCTTGAGGTAAAAGCACTGCAATCACACTGTTTTTGGTTCTTGCTCTAGTGGCCAATGCTTTAAGCACTTCAGGATTTTTTCCCTCCACAGCACATTAATATTATCCTCCAGTCCTCCCATGGTGACAGTAGGAATTATACATTTTTATGAGGAGATCACAGGAGAAGCATATCATGGAACATGCAATATTACAGTGCAATGAATTTCCACAGTGTTTTAGATTAAAACTTAATGGGGAGAGCTGAGGATTGAACGTAACTAGTCCAGACTTGCCTGCAGTGCTTCCTCACCATGGAGGCTATACTCTGGCTTAGGGGAGATAGGAAATTTACGCTTCAAATCTGTGATTCACAGATTATGACTGCTCCCTCCAGTAGTCCTTTGATCATCGGCAAGCAGAATCGGATACTGATAGAACTTTTTTCTCTCCCCTGGAAACAACTGTCCACATGACTTATTTCTAAACTGCCATTCTGAGGGTTGTAGCTGTACTAAAGGTTGGGGCACTGATCTAGGATCACTGGTCAGGTCACATGGCCTTAAAGAGCAATATCAATATGTTTAGAAATTCATTTAATATTATTTCTACTGTCCAATCAGTATTTGTGAACATGAAAAACGAAGCTAAGGCTACAACGTGTGATGGTTTAAAGGAGCTGTGTGTAGCATTTTGAGACATTGACATAATTACCACAAACAAACAAGACCATAGCTGGGAAGATTGGGAGCCTCTACTGGCCTCTACACTCAACATTTTACATTGTATTTGGTGGATTGCTTTACAGCACAAAACAGGAAGAGGGCGCTGTTCCTCCAGCGCTAACGGAGCTGAAGTTAAAGAGTTTTTGGCAACAGCAGATGGCGGAATCAGCGAAAGGAAGATGGAAAAATCACTTCCAACATTTTGATCGTCTTTAGTAAATACAAAGATGCTGGGGGGGGGATGGGGTAGCAACAGGGTTTATGGGAAATGTAGTATGAATTTGGAGAAACACGAGCACTAACAATACCACTGGCATTAGCTGCCAATCATCTCAACCATGGTCTAATTTGTTTACAGTAATTATACCAAGGTATCACAATTATTTTGACTGATATATTGTCAATGACATATTACTTTAATAATGGAACTGCTCCAGAGTCAGTATGAAGGAGACCGCTCTCTCAGTCACCTTGATCCTCTTTTCCAATTCATTGCCCAATGGAAAAGCTCTAGATGTTATCTATCTGATCTTGATGACATCACAGGGTCAACTGTTTCCTGTCTGGTTTCTGGATTTGAGATAGTTGTTCATTTTAACAAATATTGACTGAAATGCCCCAGACAGCATTACAGCCTGTAGAATTCTATAGGATCCAAGGTCAGCCCTCATCTCCTCAGTATTTCATGACAATGAAGATTGATTGTCATCCACGGTCCTTATACAGTCTGTGATCCTGTATGTGCATGCATAAATTCCGCCTTTAAGCCTGAAATTGGCTTTTCAATGATGTTGGGGATGATTTGGGGCGTGTACCATTTGCTGTGGGCGTGGCCAGCGGTGCGCTGGTTGGGGCTATCCAGGTGAGGCTTGTGGCCACAGGGGCTGACGATACACTTCCTGCCTCGAGGCGTACAGTTGCATATTGTTGCTTTAAATGCTTTTTAGCGCCTTACATCTGTGTCACAATGAAAAATAACCAATGGGTAATGAACCAGAGAGTCTAACACACTAGTGTTTTTCTTTGATTCGTATTCGGCCTTTGAACTGTGATTGATGTATTAGTGAAAAACAACATTTTAGAGTCAAATTATATTCACAGTCTGGGCACGGTGGCATGAAAGACACAAGAGGCGCATATAACAGATGAATAATTGCAAGATTTCATAGTTCAAAGGCCCGAGTTGCACAAACAACTCTGAGATCAAAAGTTGATTATGTACAGACGAAGGGGAGGGTTTTGCAACTAAATAAAAACCCATAATGCCGAGGCCAATTTGGGTGTCATTTCACTAATATCAGTTACCTACTGATTTACAGCCTCTGAACAAATACAACTGGGGGAATTCAGGGCTCGCTTCCCTTGGAAGCTGCTGTTACTCCAAGCTCCACAGACAGAATAAACTCTGGTTCCCTCCGTCCTTACAACGGGTCACCTCCCTGCATATTCATCAGCCTCTGGAAATAAAAATGATCCAGTGCAATGAAGCTCTCATCTCGGCCAGCACCTATCTCATGCTGTCACTCAGTAGATTTGATTTGATCTAATTTGATTTGAGAAAAATACAAACACAAACATGATAAGACCATGTGTATCTGGCCACAGAGGATGCTTATTGGCGACTATGTGTGTTAATATGTGTTGCTCTATGAGAGGATGGATCGACCTGTGATCTCAAACGCCACAATGCTAAAATTGCTGCACATTGTGCCACTTCCTCTGCACACAAAGTGGAGCAATTGAATATAGATAGAGAGAGGGTAAACAGTAAAGTATAATGTAAAAATATTTGAATCAATACGAGATCTTTGTTGTTGAGGTGGGAAAAGATTATATTGAATATCACACCTTCCCTTCCTCTGTTTGGCGCTCTTGACAAGCAGCCGCGGTGAAACGCGAGACCCGAGTTGAGTTGTGTGTTAAGTGTTTCTGCTAACTGTCCTGTGTACTCATGGATGGTGTCAGTGCAATAATAGTCTAATAGTGTGAATGAAATTTATTTTTAACCGTGCCAGAGGTGAGGCCAGTTTCTGATGTGGCTGGACAGTGAAGTTGTATAGTATTACTGTACTGTACTGCACTGTACTGTACTGCACTTTACTGTACTGAACTGTATTTTACTGATTGTATTGTATTGCACTGCATTTTATTATACTGTGCTGCACTGCATTCTAGTGTGTTGCACTGTACTTCACTGTATTGTAAAACTGTCAGGACAAGGAAAAACTTCTGATTTTTGTTTTTATAAGTTTATAATTTGCAGTTAAATGCAACAGGGCGGTTTTGTTAATTAGCGCCCAACAGGCAGCTCGTAAAGGCGGCTAGTTTGTAACATTTTATGTGCAGGTGAGCAGACTGCGAGCAGACGACGTACCGGGATGTAGAGTTTATGTCACAGAAAAAAAATATATTACCCAGCGCTGCGGCGAAGCGCAAACGCCGGTGCCTTGGTATTCGGGCCTTTACAGCCTCTCGTTTAACACAGTAAATGAAAAAAAAACAACTCCAAATGACACCCCCCAACCTTAGACCCTCAATGGGAGTCCCATGAAAGCCTTATGAGGAGGAGGGGGGAAATTGGAAGAAACCCTGTGATTGGTTACTCAGAGAGGGATCCCCTTCCAGGACGATCAGCTGTGTGGGAAAATAGATTACATTAAATAAAAGTGAGATATGGCTCTGTTGCTCATGAATACTTTCAGACAATTCATTTACTGTGCACAAGATCACAGAGCACACACACACACAACAACAACAACAACAACAACAACAACACACTAGATATATGCAGAGAATAAGCAGAAAAAAATCAAGTATTTTGGGATTTCATTTGCTGGAATTCCCCCCCAAAAAACAAAATAAACTTTGATGTCTCGCGCGTGAAGTCAGACGACAATATTTATTTTCTAACGATCTCGGTCTGTTAGGAGCCTCTCTGTCTGAAACTCAGCAGACGTAGTGGGAGAGAGTGATGTATTTATAGCCACACCAAGAACAAGAACATGAAGAAATCGAGAGCTACGTAGACGCAGGCGTGCGGTTACAGCACTGTACGCGTCCTCACAGTAAACTCTTACTTGCACACAAAATACTTTTTCCTCCAACATCCAAACTATACTGGATACAAAGTGCTTCATGTAAAAAAAGTGTGGGGCCATGAATGGAGTCCAAGTCCATGGGGCAAATGAGTTGACGGTGAAAATATGGGGTCATCATTTTGGTGCAAGTCCTGCAACATATTGTGAGGTTGGCCTGATGGTGGCGCTGTGGAGCGCGACCAATTCTGGTCTGACACACTTCGGGGCAAATCCTAAACATGCATGTGAAATTTGGTTGCTCTAGCGTCACTTAGGAATTACACTTCCTTCACCCACTTCCTGTTTGCGTGTCAGATTCGGTTGTGTTTCACAGCTTGGATCAACTTTTGAGAGAAAAGGCTGGCGAAAAAAAAGGTTTTTGCATACAATTCAAAACGTCTCTTTTCCCTGTAGCTTGTCTCGGCCACTGCGGCGCGACCTTGCTGCCTCAGGGTCGTGGCAGATAGATACAAGATACGGGGGAAGGAGAGAGAGAGAGACATTTTAAAACCGACATAAATCTGATGTCGTCTTCGGGGTTTTGCCAGCTCAGTCTCTCAGGTCGGTCTCGTCCCCGCTCCAGGTTCCAGGCTGCAGTTTTCCAATCAGCCGTTATTGGCTGCAGGGAGAACCAGCCGACCAGCGTGATTCGCTCCCGCACAATTTTCACAGAAGGGCCTCCATCACGCCGCTCTGTTTTTCCTATTACGTATCGGAACTATGAATCAGTCTCTTGGATGGCCGGATTTGCACAAAACGTCCGGAAATGATGCATCTCACTGCTGCGTTCCAACATTTTCTAAAATACACTGACTCACCCGAAAAGGGGTGAGGGAGGGAGGGGAGGGGTGGGGGCGCTACAGCTACAGGTCAGAACAAGGCGACGTATTCTTCACCCATTGGCCGGGGGATGACGTTTACTGTTGCCTTGGTTGATTGTGATATGAATCTTTCCTTTCACCGTCAATTGATTTGTATGTTCATTCCTGTTCACATGCAACAGTGTGCAACTAGGGCAGCAGCACAGGGCACAGGGGGGAAGCCGCTCGCATCTTACCTCACCTCGTAAAAAGGGGTCGCGCTTCGAACGAGCCATGAAGCGAGTCACTTTCACAATCATTTTTAAAAATTGGATCGATGAGCACATCATGCAAAAGATCAACAAAGAACTATGTCGGTTACATCCGGCCCCCATTCGGTGAAACATGCACACATGCTTGTTCTGAAACGCCTGATGAACAGTTTCAGCGGGTTTTACATCTTTGGCAAACAATGCATTCTGTGAACAGGTGCAGGTACACAAATCCTACGATGGATAGAATAAATTTTCACATTGCTGCACCTGCTCACTATACAATATCCCATTGTCTGGACCAGAATGGGATAGCATTTCAAAAAAAAAAGTTCTGTATTTTTGGTCCTCTTTATATATTATCTAGCACAACATTAAATCTACTTGTGGCTATACATATGTGGCCTTTTTCCATTAAATAATTGATTCTAATGATTGAACTACAATGCCGTAATTCATTTTTCACCTATTTTCACCTCCTTTATTTTCCGTCCTCATGGCCCAACCCACTTAGCCATAGAAAATAAGCAGTTATGACAAGACAATTACTCCCCCTGATAAAAGACGCAGCAACAAAGATCTGACTGTAATTTCTAATTACTGGGAGTGTAAATATGTGAAGTAACGTTTACGAAGCTGATCCATTTCTCTGAAGCCTAATGAGACAGCTGTACATCAGATTGACTCTGACGGCTAATCGCTGCATCACCGGTGTGTGCTGCGGGGGGATCGAAGACAAAAGACCCCGTCCACTCACCGGCGCGAGATAAATGCCTCCGATCGGCAAGTTGATACAGAGCGGGCAACCTCAGAAAAAAGAAAAAATTATATTTGTTTGCGAATCTAAAAGTGGCTTCGCATGCAGTGAGTCAACTCCCAAGACCTTGGACAGGAGGAAGGTGCAATATGTAAACATTAACAACTCATAGAGCCAAGACTGTGATGCCACCAAACACTTTGTTTCTGCTGTTCCTTTGGCAACGAAGGAGTTGGCGGTGACGGTAGCCAAGGTCATTTTCAAGGGGATATGTATAAAATTACTGCTTCGGAAAATGAATTTCAAAACTCATAAACTGGCAAGCCCTGCCCCCTATTTGTTGTCAGCTCCAGAGAGGGGGTTTCTTGGTAGAAACACATATTAGAGAAGATCAGTTGGCCAAACCAATCAAAAAACTTGACTGCTTTAGATCACAAAGTTGGAGTAACATTAAGAAAATTCAGATTTAGGGTGGATTACCCCTTTAAATGGAGTAATATCCATTTACTCTCATAGTCCTCTCGTGGACCCTGTTGACTTTTAAAGGGTTTATTCTGATTTCTTGCTGTAAACACAATGCACAGCACTGCCTTGAGGCCTTGTTAGTTGCAACCAATTAGGCACACATTATTTCCAGCTCTCCACAGGGTTCAATTTACACAAATGATTATAGTGTGTCCAAAAAACCCTGGGGCTATAGTGATTCTCAACCACACAAAGCTGCGCCGCTTTATAGGGCGGTGCATAATATTTACTTTTAACCGATCAAGAAGGGGACATTTTTTTTTTCTAAAGGGCTGCGGTGTGGCCCTCAAAGATATGAATATTTTATTGGGCTGCTTAGGGGCCACTGCACGTCAGCCACATGAATCAAGCAGGAATACGTTCCTGAGGTAGCGGCAGGGATGCAGGAACTTCATCTTTCAGGGATGAAAGATGGGATGGGATGCAGCTAAAACGTGCACACACACTAATGTGTGGAAACACAAATGCATCGCGGTATGTTGAATTCCACTTTGATGGTTAACTGTCAATTTAAAAGTAATAATCTGCGACATTCATATTAATAAATGTCGATATTCGATTAATCAGATGCCATTTTATGCCATACATTGTAATATAGTCACTTCAATCATTTTAATACAATGGACTGATGATCAACGACGCTATTAATTACAATACTGTCAATTTTAATAAATCAAGGGAGCTGCACACACTCACAAAACATCCCACACATACTCACCATCTTGTTTATATTTAGTTTCTATTCTATAATTTTCTTGTGTATTGATCAGCATGGGTACTGAGGGCCCAGTGCAATTGGTTATTATAGACTCTTTATTTCCAAATAAAGGACTCCAACACCAACTTTAATTAGAGGTACAACTGAACCATCTTTATATTTATAATGCACATTTTATATATATATTTATAATGCAGAATATATCCTATTTAATGTGGAAAAAGTTGCATTTTGCAGCTGAAAGATAAATGCCTCAATAAATGAATGAATAATAAAGTGCATTTAAAAATGAATAAATGTACAGACATAAATAAATTAATAAATAAAATCAGACAAATTAATATATATATTTTTTGTGTTTTTATGTCCCTATTTGTTCATTTCCCTACTTAACTATTTCTGTTTGTATTTATTTCTGCATTTCCTTGTCCATATGATAATGAGGGCAATGTCAAAGTATCGCACAGTGTAACTTAACTCCCATTGGTTGATTGACATCAATGTGCAATCTGTTCTTGCCTTGCTCTGCCACCGGTTGCTAGACTACGTTAGTACACTAATAGCAATAGCCAAAGGTTTGATACTCTTGGCTAATTAATAATAATAATAATAATAATAATAATAATAATAGTAATAATACACAAGGCGAATGAGCAGAAATGCTGAAAACATGCATTCTAATGGAATTAATTCTGATAGCCGACCTGTTGACAGCAGTCACTGGAAAATTATATTAAAATTACTAATAACATAACAGTGGGTTATGCTATAATTCACATAAATTATTTTATTTATTTTTTGTGTACATTTATTTACCCTTGAATTAAAAAAGGCATTAATTTGTTTTTGATTTGGGCAGATGCATTCCACCATAAGAGGAATCATCTGACCACACATGCACTCTCTTTCTGACGCATGCACACTATTTGGATAGATACATCACACCCTGTGTGTTGGTAAATGGTAAACACTTTTAACTGCTCAACAGTGGAACAACAAACCTGTCAAGCCTTGCCTTCAAAGAACCCACAGTGAGCATGCCAAGCCTTTGCTGCCTTTGTGAATCATTACGTCTCCAAGTAGATCTTTGAATTCAAATGAATCATATTTAACAGTGGTTAAACTATGAAAACCAGATATTCTCTGGCAGTGTTTATAGAGTAGATTAAAGTATCATTTAGCTAGTCTTAAGAAACAATCTCACAGGCTCACAACATTCTGATTATGTACATTATATTGCAAATAACAAGGAGAGTTTGTAATGATGCTTGTGCAAAGAGCACAGTGAGGATGGTTATCATGATGAAGAATATCACTGGTAAAACTATCCAACACTTGCCTATAGCTAGAATCTATGGCAGTACTAACATAGACTTGACCAGACTGTATTATAGGACCTCAATACAAAGTTTAATTTTCACATTTCACAGCGTACTTAACATTCTGAAGCAGAAATGATCAATATTTCATTGAACCCCAAAAAATGTAAGAATAAAAGACAAGAAACCTACCACATGAAATGATCATGTCCCTAATTCCAACCAGGCTCCTACAAGAAATCTTTGCTACTGTCTGTCCTAATATTGTTTCAGTTTTAAACAGCTCACTGGCCACTGGTGTACCTCCTTATTTTAAACATGCACTTGCTCAGCCTCTTCTTAAAAAGCTTTGTCTTGACACTCTTATCCCCAGTAACTAGACCCATTTCTAAACTTCCATTTCTGTCTAAATTACTTTCATAACCAATTCATTGTCTATATGAGTAGTCAACAATTTATTCAAACATTTTCAATCTGCATGGTTCCCACCTCAAACATAGCATTGAGACTGCCTTACTTAAAGTTATAAATCATCTTCTGTGGATGCTGGTAAATGTTCAGTCCTGGTGCTACTTACACTGCTCTCAATTGGTTGGTGTTAAGCTGGGGAATTCCGCAAGGTTCTATCCTTGGTCCTGTTCTCTATCTATATGCTTCCCCTTGGCCATATAATTCCCAGACACAACATTGCTTTTCATCGCTTTGCAGATGATACACCACTGTACTTACCGGTTAACCCCAGTGATCCACATAGACTAGCCTACTTACATGACTGGTTAGTAGATATCAAATGTTGGATGTCTCAAAACTTTCTGCAGCTTAATAATGATACATCTGAGATTGTTGTGTTTGGCTCACCTAATGCAGCTTCTGAAATGTACGATTACCTTGGCAATATGGCAACAAGGCTGAATCCCACTTCTCATTTTCACCCCTACGGCTTCGGCTTGGCCCTTCGGCTTGGCCCTCGGAACAGAGTCACAAGGGGTAGTGGTAGAAATCTCTCCCTAAGAAATGGGACAACCCTTCAAGACCCTGATACGTCGTCGATGACGTTTACATAAACAGACGGGACGAGTTTGTTATTGGAGATTACTATGGCAATAATGGTATTATCACAGTAACATTTGCCGTTCATCTGATGGAGGTAGAAAATGGACGCTCGCGATTCGTTCACAATTTATACGTTTCACGCTACCAATCAATCAAACAAGTCATCAAATAAAAAAGACCACTGCTTCATTACAGGGCCACTTCATGACAGAATAGCGTTAGCGGTGCTCTGTAGTCTGCACTGATAGAGGTAGAGACATCGGCATACTAGCGATTTTTGGTTATGCTTGTTATAAAGAAAAGGTCTATAATACATTGAAACGACATTAAACTAAGATAATACGACGATATTTTTAAAATCTTTATTAACGAAGAAAATACTACATTTGTGGTTCACTTTGATGGTAGTATAGCGTTCGCCATGATCTTCCAGTTGATTCGCAGGTCATTCTGGGAGATTTCTCCTAGCCCTCGGTTTGTAGTGTGCCCCTGAAAAATTTCCGTTTGGAGGGCCATGTAGCCCTAGTACTTCGCCCTACCCCTCAATCCCAAGAGAATTGGGACACCCCTACCCCTTTACGTAAACACGCAAAACGGAGGGGAAGGGCTAAGGGGTAGGGCCAAGGGGTGAATTGGGATTTGGCCCAAATGTCAAATCAGCCACTAGAAATTTGAGAGTAATTTTTTATTCTGGTCTAATGTTTGAAAAACAAGTCCAGAATTGTCCAGTTATCAATCTTCCTGACATGGAAAAAGTTATCCATGCCTTCATTGGCATGGACTAGAGCAACTCTCTTCACTCTGGCCTCGATCAGAAAACCCTGTCTTATTTCATTGTGTGAGCTAGATGGAATTTAGAGGGTTGTGAATGAAGGTTCCAAGGTTGCTTCCTCATTTGACATTTCCACATTTTGCACATCCTGTATAGAAACACATTGCACACTAGAAACACATTCTAGTGTTGAAATTGTCAGTTGTATTATGTTTAAATACCCCTCATTTGCTCTAGTCTTATACACACACACACTCTATTTTTCTATTCTGTATCCGATTACTATTTGCTGATGCAACAACTCAGTTTCCCCCCGGGATCAATGAAGTTTCATCTTATGATCCTCAGTATCTATCCCTGCTGTGTGCCTGAGCAAGAAGTTGAACGACTTCAAGTGTCAAGCCAAAAGAAGATTTATCCCAATGATCTGATATATGATCAAAAAAATAACATGGTGTAAAGGCGTATACCCAACTTTCATGTATCATGTGTACTGCATGGAAAATAAAATGCATTCTTGCCAACTGTTCGCTTGGTAATCACGCTTATTACAAAGATCAAAAGACTAAGCTCCTTCACATAAACTCACTCGTTCTGTAATCACACCTTATAATTGAAACTTGTGATGCCTCCAAATGAGCGCCATAATTACCATCGCCAACGAGGGGAAGCCACTTCATAACCACTACAAATTTCAAGTATTTAGAGCCTCCCGATGAGTAATTGGTGTATCGTAGTGAAAGGAGGGAAAGATGAAGTTCCTTTGTCATCTTCACTAGCCTCATAACAATCAATCATCATCAGGATTGTCGTCATATATTTTGTTGTCTACTGAAAGGTTCTTTCAGGTGATCCACTTTTTCTAAGCGCTCTACCCTGGCGACCCAAAGTGAAAGTAAAGAAGAAACATGAATCTAACTGCAATTTTATTGTCAAAAAAAGTGCATACATTATCAGAGCAAATCACATATTTAGGTTTCATAAATGTTTGTGATCAATGCATCTTCATTTGCAATCGCTTCTTCTCAATAGTGTTGCACGAAAATGTACGTTTTCTTTGATCAGTTTTGTTGGTCATTATCTAACATGCAATTATGAGGACTGCAGAAAAAAAGGAATGCGAAATGTTCCAATTGCAGTTTGTACCTTAATAAAAGGGAATCTGCTTAAACGCATGAGGACGCATTCCACTTTAGAGTGACATTACAGCAAAATACCATCTAAAAAGCCTGTGTATTGATTCTGTCAATGGGACTGCACACAACGTGGTTTGTGAACTTGATGGCCGTCAAACTGTAACAGATCTTAGAAGAAGGGGCTGATTTGCCAGTTAACCAGTGTCCCCATGTGCTTTCAATCGATTATTCCTCTTCACGTGTTAATAAAGGGGATAAAGAGGATCTGAAATCTAAGGCCTTGGAGGAAATGGTATAACAAACGAGAGGATTGAACTAGAGACAAAAGCCAAGTGTCAACAAATATTAGAGAACACCGTTAACGCCCTTGTTGCTGTTAGTTGACCTGCGGGGTACAAAACATTCGTTGTAACTATCAATATTTGAGCGCAAAAGCTTGCGATACAGCAGGTTATGAGGAGTGATGTTTCTACTTGCAGTACTTGGGGAAAACTCATGGCGTTGTGTGTATTGCCAGTTTGCAAATGCATTGGAAAATGTCATCTCTTTCAAACTCCTTTCCACTAGTGCCAAAAGGTGTGGTGCCCCAGGGTGGGGGCCCTAACCCTAGTCTGAGTTGACAAATAGATTAAGTCAGTTGAAACTACTGGAATGTTCTTCATCGTGCAGAAAGATGTCCAGGCGTTGCCTTAATCTCCGATCAGATGTATGGCTGTAGCCCACTCTGAAACAAAAACACGCCTTCAACAATCCAAAATCAGCCCAAAGGAAACCTCCTAGTGAAGCGGTAAGACTCTTGCAACAGGTAAGAAGCCCGACCCCAAACCATTCAAAACCACCCTGGCCTAAACATACAGGTACACCTGTGATTGGCAGCCTGACATGACTCATGGGACACCAAGAGAAGAATCATTTATATACAAAAGAAATTGCTATATTGACCTTTCAAGATTTTTTATTTTATTTTGATAGGAAAAGGTAATTTTAAAAAAGGACTACACCGACGTTTTGGGAACCCGTTGGGCAACTTATCCTTTATGTGCCAAACCCCTTGAGAATTTCACCAAACTGTCACAGTCGGACAGGGTCAAATCCACAGCAATCACAACAGTTCTGCACACCAAGCGGAAAAGAGTGCAACTCATTGTGCACACATTGAAAACCAGCGTGGGGAGCATTGTGAGACCTATGCAGACATTTGCTCTCGAGCCCGGCGGGTCAACAACCACTTCAGGTGCGTTTCTAGAGCTGGAGCAAAAAGGTTTGGGTTGTAATGCAGTGGATGGGTCTGGTTAAGTATAACGCACAGGAGGAAAAAGTGAGCCAGGAGACAGAATTGTGTAGTGTTTAAGGAAACACGTTCTTTACGGTTTCCTGTATTCATTTCATTTGTTGACTACGTGGATTATTTAGTGATGCAAGAGAGGTTTTCATGCGAGCGAGGCGCAGTTTAATTTCTGTAATATCTTGCATGTTCTGAGTGCTCTCCTGTGGACTCCAGGCCACCGTCTGTTGTGTGTAAGCAATCAAGGCTTATTGGCAAGAGGTAATCCGTCCACCAAGACTGTGACAGAATGCGGGCATTTAATTTGATATTTCATTAAACCTCCGATGATTTCTTTCTCCATTTGCTGTGCCATATTGCTGATCTTTCAACCTGGCTTCCTGGAATTTCCGAGGTTTTTTTTTTTTGTTGCTCAGTGCCCAGACGGTATGCTTCATATAATGCAGGTGATGAGGCCGCTGCAGAAAGAAATGCTCCTTTCTGGACTGTACAGACACTAAACATGTCTTAGGATCTCTGGCTACATTCTTAGCCTTGTGAAAATAATACGATCTGTCACAAAGGCTGTGATCAGTGGACCATTTAAAACGTTTTATCCAGTTCTTGGTCATATTCATTTTTACCATCCCAGTTCAATCAGACTAAGTTTACGATTTCAGACGTGCTTTTATTGAAATTACTAAAATGGCAAGCTTTGGAGTAGACAATAAATACCCATTCATGAGGTTTGCAACAGTTGTAAAGGCACAAAAGGTTATTTTCTGCTTTGACTATCTCAGTTCTGCACGAGTTCACCTCTTGTCTTATCTGATTCAGTTGACTCGTATAGATGATTCATGTGGCGACTTCTTTCCTTACAGTATGCTTGGTATGCTGCCATGGGCTCTGCAATGGATTTCCCAATTGGAAGTGCTACCTGAAACTTTCCTTTCAGTGTATTTCTAATCAATTGAATAGATTTTATGCATGTCATGTGCATGCACTGTGTGTCTATGTGCTTTTCCAGGCATAGCAGAAAGTGTGCTCATTTTACCTGCGTTCCATACTGGGAGGAAGAGGAGGCATGGGGAGACAAGCACGGCAGGCCATTACACCAAATTAATCACTGGTGATTGAAAGAAGAGAATGCACTTTTTCTGCAAAGTGTCATTTTCCAACCTACACAGCAAGAGACCTAACACCTTGGCAGCCGTGTTATTGCAATTTCCTTGCTCAAGAATGAATAATTGACCTTTACTTCGCGATTGTAACAATGGACTATAATGATGCAGCCCTGTGCAGTATCATTTGAAAGAGAGACTGCATTTTGGATGACCACAGCTATTTCAAGACGACAGAGTTGCACAGTGGGTTAGTATATCTAATCTCCCTCTCTCTCACTCTCTCTCGCCCCCTCAAAATTAGTGATTAGTAACTGTAAATATATTGGACAGTCATTGTGTCTCTCATAATTATCTTTATTACTCCATAAAAAGCTCCAGACCCAACTCCTATTTTAAAAAGATATGAATGCCCTCTTCTTCACTTGCACTCAGTACATGTTTGGGAACATTTTCTTTCACTTACCTTTAATTACCCAACACTCCTGGGCCACATAATATAAATTAGGTGGTTTTTTTTTCTTCTTGTTACTCTTAATATAGTTTGCCTGCTATGTCACCTACCCCCAAACCTCCACAAGACGAGGTTGTTTTTGAGTAGCATGCAGTGATCCGTGATGGCTTTGTTAATTAACAGCTATGGGGGGGGGCCCCAAAAAAATAAAAAAAATTCAAAATATGGAATACAGTGTTTCTTATGAAGTGACAACATAAACAACAAAATAAAAGCACAGGCTGGCGGCTTTCCAGAGAGCAGGTCAGTGCTTGGCCTTGAGCTCTGGAAAGCCGCTAGTCTGTGCTTTTATTTTGTTGTGGCACTGAACAAGAGCGCAGAGGTTTAAATAGGCCAAACCACAGGTGCACCAAATTATCACTAATGAGCCTCAATTATTAGACCTGCCACTCCTGGGAGGGCGGGACCTACTACCTTGGACCCTATTCATGATAGGACACCGCTAACGCACACCTGAATGTCATCTCATTGATTGGATCACCTGACTTCAATTATCACCCTCGAGTTTCACATACTTTTTTCCAGTTTAGCTTGTTACTACTTGAACAATATATTCACAAAGAACATGGAAGTAATTTTTGTGTATTATTTGTTAAATCACAATGTGTTTATCTATTTTAGGAGCCATTCGTGCAGGAATGCAGGTAAATCAAAAGGGTTTTCTTGCGACTGGAGCAGGGATAGATAATCATTGCCTAGAGGTCATCTAAGGTTTTGAGACATGAAGTCATATAAAAAAATATAACACAGGCTAAATAAATTAGACTTGACTAGCGGTCCAGGTGCCCTTACTTATCTTAGTCACTGTAGAAAAAACACATTTTGGAGTGGAGGACATGTTGGCTACCTAAAGAAATGCCTTAGATGCCCGACTGGTCCAAGCTACCCTTTCCCTTTAATGTTTAAGAAACCCCCCACTGAAATGGGGCAGTTAAAATGGACCTTGGACTCGGTGGGTTACTGAAGATGTCCCGAACCAGTAGTACTCAAAAGGGCCTGAGACACCCTGCATTGGCCTGGTAGTCAAAGGGTTGGTGGAGGTCATCTAGGAGAGGAATCCTGGAGGAGGACCACTGCACAAGGCTGACTGCAACGGCCAGCATTGAAGTACCACTCCTCTCTGAGTGCTGTGGGGAGGAAAAAAGCCATTGAAATACATCAGCAACATTTGTAACCCTAAACACTCACTTTTTTGTTAATAATTAAAATAAAAAAATGGCTACCTTCTCTAAATTAGCTCACTGTAACTGAACTAATGGGCATAATGTGGAAACTAAAGTCAAGAAACCCTGAATTATTACCACTTTTGAACCAAAACAAACCAAATACTTTTGCAGATGGCCTAGAACTGCAAAAATAATTGGGAAACTTGCAATATGTGTAAATCATTACCAGTACTATCAAGAGCCAAGTTGCGTTGTTAAACTTGCAGTGTCGATTGTCTCAGCAGTATATCTTAAACTGGAATGTTTTCTGCACATCATGAGGCACTTTTAAGAAAGAGGACAAAACTATCTAGCGCTAACTATCTCTACATTGAGTGGTTTGTTCAAGGCGACTCCTTTTCACATCAGTACTGCCGATTTCAAAATCAGAACCATAAGGAGAACAATAAAAATGTTTAGTTTTGGTTTGTACTGAAATCCTTGTTTTACACACATTGAATGGGAATTCTGCACTTCATATGAGTGTGTTGGGCCCTCACACCTAATTTAGCCATACATAAGACACATGAGAGTAGTGGAAATGCTTGCTGTTGCAAGTACTGGGAATGTCTCTCTCTTTTGCAGTTAAATGTCATGCCTTTTGTGAAGTGCTCAAGGACACAGGTTCCTACTAGGTGCACTGCTTTACTCGGCTCCCTGGGGCGAACGGTATTGATCTTAGCTGCCTGAATTTGCATTTCATATCACTTTTCCTCATTTAAAATGGTGATTGGAGATATCTCACCCAGGACAAATGTCTGGCTGGGGAATTGCGGCTGAGGGCGATACCGATCAGCCGCAGAGAGCTAACGAGCTTATCATCACAATGTAAATAGCGGTGTGTGTGTGTTGATTGCTTTAGGGGACGTCCCTCCTGCCGAAGTGTCATGGTTAGTAATCAACGGATGAACTGGAGGAGAATTACAACTAACTATCAACCGCGGACGTGACGGTGTCGCCTTTCAAGGGTGATCGCCCCCGGTTGTCTGTCATACTGTAACTAGACGGGATTATCAATCAAGAATGGAAATATTGATCTTTTGCGACCGAATCAAAGTGAATTAATTTACCAAGGAGGTCAATGAGTCTGTCAGCATTCTTGCTGAGAATTGTACGAAACATGAGCTCATACCTGGCGAGTAAGTTTCGGCCAATATGGGTTTTTGAAGACGATACTTTTGGATTGAAGCTGCCAATAGCTGATTTATTCAGTATCTTTAAATTACACCAGTTTCATTCATTTCATTTTCAAGGTTTCTACCAGAATTTTATTCTGAAATGCCTCTGAAACTGCAGACCATGACCATGGGACACTAAACCCAGGATCCAATCAAAATGGCTCATTAGAATCAGGTTAAGGGCTTCCGATAGACAAGCACTGTAGTATTGATCAACTACATAATAAATGTATAATACAACTGCATCATATAAATCATATCAGAGGTGGACGACACTGACTGGACCATATCTGATTTTGACTAAAAAGCCAATACCTCAATCTCAATATATTGGTCTTTACCATACTGACATCTTAATCCTGCCGCTCTTTGAATACAATCGTCTCCCGATCTAATTGTGGAGCTCCATCTCTGCAGCAGACCCACTCCAGAGGGAAATGCGAGAAAACCAACCGACTCAGATTGTGGCTCTGTTTTTTGTGTGTTATTTTTATTTATTTATTTTTACCACTTCACTATTTATATCTACAGACACGCTGTTTCAGTCGAACAGCAAAGTGTCGCTCCGGGCTAGCTTCATAGCAATCTCCCGCTACTTCTTCCAGACTGTCATCTTTTTTTGTTGTTGCGTTGATTTGTGGGATTGGAAGCATCATCAGGCTGATACACTTTGCTGTTTCCTCCATCCTAGTGGAACAAAATATATAAAAAAAAAAAAAAGAAGCTTAACATCTTAGTCTCACACCCCCTGTCAAGACTTGTTATATATATTTACATGAAAAACAAATCTTTCATCAGAAAATTGTCCTTCTTATGTGCAACTAAAGGAAGATGCAGGGTTTTGCTCGCATCTTAGTGTTCCAAGCTTTCCGTCAGTCTGAGCAATTCCCTAAACTATGCAATTTGGCACAAAGCACACTCGGCAGGACTCAAAGCCTCCGTCTCACTCTCGCCGCCCCCCAATTAGACCTGAAATCCATAAGCTCATTAGATGGTCCAGGTTAGAGGCTTCTCTCATTCCCCTGACGTCTCTTTCACACTAACAAGACAAACTCTGTTAACACTGAGGTTCCAATTATTCAGAAAAATGTGGCGGCGGTGGTAACAGCGGTGGTGAACAGTCTTTTGTTAATAATTTGCAACAGTCCATCTCTGTGACATGCTCTGGAGAATGTAGATGTAACGGACAGAATTTTATTAGAATAAAAAGCTTTGCTCTTGAAAATGTTGAGCAACAGCATGTAGGCCTATTTTAAGAACTTGCAAGCAAGGACATTGAAAAGTTATGGATATATATGGTGGGAAATACTCTGTGCATATACATGTCACACACACACACACACACACACACACACACACACCGATCAGCCATAACATTAAAACCACCTGCCTAATATTGTGTAGGTCCCCCTCGTGCCGCCAAACCAGCTCTGACCCGTCGAGGCGTGGACTCCACAAGACCTCTGAAGGTGTCCTGTGGTATCTGGCGCCAAGACGTTAGCAGCAGATCCTTTAAGTCCTGTAAGTTGCGAGGTGGGGCCTCCATGGATCGGACTTGTTTTTTCCAGCACGTCCCACAGATGCTCGATCGGATTGAGATCTGGGGAATTTGGAGGCCAAGTCAACACCTTGACCTCTTTGTCATGTTCCTCAAACCATTCCTGAGCAATGTTTGCAGTGTGGCAGGGCGCATTATCCTGCTGAAAGAGGCCACTGCCATCAGGGAATACCGTTGCCATGAAGGGGTGTACTTGGTCTGCAACAGTTTAGGTAGGTGTTACGTGTCAAAGTAACATCCACATGAATGCCAGGACCCAAGGTTTCCCAGCAGAACATTGACCGGAGCATCACACTGCCTCCACCGGCTTGCCTTCTTCCCATAGTTGCTCAGATGCTTGCGCTTGCCCATTTTTCCTGCTTCCAACACATCAACTTCAAGAGCTGATTGTTCACTTGCTTCCCAATATATCCCATCCCTTGACAGGTGCCATTGTAATGAGATAATCAATGTTATTCACTTCACCTGTCAATGGTTTTAATGTTGTGGCTGATTGGCGTACATTGCATGCTTGTGCAGGCCTAATACTTCTTAACAATAGGTATAAAGCCCTCTGTATGACAGGCTCAGTGACTCATTAAGCATTTTTTAAGTTGTATTGAAATTATCTACATAATTGACAGCATGTTCACAGGGTTATAAATTATTGAACCAGTTCACATTATGGGCTGTTGCAAATTGTTTTATTAGCTCCAATTAAGTGATACCACCCAAAGTCATTTGTGTAGAAAAGGCGACCAGTGTTGGGAAAGAACCTCGTATCTCCAAAACTTTACAGGAACTTAGTTGTAAGCTTGACGACAGTGAATTTTTCACACAATTCGTTTTTAAAGGGTTTCAAAAACCTACGGGTTGTAGAGGCACGTAATCCTGAAATTTAATATAAAACATTAAATTCGCTAAAATTGGATCTACAGGTTTTTCACACGACAAGCGCCGGTGTTGCTGAGGTGTGGACCTCTTTTTTTTTTTTTACAAGCCATTGCGACAGGACGACTATAAAGTTTCCCTAGGAAAGAGGCGGCCGGTGGCTGTAGCTCTGTTTCAGACTGAGTTCTGTCTTAGACTTCGTTTTTTTTTCATCACAATTGAACTATTGGATGGTGTAGACGCTTTCATATGTCTTAAAAAGTGTCACTAATTGTTTTGTTTTGTTCCCTTTTTTTTTTATTACGAGACAATATAACCCTGGTGTTAGTTTTCACTTGGCCATTTTCGTTCCTTTTCAACGCGGATCCAAACATGTCTCTGTCAAGCAGTACCTATAAACCTGTGACCCATGTACTTTTCGATATGGATGGATTATTACTAGGTTTTGACCCCATTCTTTGACATCTTTTAAAGCGCAGGTCAAGCTGTAACTAAGCTAACATTAACTCGATTTAGCTATAAATTGTCATTCAATCACTAGTTAGCCAGATACGCACTGTAGCCAAACCACTTGAAAAATCTGGCAATATAACGTAGGCTCGCATATTAGCGAACGTACACACTTCGTAGAACATGACTTAAACCCTTTTCTGAATTGGTAGGGTGTGTAGGTAAATTCGGCATTTATCCAATACAAAAACACAACCGTTATTATCATAAAATGTAAACTTTCATATTTTGTTTGCCTGCCTACAATCTTCTGTTACTCTGCGGAGGGCGGTAGGGAGCAGCTCGAGACTATTATTTATTAAGCTGTTATTGGTTCTATTGGCATACATTTATGGATTAAATGTATGCCGAATTGAAGAGTGGCTTTTAGAGACTGGGGGTATTTCTTCAGTTATGTTCTAGGAGTTGTGTAACATTTCCGGTAATCACGGCTACATTAAATTGCCTGATTTTTGATGGAGTTTATCTCTACTTACAAACGGAACCCATAGGGGTAACATAAAATAAACTATCTAACAATGGCTTTAACAATCAGATTATGTCATGCAACTGTCAGGTACACCTTGTTAGTAGCATTTGTGTGTATCCAATTAGTGATAGAGAGGGGAAAAAATGATATTCACCAAGTTGTGAAGAATTCAAATTAATCTCATAACATTGAATAGTGCATTTAACAACAATATGGCACATCAATTGTTCTTTGTCTCTGGCTGTCCAACTAAAATGGATGTGTAGAAATGTAATTGGAATAATACTTAAGATTTAATGACAATTGATAATCTGAACAACAAAGGCTATTAATTCCTGCTGTATTTTCTCATTTTAGATACAGAGCGGCTGTACACTGTGTCCTTTCAGGAAGTATGTGACCGCTTTGGAAAGCGGTACACGTGGGACGTGAAATCATCGGTGATGGGTAAAAAGGCTTTGGATTCTGCCCAGATAATTCGGGACACCCTTGAACTCCCCATGACAGCGGAGGAACTTCTAGCTGAAACCAGACAAATACAAGAAAGGATATTCCCCTCTGCTAAGCTGATGCCAGGTATGCCTGAGTCACCATGTCATTTTACTGTCAATGCCATGTTTGACATTCTTACCAGGGCCTGAATCCCACATTTGTTATCAACTAATGAGGGCCCAATCATTGGTTATCGTGTGGGTTGGTGTCCTACTTCTGCTACGTGCGTGAGTGTTTCCAATATGGATTTTGTGCCGATATTTAATTTAACTTGGACCATTTTCATGCCCAAAAATCTTCAAGGATTCAGCCTTTCATCCAGAATTTTAGTTTTGGTCAGGGCGGAAAAGCCTGTGAAACAGCATTTAGACCACCAGGGGAGACAAGAGATTGCACTTCAATAATGGGTATTCTCGGCGGTGCACCTTCCATCCTCCCCGCCAGGTCAGCTGCGGAGCACCGAAGTTGCCAAGTCTCAAGGACGCTTTCCAGCTCCAAACCTTTATTAATATTTTCTTTTAGCAGTGTTATCCCTACAGTTTAGGCTTTATGTGGAAATATAAAAATCCATTGAGGCCTGCTTTAAAACATTCACAGGTGTCGAGCACAGTAAGGCAAAGTACCTATGTTATACCTGCTCCCAGTTTGATGGAAAAAAGGGTCCACCTATTTTTATTTCTTTCTTTTATTTTTCCCTCTCTCACTTTTCTTGAACAGTTAATTCAATTTGTATTGCCTGGGCTGTTGCTAGCTAGCTAGCTAGCTCCATAGCGACAACTCCGTAAGAGGTTGCAGCAGGTGTTGCTAATGAATTACCAGAGTTGATTGATCAGAAGCGTACTAGTATAAATATAGCAAGTCATGATTATTTCTATTACCTTGGAATGTGGACTTGATTTGGTTAAAATATTTCCTATTATGAATTAATTCTATGTGGTTGGCATGACTGTTTTTTTTTCTTCCCAGACAGAAGCTCGTATTTACAGTATCTCTCATTAGATATGAATGTAGGTAAAAACGCAACATCTCTTGTCACAGCGCTGCATTGTGGTCTATTGAGGCTGCTGTTGGTGGAGACACTGGGGTCTCTTCTGTTACGATGGATCTCCCTGTGTGATAATGGAACATCGGTGCAAAATGGTGGAAAAAGAAGCACTTCTATAATTAGAAGAAGAAGAAGAAGAAGAAAAAATATGATTCAAACCCAAATATCTTTAGTCTTTGTAGCATTTAAGCAACACATTTTCACATTTTACAGTGTCATTTAGCTCATTTAGCCATCTAAACTATCACTTTTCCATAGGGATTTAAAATGTCCCCTTCTCATTCAATACATTTTCCCTGGGCAAATTATCCCTTCCAATGAAAAGTCTCCAAATGACTGTCAGGGATCAAGAGATTCATGGAAATGCTCAAAGACTAGGCTTTGACACTTACAGCAAGTTTGATAATGATAAGTTGGCCATTAAAATGACCGCGTGACGGTTATGACCCATTGAATTCATCTGTCTATTAACATTACTTTGAATGGTGACACTAAAAGTGCCATCGGTTGGCCTCACTTTGTCTGGTTTGCATTAAATGTGGTGTGATCATTGGAAATAAAGACTGACACTCCAAATGGGAGGTGGACAACACTAGCTGGATGACATCAGAGTTTTAATGAAATGATCCTTATACTTATATACCTTAAATCTCGCACCATGTGTACCGCCAGGTGTGGAGAAACTGGTCCAGCATCTGCTGAAACACAACGTCCCCGTGGCGGTGGCGACCAGCTCGGCGGGCGCCACCTACGAGATGAAGACCGGCCAGCACAAAGCCTTCTTCGGCCTGTTCAGTCACATCGTTCTCGGTGACGACCCCGAGGTGAAGAACAGCAAACCGAATCCGGACTCCTTCCTCGTCTGTGCTAGTAGATTTGACCCCCCCGCCTCTCCAGAGAAGGTAAGAACTGGACGTTATATCCTGGCTTTGTATCCTGGCAGGAAAATGTCTCCGCACACAGGAAAATTCGCCTGATTTACCTTTTTTTTTTATTGTACACTTTCCTTCAACCTGCACCTTCTAGTCTAGTTAGTGATTTCCTACATTTCCCATAATGCCTTTCAGAGAATGGGCTTGAACCATTAAGCGGTGACATGCACATGTGTACGTGACCGGAGTAAAGTTACCTTTCACCTTCAATAACTTGGAACAAAAAGTAAAAGCACGGTGCTGAGTTGCAGCTTCATGTAACAAACTCTCAAATGCAGAGTGATGGATTACTATGGACAACGGGCTTGTTGCTGTATCACTCGGGTTTCAGAGATGGCTGAGAAGTAGATCACAATATCCATCCCGCTGCATCCAGCTGCCTGCGTTTCAGATGCATCAGACCGTGGCCTTTTTTTTTTTCTTTTCTTTCTTTTTTTCCAGAAAATGCGGCCTATTTGCAATAACACATTGTCTTTGGAAGGGCCCACTCTCAGCCCTTTCTGACACCGGCAGACACAGTGTGGCATTTTCATCAAATGGGAGCTTTCAGGGTGAGCTCTCAGACACTTTGGAAGCCTATAGCGGTGATGAGTCAGCCCAAAATAGCTACCAAATATGTCACTAAAAGACACCAAATAACAGTCTGAGGCATGACCTGCTTTCAAGAAAAGAATGTCATTTTGTAGACCGACTTGTGTCCAAATTAGCACAACGCCGCCGCGCACGCACACACACACACACACACACACACACACACAAATCTACTGTCGATCTTTGTTTGGCACACATCTCGTTCGACGTGTCATTGAATGTCACGTTACTTCACGTTGCTCATAGGCTCTCGCACGCCGTGGGTGTGCCGGATTTGAATTGAGACGTGGCGTTTAAATGCCGAAGGAAATTATAATGCCGAGTTCTCCCGAGTCAAGGGAAGGAAGGGAAGGAAAAAAAAAAAAAAAAGCAACCTGAGCATTATTTTTGTCCCTGTGCGCGTGTGTGTCCCCGTTTAAGTGTCAATGTTTCCCACAGGAAATGTGTTAGTCAAGGTGGTAGTGGCTGACTAACCTAAATAGGCAACACACACACACACACACACACACTCAATGTTCTACCATCTACAATCTACCATTAATGAAGTATACCAGGAAATACAAGGAGGAGTTTTCAGGGTTGTATAGTCACGTCGGGGCGTTCTTCTGTCGAGTGTCTTGCGCTAGGTCAGCTATCAAATATGAATTGACAAAAAAAATTGGCAAGGAACTTTCCACCAGTGATGGATTCAGTCTATCGCTGGCACAGTTATTTAAACTTTGTCATGATGATGATGATGAGGAGGAAAAGAGTCGAGTTCAGGTGAGTGTGGCTAGCTTACTGCAGCGCTGGCCAAGTTTGCCTGCAGATGACCTTGGATGAGAGAAACAGTGAACACTCATCGATCGATTTATCGAAGAGCTCATCAGCTGATCAATAACAATAAATATAAAAAAATCTTTTATGGTTTCAAAATTGCCATGATTATGATTATGCCATTATCCTTTAGAACAGTTCAAATACATTTTATTTTAAGAAATAGATTCTCATTTGCAGTGTAATTCAACCACCTAATTTTGAAGCCGTATTTTAAAAAAAAAAATTAAAAAAAATTGTATTATTGTTTAATCATGTGCTGTTAAATAAAACATTAATGTGTAAAGGCCGAACAATTATTTCAGAAGATATTATATATATAATCTTGGCCAGTACTGGATGTTGTCCTAGATCTGATGCATATCCGATGCAATTCGTCTCATGTGCAAATTTCACTGGCCTCCGTAATGCATCATCTCGTAAATATGACGTCGCTTGTTCATTTGTGCACACGGGTTGTTTCAGGACAGAGGCCTGTTCATACTCGTGTCGGATGTGGGTCACTTTCACACATGAATGTGAGCAGTCTGACAAAACAGAAAATCGGAATTGCACATGAAGGCCTGTGAGCGTAGCCTTTGTCTCCCTCGCTCACCCTCCCCTCAGCCACGGACCTCTACACTGTTGAATGTGGAGGTCAGAGCAGCACAATGCACCGCTGGAGGGACAAAGGCTAGGAAAGGAGAGGACACAAAGGAGTTGCTCCTTGTTCCTGCCAAATACAACCTTTGGCAGGAAGAAATTGTTCCTCCTGAGAACATTTATTTTCCCGTCGCCTTCCTAAAAGGTAAATACGAGTAAATACTAGAAGCAGAAGGAGAAAATTGATGAAGCGGAAGAAGCAAGAGCCCTATCCATTGTGCTACGTGACTCATTCCTATCCATGACCTGTAGAGGTCTGTGGATGAGGGGAGGGACATATAATGATATAATGGAGTGACAGATAGTGGCATCACTGTCACACACACACACATCTCGTATTCGCTGCACAGGCACACACACGATAACTATTACAGTAGTAGCAAGAGCATTGCCACTGTAGCATTTGTTTGTCAAACTATTCCGCTGGGGATGAAGCAAGGCTAAGGTTGAACAAAGAATTACTTTCAGGAGTCAACAAGTGTTAAAGGGTAATTCCGGGATTTTTCAACCTGGCCTCTATGTCCACAAAATCGCTTTTCATACCTTTTAAGTAGATCCCAAAAGAGTTTCTCCGGTCCATCTGCTCAACCGGCAGTCGCGTAACGGCGGCTCGATGGCGTCAACTTAATATGTAAAGGCATACTCGGCCGGTCAAAGTACGTCCACTAAAAGTGCTTGTTTTTGTCACGGACGGGCTCAGATTGTTATTCGTGTTATTATCCAAATGTCTGATATGTCAATTACGGTTGATACGTGAGTCGGAGAGACGAGTTTTGAGTTTACGTAGAGGAACTGCTAGAACTTGCAGCAGCTGGTTCACCCTCTCGCTTCCATAAACTATCTTCGTATCCTTTTCGCCGTCGTTTTCCGAGCTGTTTCTGTAGCGAAACAGTGTTTCCATAATGTTGTCAGACATTTGGATAATAACACGAATAACAATCTGAGCCCGTCCGTGACAAAAACAAGCACTTTTAGTGGACGTACTTTGACCGGCCGAGTATGCCTTTACGGATTACGTTGCCGCCGTTACGCGACTGCCGGTTGAGCCGATGGACCGGAGAAACCCGGAAACTTTTGGGATCTACTTAAAGGTATGAAAAGCGATTTTGTGGACATAGAGACCAGGCTGAAAAATCCCGGAATTACCCTTTAAGCAAGCAAACTTAGCTAGCAAACATTAGCTAGTTAGCTTTAGGCTAGCTGTGAATAGCTAATTAAAGTAAAGTTGGATATCTTCATTTTAGTCACGTACAAAATGTGATGAAACTGTCCACAAGCATGTCCTGTACAGCACAGAAACACAGAACAGAAACAGAGTCAATGAAAACCTACCAAGTTGTAACAAGGAGGGATGTCTCCAGGCCCGATTCGAACCCAGGATGCGGTACGTGATTTAGACCACTGAGCCACCAGGACGCCCCTACTACTATATTTTTTTGACTCGCCCATTGATATCCTATTTTGTAGAGTTTTTGTTCTGCATCAGGAAACCGATGGGAGACATAGTCAGAATCCATGTGCCATAACGCGAGGATGTTGAGCACCGTGCTGCATCCTGCAGGAGGCTGCGTGTTGCCATGTGCACTAATGCATGGCACTTAAGCAGCGAGAAGTGGGTTTTTTTTTTACTCTATTTAGTATTGTTCACAGGTCAGCAGGTGAGCTGTTACTTGATGTTATATAACCCTTAACCTTAACAAAAGCTAAAAGGGACCATGCATCAATTTCTAACCACACAACCACACATTTGCAAATGGCCTCTTGATAATGTAAAATGCACGCAGTCAAACAAAACGATCCAAAGAGTGAGTGATGACGGTATTTTCCCTTTTACTGCATTTGGACATTTACAGCCTAATATAATAGGAGAGTCAGAGAGCGTCCGATAGATATATTCTAACTCCTCTCCTCTCGCTTTTAAAGGCTTTCTCTCCCACTGCAAATAGGTCCGCCTGTGGCACGGCGCACCTGATTTTTTAATCTAGAGCCAGCCGCAGTTAGGGCTGGCATTTTTCTTGATGAGATATGAAACTGCGGCTCAGAGGGGGAATCGACAGAGTGTTCAGTGGAATAACGAATGATGATGCGTCACTCCCCGGCTCCCGCTCCGTGACAGAGAGCGGGGAAAGGAGGGGCGGCGGGAAAAGAGAGACGTACAGACAAGACAGAAAGAGAGAGTGAGAGCAGACAGCCGGGGAAAGCTAGAGGGAGGAGAGTGGAGAGGAGGTAAACACAAGAAGCCGGCGTGTGTTAATAACCCACATGCAATTGTCGTCTCTCTCCCGTACCCTCATCAAAACTCGGCAGAACATTCACCGGCTTGTTTTTTCGTCACCGAGAGGCATGTCGGAAAATAGGCCGAAAGACAGCTGCACGGCACGCAGTTGAGTTCTACTAAATGAGCTGAATATTTTGGTTGCGGTTCGCTCACCTCGTTTTAGTCACACGTGAGGCAAACAGACTGACAGATTCAGGTCATCTAGTTAGGGTTAGGCTGACTAAGCTAAAAGGCTTAGTTACATACAATCTTTGTTCTTGAACTTTGTCCCTGCTGGCCACCTGTACACCAACTTTATTTTCTCCCATTTTGTCCAAAGCCTGAAACGTCACATTATGCCCATGTGGTGACACATAGCAGGTGTGAGGCCACCAAAAGAAAAAAGAAAAAGACAAAAAAAAGGTCAGTTGTTTAAGTGAGTTTTATTTTGAAAACTCCAGATCTGCTCCCGCGCAGTTCGGCCCCACCGGCGAGTAACGTGGCCGAAATTGAAATTGAAAAAAGCGCCGCTCTCCTTTGTCTGTAGAGAGCAGAAGACATTTCTCTTAACTCCAGAGGAACCGTCTTGATGAGACAGGGGATTTTTACTAAAGGTGTGCTCGGCAGCCCGAGTAAGATTAATGAAACATGAAAGTGCGCCAGTTCATGTTCATGTAGATGGAGGGGGCGAGGGGAGAGAGAGAGAGAGAGAGAGAGAGAGAGAGAGAGAGAGAGTGTGAGAAAGAGAAAGCTAGTCCTTCCCCTGTCATTAATCATACATGGAATTACACCTAGGGAGGGCTTTATAACCCAGATATTCAAACCAGGCACAATTAAGACATGAACTTTGGTATGGGGACATGAAATTGGCCTATTACTGCTCCAATAGAGCTGGTCATACACATCCCCAGCCTAAAGGTCTGCTGTGTAAAACTCTGCTGTTTGATGTCACATGATGTCATAGGTTAATTATTTTTAACCTATGACTTGAATGAATGAATTGAATGATGAATTATTTTGGTGACCTCTTTGGCGGTCATGGCTGTGGTGTTTCTGTACTGCACCTTCACAGAGATGACCTGTCAATCAAACGGTGCGGCCAGGTTCTTTTTTTCTTTCTTCTTCATTCAGAACAAATTGCTGCTGCTGGGAACCGTAAAAAAAACAAAACGCATCACTTCCTGTCATTTTTACAGACAGGCTTTCATGAACTGGGTTAAATCACTTTTGTGTTGTATCATACATATACATACTTTGAAAACATGTCACAGATTGCTACTTTTAAAAACTGTAATAATGTCAACCGTGTCATTATCATGGCGCTGTCGTTTGCAGCGTGCATTCTGGGGGAAGCGCAGAGGGTTAAGGAAAAGCTTGCTGCATCAACTGCACAGCGGCCTGAGAAAGAGAGGCTCTCTCACAAAAGCTGCATAGAGTCGGTGAATTCCCTCTCGGCCACGGGAGCTTTGGATCTGCAGATAATGATGCTGCAACAACAAGGCAATGCTGATTTAGGGCCCGCCCCCAACCCATATTTTTATTGGCTCCCAGCCCTCGGAAACCATCGGGGGGGGGGTCTGTGCCCGGGCACATGCAAGGATCCACACAATAAAGAGTTATTGCAGCCCTCCAAAATGGGCATTCATCACTTTAGCTGTATTTCTTTTTCTGCGGTTTGACGCTTGATTGCGCGGACGTGGCCAGTGACCCGAAGGGAACCGATGCGTCTGGCTTCGCCGAGAAGCCGTGAGGCGGATACAGGACGCTTTAAAATGCCTCTCCGCATGAAACAGTCCCTTGAAGTTTCAAAAGGTGTCGAGGCCAAAAGGTTCACTTGGAAAAACAAGAAACCGTTGTTGTTTTTTTCCCATCTATTCCATGAAATATGCAAGACGGTAAGCTTTTTGAGTCAACTCCGACAGAATATTATGGGCCCCGGTGAAATGGTTTAAGTGCACCGGCGGTTGAGTTGATTTAAAACCACTTAGCCCATACTCGGCAGTCCTCTGCATCCCCCCCTTATCTAGCGTTGCGTGTGACTGGCTCAACGCGCGTTCGGATACACCGCTCCGTCTCTCCTCCCCCGTTTTGAATTTTCCTAGCCGGATGCTTTGTGGGAGACAGACTTCAAAATGTGCCGGTTTAAGCCCGCTGTAGGGTCCTCCTCAGATCACACGCAGAAAAGAAAGGGAAGGCAGGGAGGCGGCGAGATTTGCAGACACTCATTTTGGCTCAATTGGTATTTTTATGAAGTCCTTGGGCTGTCCACAGGCTCTCAGTGGTAGGTTATCTGGTAATGAAAATGCCATTAGCCGGTAATACCTGCCTCTGTTGTGACTGGGCTGTGAGCGTTACGTGTCAGGCTGTGTTTCAGACCCTTTTTCACAAAGCCTGACAATAACTACTAACCTACATAGCACTTTAACGCCACATCACATTGGACATATACCTTGCTAGGATTTCTGCTCCTATTGCGGGCTAGCGCGTTAGCCCTTATAGATGTCACTGGCTGTTTTGATTCATCGGGCGAGCGTGGGAGTAAAGACATTCACAGATTCACAGCAGCATTTATAGCATCCTCTCCTCAACTTCTCATCCATTTGACATCCTTTGGCTTGTTTACCCAGCAAGCCATTAGAACCTCGCCGAGGGCCGCCGAGGGCCTTGGAAATTTACCTGGCCTTCCAAGTAGGCTGTTTGTGTGTGACCTCTGGGATGCGTCGATCACTCTCACACACACATATATACACACACACACACTTCCTGTTCCTATAAGAAACCCTGGCTTTATTTCCGCTCTCCATAACAGAGATGATGAAACGTTACACATCCCTCGCTCAAGCCGCCCCGGGCTCCGGGATCGTTTAGAAGTTGCGGCGGGCAATCTGTCACTGTCGCTTATTCACTCGCCAATGCATGCAGGGACACAAGCACATCCACACACACACGCACTTACCATTTTCCCTTAAGCCCATACATATATTGTATGTGTGTGTTTTTGAGGTGCGTCAAGTTGTTGCGGTATGGTTTCATGGCATGTATCAGTCATGCATCTTCATGTTACACATTGCTTTCCATACGTATAGGCTGCAGTCCTAGTGGGCATATTTTATGGATGACGCCGTCTTATATTTAGTGTGTGATACTAATTCAGCACATAATCAAGGGCATGTGGGAGGGTGGGCATAGGATGCGGTGGGGTGTTGGTGGTGTGTTAATGGTCGATATCAAGCAAAGGAAATAGCCATATACCCACTGGAGCAAGAAGCACTGACTATTAGTGTTGTTATGTATTTTAGATTTGAAATTTAGCTTCTACTTAAAGATACTGACTTAAAGATTGAATTCAATATTGACTTGCTTTAATGTAAAGTACTTGAACACGCGGATTGGAGTAGTTTAACTAATAATCAGGATTGAACTAGATGGAGCTGCAGTCTGCCTTCTGATAGTCGACGGCAACAGTCAAAAGTCACACAGCTGGCGACAGCATCAAACAGTCCACCGCATCTTACTATTTGTCTTGGAATCTTAATCATGACAACGCTACCGACTGATTGCCTGTCCATCCAATGAGAATAGCGCATCAGCCCTTGTACAGCAAGGGCCTGCGAAAGGTCTTTTGCTGGTGAACATCTGCGCTGTGACAGATCCATTCCAAAGCCACGTTGTCAGGCAACAGACCGGCAGGCATCCAATTGACACATCGCCTTCACCCCTGTGTCACATGCTGACAAAGCCGCTAAGTTGGACATGCCAGGGCAGGCGGAGAGGATCTGTCTCTTGACGGGGTGATTCAGAGAAAAACAGTTTGTTAGAATCGTCATTTCTCTCAGATGCTGCAAGACGTCTCACCGCGGGAGCGTTCGCTGCACGGCACAAACGAGCGACCCCGATTGGAAGTGGAATTCTAACATAACGCTGACTGTACTGCAGATGGCCACTGTTTGGAGCAGCATGGATCATTTTAGTACTTACTGTGCATTCACACTGCAGGCAACCTGGTCGATGGACTTCTCTATTCTGACCAGTTCTGGGTGGTGGGAGAGGTTCCGATTTCACCTATGCGGCATCTTTTACCTCCCAGAAAATCCCGATTTTATTTTGTGTAGTCTTTCAAATAAACGAGAACCAGGAAGCTTTGGACCGGTGCTTCTCATCCATTTTTTCCCTACCCAGGTGGAATTAGTGTTCATGAAACAAAATCACATCAGTAGGGAAAAAGGAATCTGATTGATGTTGACAGACGATGACGGCAAAAAGTTCAGCTGTGGCCAACGTTTCTCTGTCCAACACATCGACTGAGGTTCCCTATAGCAAATTAATCTTGACTGCTGATGTTGATCGTGTTGTTCAGAGTGTGAATGCACGTTGCAGCACCTTCCCTTTGATAGCTTAACTGCGCTCCCATTACACAGCTGGAACGGACAAAAGCGTGTTTGAATCTCTTTTGGTTTAAATTGGATGTCTGATCTGTGCTTATTAACAATTGATCTGCAGGATAGTGACCGCCTGTGAACCGAGCTGGAAATGTAGCGGCACATCACTCAATCAGGTTCCTCTCATGGGGGGAGCCTCTCATTGTAGAGGACCCCTTTATTGAACTGCTGTCCACAGCCAAGCGGCGCTGTCTGCGGCCAAACAAGGCTTGGATTCACTCCAAATCACAGCATGCGAGCATCGGGCCCTGTCATCTCGCCATAACACTTCCTGTAAAGGGTTTAGAGTGTGTATGCGAGGTAGTGCGCCAGAGATGACTGGAAAAGAGTGCCTAAAAGATAAAAGTAAAGGTGTGTGTGTGTCTCGTCTCACCCCCGCCTTCCTTTTGTCTTGCCTCATTCAGCATCGCCGACTTGGGTACACAGTGAATCCAGATTCAATTGGCTCTGATGAATCTTGCATGTGTTTGGGTGTAGGCCCGAGGACAGGTTGTAAATCTTCAATGCGGCTGTTTGAAGCCGGTGGACCAGCGGGGGCCTCGTCTCTTTGCCGTTCCACCCGGAGGCGGGTAAAGCCTGGACTGGCAGGAACACACTTTAAAGGCCTTGCGTGTTTTCGGCCTTGTTCCATCGCATTAATCGCACACCTTTTTCGTCAATAATGGCTGTGAAGTTCTCAGATTTTTTTCGCATTATGTTTGCAGGTTGTTATTGACTTGCTCCCAGTGATGTAGTGGTAAATGGATGGATAATCTATGACCTCCAGTCGATGATCATCACAAGCCATCACAACCACCAATATGAACCAAAATGATTCATATTTACCAGAAACGCACACAGTCATTCAGTTTGAGAGTGCTTACTATGATGCATACTGTGAATTTACATCAAGACGATTTATGTTCACCTGAAAAGGTGGGTAAGCTGTATTCCACAGATAAAAAGGTGGTTAAAGTGAGTTTATGTGGGTTTACTCTCCCCTGCATGCACCCTTGTTCCCCATGCTGCTTATCACTTCCTCATGACCCTTTGTCAGTCTGTGGCTGGGTGTTTAACAAGCAGTAGGTCTGTTCTTGGCATGGAAAAAGCATGTTGGGTTGCAGGCACTCAGCAGCACTCACCTAGGTACTGCTATTGTAGTTTCCTCATGCTGTAAATGTATACACTCATGGTATCGTAAGACACTTGCTAATATTGTCTACCAAGAGGCATATGCATGCTTTGCACATGAACTCAGACAAGTAGCCTTTGCAATAGCTGCTGTTTGTGTGTGTATGTGGGCATCCATACATGCACACACCTGATGCAGGCACATACAAGCGTCCTCTTTCATTTGACTAAATGATTTCCTCCCTCATTGCCGTGCCTTTCCTCTTCCTTCCGTAATCCACCCGAGCTATCAACCCAGCACGAGCCGCAATGCATCTGTGTCTGTTTTTCATCCATTTCAATGCGACGGATTGGAAGCAGATTAAAGGGTCATTTCAGCAGCTCATTGGGTAATTACCAGTTTTAATTGCTCCCAATCAAGGGAATTAGCAGGGGCCCTCTGTTGCACGCTCTCAGTATTTCCGCCGTTATTGTCCACCGTCCTCCGTTTCCAGGCTTAGTGACATCACGGCGGTCAATTGGGGTTTTAAGGAGACTCAAGCAGGCCTCTTTGTTCTACCTGAGTATTAGAGTTGAGACGAACAAAGGCTCTCAAGGCTTTTTCAAGGGCTTAGTTTATGGTACCTTGTAGAGCTCTAAACCTGCATTTTTTTTTTACCCAATACTGAATTGTCTGCTCATGTTCATGAAAATGGCAGCAAAGGGACATCTCAAATGCAGATGGTATATATGAACATGAATCTGAAAAATAGGCTACATTTTTTCGTAAGTACACATACTTAAGGAGGTTAAAAAAAGCATATGAAACACATTGATTTCATGATTTGTTGTGCCTGTTGTTGCCCTTGCTTCATTTTGTTATGCTAGGCTTTCCCATCAGATGTCAACATTGAACTTTGCTATGTTTGCTATTGGAGCTTGCCTTTGCCTTCTGTCATGTTTGTTCCTTTCATTTTCTACCTAATTTTGCCACTATTTGGCACTTACCCTAGCTACTATCCCTACATAGCTTCAAAATACTTAGTCAAAGCATTTGCGGTCTTAAAAGCTTTATTAAGCTTAGGGTTAGCCCTAACCCTAACCCAAACTTTCCACAGTCGTTACATTTACATGATAAGCCAGATCTTAGTTGTTCACGAATCCCTTTCACATTGCGCGCTGTACCAGTGCAATGGAACTAGACTGGAATGCTCTTTTACTTCGTATTTTGCCGCATTTGCCATATTCTATTTCATATTTGACCATGAGCCATTGTTTCAACAGCAGCATCAAAATCACATCATTACTAGTTTAAGTCTAAGGCCGAATCCCAATTCTCATTTTCACCCCTACGGCTTCGGCTTGGCCCTTCGGCTTGGCCCTCGCAACCGAGTCACAAGGGGTAGGGCTAGAAAATATCTCCCTAAGTATTGGGACAACCCTTCAAGACGCTGATACGTCATCAATGACGTTTACATAAGCAGACGGGACAAGTTTGTTATCGGAGATTACTATGGCAATAATGGTATTATCACAGTGACATTTGCCGTTCATCTGATGGAGATAGAAAAGCATGGACGCTCGCGATTTGTTCACAATTCATACTTTTCACGCTACTAATCAATCAAACAAGTCATCAAATAAAAAAGACCACTGCTTCATTACCAGACCACTTCTTGACAGAATAGCGTTAGCTGATGCTCTGTAGTCTGCACTGATATTAGAGGAGCCGTAACAAGTGCAGCAACTTCGCTGCTGGACTTTAGTTATATTTCGTCATATGCCAGCAAAGGGCGAAATGCGACATGGAAATATGTCAAAATGCGGGACTGTCATGCACAAATCAGCCTAAAAACAATGTTGTAACGTAACTAACTAGCGAAGTAGAGACATCGGCATATTAGCGATTTTTTGTTATGCTTGTTATAAAGAAACGGTCTATAATACATTGAAACGACATTAAACTAAGATAATACCACGGTTAGAATATTTTAAAAATCTTTATTAACGAAGAAAATACTACATTTGTGGTTCACTTCGGATGGTAGTGTAGCGGTCCCCATGATCTTCCAGTTGATTCGCAGGGCATTCTGGGAGATTTCTCCTAGCCCTTGGTTTGAAGTGTGCCCCTGAAAAATCTCCGTTTCGAGGACCATGTAGCCCTCGCACTTGGCCCTACCCCTCGATCACAAGAGAATTGGGACACCCTACCCCTACACGTGAACGCGCAAAACGGAGGGGAAGGGCTAAGGGGTAGGGCCAAGGGGTGAATTGGGATTCGCCCTGAGTTGTTGTTTTTTCCTCTAGTAAGAGTCAGGGATTGTTCACGTTTGACGTGTTGTAGGTACGTTTGGCCAAATGGATAATACTGCAAATCCATGTCCTTCCCAACTTGATCTAAAGCCAATGATACTTCTGCTACCTCTCCAGAAACAGTGTTTATATCCAGTAAATGGCCTCTCTGGTCTTTCAAACCTCACTGAATGGGTAAAAAGATACTCAATTTTGACACCGGGGGAAAATAAAGGCTATTCAAATCCACTCTCCCGGTGCTTTAAGCGTGATCAAGTTGGACCTGTGTACTCTGTGACGTAGCAATATCTCGGCATAACTTGTCACAATAAAAGGCAGGTTTTTGGGGGAAGTATTGCAGTATTGTCTTCATCAGAGTGTTGGCAATAGTTGCATTATCGTGCGCCTGTAAACATAGTCATTGGTTGTGAATCCTCAGGGTTTTTTCCCCCCCCCCTTTTGAAGACCCGATGGCTGACAATTGACCTACATGACTGCAGGATGCTGGAAGATCAGATGGATAAGTGGGAACCCAATTGCTTTTCACAGCAATTCACCTCAACAGAACTTATGCATGTCTCTCTCAGTTTTCAGCCTTTTTGAAAAAGGAATAATACGTTGTCAGATTGATTTTTACCAATACACGGTTATATTGGATCCTGGGCGTCGGTAGATATCAATGTCCTTGCTTCTCCGTTTCTGGCCTGAAGTCTTCTTTAGAAGTAGGGCATTAGACTTTTCTCCTAACCTTGAAGCAGGGTACTGAGCCAAGCTCTCCTCCCCCCTTCCCGTGGTGTGATTTTTGGATACTGTGAAACGATTAACCCCATGGTAAAGGTTGAACTGTATTAACTGACCGGAATTGTTGGAACGTCCTTGTTGATGTGTGGATTGGGAGGCATTTCAACTGCCAATTAGGCTCCTTTTTTTCATATTTTTCTGTCGGCTTGGCATTTCAAAGCGATGAAGTTCAATAAAGTTTCTGCCTCGCAAAGTAAATCCATTTCCAAGGAATTTGGATAGACACCACCCATATGGCCTTTTAAGCAAAAACTACATACTCTACTTTTTTTGAAGTGGATATGTGTTACTTTCCTGTGGTGAAATGTGGTGGAGTTCTGTTCATAATCTCATGTTATCAGTATTTCAGGCAATAAACCTGACGCATTGGTTGAAAACTGCACGCATGCACGCTTTTGCTAGAACTTTAGGCCTAATACTGTACCTGCCACGAGCTGTAAAATGCTACCACCCTCATAAATTAGATCAGAGTCAACGACCCCTCTGAGGCGAAAGTACCATCAAACTCTCCCATTCTACCCAGACCAGGGGCCGTGTAATAGGGCCTGTGTTACAAGTTACAAAAAGACTCCAACCAATGTGTAACGTCACATTTTAAAGCCCAATTTAAAGTTTATTTGGCCATAAAAACATGAGGTATATTGGATTCTTGAAAAGCTTGACTTATGGAGTATAAGTTGTTTTTTTTGTGGTTTTTTTCAAACTATTGTAACCCATAAGCTGGTTTTCCATCCAGTTATTCCTTATATAAGTATAGAATTAAAAAAAGATAAATGGAAACGTTTTTGCATTCTATACAGAAACGCTTTTTTGCGCTAGAAAGGCATTTGTCAAATAAATATTCGCTTGTGTGATCAGCCCGACAAAATGCCTCAACCTCATTGAAAAACTGCTCCTTTTTTTGCGATTAAAGCATCAAGTGTGGTCAACATTAGCTGACAGAGATGAACGATAATCTGCCCAGTACCAAGCAGTTCTTCTCCTTCTGACATTTGGATGGAAAAGTAGGGAGCTTTTTTGAGAACAAACCTTGTATAGCTAGAAAGTGTACATACAGTGAAACTTCTATTTAGTAGGCATACTACAAATATGGATTGGTTTTTTTAATAAGTATAGTAGCAACACAGTACACTTCTGGGAAATGTAAAGTTTACATTGAAAATGGAAATGCCTGTGTCTGGTTTTCTGTCTTAGCTCTGCGCTCTGTGGGAAAATGTGTCTGCCGGCGCTGTTGAGGGGTAAAATCCGCCAGACCTAATAGGCTTAGAGGATAATATCACTTTGTTTCCTCTATTTCGTCCCTGTCCAGTGCCTGGTGTTTGAAGATGCTCCCAACGGGGTGAAGGCGGGGCTGGCGGCAGGCATGCAGGTGGTGATGATTCCCGACGACAACCTGGACCGCAGCCTCACCCAGGAGGCCACGCTGCGGCTGAGGAGCATGGGGGAGTTTCAGCCGCAGCTCTTCGGCTTACCGGCTTACGACTGAGCCCCCCCCCCCAAAAAAAAACACACCTGTAACCTGAAGCGTGTAAATCAGCAAATCAAAACCATATTCCCGTTCTTGGAAAGGAAACCACAAAGCTAATCTGATTTATTTTTCCCTGGAAGCCTGATCATGTCCCGAGTGAATATTGATGTTTTTGTCTGCCTGCAATTAATAAGACTTAATTGTTTTTTGTTCGCCTTGTAATGAGATGTCACGTCATTGGTTGAACCCTTTTAGCTAGTGCTCCCCAGGCCAGCTTACTAGCACTCAATCTCGTGGTTTGCTTTTGTTGAACGTTTTCCTTTTTTAACGAGCGCAATTTAAGTCATTAGCACACCTACTGCTCTCCGTCTCCTCCCGTGTTCTGAGCGGACCCCATTGAAATGCCAAGACAGTACTCGGCCACGGAGTGTAATCCAGTAAAGAGGTTGCGAGTCGTCCGCACCCTTTCATCTCTGCTCATGTCTGCTAGAATTCACATGTTCCCTCCCTTCTCATCGCAAAAGGCTTTAACAGAGGGCCCGCTGAAAAAAAAAGAAAAGAAGCTGCGGTTCCCTCGGGCTGCTGAAATAGGATTTTACCCCGCTCCCATCCACTTCCCCTCCATGCCTCCCTGGCCTTTCATCCTCAAGGAGGGGGTAATCTCCTCATCTTTCCCTTTCCTCCTTCCTTTTCCCACTCACTCACACTCGTGTTCATCACTCTGCAATTTTACATGTCATGTGTCTTCCCTTTCTCTGTGTCTTGGGCATCACATTAAAGCGATCGGATTGTTAAAGGGAATGTCTGTGTTTTGATTTTGGTCCAAATTGAAGGCTGCACGAAAATAAATGAGGCCAAAACATTTTTCTGTTGTGCAAATGTGTGTGTTCACTTTTGTTGTCAAATAAAGAAATTCAGAACACAAACCCATTTTAGTCTTGACTGAATTTACTTTCAGGTGTTCATAGAATGTAATACATCCATGTACAGTTGTAGTTGATCACAGTCTCACGCTGACCAAAGGGTGAAGCAATTGTCTAACCTTTTTTACTTACTTAGTCATTACTTTTGAACCTTAACACATACAGTGCATGTGCAGTTCTGGCCATAATCATGGTCACCCTTTTCTAATACTTAGTTTGGCAATGATGATGCTTCCAAATGTTTCTTATAACCATCAGTAAGCTTCCTGCATCTTTCTGCTGGCAGTTTCTACCGACCTTCATTTGCAACGTGCTCCAGTTCTTCAACGCTTGAAGGATTCCTTTGACCAACTGGGATTGAGATCAGGTCCAACATTTTCTATTGAACCATTCCTGCGTGCTTTCTGTGTTCTGATTTTGTCCAGGTGGGTCTTGGCAAAGATCAATCAGGCCTTCTTGTCTGGTATATGAGATGGTGAAAACCATTACCCCAGGACCCTCCAGGTCAGCCTGGAGATCTTTGGATGTCATGCGAGGTGTTTTTTCAATGACATCTGAGATCAGTTTTCCTCTTACCACCACGTCCTGGGCAATTCTTAACAATTTCATGAGCTGCAAACTTCTTAATAACACCAATACCAAGGTCTCTAGAGATGCCTTAATGCCTTGTGAATGCTGGCGTTTGGTGATGATAGTTTTCTGACATCCTCAGACAGCTCCTTTCCCTTCACCGTTCCCACAGACAACCAGGGAAGCAGAACAGACTGTTTTATCACTTTAAAATGGGTAATTGGTTCATTTACTCCATGAGGGCACTTCAACCTGTCACAGGTGGTTGAATTCCCTGCAAATGAGAATCTATTTCTACCAATAAAATTGATTTAAAATGTTGTAAAGGGTGACAATAAGCATAGACACTTTTCAATTTTGAAACCATACTTTAAAAAAAAAATCTTACTGTTTGATCATGTGCTGTTTAAATTGATAGATGGATGAGGATCTTGGCCAGAACTGTATGGTCAGCAAAGGGCCAATTATACTGTTCACTGTACGGCACATAGTAGTGCTTTTTAAAGGATAACATCTAATACACCCACATCTTACATTAGGAGCCTATATTAAGAAGAATAACTCAGATAGTAGTTCTCAAACACAAAGGTGTGATTCCATCCCACAAGTGTCAAAAGTTTTTTGAAATCAGGATCCAAACACCTTTCTGATATCCAAAGCTTTCTAATATACCATAATATGAAAAGGTTTGTGTGCTCATTTGTGTTGACATTGAACTCGCCCACACATCGCCATCTGTCAATCCACCAATACTGGCTGGGGAGAGTCAAACAAAACACAGTACAGTTAATTCTTTCCACAAATCACCATGGATACTGATGCTGCTTGAATGTCGCATTGCTAAATTCAAGATTTCACATTTGCTTTGTGTTTGATCCCCTTTTAAAGAGTTAAGAGTGTTGTCGTCAAAGCTCTGCTGCCACTGAACGTCTTTACCAGTGTTTAGAACGATGTCGCTAAGACCTTGCTGCTTGCCTTTTGTGTATTTGAAATTGAAATCCAGCTTGCAAAAAGTGGTTCTCATCGCGCTTCTCATTTGTGCGCGCTCTGACCCATTGCAAGATAATGGTTTCCAGGCGAGAAACTAAAATAACTTTGGTGTTTAGGTTTTCTGCAATACTTCAAGCAAATGTCTTCAGGCCTTTCACTCGGGCTGGTGGCTAGACGACTGTACGCTGTGCCAGCCACTCAGCTCGGCCAAACACCCGGACATCAGAGCCTTCCGGGTGTTGGTGTCTCCAGGTGCACCGGTAATACAGATCCGCATGAGTGCTGGAGGCTAGACCCTGAAACCTCTCCACCTCATGCTCAAAAATTAGCATTCTTTCCCATCCCTGCCAATCATGCTCCTCTTTTATCCCCGCCGCAAACCTTTTCAACTCTAATTCTGCCAGTGAGTGGAGAGGCGTGGGGGGGGGACCGGGAGAGGAGATAGCTCGCCGACATGTTTCCCAGGCCCCTGTCCTCGCTTGTGCTTGGGACTGATAGGCAAGAGTGGCTGTGGGACACATTCATCTTCAACGTCAGGTTTTTTTATATCTGGATTTTATCAGCGCTCAGACAAGCCGTTCCTCTACAGGCGAAGTTGAAAAAACACTGGGCGTGAGGGAGAGACATTGTATGGATGACCTCATTTTAAACATTAAAGCCTCTCTTTTTTTTTTTTCTTCTCCCGTCGTCTTAAGGGGCAAACACTCCCCGCAATTGAATGTGGAGTGCGCACGACAAGGACGCTCATCAGATAATACAGACAGAGCCCTTTTTTTTTTGTTACATTTCCAGTATCATTCAGCCTCAGACGCAGAGTATCAAAAGATATTGACTGAATGTCATATCTTTGAGAAGACAGGAAGCAGTTTTTGTATTTTTATTCAGGGGATTTAGAAGGCTTCAATGTGAGAAGGAAGGAAATGAGGAATTAAACGTGCAGCAACTTTTCTATTATCATCGTCAGAACCATCAACACAACAGAAATTTAAGCAATTTAATAAATTTTTCTCTGAAGAATCGAAAGGTTTGCTTCCAAATAGTCCACAGAGATATTTTCTGTGTGCTAAATGGTCTTAAGAAAATCCTCTTTGTTCACACTTGGTAAAGACTTAAGCAAAACAAATAACTGTGTGCAAGGTGGCGGAACTTAAGATACATTTCTCTTTTTCGAGACACCAGGCCAAAGGACATCTCAAGCCTGCATATCTCCCAAGCGCAGGCTGTGGCTGAATTGCCAAAGAGGGTAAGGAGCACAAAAGAATGCCAAGATCTGATTGAAGAACTTATGCTGGATGCCATTTTGTATTCCGCTGCCAAAGTCTGCAGCCTCGACTCGAAACCGAAAGGATCTTGCAGGGAGTTGAAGACGCAGAGGACCTCTGGCCGTAGGAAGCACGTTGTCAGAGATACGATTGCGGAAGTGGCTTTTTTGCACCCGCTACGATGCAAACAGACCCTCATATTTTATTCAGGTTGAGAGGATGAGAGGATCAATTTGATTACAGGAGCAGGTGCTAGAGAGGACAATGTTGGGAAGCACATTTGTGCATGCAAGAAGGGGTTTTAACGCACAATTAAAGCCGAACAATAGCAGATTAATATGTTGTTGCAAAACGCTTTGTGGAATCGAACAATGACATCTTTGTCTTTTGCTATTATGGGAGGTTGATATAATGGAGCCGTGACATTTAATTTGAAATGTGCTACATGCGTTTTTGTTTTTTTCCCTATTATTACCCCATCAAACATTAATATTGTTGTATGCTTTTAATTTGGTCTACTAAAGTATTCATGACTAGAACTGATTCATGACTGCAATTTTAAATCACCTACATATCTATTCCACCTCGCATCTCACTCTTGTGACACAGCCGGTGTTAAGCTGGCGCGGGAATAGTCGGTCTACATATGCTTCGGCAGACATCACGCGTCCGCCGTTATCAGACCTCGGCACTTTATCACTGTTCACTCGAAGGGTTCTGGGGCAGAGTCAATAGTGATCTAATGCAGAAAGGAAAACGGAAAACGAAAAAGGGACTGCGTGGTTTCTTTACCGAGGCTTTTCATCTGAAGGAGAACAATGACAAACCGGCTAACGGGGCATCGGTATCTCGGGGCTTTCATGGCAACCGATTGATCGCGAAGGAAGCGTGACGCAAAGTTGTGGACATGTCCTCCGTCCACGCACATCACCAGAGCACCGAAGACGAAGACCATCAAAGACGCCGCCTCATTAAAGTGAAAGGAAATGAAGCAGAAATGGATTTGCTAGAGAAAATAGATTTAAGGGGAGCAAATGTTGCAGGAAAAAGGTTCCTCTGGGTTCTGCAAAGCCGGGCCTCTGGCATCGCGGCGTAGTCAGGAGAGTCGGTTGCCCTTGATTTCCTGAATTATGTATGGACATCACTCCGAGGCACCGGGAGCAACACTTCCATCCCGCAGTAGCGCAAGGCGGCCCCAAACAAACACAACATGAAAATCTCTCTCCGCCCCGGCCTCGCTCCCATCTCCCCACTCGCGCCATTAGCGATGTTCCCAAACTTGATCCGGAATTGTACAAGGCAGGAAAAAAAAAAAAAAAAAAAACCCTCCCACCTTTCGTCCTCAGACCTGTTTCATAACGTCTACATGCAGTAACATAGAACAACTTGGCTGTCAGGAGCTATTAAACAAGAACCAATGTTAATATTACCATGTTATTACCTACGGTGCCACGACTAAAAAACACCCACGCGTTCATTGCAGGAATTAATTCCAAATCATTTGACACACGACTAATTCTCCGCCTATGTGACCGGCGGGAAACCCTCCATTTTTACTAGGCCTTAGTTTACAGCCGCCTTTAATGACCCGAACTCCCAGGTCCCCTTGGGGGCCTAATGGACAGTGAGGGATGCTTCTTGTCCTTCCAGTCAAATGAGCGTGTCACGGCTTTGCTGACTGGCCCGAGCAAAGGCCCCTAGGAGCCTTTCGGCGGTCTCAAAGACGCCGATCAGACAGGCAGCAACATGTCAGCACTCTTGTCGATGGAAGTGTTCCTCTTCCAGGCCGTCACCTGCTGCGATGCCAATAGTGCTCAAAAACCCCCAGCAACACACGGCATTTAACAACTACAGCTGTTTGTCCTGTAAGCTCCCTTTTGTAATGCCTTGAAAGGAGTAGTGGCAGTTTAATCTCATCCATATTTCTTCTCGGCTTTTTTGGGGATGACAGCGCAAAAAAAAAAAAATCAAAGAGTTAAGAGGTGTCCCCGGTGGAATACAGCTCTTGAATTTACAGCGGCCACTTGTTGTCCAGATATAGCAGTAGAAGCAACTATTAAAATGCTGTGATGCCGACACCCTGCCAACTGACAGTGGGAGAAGTTGAGGAAGGGGAAATAAGCCCCAAATAACTTAAAATCACATTGTTCAAATAAAAGTACCTTCATTTCCATTGTCTCTCACATTCTTCTCAAGGTAATGAAACCCAAAATCGATTCAGTGACTGAATCAGGATCACTTTTACCAACATTGAAAAACCCAGAACACACACACCTGTGCATCTTGGTAGGAGTGGTATATATACGTATTTTGCTGTATGTGTATATACTGTATGTATTTCAGCTGGTACAGAGGGGAGGAGCCACTGGATTGAAGCTGTGAGCCAGAGACACCATGCAGCTGGCCGCCCTTGGCCTTATTTGTTCATTTATAGACTATTGGACTAATCCCCAAAAGAATGGGGGACAGTAATTCAGTAATTGGCACCCACTTTAAATTATACAAGGTTCACTTTGTTTAGTCGGCTTGTGACTGATAAAACAAAGGCAGAGCCAGAAGCAAAGTCAAAAAACCTATTGGAAGGACTCCTTTACTGTCAAGTAGACTTGCACAGCCATAGTTTTCACTAGATCCAATGCACACATTTTGCTTTTGGGAAAATTTGGCTTACTGTTATGATTTTTAGCCACCATGGAAATCAATGAAATAGGCTGATGATAGACCCTTATATGCACATTAAGTGATCTGTTCATGATCTTACTAAAATTATGAAATAATGTATTAATTGTTAATACCATAATAAAATGTCAAAACTTACACTTGATTACAGATTTGTGATGTGAGGAACACATGTATAAGAAGAAACACAGAAAGTGATAGAAGACAGTAAATATCAGGTCAAATCAGTTTGATCCAAGGTGAATGTACACTACAAAATAAAAGCTACATCAAAAGTTATTTATTTATAGGACGTTTTACCGTGCGGAATGTTTTAGAGCAGTTAAGGTGATATTAAGTCGGTGAGGAATGCTGGGAAAAAAATCAAGGGCAAAGGCACGCTCACTAAATTAACAATTGCCATTTTCTTTTGTCAATCAATCAATACATAGACATTCAAGGATGGATTGCTGTTTTTCTGAGAAAATCATTCTGGTGTGCTTTGCGGAAGTAAACACTTTCTGCAGCTGCTTGATTAACAGGTATTGGGAATCTGTTTATGGGAATATGGAGAGCCCCTTGCCGCACTGGTAAACAAACATCCCGGCATCAATCAAGACAGAAAGGTGTCTGTCAACCCTGTATGTGTTTTTTTTCATGAACATCTGAAAGCATCTGTAAGCCGCTAGCCGATGTTGACCTGTATTTAATCTCGTTTCACCCGCCGTGTTGAGTCGATGCAGAAAATCAAATGTTCATGACAAATTCATTGAATATTGAGGGAAACACAGGACGTGCAGTAGTGTTGTAAAAGACTGTTTGCATCAGAGTAGCTGATGTGTGCTGCAGCAGTACTTGAATTATGAATTGCTAAGACGGTGTATTACTTATGTCTCTTGAGACTTAAGATAATGCATTGATTACAGCCTTTGGGAATGAATGAGAAGATTGAGAGTCAGATCCAGTATCTGTCACTTGTAGAATGAAAAAAGAGCAAAACATGATTTTTTTCAAACAGCTCCTCTTGGGGATAGAGCCAAAAGATAGATAAAAACAATAAAAACGCCAAACATTAAATATACAGTTTCCCAGAAAAAATATTACAAAATCAACCTAAATTTCCCAAAAGGAAGCTAGCTTATCACAGATTTGCAACCAAGCATGACCAAAGCCAGGACAAAAATAGTGTGCACACATTACAAACAAACTAAAGCCATTTTCAGGTTAGTTTTTTGTTGGGATGTGATTCATAGGTTAGTTTTGGAACAGGGTCCATAATTCACTGGACAGTGACTTTGGGCTAATATGACTATGGAGCTCCTAAATAGCCACCCAACTTTCCCACTTACTTGCCAGTCTCCATCTAGATCCCCCTAGATCTGCTGACGTCACCAAGAAACTAGTATTTTCATGGGGTCCTTGTTGAACTGCATATATCTGAAATGCCTGTGGTGGTGACATTTACAGGCCAGCTGATGGCCCTCATGGAAAATCACTCTGAAGACACAATACTGCAAGACGAATGCCAATGGACACAGCCTCTAATAATCAATCAAAACTTCAAAACTATCACTAAACACATGTATATAACATGTATATTGTATATATATGTATATATGTATATGTATATTTGACACAACTCAGTGAATGGTCAGCCAAATAAGTACTCCGCAAGTACAACCATGCCGATGTGTAAAGAAAAAAAAAAGATTACTTCAGGCCTTCCTTATCAAACACAACTCCTCACATAGACAATGAATATACCATCTTTATCTTGAAAGATTTGCCAAGTTTCTGATGTTGTAGTGTTACATGAATGAATCCCCGGCGCCTACCAGATCTCAGTTTAATACAGAAACCAATCTGAAGGTAATGACAGAGGAGCCTTGCACTACTGTGACTAGTGTTTTCTACTCACAGTAATTGGAGACATTTACCAGATTTACCCTGGTAAATGTGCACATTTATATCCCCTGCTGATAAATTTACCACAGAGTTGGGGAAAGGTACAGAATGCAGCTATGTTATCATGGAAGGAGAGGTTTCATTTATGTTTTTATTCTGGGTTGAGTGTCTCACATGCACAATCAGCTGCCTTTGTTAAATGTCATTGTTCTTAGCTTAGTTGGTTTTAGGACAGACTGGGGCAGTCGTGGCATGACAGAATTACAACCCCCCTGTGTCTGTCCCATGGAGTTGCGTGGTACCCTGACAAAAGGGAATTATTACAGGAACAAATTACAGCCGGTCCCCGTTGATTTGGCCCTAAAAGACTGACATTTCTCTTGGCTTTTTCTATCCGGTAGCTGCTGCAGGGGAGCCCGTTCTCCCCAGATACCCTCCTCCCATGTCAGAAACCAAATACTGCAAGAGTTGGGGGAGGATGGAGAACGTCTGCCCCCTCGCCCCCCCACCAAACCTCTCAGTAGACCTAGCAGGGGCAGCTATCACATAGCGGGGCACTTATGGGATGGATTTGAATGAGGCATCGGAAGAATTAAAGCTGATAAAGAAGCTAAGTATCCCCTAATTTCCCCTCATTAAAAAGTTTGCTCATCAAAGGGATGCTGCGATGAGCCGTCTTGGTGGGGAAGTTGGCCGGGGGAGGGGGTAGGGGGTATCTTCCCGCTATCTTCTAGATGTCAGTTTACCCACCTTTTATAGCATCAAAGCAAGTACTATGAAATTGATGTCAGTTATATGAGGATACGATCTAGAAAAGAGGCATTAAAAAGTATAACTATTTATCTGACTGATAAATAGTTACTAAGTTTATTTAACTGATAATAATAATAACAATAACACCATAATAATAACACCAATTTAGCTAGCAGTCGCAGAAGTGACTAAACAGTTTGAGGAGATTTTTTATACCAGTTATTTATTGATCGTTTGCATCAGAGTTAGGGCAGCCGATCATTACCCATCCCCATGATCCATTGGGCATATCCACACAGCCTGTTACCATGGATATGTCTACGTCTATGGTTGTGTCTTCATTAGTGTCAGAATTTCAATAGTGTTAATTGTGGAGATACCCCCCCCCCCTTTTTTTTACATAGACACATTAAGGTGGGGGGACAAAAAAAGTGACAGAAGAAAAGATAGGAGAGGAAGAGAAAGTCTCAAGTATATCAAGTCTCACAGCAGAGGAGACCAAGACAAGTCGGAAGTCTCAACCTCGGTTTCAAGTAATATTACTTTACTTACATTACTTTGTAATGTAATTACAAGTAATTTGTGTACTACTCATTACTGAGGAAAGTAATATTACAACTCAACTCATTATAACTCATAGCTCCTCCTTCAGCAGTGATGGCTTGACATGAACGTCTCCTACAGCCACTGATCACTGATCGGTCTCTTCATCCTCCTGGAGGGATGTTCTCCCACGCCTCCTTACAGAACTCAACCAACTCAGTGAGGTTTGAGGTCTCACATCAACTGACAACATCTCAGTTGGATTTAGGTCAGGACTTTGACTTGGCCAATCCAAAAAACTGGAACTGCCACTTTCAGACGATAATTTAGATTAAATAAGGATTGCATGGTAGAAGCTCAAACTTTCTGTAATTGCATAAGGGGTTCACAAACTTTCAATCATGTCTGTATTCGACCTGTATTAACAACGGCAGACAAACCTTAATGTATTTGTATTGGCGGGGACTTGATTACTTGATTATGTCCCGGCACTGGGTGCCGCTCTTATGATGACAACGCCACCGCCAATCGAAACGGTGCTGATGTCACATTCAGACGTTCCGTGTTCTTATTGAGTTCTTTCTGTCTGTTTGGTTTATGTTTCCTTTTCATTATCGGCATTTAATGTTGGCCCACCCTCTTCACCCATTGCCTGACCATCCCAGCCTGAAGATCCCGCTCAGTGAGGCCTTTCCCAAGGGGTCTTGGGAAGAGTTTTTCCTTCTTCTCATAGATAGATAGATAGATGTACTTTATTAATCCCAAGCTGGGAAATTGCAGTGCAGCAGCAGCATTACACACAGAGACAATAACAACAACACAATGAATAAAAAATTTAAAAAAAAAAGAGAACAACCTAGACATATCAAAATGGCAATATAGAATGCAATATAAAAATGTATAAATAAGCATTATTATTGTAGTGCAAAATAAAATATAAGGTGCAGTGAACAGAGTTGTGTAAGAACATATAAAGTGCATAGTGACTGTATGTTATGACCAGAGTTTTAGCTGTTATTGTACAGTGTGATGGCGTGTGGCAGGAAAGATTTCCTGTATCTGTCCCTTCGACAGCGGAGCTGGAGCAGCCTGTGAGAGAAGGTACTCCGCTGTCTGTCTACTGTGTGATGGAGAGGGTGCTGATCATTGTCCATGATGGATAACAGTTTGTTCAGCGTTCTCCTCTCCACCACGGTCTCAAAAGTCTCCAGCCTGAGACCCAGTACAGAGCCAGCCTTCTTGATGATTTTATCAAGTCTGTTAGTGTCGCTGGCTCTGATGCTGCTGCCCCAACACACGGCAGCAAAGAAAAAGGCGCTGGCAACAACAGACTGGTAGAAGATCTCCAACATCTTGCTGCACACGTTGAAGGATCTCAGCTTCCTCAGGAAAAAGAGTCTGCTCATCCCCTTCTTGTACACAGCCTCGGTATTAGGTTTCCAGTCCAGTCTGTTGTCGATCACCACTCCCAGGTATCTGTAGTCCTCCACCACCTCCCCCCTGATCCGTATTGGCTGTGAAGGCATCTTCTTCCTCCTGAAGTCGATCACCATCTCTCTGGTCTTGTTGACATTCAGCCTCAGGTGATTCTGGTCGGACCACTCTACAAAGTTATCTACCAGTGTCCTGTACTCACCCTCCTCTCCCTCTCTTATACACCCTACAACAGCTGAGTCATCAGAAAACTTCTGTAGGTGACATGACTCAGAGTTGTACTGAAAGTCAGTGGTGTATAAGGTGAAGAGGAAGGGAGAAAGCACAGTTCCCTGTGGAGCACCTGTATCACTGACCACCACATCAGACAGGACACTGCCCAGACGGACAAACTGTGGCCTGCCTGTCAAGTAGTCAGTAATCCAGGAGATCATTGTGTCGTCAACACCCACCCCCCGCAGCTTCTCACCCAGTAGCAGAGGTTGAATGGTGTTGAAAGCACTGGAGAAATCAAAGAATGTGATCCTCACAGTGCCTCCCCCACCATCCAGATGCATATGGGCTCGTTGCAGCAGGTAGATGACAGCATCATCGACTCCTAAATGGGGCTGATAGGCAAATTGCAGAGGGTCCAGAAACGTCCTCACCTGTTCACCTCACATCCTCATTGAGGATCTAAGGTTGAGAGGTGTTGTTTTCATTTATTGTGCCATAATGTGGCCCTTTGAGACCGTAACTGTGATTAAGGGCAATACAAATAAACTTGACTTATTGATGAGCAGTGCTCTGGTCAGCGTTAGGGGCAGTCAGGGGTTTTTTCCAACAACTCTCCGAGTCTCATTTATAACCAGATGTTTGCAATTGAAAAAAATATCCTGTATTCGCTGAGGCTGCTGCCACGATAATTGGCCTCTTAGAAATCAGTCGCAACTGCAGCGGAGAGCTATCGATTCCATAATCACTGTTGTAGTTCTTTCTTTGACCTCTACTGTACACGGCGAGGAGCGGTCCGCCATGTCCTGAAGAGTGTAATTAGACTGGATCTAACATCTTCTTTATATGCATCCACAACTCAGCCCAACCAGGCCACGCTCCCCCCCCCCCCCCGCCAGACCTTTATTTACCCGAGTAGGCCTGCTGCATTTTGATAAGGGCCTCTGTCTGGAAGAATTAATGTAATTCCTACCCAAGGAGAGGGGTTTCAATTAGGGAGCAGGACAAGTTGGAATGGGATGAATTCAAGCAAGATGCACCAGCGCCTCATCCGATACATGAGAAGAATATCGAATCCGCCGCACGTTTTGGGGAGCAGAAGCCATCCTGTTTTTCTGCCTCTGTGATAAGTCTTTGTATACATCCACCATTTTTCATGCAGAGCATCCTTTCTCTTTTAGGTCGCTGCGCTGTCAGGGCGTACACAGTGTTGCCCATTTGTACGCACTACCCACTTATTCTTCCTGTAAAATGTCGGAAAAAACTCCTCGAAGTGTTGCGGAACGCAGCAGAAAGCAAGACAACGGGGTGATAGAAACTTGTGATGCATCTGCAGGAGTTAGCGCTTTCATTTTTCAGGGAAAGTGGAACTTTGTGAAAAATGCATGCCAGGGGGCTCGTCGTCTCGACCGCTGAAGGATGTCGCCAGCCGGTCGTCGTGAATGCTAAAGCGCTGTAAATTAATTAAGGTGCAAATGCCACGTCGCAAAGACACTCTCTGAAAGAGAGAGGAGCCACATGTAGAGAGCAGATGACTTGTTCAATTATCAAGTGACAATGCTCTTCATTGACAATATGAAGAAAGCAGTGCAACAAGAAAACTCAGACGACTTCTGGCAGGAGCATTGTACCTGAAGGACCTCTCCTCTCCTACTTTGTGCTAATTCCACATTCTTTCAGGTCTAAGGTTGGAAGCCCTCCACATCTAGAAACCACAAACTCCGATTTGGGATGTCAAGATCCACATCAGTCCTTTTCCCTTCCATCCCAGTCATTTCAAACAAAAAATAAATTAAATGATCTCTAGAGCATTCAAACTGTAGATAATGCAAGACAAGTAATTAGTTGTAGCTTGGAGGTTGTAACCTGTTGATTTCGCAGAAATATTTCACCTGAACTATATCAGGTTTTCCTTTTTCCTGTACATCCTTTCAATAATAAATAATTTCATCACAGTACAAAGTGAAGCATCACTTATGCCTTTGTCAACAATGTCAGGCAAATAATCTTGCACATCAGCAAAACATACTTACAGACTGCCCACTACAGAAACACAGTGGATGGGAGAGCTCTGTGGGAAGGAACTCCACAATGCATCATCCCCACAAAACATAACAAATGTCATTTGGAGGGCAGCCTCTGTCCAAAACGCCTATGAACACTTATATATTATGTTATATTTGCGGGACTCAAACCTCTAACTCTACAATCCAGTCACTCACTACATTGTGACTCCAGGACGAATGTTGAACGGCTGAGGTGAACAGCTTTTGAGGGGGTTAAATGAGGTTCTGATGAGGACATGGAATCGTAAAGAAAGGAAATAAAGGAAAGGAGATTTCGCTCCGAGTTGAAAAGCCATTTCTTCCAATGAAACCTTTTGTCCTGCACTGAAGGGAGATTTGCTACTTCCTGGGCTAAAGTGAAGTCATTATTTGTTGGTGCAGCACACACCCCCGTGTGTACGTGCGACATTGACGGCCCTCGCTTTATCTACGTCGTCTTAGAATTTGCAGTACAATTTAATCTTGCTTTGACGTCCACCGAAGAGTTCAGAGAGTTCAACGCTGGCACAAGTTACCGCACATTATACGACTGATTTACTGGGGGACAAACCAGAATCACATGAAACTTTTCCCTGAGAACCGTCTCATTTCCCCGGCCCCGTCGCTGCGCGTTCACAAGATGTTATCTGGTCATAGTTGGAGTGCTTACTCTCTAGACTCCCCGTTCATGCTGTATTCCCCTCACTGCCGCTGGCTATATTTAATTGAAAGGCAGATTAAAGTTTAAAATGTCCATTTGGCACATTGTTGTATTAGCGTTTTTCTTTTTTTTTTCTTTTGCAAGCCGACTCATCTGAGAGGTTGGAAGTAGACAAAGCACAGCACGCAGACTTTGCAGAGCATGAGGGGTGAGTCTGTGTATGTCTGTAACGCTGTAAACGCAGACTAGAACACCAACGGGGCTCGCACCACGTTTCACTTTATTCTGTTGTGCAGGTGCATCCCCTTTCATGTTACCACCTGCTATGCATCAAAAAGATTTGTTCATATTTTGCTGGGGGAAAAAATAATAATAATCCTTTTAGATCTGCAGTGTTGTGACATACTTGTGATGTAATATCTAGATTAGACCATGTTAAAGAAGGAAGTTAAAGAGAAGGCAACAGTAGACGTCGTCCCCTGGCGTATGATGCAGTCCCTCTCTGGGCCAATCAGCAGCCAATATGTCATTTCGTTTTGACTCAGTCTGTCTGATCTGTCAGAATTATGGACCATAAAATACAGCTAATTACGTGTGCTCTCATTGCATCATAGTCTTTATGGCTCATTTAAAGCACTGGTTCCCAACCTGAGGTCCCCGGGCAAAATGAGGAATCATATAATTTCACTATCTTTCACTAGGGGCTTCAGACCCCACAATAAAAGATCAACTGGTAAGAAGCTACCTCCCAGCTGCCAAATGAAACTACTAGTTGCGTCAACCCAAGGGCAATTTCTTGAGTTCTTGGGTGCAATTCTGTGGCAATTGCAGTTTCTCTGGGAAAAGCAATTCTTTTAAAGATATTTTTGAACAACAAAACATACTCCACTGCCAGTTTTGTCAACTGCAATACCACCCATGTGGTGTACAGGCTCCAACGGATATGTGGATGGCGAAGCACAACCTGGAAGCTAGACAGAAGAACACTCTGTACATTGTACGATGACCACACGTGACAAATACACTTTGATTTGATTTGGTGTGTCTCAAGGATTGAGACCATCATTTGTGATGCTAAATCAAGACCTTAAACAGAGGAACATCATTAATCTCCTCTGCACATTTCACGCTGTTGTGCACACCTCACTTAGTACTCTGTTCGTTTGCGTGTCAGACACCCTGATGAAGGCATGAGCCGACACATGAGCTAGACTTTTTTTATGCCCCATTTTTTCCTTTTCTCTTCAATAGACTTAAGTCTGTACTGAATCATCAAATCATCAATAACAAAACTCTTGTGGGTCACATGTGGGTCCTTTCTTCCAAATCTGATCAAATGGGGGTCTAGTATGCATCTTTTTGGGGGGCCTTGACATGAAAAATGTTGTTTTAGTGCGTAACACATTTTCATGTATTTGAGTGTATCATGTGCATGAACACACTTTATACTTCTGTAACCAATTATAATAATAACTATACTTGCGTGCCGCTTTTTTGCTTTTATAGAAATAAAAGCAACAAAACAAACAATATAATGAACTCAAATGTGAGCCTAAGAGATGATGGCACTTTCAAATTTGTCTATTTACACTATTTACAGTGGGTGTTTATGGAGTCAGAAGTGCAGGTCATAGATCTGGTGGAGTAATAGGCCATTATTTCAGTGTGCTGGAAATGTCATATTTTCACATTATTTCATTTTGGTCTTTAGTGCTCCAATACAACAGAAGGGCAGGCAGGAGGTGCACTTGCTTTGTGCTGCCCGTCACTAGTTGATTTATGTAAAAAAAAAAAGCAGATATAAAAGCAGGAAAACAGCAAATATTACCGCATTAAGTAAGGCCATACACCGAACCAAACGTCATCCCTTCATCGGAAAAAAACCATCAAGACTTTGCTTCAGAGAGACATGCAATTTCACTCTTTTGTGTCCATTGTCTAACTACAAAGGTGCATGATTGCACCTGAGAAAAAGGGCAGAGAGCATTTTTGACCCCCAGACTAGCCCAGTGGGGCCTCATAATGAGTCCCCCTACACTGAACGCTGTATTTGTCCTTGGACCAGAAGATGAGTGGATGTTCTTCTATTGCATAGTTCTGTAAATCTGTAAAAGTACTTGATGGCTTGGGACACGCTGTGCTTTTTCCTGTGGGTTTGATAGAGTCAAGGGAACTGGAGGTGGAGGTGGATCGTGCTGTGGCTCCGCGGTAGGCCTACACCTGGATGCTAAAAATAATTGTTGCCATCTTTCATATACCAATGGAAGGAAGCTTGGTAATCAACTTTAGTGCAAATGTCTCATTAAGGGGACATACTAACCCGTTAGCATCCTCACGGCAACGTCCTCGGCCTCACGTCCACATGAATCAAGTTGACGCCAAACCGAGGATCCAGGGGAATACTTGGTGCCTGAATGGCCACTCGTGTCGGTGGCTCTCAGCCATGTGCATGTTGACGAAGACCCCTGACAATATGTGCTGGAGAGACTCTCGGAGATCCCTGACCAAGCGCCTGCGGAGACTTTTTGTTGCCTCCATCTGGATCAGGATGCACCATGCTGATCCAGCGGCTTCAGCAAATGGTCCGAGAACAACACAAAGTCCATTCAGTTGGTTATTAAAGCAATGTGATCTAATTCAGTAAATTCTGACTTCCAGTGTGTTACATTTGCAACAGGAATTTTTTTTGCCAAACACTTCCTCAAACCTATGCTTAAATTAAATATTGTGCTGCTGTGCAGTAGAGTTGCACTTTAGCGATTGCTGGTGAAATGCACTTAACCTCTTTCATCGCCGACAACAAGCTGGAGACGTGCACAAAACATGATAGCCGCTGCCTTGAGTAAACAGCACCGTCCTCTTGGTCAGTTACAACCTCCCACATTTCCTCATTTTCTAAGCCCCCCCCCCCCCCCGGTGTTGCCTTCACCGTCACCTGAGTGCTGTGACATTGCTGCTTCAAAAGCACATCTCGTGTTCGATTGTCTGTTATTATGAAGTCTACTTCATCACTAGATAATGTTTAGCTAACTGCTGTAACTGGTGTTGGCTGGTTTGTACAACTTCACATTCAATTCCACCAAGGATTTTTTGAAAAAGACTCCACCAAGCATACGAACATCACAGTGGCACGACCAAACAAAAGCCTCTTTTTCTCTTCTACTTCTACTTTCTCTTCAAAAATGGAGACTCTGCATGTTTCCTTTATCTGAATGCAGCAGCAGAAAGTTAATATAAGAGCGATGAAGTGTTATAGGTACTGCATTCTGTTTCTGAGATTGCCACACATTATTTGAAGCAGGGTATAAATACTCCAATTAAGCACAGATTGCAGCGCAACGGCATTTAAGATAATTTCTAAATTATTTATAAAGGCTTTTTCTGCCCAGCTTCCTTGGCTGGATACGGTACTGACTAAGAGTCAGGCGCTAACGTGATGGGGGCCATTAGAGAGGGCTCTTTTCCAGCATCAATTAACCCTACATGGTTTCAGCATTAGCTGCTCGGGACTCAAACGCTAGCTCCTCTAGAACACAATAACACAGAGAAACCCACAGTATGCGTCTTTAATCTCTTCTGTGAGCAAACCGAAGAAATCAATGTTGCGAATCGCTCTATCTTTTTATTATAGAGTGTTCCTGTGTGGCCCCCGGCTCTGTTTCAGAAATCCAAAAACAGCAGACTCCCAAAGAATGGAGATTATTCGGAGGACTGAAATGTTCACATCGATGAAATACCGAATTGGTATGGTACAAAATATTAAAAAATGGATGTGGTCATACTGCCAAAAAGCCCTGTTTCGTGTATCAGTCATTTTCTACAGTAATAATTAAACATAACACAAACGCTACCATTCTAAAATTCATTTTCACATTGGCATGAATTCATTGGCACCCTGCTGGGGCATGGACACCCAATGTCCATTGTCAGCATCTGTGTTGAAATGCCATATCTTTCTACCCCAGGTCTTGATTTGGTTAGATCATAGGCAATTTTCCAGCGGTTTCATGATTGCGACTGAACCCTGAAGGCACCGTGGCTTTACTAAAGCTAGAGCCGCATGTACTAAGATCAAATCCATCAAATTTGCTTTTGAGCACCTTTTTTATATGTTGGTATCACTTTATTTGTTGGATCGAAGACCCTGGGAAGCTTTTGAGAATGAAAGACCTTCATCAAAACGGCCAAGCCAATGTTTCTTTTGAACTGTTTCCCTTTAGAAATGTTCTGTGCAAGCGCTCTTCAATGCTGTACTGTAATGCAACGATTGCATGTGCACACACACATTCCTCTCTCTTTCTCTGCCTTCCCCCACACATGCACACACACACTTTCCCTTTCCCTCCGACTCGGTGTTTAATGATTGCGATCATTTATCTGCTCCGCGGCTTGTTTATCACCTGTCGGATTGACGCCACTCTTAACCTCACAAAATGTCACGGTGCATTCTCAGCCCATCCGTAATAAAGAGGACACAGTTGTCTTGCATTGCAGGTAAAAAATGAGCCGCTCTGCTGGCGTGCGCGCAGCAGATAGTATTTATATACCCACTGCAGTTGCTGCCTCAGCCCGTGGAGTGTAGCTGTATGAAGTGGGATCGAATTAGTCAGGCTTAACCAGGGAGAGAACTGCACTGGAAGAGGCTTTTCACACGTAGAACAATGCTGCAAGAGACTTCAACTGGGCAAGGGGGTTGAAACATGCATTCAAATAAGAAGAATGTAGGCTGGGCTAATGAACTGTAATGAGAAAAGTACAGTCGAGCAATACTGTAGATTGGAGTCCAGCGTCAAGGCCGTCTTCCAGGCGAAACCCTCGCTGCCGTGCGTTAAGAACCGTTGAGTCAAAAGGATTTCAGACCGCAGCCGGTAGAGCACGGCATACCCGGCCAAATGAATTTACTCTGAGAATGCAGACAGGCATGAGATCAATAGTAATTAGATTCCTAATGTGTTTCACTTTGCACAAGTTTGTTTACATGGCACAAGTTTCACCGGGAACTTCCCAAGGTGAAGTTAGACAGTGCAGGGGAAGACTTTGAAGGTTGATCTACCTCCAGCAGTGTAAATTGCGGCAGAAACAAGTTCAAGTTCAAGCGTTTTTGATTTTTGATGAAGTCATCTTGTGTCTTTGAACATCCACTCGAAGGCACGGGGGGGCTTAAGTCAGACCTACGTTTGTCTGCATTTGCATTCCACGTTGCCCCCGGAAATTGCCTCGACTCATCGTCTCATTTTCTTTGATTCATTTTCCATTACAGTCATCAGCTAATAGAAGATCTGCAAATGTGCCGTGACGTGCCGTGCCTCACCGAGGGTTTGCCTGACGAGTGTGACGGCCCCGCGCCACCGCCGCCATGTGCACTCGAGATAAATAAACTGAGAACCGTCACGAAACACCCGTGCAGATTCAAGGGGTTCCAGGTGGAGGGTTCTTCTGCTCGATGTTGGTCGGTAGACAAAAGCAGTTACGATACTCAGATTGAAACAGACCGTGACTTTGAAGTCAGATGGGGAAAGTGATACCGATGTGATTGTACCTTTCTGTCCCAGGAAGTATACAGGCAAGATGAACCTTCGATGTAGGAAGACATGTGCTCATGGCGTGACTTAACGCTATAATTACACCATTGTACGACTCTAATACAGACCACCTGCAGATCCTGTGGCTCCCAACGGGCCCCCCCCCCCCCACTCTCGTCATCGACGCACCATGATTAAGGTCAATTTCCCCCGATGTCATCTTTACGACTGCCAAAATGTTAAATCAATTTTAGGGTCACATTTACCCTGCGGTAATTGCCCGCCGCTAATTGGCCCCGCAGCAGAATCCTGTCAGTCAGTGGGGTGGGAGGGTGGGGGTGATGGAGGGTGGTTTCAGACCGTGATGAGCAGAGCAGCTGCAGCACCACTGGCAGCCAGTGGCGAGATGATGATGACAGCCCCCCCCCCCCCTCCCCCCTCGCTCACGGTGACTTAATCCCAGTCTGGAAAAGGCACTGGGAATTACTTTGAAGCCTCTTTGAGAAATTCTTGTTGATTATGACACCCAGCAGGAAAGGGGTGGTCTCTTTCTGTTGAGTTCACAATAGAGGCTGGGTATGCTGGAGGGAGGCGGGACTTTCTGATGTACCAATCAGAGTGGGGGGCGGGTTAGACCAATTTATTGTCGATATATGGGGTCAATATTTCACATATCAGTCGTGTGGTCCACCCCTGATATGATGGAGGTTCCTCCCTGACCACGTTTACAGAAAAGCAACTTACCTAAAGACATCCATTAGTTAAAGAGTTTTAGCATCCCATGATCTACATTCAAGCATTTCTGGGAAGAACACTAAAGACTAAAGTATGATTATGGTCAAATATCGACTATCAGCTGCTCCAAAGATGTCGGCATTGGTATTGGCCTTCGGAAATCCGTGCCGAGCGACGCACCGTGAAAGATTGGAGAAGAAAGACGAGGCAAGTCGACACGTGATGGTGCAGTCAACATTTATGTGTTAGGGGCAGAAGTGGTCTGGTGGGGGGGGGGGGGGGGGGGTCATGAACAGGAGTACGTAATGTCTCCGTGGGGCCCAGCGGAAGCCTGAATTTACTCAATTCTGGTGCTCGACTCACAGACACGCACTAAACCCTTCCATCTTGCATTGATTCCATTAGCTCAGTTACCCCCACTACCACCATTGTGTATTGATTTTGTATTTGACCACTGTGAATAAAAGTGCTTTTCCACTCATGGGGTGCTTAGCCGTACTCATACTTCACCCATGTGATTCCTGCTCGGTGTACACTGCAGATGATGTACAAGCAGTGCGGCAAAACATTTTATCGGATATGACGGGATGTATTCCTTCGGCGACGGCGTGTCTGTTACAATAAAAACACAAAATATCATTTCAAACTTTAAATGGATTGTACTATTGCAAGTTTATTTTTTGTGATACGAGACAATTTTGGGGGCAGCTCGGTCGGTCAGCGGTACCCGGGGATTTGCCTCGACATCGTTGCTTCAGTAAAACAGCAGCTCCTCGTTGCCTTGGGAGAAGCTGCAGAACCAGTTGTTTTTTCTGCTAAAACGTGCTATCAGTAGCTTACCGGGGAACCCGTTTTTGTGCCGAGTCAGCTGAATCGAATGAGCTTATTACAAAAAAGTAACTCCGAGTGACTGTCGGCCAAACAGAGGATGTGTGCATAAGCGCAATTAAGAAAAGAGGGGACTAATTGTGGGATTTGAAATGTGTCATCTAAATAATCAACAACCAAATAATCCTTAAAGAAGTTTAACCAAGTGGGAAATCTCAACTCATTACACTAACTAACAGAAAATAGCCTTAAATTAGTTTGATATTGACTCCATCTTTCAGTGTTTTTTAATTAACTAGTACATAGTAATTATGCCTTCTGGTGCTGTGCAGTTGTTGGAGGATTGGGTCCAAACCAGATGATACAGTCATTTATATCATCAGCCGTCTGGCTTCTCAGACCACAGCTAAACGATGGATGATATTAGCCTGAGGCCGGTTCAATACCTAATTTAACCTCCCGCTCTGCTGTCTTATATGATGCATCAGTCACACATGGCAATCGACTTGATTCACATCTCAGGAGCAACGGACACACAGCTAACTTTGCACATATACTTTATAGTGCACGTTAGGGCTAGACCGATATATTGGGACGATATCGGCCTTAAGGAGCTAACCCACCTAGAACTATTTCATTATGGCTTTCAATGGAGAGTTTTAGTGTCCCATGATGGTCTAAATGCTGTTTCAGAAGCTTTTCCACCATGATAAGAATGCAGTTCTGGGGGAAACAGAGACCTTTTGCACATTTTTGGCATGAGAATAGACAAATTATCGTCTATCTACAGGATCAATCCAAAAAAATATCTGTATCAGCCTTCAAAAGCCTACTGAAATGTGTATTTTCTTAAAGCGTGTCATAAAAAGGAGTGCATGATAGCCTATCCACTGTGGTGAAATAAAAAAGAACACGCCTCGAAGCTGATTTGCCAGTCACGTTGTTAAGCTGAAACAAAAGGGTATCACAGGGCTGTTTTTCTCACTACCCGTCCTCCGCATGCCTCATCCAGACGATGGCCTCGAGTTGCTCGGATTTAATAATACTGTTCCTTCTCTTAATGTAAAGGTCACCTCTGCATAAAAGTTGATCCTAGTGATGATTGATCGCCTGTAGCCGCTCGTGCCGTTGTCGATGCACAAGCCTCGGCTTGATAAAAAAGGGGTTTGCCAGACAAAATACTTCAAATAAAAATAACACGGAGGGACGCAAATCAAATGTTCTTGAACAAATTCCTCCATTTCTCAATTAGGGCAATATTTTCTTATCAGATGATCAAACTTTTCTCTGCGATTTTGCATCCCTTTATTTACAAATCTCGCCATTTTCGTGTCCTCGACAGCCCGAGTGAATTTTGCACGCCGATATCTGAACGCTGGAACACAAGTCAATCGAAGCGGATAGAGTTTTGATGAAGAGCCCCTAGAAGCCTAATGAAGAAAACTCTCTCTCTCTTGATTCGTCCTCCCTCCTCTGGCGCCTTATTGGAGAGGAAGTTAGAATCTATTAAAATGGAGAGCTCTCGTCTGGAGATGCGGCGCGGTTAGTGGGAAGCGTGCGGTCTTCGGGACGTGAGGGATGAAGCGAGTGAGGCATTACAGATGGAGAGCAGGCAGCGGGCGTATTGATCGCGAACCCAAAACTCATCAAGTCGTTCCAAGAAAACAGCCCCCGCAATTCCTTGGGCTCCTACTGATGGATCCGCCGCTGCACGTTAAGACGACGATAAGTTCGGGGGGGCCCGCGCAATTTGTCACCGACGCCGGGTTACAAACTGATCTGTTCTTTTTCCTCCCCCCGCCCCCCGCCGAGATCCCGATTCATCAGCGGCGCATGTGACTGTGGCATGAGGTGCGGACGTCAACGAAGAGGGCCCGCAGCTATGCAGCTCCGCCGACACCATACCACACAAACGCAGCGGTGATCAAGTCTTCATTGCACAATAACCTCGCTGTAAAAAGTGATCCAAAAACACATATGGCATGAATAATGCATGGTGGAACATACTCCATATAGAGCGGTCACAAGAGCGCCATTGCATGCAAAGTCACAGACAGGGTGTTTAGTTGGGCTGCCTGCATGTCTTCACGTCACGGATCCCCAAATAGACATAGTTGAAAAATGTATGAATAGTAGGTTTATTGTTTCTATTATGCGATGTGTGAGCTTTTAAAATGACTCCCAACTGTTGTCGAATAAATTCCATCCGCACAGAAAAAACTATACCTATAACCTAAAAACCTACCCTACCTAAAAACCTATATAGAGTAACCTATACTCTAGAGTCCTGGGTAGTACACAACTTTAAAAATGACACAGTAGACAGTAGCTGCCCTAAGTGTAAAATATCTGAAAACAGTTGAGTTTTTTTGGAAAACATGTTTACTCATTTTAGCAATTTTGGTAACTATATTTATTTTAATGCAGATAACACATTTAACACAGTTTCCTATATTGGTATCATCAACTCTGATTGGCATCTGATTTGACCTTAAGATTACTACTTTTATTTTGAAAATTTCATATCTGAAGTTAAAAAGATTCTGCTGCTGGTTTGATATTGCCTATTAGACTATGAGCCCCCAAATAGACACAATACATCCAATTGGGAACATTTGTGGTGAATGACATAACAGTGATATTAAACTATTCCTCATTTTGCCAAGGACCCCTGGAACCTCTTCAAGGACCCCACGTTGAGAACCACTAGCCTATACATCATACCCTCCCCGTGTCCGACAGTGCCCCCCACCCCACCCCCCTCTGTTTGCCCTCCCTTGTTTTATAAGAGGCTTTCTGTGTCAGTGAATTTTCTGCACCCATGCTTCCCGTCCATACACCAACCCCAGGGGCGCAGCCTTGTTTTATGCATGCCCTCTTCCCGTCGCGAGGCCCATAAATGGTCTCGTGGTGGGGGGGTGAGGGGGGGGGGGGACTGGGCCACTCACATGGGATGTGCATGGTTGCTGAACGCCACTGAGGGTCTGCCCAGAGCTTATCACACACACACACACACACACACACACTCTGGGAAACGGACTGTAAAACGGTGATTGCATAGGTCACTCACACTGCATGATTAGAGGCAAGCAAATATGAGCAATGAAAACAGGAAACACAAGCATGGAATTTAAAAAAGTGAAAAATCATATGCATAGAAAACAGTGGGGAGAGGCACCGATTCACAATATTCACTGTATACTGTTCTGTGATCAGTTATTAAATGAGTGGAATGCACACACACACACACACTGACTGAACCCAGCCAATGTGCACACTGGTATCAGCCACTCAGACTATCTATCAACCTAGTTGCATTCAGCACATCTGTCATTCGTGCATTTCTGGGCTATTTATCACTGTAGTTGTGCTTTTCCACTTCTGACTACGCCAGTATGTGAGTTTTTCCAGGACCTAGCGTGTCAATCCCGTATTGTTTCACCGTCTTGCGATGCTTTCAGCACCAGCTAACCGGCTCAGGTTCCTCGTGCACCGCGACTATAAATCCTGATGACAGTGTAGCAGATGCTGTATCTACGTCCCACGGACTAGATTCATGTACGTGGACATGAATGTTTCATTTTATAATGTATTAGAGGAGCGACTATCCCCCAAGCCTACTTCATGTTAATTTCTACTGTAGGATTTTACATTATTTAGGTAAACCGGAGGAATTAATATTAAGGGGAAGAAAGAGGTAACGGAAAGGTGAAAATGAACTGGTGGATGTGCAATAAAGACATCAGGGTAGTCGGTGATTGGTTGCTCTCTAATATTCGGGAAACAAATGAATGGTTTGTAAGTTAATGCACCGCTGCGTCGTTTCTGAAAGTCCCTCGACGCCCCCTCCCCCCACCCCCCGGAAATAGTCCTCGACAAATTAGCTCGCAGATTTGCTCTGTGCAAACAGATTTTTTTTAAAAAGACCCAAAAGAAACAGCATTGTTCTTCCCCTGGAAACTCCAACCCTACTGTAATATAACTTCATTTGTATGCATTATCGGCGCAGGCTCACAGTATGCAGGGAATGTGCTCAGCCTGCTCAAGGAGCACCTAATGTTTCCAGTGATCTAAGTTAGCAGACTGAGACTTATTATGTATGTAAGCAAACACATGTATTATGCCGTTTGCATCCCAAATAGGATGTGGCATTGTGAAGCAGTTGTGTTGCATTTAGAATACTTTGGATACTTTGGAGCCTGGTCGGGGGGGGCACAAAATACTGTGGGTGCTAGCTTGAGGTCTTATTCGAGATAAACTGTTCATATGCATCTTCATATTCCAGTCTGAGCATTGTTGTGCACATGAAAAAACACACACAATGCTCCTAATATTACCAGAGAAAATGGAACTTCAGAAAGCAGAAATAGGCCGAGGAAGGTCTCGACACAGAATTCAGACGAATATCTGGAATATTTCAGCTTGAAAATTGGCACATGTGGATTATGGTATGAATAGCTGAAAGAGGATGCTCACTGGAGACGAGAGTCGATTCTCTGAAAAAAGCAACAGTTAAAAGCTTTTATTGCTTCGTAGCCATTCTCAGTAGGTTCATGACCTGCCTTCGAAACCAAACGATCTAATGGCCCCCTGTACAGCAGACCAGGAGGGACCCGTGTGGCTGAGGGATTCTGAGGGTTAAAAGTCACACTGCAAGTCTCATGAACCTATTTGCTTGCAAATTATGCTGATTGACTTTATTTCCATGTGCTTGATATTTGCAGGGAATGCTGGGTCATGTTACGTAGAGAAACGTCTCGGGATACTTTTTGTTCTTGCTCCTGGCTTGGCGTTAGGTTGGCGGTTGAGATAGCGCGCATATTTTTTGGTTTTTGCACATTTTGCGGAGCATAAGCACATTTGATCATCTATCTGATGAGATAAGCTTGAATGTGGTTTGTTTCTTCAATAGATATTTACGGTCACTGTTAGAAAAATGGCTTCTTCTGGTTAGATTTGCTGTCAGCTAATGACATGTAATACATTTCTACTACTAAAAGGTGTTGCTGTCAATATCCATGACAGTCATAAACAGCTGCCAACTGTCCCTTAAATCATCTTGTAATTAAGATAAAATTGTTGCACCCTTTAAAGATTAATTAAAGCTGCACTGGGCAACTTTGCACGTTGGCGGCCCCACGTGGCAGGGAGAGGTCACTGCTTGGACTTTGAGGACTTCACTACCCACTCGCTGCTGTTTAGGAGACACTTTTGGATTTCGTTGTCACATTCGTCTCCTACGTGAGGAGATTTCCCACCTAACCCTAACCCCAATTTAATTCGGGCAGACAGAAGCATCTCAATTAGCGGGGATGGGATGCTCTTCTCTGCTAATAGGTATATTTTTACATAAAAATCTTGCATAGTACCACTTAAAAAGCTGAAGTTTCACCGACAGAAACGACAGAAAAGAGAACGGTGTGTGTGTGTTGCTCTAGATTATCTGAAAACTAACTTGATAGGAAGAAAAATAGAGAAAGATGGGGACAAACAAACTCTCCTGCTGCCTCGCTGCTTGGTATGTTCTCTGTACAGGCTATACTGCATCACCAACTGTTTTTCTGCCCATGATCTTTCCACAGCGGTTGGTCAGTGGTGGAGACCACTAAGTCGCCACCCTCCAACAGACCCCTTCCTGTTACAAAACTAAAAAGCTTTCCAAATATATAGATGGGTCTGGAAAACAATACATTCAAAATTCAAGGCCATAATATGAATTCTCAAATGCAGTGGTTTCCACTTTAAATGTCTGTATACATCTCTGATAACACAACAGTGATTCAACCTCTAGCCAGTTCATGAAAGCTTTTACATCTGCTGTTCTAAACACCTCAGGAAGGTCTTTCCTGGGGGGAAAAAGCCTCTGGTGCACAAGAAGTGATGCGTTTTCCGGCTTGTTTGAAGAACTGGGTAGTTAGCATGAGCAGCAATAGCCACCCTGGCTGAACAGAGCGCCACCTACAGAAACTCAAACCACACTTATTGAAATGTGTTGTCCAGTAACAATAGCAACTGTGGTTTCTTTCAATCTGGCAGTTATCTGAAAGTACCACAGTAAAAAAAGAAAAGAAATCACACCAAGGGTATCAGGGAGTTGCTTTAAGTCACCGAAGGATGAATAAGACCCAGGTGTTGAACAAATTTCCTCATGGGTGTAACTGCACTGCACTGCACTGCTTATGTGATTTCCCCGGCCACGATTTGACTTTCAGGCTCAAGCGATGAAGATGCATATAAAAAGGTTAATTGACAACTGGGGTGGAATTATTAAAAGAATGAGGCTTTATTCAGAGAGAGACCCCGAGGCGGCGAAAGGACTCGGTGCCCGCTGATTGTTGAAGAAATGATGCCTTTCGCCACGCAACTGCCAATCACAACCCCGCGGATATTTTAGAGTTGCTCAATTGAGAATCACACAGGATTACTTCTCTGCCAGATAAATAATGCATCCTGAATATATGTACAGTATATGACTGTGGCCTCCCACCGTTCCACTTATTGGTCCAATAGATAGAGCTCTAACACTGGTAGAATGAAACATTCATAGCCAATGTGGTTTATTTCCCCTCTGTGCTGACTCGCACAGCCAGATTATACAAACTAATGCGTGGCGCTTCTAATTTTATGTGATTAAACAAAAATTTCCCAAAGCCCAGGCTGTCAGGGTGCTGCGACATCCAGCGCGCCTGCCAATGCCTAATGGCTTCTCAGTGACCGGAAGCCAGTACAAGAGCACATGACGTGACCTAATTTTTTTCCAGGTCGAGGTGGTGGATTCATTTTCGTCGCTTGGCTTGCCGGTTGCTGTCTCAGCGCTCGATGTTGAACGTGCTCTTGAGTTACCTTGACCAGTTTTTACAAATCTACCTTAAAACAACACAAAATTGCATGAGATTAAAGCCAATTGAGGATTTTCTGGTAAGAGATGGTCAGGTGAACAGGACAAAATGGCCCAAACGATAGATAGATAGATGAGCCAGTAAGAGGTAGGTCTATGAGGACCTGGTCATAGGAAACACATTCAAGTCATCACTGTTGCATCATTTCCAAATTCTGTTCTTTCCTACTCTAATAAACATTAAACTATACCCAAACTGATAACATACGCTCATTAAAATCCACGCCAGACACCAGCTGCAACACTGAAATATGCCATTCACTTTAGATTTTATGATATCCCGTGCATACTGTGATCCATGACACCCCATCTGTCTGTCTGCCTCTTTGCTATGGCAGCTGCCATTTACGATTTGGATCAAAAGCCCAGTTGGTCAGCAGATAGCCTTGGAAATTGGAGTGGTCTTAGGTCGGGGAGGAAACTGAGGGCAATATCAATCCAGATTCATGAGCCTCACGGGTGACGTGGGACGTCTGCGAGCCGCACTTCACTGTTCTTCACTTCTGAAGCGAGGATCGCCAACAGGTCAAGGAGAGGGAAGGGTGATGGAAAGATCAATGCAAAAAGGAAGCATTAAAAATACCAGCCCAGCACTTCAAAACAAAGAAGAGGAGGAGAAGAAGCAAAAGAGGATGAAGAAGAATAAGAAGGAGGGTACCATTCGCCTATCTCTGGACAAGGACAGTAACATTTTAAGGTAGCCCACTGTAGAAACTCCCCCTGCCTTTGTTGATTTAAAAATATATATATTTTGTATTATTTATTCTTTTTTGTATACTTTTATTATTTAAATGATTTTATTATGATTTTTTTTTTTTTTTTTTATTGCAGGCACTTTTAGTTATTTTCTCTCATTCATTTTCTCTCAATTCTATTCACAAACTCTGATACTCTTGGCTTTGCAGTATTTGCTCTTTTCTTTAGAACAATTTGCCTAGCGTAGCGAGAGAGTAAACTGCTGAGGAATCTGTTTCCTAAAAGAATCCTTCTTAATTTATCTGGGCCGAGAAGTTAATAAGGATTATTTATTCATGCCGGAATTAATATTTAACAGTTGAATCAAAACTCAGAGAGGCCCTGTTTTTACTCCATCAGACAGTATTGACTGGAATTTGGATTGGTATGCAAACTTTTTACCGAATGAAATTTTTAACATATTTTTGGGAAATCCCTTTGCACATTTAAGAAAAGCAAAAAAACTTAGCAGCTTTACGTTGATAAAAGACCTCTAAATGGGTTGTAGCGTCCAAACTAGAATTAGGCTACATAGGGTTAAAAAGTGAAAGTTTAGGTTAGTCTATGAAAATTGTAACATTATTTTGTACATATTGACTTCATATTTCTGTTGTTTGCAGCTGTTTATGCTTAAATATTTAATAATATATTCACTGCTTGGCAAAAAAAATTGGTAAAAGTAAAGCGGTAAGAGGTACACAACGTTAAAAAGTCTGATATGTGTTTTTGAAGGCCAATACCAATACTGGTATTTTTCAACTGAATCTGCCAATAGCCACTATTTGTGCTGGTATTAAATATCTTTAAATTTGACAATTTTCTTTCCAAAAATTCCAGAAATTGACAAGAATGCAGCGTTTCCCCCCAGAATTTTATTCTTGTCGCGGTGGAAAAGCATTTAGACCACGGGACATTAAAACTCTCCATTTAAAGCCATGCTAATGAAATTATTTTTGGTGGGTTAGCAGCTCCTTAGGGCAGGGTGAGGTTTTACAGGTTTGACAGGCTGTAAAGCCTGCAAGGTCAGTGCAGGTTTTACAGACACCCCCGAAGCTATTGAGTAAAATCCTCCCATACTACACATGGAAGGATTTCTCTGGTCAGACATCTGATCTAAGAATATGGAATTTGGTCAAAATGCTGCCTCAGAATTGGGGTTAGATCGATATATCAATTGGGAGTACCTGTGGTCAGGGAGGAACCTCCATCAATCTGGACAACATGACCAATATAGATAGATAGATAGATAGATGTACTTTATTAAGATGTTATCAGATGTTTTGTAATTAAAGGCCAGTATCGGCCAATGTAAATGGACATATTGGTCTAAGTGTACAGTCTAAGCTGGTTGTAGAAGGTGTTTAAGATTGCAACTGCAACACAGTCTCATCTCTACTGCATCAACACAGAGACTACCGCGTGTCAGAAACCCAATAAAGCGAGACAAAAGGTCACCGCACTTGTTGCTAAGTAGACGCCGAAGAGGCCTCGTTCACGTCTTCGTGCATCAACACCAGAGAGCCGGCTCGCAGCCGAGGAATCCTAACGTCATGCCTCAGTGGTCCCTTTACTGCCTTTATGTATCTGTTTGCTAGCCCGGGGCGACAGGAATCTGTGCTTAAACACAGAGGAAGAGAGAGGAGACCTTGCCGTCTCAGATCTACCCGCCGCCGCCGCCGTCGCCACCCACCCTCCCCCGCTCTTTCTCTCTGCATGTGGTTACTGCCGCTGTTTGTCTAAATCATCAGAGGCGAGCGTGTCCCCTGTGAAGTCTTAGTTGGCACACTTGTGCCTCCGTCTTGTGGCGTTGCCGTACGTCTACAGGGCTTCCAGTGTCTTTATTGTATAAGATTGCACATGGCTGAACACTGTCCATCCATCCATCCATCGGCCCTCTTTCCACTATTGCATCTAGATCTAAAGCAGATGGATTAAATGGGGGTTTCCTACACAAGCAACTAAACCTAATGCCCCTTTAAAACGGACAACGCCTACTCTTGCTTGTTCCCCACCCACAATTCCTTCTTGGATCCATGTTGGAACATATATTTGGAATCGCATTGCATTTACACTTTGACGTTAATGTGGCCAAATGCGTCTCTTGACCACTTCCAAAAGGTGCTTCAGGTGATCGGAAGTGGTGCGTGATTACAAGCGTCAACGCACGTTAATAATGACTAAAGTTGATCAATCTCATGTTCGGAACATCACGGATTATGGGGTGGATTTCTGAATACCACTGAACATTTTCTTTGCCTTCGCCCCAGTCGCTGGTTTCCTGATCAGCCTCATGAAAGACGTTGAGTCCATCTGGGCCCGGCCGCCGACTGAGGTTGATACAGTATACACTTCAGAGGAGGATACCCCCCCAACTGAGGGTTATGATGTAGGCAGTAGGAATAAATGATGACGATATCAAAGGGGGTGCTGCCTTCTGCACAGCAGTGATTCTCTGCTCCCCTCATCCTCGAGCTCTGCAGTTTGGTCCTGTTGGCAGGCTTGTTTTGTACAGTGTGATGTCGAGAAACTCTTTACTGGTGTCATTTGCAGGTTTTCTTTTTAGGGAGAACTGAACCTTGGTAGCACAAGGACTCACATCAGAGCTCAGCTATAGCATTCCTTTCCATTCCTGTCTTTCATCAAGAACATCAACGCATTTAAGTGCACCCTGCTGGAGGCGACACTTAAATCTTTCAAATCACAAGTTCACATCAGGCAGTTGCTCAAAGTTTTATTGCAGTAGGAGGGCTGGAGTCAGTAAAAGGACACCGAAACATGACGAGTTAAAGGATGTGGAGCAAATGGTTCATTATTGGTGTCTGACATCATATAAGCAAAATATGTCCTCATAAATCCACTGTCAAATGTTTTTACGTCACAAATTGTTTAGTTTTGAATGGTTCAACTGTCTACATTATACATGGGAAGATAAATAAATTACAGCCAATTAAACTATTCCTCATTTTGCTGGGGGGACCCCCCCTTGAAGGACCCCTGGAGGGTCCCCGGGCCTCAGTTTGAGAACCAGTGCCCATAGCCCATGCCAGAACTGCCACAACGCAGGCGGCTGGTTAAGGGTGATGGAGAGAATGCGGCAATCCATTGGCTGCAGGCTTAGTAAATTTCAGTCGGTGTAGTCCAATGGCAAACTGGAGGGAGAGAGAGAGCGAGAGAGAGAGAGAGCGAGAGGGAGGGAGAGAGAGAGACCTGGTTTCCCTATCACTAATCTCTTCCTCGCAATATACTCGCTCTATGAGAGCAATTAGATTCAGCACAAATTCCAGTGCCTCTGCAATGACTCATTGAAACATCTTCTTCTGTGCTGATAAAGCCGCATCTCTATTTTTTTCCCTTCCTCCCCCCCACATCATCACGTAGGACGTCTAGTTTGACTGCCTCTGTTATCCAGACTGCGCTTTATTACTTTGGATTTTGGAGAACGGCGGGCTTGGACGTGGAGTTTATATTTTCCTCCTATGTGGCGTGTCTATTTTGCCTGAAGTCGGGACTTACATGCAAAAGAAAGAAAGAAGAAGAAGAGTCGAGCGGTGGAAATACTGACAAGGTAAGTCTGTTCTAGATGCGATGCTGAGCTGCGCCCACAGCCTTTCAGCTTCTTTTTCCTCCGGCAAAGGGGAAAAAAACAATATATACAAAATAACAGACAAACCACTGAATTTCTGTCCGTTTTGTGGCGGTGACCCCCCTCTCCCCACCACCACCAGCAGCACCCTCCTCACCCCCTCTCTCTCTCCCCCCAATGTTAGATAGCTTGTCCGGACGCGCTTTAGTCTTAAAAAGAGATTGAAGGGAAGCATAATCCACGGGGAATTCATCCAAAATGCTCTAATCCCGAAGTGCAGGTATAGCCCGGTTTTAGCCTTTCGCACAATCATAAGTCTGTATGAGTAGCCGGTAGAAATAGAAAGAGGGGGGGGGGGGGGGGGGGGAGAAATGCGAAGGTTTTCCATCATAACACCCCAGCAGCGATTGCCGGTCACTATTGCGCACTTCCAAACGCCTCACCAGACTCCAGCTCGCTTTCTTTTTAGTATTTATTTCGTTTGTAAATGTTAACCGGGACAACTGATGGTAAATGAATCAAATCATAAGGATGGCAACCCGGCTCTGTCCGCACCGCACGCGCGCGCATCAGCAAATCACAACAGGGCTGCGTTTAGACGCGTCTCTTTATTCCTCTTTATTTAAGCTTTATTCCCGGGGAGGTGAAAACAGGCCGGGCCACTTTGCCATGAACGCGACCCGCCGAGCGCCAAAGCAACAAGCTCGGTAACTTTGACGCGTCGGCGGACCGCAGTTCTGATCGACAGTAGCGCCGATCTCTCTCAAGATGGCAAAGCGTTTAAAACCCATTTCACACCATTTCGACAACACACTCCTCTCCGTTTTCTCTGTCTAAAAAAAAAAAAAAAAAAAGGTGCAAGGTGCAGTCGAAAAACGGGCATCTTCCAGGTTTGTGCGCATCTCCATCCAGTTACAAAGCTACCACAAGATGGTGGTGTGGATATCTGGATGGGTTTTCTGAGGGGGGGGGTATTACAGCCACCACTGCTAATTCTCTCGTTTTTACAGCTTGCATTCAGACTGGGTGGGATTCAAACTTGGTTGGATCCCTGCAATGAATGTGAGCTGCAGCTTTTACAGAGGCTGGCAAGCCTCCACGTGACCTTGTGTGCGTTTCATCCAAATGTTCTCCAAAAGAGTGCATGGACCTGATGTTAGATCTGTAAGATTCCTAATCCTGAAAATGCCTTCTTGCTTGGTTTTCATAAAAAAGGGCCATAATGATGCATATAATCTAATAGGAAATGGAAGATCTTTGGATGTGTTTTCTGTGGTGAAGATATTACTTATGTGTGTGTGTGTGTGTGTGTGTTGGGGAAGTGGGGAGGAGTGATCTGTTTCACGTCAAAGATCCCAGCATTTCAAAACCTACTCAGGACTGCACTGGTGAAAAGATGTTGCATGGCGGACGATAATGGCAAGGAAAGGAAATAAATTACTAAGAGCCTTATGGCGTCCTCCAGGACAGCCTCATGTGTTCAAGCTCTCCTTCCCTGGTGCACTACTATACGGCGGACATGGTCTTCATGATCAAATTAAGTACCGAGATCGGTTGCGCCAAGCAAATTTTCAAGATCAGAGTAAGGGGGAGTCTGGGATCTGCCGTCTCTCGCTTTGCTAAAATCATGGTTGCACAGTTACTGAGCGAGGTGGCCATTTCTGGACCTGGATCCTGTTTACTTCTGAATGCAGAAGTCAGCCGATTTGAAACCTGATTAACTTTGGCAGTTGACGAATCAGCCGTGCACTAGGATCTATCACACACTGAACCTACGCTTTCTTAGATGGGATGTTATGAGATATTCATGGCCGCCCCCCGGTTGTATGTTTTGTCTGTTTAAACAAATAGTATTGGCCATGCCTGCCATTCAGGAATGAAAGTCAGTCAGATCAGTCGATAGGCCAGGTGATCAAAGAAATAATATTCATGGAAATAAGAAGTGAAGTCAGGAGATAAATAGAGGAAAATTGATTTTCTTCCTTCCATCTCAAAACAAATCCTTTGTGGGGTGTTTGGAATTCAGACTATGTAAACACTCTTCTGTCTTGATTTTTTCTGTGATTCAACAGATATTTACAAGTGACCCCAGTCTCCCCTACTGCCTCTTAAAAAGCACAACAAGCAGGGGGTTTCATCTGGCGAAGAAAGCTGGATCTAAATCTGGCCCAAAATCTTGTAGCATCAGTGTATCACAAGATGCAATTATTTGTCCTTTTGCACATTTGATCCATGTTTTCAATTTCATGGTTATATCTTCATCTAAATTTGGTGTTGAATTACTCCTATTGTTCTTTCAGGGTCAATAGGGGTCACGGTTATCATCCCACAGTGTAACGTTCGCTGCGGCCCTACCATCATACACACTCATCTGGGAGGGTCAGTGTTGGCATAAGGGATATTAAGTAGGCAGCTGTTTGCTGATGCATCTGTCTAATGTACAAAGACAAATTACTAGCAGGTAGGCAGGCAGAGAGTGCAAGAATCTCACACAGTGTGGTTACCAGGACTATCTGCTATTGATATTTCATTTTGTGTAAGCCAAGCCTCTGGAGCTCCGGAGAAGGGATTAGTGCACAGTGAGACGTCTTGTTGTGTGTCGATCCCACACACACTCATTACTCTATCGTCCCTCTGTCCTGTACAGTATTATTTTTTCCCCCCCACCGAACCACCAAAAAATAGTTTCTCTCAATATTTGCAGTAAATCAGTCAACTAACAACCATATCATTAATCCTTTACCATGCATATGTGGGTTGCCAAAGGGGGTTTGAGGACCACAGAGCATTGCGTCAAAGCTGAAAAGAATAAAGATGTATTTTTGCGCTGGGGCTGTAAGACTCAGTGGAACATGTTGAGGTTTAACATTTTGAAATGCATGGAGGCGTGGCCTGTCAAGTGCACAGGGGGAGGGCCTTAGTGTTTAGCCTGGCTATTCAGGCTAAACACTAAGGCCCTCCCCCTGAAGTATCTTTTAGGCCCTAAGAGATACTTCACCTGCAAGTGTTGCTGATTTTGTGATCAAGGTAAGTGGCTCATCGTTACAGAATTTACTATTTCATTTGTTATTTCAGATTCTTGTGACTACTTGAGTTTGGAGCTAGCGTTATCTTTAGCGTGAGCCTTGCTAGCGAGATGGTATTATGGCTAACGTTAGCTTCATTTGGTGAGCTTAGCATAAAGAGAAGCTATAGGCATTTGGTTTGTTTGCAGCAAGAACTCAAGCGACTTTTGAGGAAACATACATCGATTTTTGTCAATGAGTTGTTTTTGTTGGGTTGGATAGCGTTATCTCGCAATTAAATCAAATGATTTGTTGGCGGAGACAGAGAGAAATAATGCTAGTTAACATAGCTTAGCATCAAGCATGGATGTTGGTTTTGTTTGTGTATTTGATTAAATAGATATTGCCAACAACACTTACATGTATAAACAGTAAATGTGGTTAACCGTGTTTATATGGTATTGTTCAGGTAGTTAGTAGCCTCTGTTTTAATGTTTTTAGCGTAGCTTGTTAGCTGTAGAATCAAGAATCTCTTTCATCGAGACAAAAATCATGATGCAATGTTACTGTCTCATTACATCCCTGTTTTAATACTTGATAAAAGCATATTGGGTGACAAAGTTAAACTTGAGCTGCCTAACTTTCATGACTACGCTCAGAGAAACTATAATGTTTCATGCTCGATTGAATCTGTATTTAAACAGCCACTTGACTCTGTCACATTTAAATGAATGAGTCTTAATACTTGAAAAGTATCTGTAAGTTTGTAAGTCTGAAAATGCAAACATTTGATGTGTATGTGTACATTGCCAAATAAAGTCAATTACAATAACAGTCAATTTTTGTCTGTTTTCTTATGCGCTCTCAATTACTGGGCTTGGGTTGGGGTCGCTCCGGTCTATGTGTGGGTCTCGCATGGGCCCTATTTAAGTGATGATTGCTCACATGATTGGTCCCATCTACAGCCCACCATGGCCCCATTATAACCCACATGGGCAGACACACACGGGGCCTATATGGAGCCCATGGACAAATGAATATGGGCCCCATTTGGCTGTAAGTACCAGCCCATCACTAACAAATGGACATATTGGCTGGACACACCAGAACGGCCCAGCAATAACTAGTGACACCTAATCTTGTTTTTATATGACCAGAACCAACACAGTGGCATGTGAAAATGGCCCTGGTAGCATTAGGTTTCATTCCAGGCCTACGTTTGATTGATTTGACTTGCTTTGATTGCCTTCTACAAACTATATTTTGCAACTTCAACCTTTCTGTCACCTCTGCTGATATAGCCATTACCTGCCTCTGTAAAGGTTATTTCTTTCTCTGTGGTGTGATGTAAAAATCAACCTGCAGCAGAGCAGGCACCATAGATTCACCCTATGTGCCCAAATTAAACTCAGTGATGAATCAATACCTAAACAGCAGCAAGTGAGGCTCCGTGCAGAAAAACGCTACACTCACCAGCATTAGATCTTTTGCCTCTCTCTCTCCCTTTTGGTATAAAGCACCACAGACCGGCTGAGTGTGCAGTTTACTGACCTCATGTCACAGGACAGGTATTGAAGTGCTCAGAAATCAAAAAGTTGCTGCCATTTAAGGCCGCCAGCGTTTATAATTTATAAACTAGAATTACCACACTTTCTGTTGTAGCCTACCATTGATTATGGTGCAGTGCATGTTGATTCACGAGAATCGTTGCATTGTTTGGAATCAACCATGAAAATGTTACATGTGAGGTGTGGTATGACACACACCCTCACCATCTCCCTTCCTTAAAGGAGGATACCAGTGTCATTTAGAGTTGCCTATTTACTACCGAATACATCTAGTTTACATTTCCCCAATCATTTTGCAATGCGTGAAATATGCCATTCGTTGTTTTTTTTTAACATTTATGTGTTGGCGTTTTTAAAATACAAACTTAAAGGTTTCATGTTTACTGTGTGGGATTATCTAGCTCAGGCCATTTTCAAGTCTGGAAGTTGTTTTTCATACTGCACAAGAATGAATGGCAGCACATGGCTTCTTCTGAACGAGCCCTGATATCTGCAACTAGGCTGACTGTGTGGGACTAACGTAAAGGGGAGGGGCAAACTAGAGGATTGGCACAAAACACTGGTATTAACCTTTAAAAGGAAATTGTCTTTTCATATCAGTGTGTGCATCCTGTCATTCACGTCTTCTTATTTGGGGTGTCTTTGTTAGCCAGGACAACAGTAAATTTCAAGCTAGGTTTGATCACCGTAAAGTATTTAAAAAAAAGTCAATATTTGAAAATATAATTACACATGGCAGCAAAAAAACGCTGAAATGTAAACTACCTGTAGACAGTAGTTAACGTCTGGAAGCACATATATACACATGGCACGTTATTATGTGCAATGGTTCAAAGTGCCTGTGACATTTTATACTTGGGAGAGCAGGGCGCCTCTTTCGACAGGATCATTTTATTATAATTGAAATGCAAATGACGGAGACGGCCTTCATTGGTATTCATAAGACTTATCTCTCGTAATCATTAAGAGTGAGACCGATGTTCCCAATCTCCCGTGTGCTACTGCCAAGGAGAGCCGCGGTACATGCTCGGCATTCAATCCGGAGCGATCTGAAGGACAGTTTATCACAAAACATGGCATTCATCGCACAATACTGGACAATACATTGATTTATCGGCGAAACATTTACCAGCCGCTAACCGCGATTAGCAACCGGCAAGCATTTCACTGTGTTTTGTGCTAAAGCATCAGTTCAGCTAAACAGTGCCACGTGAGTCAAGAAAATAAAACAGCCTGTGGCGTTCTATACAGTAATCCATTCAATCACCATATAACAACCTTAAAGAAATTGTGATTGGAATCAAATACCAGTCATGAGCAATAAGCCGCTCAAAGGGAAAACCCTGCCTGTGGTAAAGCTGAATTGACACCGTGTTAGTGTCAGTGTACTGTAGTTTCACCGCCGGTTGACAGATAACATCGCCCCGCGCAGTCCGACCCGATGAGCCAAAATGATCGAAAGTACCTTTTTAAAATGTCAACAATGCACGCGTATCAATTGGGGGGGGGGGAAATTAAGCGCTGTGATGTTACTTCCTAGGCGGTTTAATCGATACACAAGCGAATCTCTCTCTCCCAGGGCTAGTGACACTTCCTGGAGCTGCTCCATTAACGGTGCGTCGGAGCGTGACTCGGTGGGCCCCGAGTACAACGTACAACGTTCGCCCGGGTTTTAACGCCCCGACACTTATGCACAGCAACACTTGTGAACCAGAAAATGCACTTAGTGTATTCTTGTTAAATAACTCTGAGTACTGTCACTGCACCCTTGAGTCGCCGTATGATGACGTCACAAATCAGTCTCGTTCGCAGCCTCGGTGGTGATTGGGTCACGTGCACAAATCAGATTTCTTAATGAGGTTGCTTTTAACCAAACAACGAGGATGCGGAGATTCGAGACCGGGACTCGCATCCGTCGCCGTGCGCATCTGCTCCCTGCCAAAATGTCAGCAGCAGCAGCACACGGATGAATGTAGAGGAAGCACGCTACCTGGGTAATAACTGTGATATTGCTCTAAGCTGTTCTGTCAGGGGGCTCTGGCTCAGGTTTAACACCTGATTTATAGGGGCTGATCGACTTCTATCTGAAGCCAGCCTAACCCAGCAGTGCTTGAGTAGGTGTTCATATTCTGCGCCAAAACTGACCATTTGCAATATTTAACCGTGGCCAAATTGGGACCTAAATACCTTTCTGCCGTGCTGTATTGTCATATTGTTGAAATTTCGTGCAAGTTTTGGTCGATGTTGAACTGCATCTGTCAAGGAATCCATAGGAATGACACGTGAAACTGCGTCAGGGACGATTCTCACTCGCAAAAACCCCCCAAAAATGCCATTTTTAACGCTCTGTGCTGATTCCGTCCCCAATGCAACACGAGATGATGTCCAACAGCTTGATTCATTTCTGTTCTGTTTAATCAAGCTATGTGGGAGAACTGTTTTAAATAATCCTGCAAAGATTGGCATGTACTCTGACTTTATTAGCGCGATTCCACTCATTTATTCATGCGGCCCATTCATTTATATTTGATATTAGAAAGAAGTCATCGATGGTCAGTGCGAGATTTAATAATTGATTCAGCCTGACGTTGAGTGGCACACTGTGTTATTTGAGCGAGGGAGTAATTAATCAACATTTCGGATTTGATCAGCCAGCCATGAGATTTCCTCTGACCAGACCACTTAAAAAAACAAAAACGTCTCAAGACCTGAGGGCAGTGGAATGAGGCAAGAGCTCTGGCAGGAAATTGAATTAACGGGTTGCACACCATCTGGTTTGGACATAAAATGTCCATGAGAAGCCTCCAAACACACGCAGGGCAGATTTCTAATTCGCAGGGCTTTCCATAAGCTCCCATAGAGCAAAGGACCCTGGGAGATAAATGACATCACATTGCTGCAGCCAACCTAAAGAACTCTCTTTAGAAATAACGATTCTTTCGCAAAATTGATGACGTTACTCATCTTTAGTCGTCCGGATCGACAAAAGGTTTCACAATGAATAGTGACAATGAAGATATAACTCATTGACTGTTGTTGGTTTGACGATGCTGCGACTTGTAAGGATTGGGCAGCATTTCAAACACCCTTCTGCATGTGTCCAACACCCCAGAACTTCGGTGCGTGGCTTCTGTACTGGTGGATGTCAAACCTGTAATCGCTGCTGATGTGAGAAGCACCAACAAACATTAACCGGTGCTCAGTGCGGTGATAAATCACTGCAGCACATCTGCTGTACAGATAAATGGATGAACATAATTACCGGTGGATCAACTCATGGTTTTATCACTGTTTTTTGTCCCCCCCACAGGATATCCCATCAAGCTGGAGCTTTCCCCAGGTAACCAAAGACCATCTTAGGCTCTCTCCGTTGTTCTCCGGGAGGACGGGGAGGGAGTTGTACGGCGGCCACCGATCTTCGCGCGGGCTCTCGGGATGGGGAGCTCTGAGACAGCTGCTTCGTTCGGCCGGGGCTCCGTTTCCCAGCTCGCGGCCTGAGGAGGAGCAGGAGTCGTACTGGAGGCTGTCGGTTGGGGGCGGGGGACCCGAGGGTGGACCGTAACCGCCACCTACCAGGCTCAGCGCAGTGGGAGCATGCCGGCGCCAGGAGCCACTTTGTGGATGTCTTGCGCCGCGGTGGCCAAGGCCAACCCGCTGCTCTGGATGGGGCTGGCGTCCATCTGTTTGGCGGCCGTTCAGGCCCAGCAGCACCCTGTGGTCACCACCAATTATGGGAAATTGCGGGGGGTGAAGGTGACGTTGCCCAACGAGATTCTGGGACCGGTGGAGCAATATTTGGGGATCCCCTATGCATTGGCCCCCACGGGGGAGAGGAGGTTCCAGCCGCCGGAGCCGCCCATGTCCTGGCCGGGCATCAGGAATGCTACTCAGTTCGCCCCGGTTTGTCCTCAGTTCTTAGAGGACCGGTTTTTACTCAATGATATGCTGCCCGTGTGGTTCACCGCCAATTTGGATACAGTGGTAACCTATGTGCAGGAGCAAAACGAGGACTGCCTTTACCTAAATATCTACGTGCCCACAGAGGATGGTAGGTCCAGTCACTTTTGTCTCTTGTCCCTCTACCTCTTTTGTCTTGTTTTGTGTCTTTGTCTGGTGTTTCACACTTCTCTGCAGGTCTACACCGAACATTTTTTCACATCACCAACTGAACAGAATCCTCCACTTGGTAAAAAACTGTCCCATGATCCTGCTGAGAGTTTTTTTTTTGTGATATACGATGAAGTGCAGAATTACATCGATAGTCTTACACATTCTCTCATTGTTGTGCTCGTCTCTCAAAAGTATTATTACTTTTTTACTCTCTGGGAGCAGTTATATTACTTTTCTCTTACACCCCCCAAAATTGCCAATTGCCTCCCCTCTTACCTACAAGAAATGACGGTAACTTTTTCCCTTCCTCCCCCGTGAATGATCAGGAAACCAATGTTGATGTTCAGTGTTCAATCAAAGTCAGCTTTGCCACCATGCTTTCATCTGTCAGCTCACAGGTTGGTCTAGCCCAGGACATTCCTGAGTCAGCTGAAAGAGGGAGGTGGACTAATTCGACGTCAATCTGATATTTAGTGATGAGTATTGTTATCGATTGGTAATATTATTACTCAAATTGAAATCCGTGACACTGGTTCTGAATTGTTTTAATATCTCCTGCAGACACCGTTTATTGGGTTCTACCAGGGATGCAATCCAGTTTTCTCCCAATGCTTGTTTTCATCTATATTTTTCTTTTACACTGAGTAATGCATTCTGACTCAACCAACACACCTCTAGTGAACAACACAACACCGAAATTAAACAGTTTTTCATTGTGCAGAGATACTCAAAGATCCACTGGGGTCTCTGGACTCCAGTTTGGGAAAATTGTTGATTTTGCTAATGGTCTCGAAGAAGACTACTCTGTCCCAACAGAGCCTCTTGTCTTAACCGCTGAGAGCCCATGCTGATTCATACCACAGCGGTTAAGAGTGAGATGTAAGCAAAATCCGAGAATGCGAGGGTACTCTTTAGCTCTCAGTTCGAAAGGCCTATCTGTAGTGGTATGCTTTCAACTTAACCGGTCAGGGTGAAGTGAACTCGCCGTGCTGTTTTTAAGAAGCGGTGGGGGAGGGGGGTCTCTGGAAGGATAGCGAACAACGCTAATGTGTGTCTGGTGGAGATCTTTCACAGCTCCATGCTAAATTTAGTCTTGAGTAGGTAGTGGTAGATTAAAGAGTGCCGGATAGGGATAATCTTGGCGACCCTGGGCTGGATGCACACAGATGCTCGGAAAAAAACACTTCAATTGTGCTCACCCAAGGACACAATGCACAGCAGCCTGTATGTATGCTTTCTCTCTGTGCCTGTACAGTGTCAGCAGCCAATACAGCGGCCGCTAACTCATGAGGATCTATAATATGTTACAAGGGGCCTTTGGATGTCAGAATATCTGCACCACCGGTTGACATTGGCCACTTCAATTAAACCTTTTCTCCATTGTGTAAGCATTGTAAAGCTGCGGTACACAATACTGTACATGCTACACTGCTTCTTAGAGATGGCACTCTAGACATAGGGGAGACCGGGGCCCTGTGGGACGGACTAAAAATAGAATGTTTTCTATTGGTGAAACATGAAACATTTTCTATTGGTGAAATCTGAGCTAGGACCACCTCTCATCAGGTCATGTGAATCATTTTAGTTCGATTTTTTTAAGTCTGTCCTACAATGCCCCAGCCTCCCCTACAGATATCCCATTACATTTTTACATTTCATTATTTCCTATTATTGCAAATAGAAAAAAACCCTCCAGTAATAATAATCTGTCTCCGCCACCCTGAGCTCAGTGGGGAGTGACATGTCTATCCCAGCCAGAGCTCCCCGCACTGCCCGTCATCTTTATATCCCCCCCGAGTTGGCCTTTTCAGAAATCCGGTGTAATGTCAAAATATCCCGCCAGCCGAGGATCACGGAGGGATTTGCGGTTTTTACTGCACCTCAAGTGGGTTGACAGATTAAGCGACGTCTATTCTTTGTCATCTGATTTGAAGTTGGAGAAAAAAGGAAATCCACCACTCAAATGACTGTATTGTATCATAGCCCAATCCTTTTGACACAAGGTGCTGGCTCGTCTGGAGGTTGGGAAATGCCCAAAATGCCCTTTTTCATTTTTGGTGTGTAACAGAAAAGCTGTATGTGTGTGTGAGAGAGAAAATGTATACATAAAAAGAGACAGAAAATGAGTGTGATAGTGTCCGTGGGTCCCATTGTGTGTGTGAACGTAGAAATAAAGAGGAAGAGGCTGGTGTGTGTGTGTGTGTGTGGTGTTAAGGCAGTAAAGCTGCCTTTATCAGCCTCTGCAGTAGCTGCAGACTGACTGGGGAGGTGGCATGCAGCTGTATTGTGAATTAATCAGAGAGGAGATGTTTCCTCGGGGGCTTTCTCGGCGAGGGAGACAATACCGCAGCCGACTCGTCTCCATTTTTAATTGCCGACATCTCCCGCATTAGTTTGCTTTTTTACTGCTCGACGCCGTTACCTTCACGCGCCCTTCCAGAGGCAAGACGAATAGGGTTTCAAGCAGCAGGCCCCGTTTATTCCATACTTGGAAACCCGAAATACGCCAGTGCCGGTTTTTAGTACAAAGTTTTGAGCGAGCTGTTCCTCAAATTGCAGTCCATCTTAAGGAACTTCACCGTCGCTGTCAAATACGTTTTCTTTCCAGCGCCTGACAGACTGGAGATAAAAGTCGAAGTAAATATCAAGAGAAAAAACGGCGTCGGCGCAATTACTTGTTATTTACTTGAATCCAAACCTATTCAAAATCTAAATTCTTGTGGTGTGTTCTCGAGATTTTCCTCTGAGGTTGTGCACGGGGTTGCGTTCGAACTCAGGATGCAAGTAAATATAAATTAATTGCAGTGACGTTTTGAGAAAACATATCGCCACCTTTTCGAGAGACTGACTCCCTTTACTTTCCCAGTTGTCTTTTTTTGAAAACAGTGTTTGTGGTCTTCTGGTCCTCTCTTTAACACAAAGGTCGGAGGGGGGACCGGGTGTTTCTGACACCCGGTCGCGGAAAAGGAAATGACTCCGGGCGAGGTCACGACACGGCAAAGAGAGAGAGAGTGAGAGAACCACTACAGACATGGTAAACTGTACCCCCCCTCCCTCAGTCTCCTCGCTAGCGCATCAAAGGCAAGCAGATAAAACAACAATCAGAAAATGACATTTGGAGGCTGTGATCTTGTGACACGCGCCGGTTTGGGTTTCCGTCAGACTCTGTCTCAGAGATAGAAAAAAAACAAAAAAAACAGGATGCTGAATGCCAATAAATGATACAGATCTACATGGAAACAGCTTGGACAGATTGTCTTTTACCTCACTTCCTGTATCTTGAAGGCTATGGATGCCCCAGCTAGTTCTATCAGGCATCATGTTTTATTGTAAGTCCACTGTGAAATATTGATTTCCTGATGGCGTGGGTGTTAATGTGCATGTTCTCGACATGATCTAAGTGGTTGGTTGCATGTATGTTGTGTGGTTTTGTGTGCGAACAGCTGAGGCAGAGGTGAAGGTTCACACTTTGCCTCTTGTTTGTGCAGCTTTAGGTTTAGTGTCTTTATAGTGCAAATGTTCTGCCATTGAGCCTATTGTACTGCAATATGCGCCCGCCAAGACCTGTCGTCCACTGTTTACCGCTCGGTGAATGCCACAGCGGCCATCACGGACGTGGGAGTGAAACACAATGAGCAGATAATATGTTTTGAATGGTAAAAGACCTGAAGGACCATTGGGAAGCGGAGGTGACGGACACCATTATTAACTAGAAAAGGAAAGACCTTCATATTGCTTTCATGTCTGCTTCACTTCATTGCAGTTCTTATTTTAAATTAGTTTAATTATTGACAGTATTAATTGTAATAGGCCTTTATTGTCATTTAAAGGTGCCATATGTAGCAGTGATTTTAGACATTACTATAATTGTGAACAAATAAGACCATCAGTGAGATGCCACATCGTTGCCACCAGGTTGGATGTGTTGGGAAATGTGACGTATTGATTTACAGAACAAAACAGGAAGAGGGCGCTGTTCTTCCAGCGCTAATGGAGCTAAAGCTAAAGAGTTTCTGGCAACGACAATGGAAGATGGAAATAAAGCACTTCCAACGTGTTGATCCTCTTCAGTAAAGATGCCAGGTAGGGCGAGGAGATACAGGAAGCAACTGGGGTTTATGGGAAATGTAGTCTTAATTTGGAGAAACATTAGCACGAACTACTGGTTTGAGATAGAGGCTACCAGTCGTCTCCACCATGGTCTCATTTGTTTACAGTACTTATACCAAGGTATCAGAATTGATTTTACAGTGGTTAAAAATATGGCATGTAGCACCTACAGGGATCAGGGAGCCCATTAGGAATTTTGATTACACTTATTCAAATTTACTAAAACATACTCACCCCTTCCCGTGAGTTTCACAGCGCCTTTGGGTTCCTCATTATAAATCCCCCGAAGGGCGGCACGGAAATAGCCTCCGATTCTAATTTGTCATGATTTCATTCCGGCAGTAATGGTTTTTGACTGCGGGTGCATCAGGTCAGAGGCAAAGCTCTGACAATCAACCGTGAAGTGCTTTCAGACGCCGCGGCAGGCTGAGCAAGAGTGGCAAAAACAATATTTTATGAAGCCTAATTTTTCATAATGAGACCTGAATCATCGTTTAGAAACGTTTTGGAGCCGTCGTCAAATCCAGTGTTGCTCGTGTCTTCTGAGAAGTTGAAGCTCTTCATTCCTAACTCATATGCTCTCCTTTGATGCCACACAAGTTACCGTAGTTAGCTAATTAAGAGTTTGCATCATGCCAGTGCAGGAGATTTGTCTCAGTTGACGGAACTGTTTGGTTACAAATTGCTGTTTTGTCCCCGCCAGACTGCCGTCCTTGTTAGTCAACGCACCAAAAAGACACTTAATCATTCCTGCGGCTTGGTTGTACCACTCAACTTACGCTGAATATGTTCCCACTTGTTTTTCCTTACAGCGCCCCAACGTTTTTTTAATGCATTTTTAAGTTTTTGGGGTTTTTTTGGGGGGTGAAAGCTGCTTTTTTTTTCCTTTTTTTAAAAAAAACAAAAACCTGTTTCCCCTTATTCCCTCTACTTTTCTCCTGTTGTCAACACTAGGGGCCAACTCAAACAGACAAGGCGCAGATTTCAACAGTAATGATGGTGGCGATGATGAAGGTATTTTTTATGTCTTTTTTCCCTTTTTGACAAAAAAAAAGCCTGACACTCGTGCATGACAGACAACCTCTAGACCTTTTTTTTAAATTGATTTCTTTTGACCCCCCCTTCCTCTCCCTCTCTTTTTTATCCCCCTTTTGAAGTGCATATGAATGCACACACCTCTTAGCTCTTCATTTTTTGTATCAACCTCTTTCCTCTTTGGAGCTCTAGATCATGTAGACATAAACCATAGGGTCTCGTCTGAGGCGAAAGGGCACCTCTAAACAGGAATGAGGATAATCACCACTTACCAGAAATGTTCCCTTTTATCACCCGTTTCTTCCAAGTCAAATGCAATCCAAATTAAACTGTGCATGTGATTTTTGCCTCCTCTGATGAATTCAATTCTTAAAAAGTCATGCCTCCCCCTTTTTACGTTCCCCTTTTTTCTTCCTCCATTGCTCGGTGAAGCATGAGCACTAACCCATGTTGTTTTGACAGTGGAAATGTGTTCATTGGTGGCTATGTGAAAAAATCTCTGCCACATATTTCCTTTTTTTCTAATATTAACACCTCGCTTTTGTGCATGGTAATAACCAAATGGTGTTTTTTTTGTTTTTTTTAGTCTTTTTTAATCTGTGGGGGTGGTAGATAGAAGGGACTTGGGGGTGGGTGAGGAATCCATTGAAGATGTTTCGGTGAAAGGGCACCATTTGTCTTCTGGGAAAAGACAGGCAAGTGCCAGAAAAAGCACTGACATTTCTGAATTACATTATCGTGGGCAGTTTTTCAGTTGTGAAGGATGCTGCGCTAGAAAGTGATAATTGACATCCTTACATTCTTTTTACATGTGCTGGCTTTTTCCAGGCATTTCCTTTGATGCTGTAGGAATGGATGTAGAGGAAACAATCATTTAAATTCTGTGAAATTTGCTTCACCTGGGGTCAGACTGCCTCCTTTAAACATTTTTAAAGGTGCTTCAGTTAGCATTTTAACATCAATAAGTCATAAGTGAACATCACTGAGAAAATGAGCAGCCTCTACCCGCCTCTACACTGCATTTTCCATTGTGTGCCACCGGGTCAAATTTGGCAGGAAATCTGATGTATTGCTTTACGGCACAAAACAGGAAGAGGGCGCTGTTCTTCCAGCGCTAACTGAGCTAAAGCTTTCAGAGCTTCTTGCAACGGCAGATGGTTCAAGGAGAGAAAGGCTGATAGAAAAATTAATTCCAACATGTTTATCCTCTTCAGTAAAGACAGGACAGGGTAGCAGGAGGTACAGAAAAGCATTGGGGGATTGTGGGAAATGGGGTCTTCATTTTGAAAAACACCGACAGTGTCACTGGTGAGATAGAGGCTACAAATCGTCCCCACCATGGTCTCATTTGAGTACCGTAATTACACCAAGGTAGCACTATTCATTTGACGATTATATCATGATGTTTAAAAATGCTAAGAAGAGCACCTTTAAAGACCACACTGTGAATCACATCTTCTGTCTAACCTGAACTTTTATCTTCACAGGAGAAGGATCCTTGAACCGGTCATAAAAAGAGATACCTCCTATTTTCTCAAGGAAACTGTAGCCTTTTGATTTCCAAAGACATGCTGTCTTTCTACACCGACATGTTTTATAGTTGGAATATTCCTGTTCTAAATGGCCGCATTTCATTCAGGGGCTTTCATAACAGAGGTTAGGAAATACCTGTCATCTATTGGATTTGCACCTGACAGATGTGGCGTGGTTTACCTCTTAATGAGAAGGGCCAGATCATGGGAGATGGTACACCGGTAGTTAAAATAGATTACCAAAACACGCCATCTGCCCACAACTGGTGCGGGGGAAAAGCCAGTATGTGCCTCGGCGGTACAAGAAAGAAAACCCTGCACCTTTTTGTACGTCCTCGTCTACAGGCCGAACAGTGCAGTCTCATTGTTAGGGTAAAATGGATTTCCCAGTAATAGATATACGAGCGAAAGAACTGAATGTGATTATGGGCCTCTGTTGTACCGCACTGGAACTATTGTTGCCAAAAGAGGCCGGCGGTTTGCGCGCTCGAAGAACATTTTGGACACTGGAGCTAGGGTGGTGAGATCGTAGAATGCCTGGATAAACTGTGTCCTCAGGCACTACCTAGGCCCGCCTGTGTTTTCAGGAGAGCGTGCACGATCGATGCAGTCTGACTCTTTGAACATCTGCAGTGGCAATGAATTACACCCCCCCCCCCCCCCCCCCCCCAACACACACCGTTCCCCTGTGGTTCCACCTATACCTCAGTGCCTGCTGCAGAGCTGCCTCACATTGCCTCACAGCACTGCAGACAGAACCCCTCTCCGAACCTTATGCGCTTTTCACTCCGAAACGCTCAAGAAGTCTTTTCTTTTTTGAGAGGTTTTGTCAAAAGTGCTTGCCTGGAGAACGCTATTTGAATCAAACGTACCCTAAATTTTAAGTATTCAATTACTCCTCCAGAATAAGGACGTTTGGAGGGTATTACTTCTTTCCATTGCCTTTTTAAAGATTTCACTGTAATTACTTTTCTCTTCTGCAAAGAGACACCGTGGCTAAGTGCATTGTGGCTTGTTCAAAGCGGAGGAGCTGCGTGGAAGTGGGGGGTTTTTTTCTTTGTTTTTTTTTGTCGAATAGTTTGACAATATACTCAACACACTGTTTTAGAGCAGTTATTTAGCTGTTCCTGACAGGTTCATGGTTAGCTGTGGGCCAAATAAAGACTTTTTTGTGCCTCTGCAGAGAGCGGCTGGCTGGAGTTGGCATATCACTGTATTGTATTGTAACTGTATTGAACAGGAAGTAGGCTCCTGTCTGAGAAGGGGGTGGTGGGGGGTGGATAGTGGTGATGGTGGCGTTGGCGGTGGTGGGTGGGTGGGGTGATGAGGGACACATATTACAACACCCCGCACCTCCATTAGCTGCCATTTACATTCCACCCACTAACAGTCGAAAATGCTGAAAGCAATGGAAAATTCAGATGGAACCCCCCCCCCCCCCACAACACACACACACACACTCATCCCCCCCACCCCCCACCACCCATATAAAGATGAGTAATGTGCGCAACGCTGTGCAGCCACTAGAGGAATATATTATCCCCCAGCCGGTGTGGCAGTGATGAATGTCCGGGACAAACTCACTGCAGAGTCACCCAGGCAGCTCCAGAGGCCCTAGAGAGCAGAGAGAGAGAGAGCGAGAGAGAGAGAGAGAGAGAGAGAGAGAGAGAAGAGCACTTGAAGCAGTTTGATTTCTTTGGTTTTAAGTGCACTCTGCGCTGACAGGATTGGGCCACGGTACTCCGAGACCACCCTCTTCTTCCCTCGCCGTAAAGCACGGCTGTAAATCTGCTGGATCAAAGTGGCCCTGAGTGACCCCACCCACCCACCCACCCCCTTTTCTTTTTTTTTTTACTCCGCGATGGCAGCACTACACCAAAAGAGATGGGTTGTAATAGTCAATTTGCCTGTTTGTTTGATGGAGAGCCAGCCAAACAGTTGAGTCTCAGAGTCCTGCGGAGACCATCAGATGGGCATCTGCTTGAGACCTGGACAACTTTATGGCAGCGCTCTTTGTTTTACGTGCATCTGGAGTTCTTTCCACTTCAAGGTTGTTTCCACCGCCCACCGGGCCTCTCCTAATGAGGAACCCAATGATAAACCTATCGACGCAATCAGATCCTCCCTATTTCTGCCTCTGCGTTTAACTCAATCTGCCCAGGGTCGTTGGCATTGACCTCCCTCGGCTCTTCCTCCGGCCTCGTCCCCCGCTGCACCGGCTAGCTTGTTGTTAGGGGCAGGTGAGGAGTTGTGAAATAGATGCAGACACATTAGCGAGCGCTAGGCACCCACTCAGAGCACAGCGGAGATTAATAACCTGTCACTGTGGGTTGCTTTCCACTCCTTCTTTTCTCACTGTTTTCTTTTGCAGAGGAGGAGAATGATACACTCCCCTTGCCTAGCAGTAGTGCAGCCTGCCTCTCTGCCTGGCTGGCTAGCTGTGTTGGCTCCTACCAAGGAGATGAATAGAGAGCCAGGCTTTCCAGTTTCCCAGCACCGCACATCTTGCCACAGTTAAAAGCAAATGCAAAGGGCACAGGTACTCCACTTAAAAGCAATTACACAGGGCAGACGGGAGCTGTGCCGCTGTTTTTCCCCCCACTGCTCCATTGCCGGCGTCTCCATGACAGCGTTTAAAATGCACGATCGCGTGATTTCGACTAACATTCATACGCCTTTGAATCTCGCACGCAGCACACAAGCCGGCCAGCTCCCCTTCTCGAGTCGGCATTCTTCACAGCGGACGCTCTCATCCTGAATGACATTTGAGAGACTTCCAAGGCGCCCGGTCGGCCGGGGCCATGGATAATGGGGTTTCGTTCAGCTGTTGATTCCAGTGCGGCCGAAGCCGCTGTAGCGCGGGGAGATCTGAGAGATGCCGGGGCCGCGCGAGGACAACGATATGATACGTTCTGGAGTTGAAAGGAGTAAAAAGGAGCAGGGGAAAAAATATGTCCAGAAGCATTGATTGTGCCTGTTTGCAAGTCCCGAGGTGTAATAGCGGATGCCGAGCTTAGCTTTCCCCCCCCCCCCCCAGACCCATAGGATTTCATCTAAAAGTCAATTGAGAAAGGGCCCGATGATGAAGATGCAGCTGGCTGACTTCTGTATCTCCCCGTTCCATCTTCTCTCATGCTAAAGGTCCCACTCTTAATTTATAATCACCACCTACACATGTACTAATCACCCTGCTTAATCACAACTGGAGAGCCTCGCAAACATTACTCCAAGAACAAACGAAGCAGGGGAGGGCGGGGGAAAGATGTGGAGATTGCAGGCGGGGTTGAAGCCGTGGGGGGATTCTCGGCAGATTTTGCAAAAAGGAAACCATATCTGCAAAACCAAGAGCCGGTTTCTTTTCCATTTCCACTACGCCCTCCATATGTACTGTATACATGACACATGTTGTGTACTGGGCCCCCAAGGCAGGTGTTATTTGCTTATCTATCAGGGGATGCAAATCATGAACAAATTGATTTGTTGCGAGGTGAGACGACTAAAAAGGTCAATCTAATCCCCCCACCCCCCCATTGCTCAGACGTTGATCTAAGTGTTTTACATTTGCCTGATTATTAAAATGTCAAGGACGCCACATGGATGAATGTAGAGGATCATAATAGAGTATAATAATAGCGGTGTTGCTCTTAGCTTGTTTTGGCTGTGTGCTGTCTAGGGCCCCAGCCTCAGTTTGACACCAGATCTATGGGTTCTACCTGAAGCCGTAGATCCAGGAAACATTTCGATGTTGGATAAATGTTGATATGACTGCCTGAACCGCCGCTAAACGTGTGTAAATATAGCATCAGAATGGAAGTCGAGTTGCCTTTGCTGCCGCCTTCGTGAAACCGGAGACCTGTCACCTGAACATCTAAACATTTCTCTGCCGTTTACCACGAACCACCGTGCCATAATACACATAATGATCTGACATTTGTTTTCTCTCCTGGGTCGATGTTGGAGTCGAACCACCTTCCTGCATGTCGCCGTCCATCAAAAGAAATGCTCGCCGGATACGAGAGCCAGCGACAGGTGGGTCCACCGCTCATATAGGAGTCTGACGCGTGCGCATCCTCTTTGCAGACATCCACGACGAGAACGGGCTGAAGCCGGTGATGGTTTACATCCACGGAGGGTCCTACATGGAGGGAACCGGCAACATGATTGACGGCAGCATCCTGGCAAGCTACGGGAACGTCATCGTCATCACGATCAACTACCGACTCGGAGTTCTTGGTGAGTTTTTTTTTTTTACTGACTAGCAGGCTGGTTTACCCTTTGCATGGGTTTCTATAATGTACACTGTTTGAACAAGAGGTGCATATGCAAGGAGGCAGACGGTGAAAGTCGCCTTAAGCCACTTTGGATTGCATTTTTGGATCGTGCCACGAGAGCAGTAAACCCGGTAGACCTCTCCCGCCGCGCATTTATGGATTGCCTCAGGCTTTTAATCAAGATGGGCTTACTCACCGCGTGCGTATGTCATGTAAGAGTTGCAATGCTGGATTTCTAACGTCTTACTGATAAAGCAAAGTCACATTTCCCTGATTGCGTGTAGGTTGTTTTTTTTTCCTGATGCATTATGTCTGCCAAATCAGTTTGTTATGGTAAGCGGTTGTTTGCATTTTTCCCTTCCTTAGATGTCGATAAATAAATCCATCCATGTCCATAAATTGAATGAAGGCTATCCGTCCCACAGCATCAAACCTCGCAATCCTACACTGGGAGAAAATTGATATAATCGGGCTTTTGACGTGCAGATCTACACCGGTGCGCTTTTATTTTGTCGCACCTGTAAGACGAAAGGCGTGTCAAGCGTCACCTATCTTTTCTGACTTGGCCGTGGCCATTTTCTGTCAGCGCATTTCCTCTCATCCGCTCAAGTTGAACCCAACATGTTCTGTGGAAATGGCGGCTGACGAGTGATGAAAGGATACGCTTTGCCTCTTTCTCAGATATTGCATTTCACGTTGTTTGTGACTTCTAAATAAGCTGGAAAAGAAATGTTTGAGGCAGCGGTCTAGTCTATATGATGGTTCACCCTCATAAAATATATTTGCTCTTGCACTATTCCATTTACATGTACATGTACGTGTAAATACACGTTTTAATAGAATAAAAGAGCAGTGGTGACAATGACAGTGACTGGGGTGGTGATGACAACCACGCATTCTTGAATGGCATATCCTATACACTTTTAGAGCATAATAATGAAGTTTGACGTTTAGATAAATACGTTTTCCATGTTAACCGAATGGTCTCCGCGTGGGTAAAGAATCAGGGGTAAATGCCAGGGCCAAAACAGCCTCAATAACTTTGTCCATATGCTGGGAGTAATGCAAAAAACGATACACATTTATTTTCGCACCAACGTCTGAATAAAACATTTCTTTGCACTGATCTCAGCATATCGACACACCATTTATCCCTTGACTACATGGGCTGCTTTACCCATAATCCTTTTCCCATGCAAAGCCTATTCAGTTAGCTTGGATGTCTATATTCAGAAATGTTATTCTCTCTTTGTAAAACGTCTTTCTCTCCATTAATGTAAAAGCATTCGACATTCAACAACCTTGCACTTTGTTTTTTTTTGCTATTTTCAAAATCTTTGTCTATCCATTACATTTTTTGTTTTACTGTGGTTAGCTACTATGGCAACCGATCCCTCGTGTTCGTACAAAGAAAAAATGTCAGCTTTCACAGTACCACTTGAAACACCCTTGCAGTATACCATTCAAAAAGGTGCACAGCATTAGTCTGTTCAATGTTCAATGTCTCCAGCCATGAATTTGATGTAGTTGCCATGTGGTTTATGCACTGTTTGCATGTACGTCATGGTCTCATACCACCGAAGCGAAGGCACAGTACGTTCCTATTCGTATGCTACTACCGCCGCCGCTCTGCTCTGCTCTGCTTACCATTTGTTATAAGGCCGAGCTGTCTGCACCAGTCGCTATATTTAGTTGCCTGAGAGCCGGGGGGAAAAGGTGTTCTGGAAAAGTGTGCACTGCGGAAAGGAAAAGAGAAATGAGGAGAGAGAGCAAGCGAGGGAGAGCGATAGAGAATGCAGATGAGAATACAGATGGAGACAACAGAGAGCGCCGAGTGCAAATACAGTGAGATTAAAAGAAGAGAGAAAGAGAGGGAGAAGTGAAAATGTGAAAAATTGAGTTTTATGTAAAAATACATCCGTCTAATCACGCAAAATCACAAAATGGGGTCCTATACCCTTTAATTGAGAAGCTGTAGATTCACCCTGTTTGCCCAAAGGAAATTCTGGTGTCAGGTATGGTCACTTACGCCTACAGGAAGTGACTTAAGATTGAAATACAAAGTGTCTCAAAAACAGCAGCAGCTAGCGCTCCGTCCAAAGAAAACTGGATTCGACAACATTAGACTTTTTGCCTTTCTCGTGCCTTCTGCATCCTTTGGTGTACAAAGGATGCAGAAGGCACGATCACAGACCAAAATTGTTCCCGTGTGTTTTTTCCTCCATCTAACAAAATTACTTCAATTTTTGTGGATTGTTTTCCTGTCACTGACTTTCCAAACGGTAAAACAACACGTTGAAAAGAAAGTAGAAATGAAAGTAGCCCAGTGAAAGTAACTTAGCTAGCTGCCCCATAATGAACAGAGATGGCGCTCTTCTTATCTCAAACCATAAATTGATTCCACAAGGAAGTTGTCAGGCTATACATTAGTCTACTTGTCATTTATTAGGCACGTTTTTCCCACGATAATTTCCTTGGGCAGTGGCAAAACAACAAGACACACCGAGGACAAAACGAGGACACACCGCCAGGGGAAACACAATTTTATGGGGGAACAAATTTCGCCACAACACTGGCCAAAATCCAACATCAAATTACGTGATTTTCCGAGTATTAAAGATGAAATTTTTCAAAGTCACCTCTCTCGCCGTCTTGTGTTAAGTGAGGACAAGCTTCTGCAGGTCGAGAGACATTCAGCGCTGCCTTCCCCCATGGGGCCGTTAAGGACTAGTGTGTGAATGGAGTGAGAGAAGTCGTCGAATGCTCATCACCCTTCGGCACTTTAACCTCGCACATCTGTCAGCGGCTGCTTCGCTTGCACTTGTTTCATGCACACTCTCCATTGGTACATTTAAAGATGCAGGACTAACAGGTGTCTGTGTGCAGCATTCCAATTGGCTGCAGAGATTTAGTGGAGGGTAAATGCACCGAAACCCTATTTACCCACTTTTTTATTAGCAGAATAGTTTACTGAGGGCTGACATAAACGTTCATCAAATAAATTGGAAGTATACAATAATAAAGGTGCTGAAAATATACATATTTTTTACATTAGTGGATGTTTACCTTATGTGATCACCGACTGAAGGTTGTGGTTGACTCACTGCATTCATGATTCAGTGTTAAATGAATCACAAAGACTAATGGAAATTGATGGCCCGAACATTTCAAGGCAAGGAACGTAGAAGTGAATTAAAGGGTCCGGTTTTTTTTAATGCCATGCTCAACAAGCTGTTGCATTCAGAACACAGAAAATGACGGGTTAAGGTCATCAAATGTAAGCCTCAAAAAAGAAGATTGGCTCTTTCCATTAAATTGGCTCATGACTCAGAGCTGTGTATAAAGAATCAATTTGACACCAGAAAGGGTTGTTATATAATTAACTGTGAGATGGATAATAGAGGCTCTGGCATCAGAAGTGGCTTGTTGGTAACCAGTGATGTAGTGGTAGATAAAAAAAAGTGGGCAAACTACTGTACGACCTGTAGTCGGTGACCGTCATGAGGCAAAACAACCACCGACATGAACACAAAACGATTATATTTCCAGAAAAGCTTTAAAACATTTTAGTCAATGTTCATTTTGCTACTCTCTGATATAACACAATAGTGATTCAACCTCTACCCAGTTCATGAATGCTTTTACATTTGCGGTGTCGGGTTGGAAATCCAGGAACAACCTAGCGCCTCCGTGGAAGCAATGATGGCTTGTTTGCAATAAAAAGAAGAACTGAGTAGTCATGACCAAAATAAGTCAACAAAATAAAAAAATAAATATCACAGATTGCCACTTTAATTTATGCTTTTCCCCTTTAAAGACCCTATCCTTTACAACAGTTTCATTGAATTTGCATAATTAAAGTGGCAATCGTCAAGTTCCTTGTTGTTGTTTTTTTACCTCACTTAATAAATGACATGTAGACTAATGTGACAGCTTCCCTATAGAATCAATGGACACTTGTGGCTTAAGATAATAAGAGTCATCTCCGTTCATTATGAGGCAGCTAGGTATGTCACCTTCAGCGGGTTACTTTCATTCTTTGTAACCCCATGAAATATTTTCAACACGTTGTTTTACCAGTTGAAAGGCCAGTGATAGGAAATCAATCCACAAAAAAATGATCCACATGATTTTGTTATTTTCTTCCCTGACGTGACTTGAGATGAAAACACAACACCAGGGGAAATGTTTTTTTTTTGGTATTTTATTTTTTGTAGGGGGAAAAACATTTGGCACAAAACTGGGAAAATGGTGACCAGACACTGGATGTTTAGCACAGCAAATGTAAAAGCTTTCATGAAGTGGGTATAGGCTGACTCACTACTGTATCAATCAGTGATAAAGAGAGCAGCAAAGCGAGGAGGTGCCAGGACTGGACTTGCTTTCGTAACACTGGGCGCCATCTGCCTTCAGAAGTGCTGTCACATGGGCCGGGGGTGACGGTGAGCTTCATTACACTGGGCTGGAGATCTGTCAGAGGCACATGGCGCTCTCCATTTTCTCTCTTTCTAACCCCCGCTGCCTATTATGGCCCAGGCGTGAGGCCACTGATGGCTGCCTGATATTTTGCGCCGATATTCAGTGTCTTTAAACTCTTCCATCTTCGTGCCTTCATGTCCTCCAGAATTGTATCGTTTTCAGCCTTTGAAAGAACATTTAGAACATCATGTGACACTAAAACCCATAATAATGAGATTTATTTTAGGCAGGGTGATACATCACTGATAAATTCTTCATTACACAAAGAATTAACTTGCAAAAATATAACTGAACAATTAAATGCATAAAGGAAATGTGCAGCTGTAGACAGATATCGGACTGGCCGATATAAAAGCCCAGTATTGCATATTGTGTTTATTATATAATACTCCAATTATAATCTTGAAGTAGCGCTCATAAGGCATTATAAGGCATCGTAAGAGCATTATAAGAACATTGTGAGCACATGATAATTGTGAGGGGTTAAACACTTTATGTAACTCTAGTTAATAACGTGATGGAATGGAATTGTCTGATGTTTGATGATTATATCTTTATTATTATTCCATCTATGCTTTTAATGGACTTAACACCTGCTTGTAATGCATCACGATGGACTTTTAAATGAACCGTCATCTTCCTAATATAAATTTATAGTGGGCATTATAATAAGTGGTGTCAGATTGAAGGTGTGAGGGTCATACATAAATTCATTCTGGTTGGTATTCCTGGTTGTTTTCCTCAAGTTTTACCTTTTACCGCCACTTGAACCCCTCCTTGTTCCCATCATGCACCTCAGTCAGACTCTGCTGAACGTCTTTCTCGGGGTGCCCTCTTAATACTCCGTTGTAATAATGATCTAGCTGTGTTCAAGCACTCTGTGATATAACAGATGCATTTAAAAGCATTTTTTTTTTGCTTTTCACAACCCCTGGGCTTACGGGGAAGCGTCGCGGCGCCGAGATTATTCCAGCTGATTGATGAACAGCATTCCGACGGAGCGCCGGGCCCGTCTTATTTGCGAGAGTGATTTTTCCGTTTCTTGGATCACTGACTCGTATTAATTGATCATTGTTGTGCCATGAAAATAACGCCACCAGAAAGTTGCTTCTTTTATTTCGACTCTACTATCCCATGTTCTATTCACCTATATTCTGTCCTATTCTATTCTCCCATATTCTATTCCATTCACCTCCGTTCTGTTCTAGTCTACTATCCCATGTTCTGTTCTATTCTATTCACCTCTGCTCTGCTCTGTTCTGCCTAGCAGCCTGAGGGCAGGTAGTCAGGCTCCCAGCACCCTCCTTCTTGTCCATGACTCCTCCATCTATCTGAGGACGGTCGTAGCCGGGGGGGAGGTCATCTCTAAATTCCCTCCCCCGGCGGCAGAATGGCGGGCGGGCGACGAGAGAAGCCCGCCGTCCCGCTAGCCGTCTCACGACAGCGACGGCACATATCACCGCTCTCGTTCTTGAGTCTTGCGGGGTTGAGGTGATGCCTTCTGACGTGGCACAGAACTGCAGCTGCAGCTCGCCTACCCAGCAGCTCAGATGCCACTGGGAGAAAAAAAAAAACCCTGCGAAAAAACATGCATTTCCTCTTGGCCGGCGACACGCGACGTGGGTGAGGGGAGGAGGGTGAATGGAGTCATCTGTCGCTTTGGCAAAACAGTCATTACCATGACAAATGGTGCTCTCTATGTGCTTCTGACAATGTGTGCTACTTTCATGGCACCAACTAATCAGAGGAGTTCATTACATCAGCCCTCCTCCTCCTTTGCAGCTCTGATTCAGGTTATCAGGTTAAAATGTCACTTCTGTGAAATCAGACACCTATTGCATTGCAAAAGCAGTTTTTTACATTTGTTTTTATCTCTTATTCGCCTCTATTTGCTTGTAGAACTCTGAAAGTTTTTCGTTATGTAAGCCTAGCCTCCGTTTTCAAGCCAAACCTTGCTTTCAAAGGTCATAGTTGTCACAGGGCCTTCGGTGAGCCTTCATTATAATTCCAAACAAAACCTGAAATATATTGATATGCATGTTGAAATGGTGCATTCTCTCCCCGCCTTGTCCAAGGTCTGAGCTGTGTTGGTTAGCAACAAAAGACTCATTGTCGGCCTGAAAAAGCATTTATTCGCTTTTGAGACGCTCTTAATACCGACTCCGCTAGTTACAACGGAGACGCAAAAACGCAACAGATGTACTGGAGTGATTTGAGTGGGGTTGAGAAAGAAAAAAAAAAGCCCAGATGGTTTTTGTCCTGGCGATGGAGACGTCACTGCCGGCCTCAACCTGCACGCCGAGGCACGATGGCTGATAAAATGGCGGAAAGTGGGGTGTGTTGACAACGGTTTTTGGTCAGCGGCTGAATAAATCTCCATGAGCCGAGGCTACGTTTCTAAATCTCTCCGGTGACAGATGATGGCTGCACCCCCGCCCACCCCCCACCCCGTTTCCCCAGCTAATGTGTTGGTTGTGACATACTTTTGTTTGAGTAAATACGATAACGCAATAGATAGTGAAAATAAATCCATTGAATTGAGATGGCTGCTGATTTCGACCCAGCAGTCCGGCGGATAATGAAAGGGACCAGCAAATAGCCCTGGCCAAATGGACACTTAAACAAAACAACAACAAATAAAACAGAGATGGCTAAGAGGAGCAGCGTCGTGGCAAAGTAGTCTCTTTTAATCTCCGACAGCAATTAGTTATTTTGAAGCTTACTGCACCGGCGTCGGTACCGGGGGTTCCAGCCGGCAGCCCAACAGTCACACGGCTAGTAGCTACGGAGCTTTACATGTCATGTAGTGAAGGCTTTCATTCAAATGGCTTGTTGCATCATGGATGTATACATTTATAGCATGGGTGGCTAAGGTCAGTGTTAATGCCTTGCTCTAGGGAATGGAACCCCTAACTCTGGGCATGTTAGTGCCTTGCTCTAGGGAATGGAACCCCTAACCCGGGCCTTGTTAGCGCCTTGCTGTAGGGAATGGAACCCCTAACCTGGGCCATGTTAGCACCTTGCTCTAGGGAATGGAACCCCTAACCCGGGCCGTGTTAACACCTTGCTCTAGGGAATGGAACCCCTAACCCGGGCCGTGTTAACACCTTGCTCTAGGGAATGGAACCCCTAACCCGGGCCGTGTTAACACCTTGCTCTAGGGAATGGAACCCCTAACCCGGGCCGTGTTAACACCTTGCTGTAGGGAATGGAACCCCTAACCCGGGCCGTGTTAACACCTTGCTCTAGGGAATGGAACCCCTAACCCGGGCCGTGTTAACACCTTGCTGTAGGGTATAAAACCCCCAACCCGGGCTTTGTTAGTACCTTGCTGTAGGGTATAAAACCCCCAACCCGGGCTTTGTTAGTACCTTGCTGTAGGGTATAAAACCCCCAACCCGGGCTTTGTTAGTGCCTTGCTGTAGGGTATAAAACCCCCAACCTGGGCTTTGTTAGTGCCTTGCTGTAGGGTATAAAACCCCCAACCTGGGCTTTGTTAGTGCCTTGCTGTAGGGTATAAAACCCCCAACCCGGGCTTTGCTAGTGCCTTGCTGTAGGGTATAAAACCCCCAACCCGGGCTTTGTTAGTGCCTTGCTGTAGGGTATAAAACCCCCAACCTGGGCTTTGTTAGTGCCTTGCTGTAGGGTATAAAACCCCCAACCTGGGCTTTGTTAGTGCCTTGCTCTGCCCATTGAGCTCCACAGGATCTCAAATAAATCCATACAAGATGTTCTACAATTCTGACCTACATCTATCAAAACCGCACCAGAAAAAAACCCATGCAGCTTATGTCTGATTGAATTTTCCTGTAGCTTGATATTCTCGTTTTGTATTTCCTCTTTGTGTATCTTTCTTCTCTCCGCGTAGCTTCACAGTCCTATTGAACGGCGCAGTGCAAACCGCTTGCTCGCCATTCTCCAGCAATAATCCGTATGGAGAACTTCTTTATACCCTGAAATGTAAACCATATATACTATTCAATAACCTATATAATTACATGCTGTGTAGCCAACACTTCAAAATATTGATCAGTGTGGCTCGCACCAGTCATGCAAATGCAAAGCCGTGCAACTTAGCACTGCTTTGATTTCATTGAAATAGAGGGAGAGTGTTTTTGTTTTTTCCTGTGGTCGACCTTCATCTCCAGTCTTCAGTTATTTTTTTTTTTTTTTAAAGGTTCCAAGTGTCGCCTATTATCTACACATCAGAGCTGATGCGCCGCATTAGCATTTCATTTTCAAAGCAGATTGATCTGCATAGTTTACGATGTCACCACGCCCAGGCCCCCGGGATTTGAATAACTAAGCCGAAAATGATCATATCAAAACGGTAAACAGCGCCGCGAAAAGAGATCAATGGCTTGGCGGCTTTGTCACGGTCGACTCAGAAGACGTTCGTGTATTTGCCCAATGTGAATAAAAAAAAAAAAAATCATATTCATTCCCCCGGTGTGGCTGAAGACCGGGGGATGTCTTCACAAAAAAGCTCAGTATCTCATTCAACTCCTGCAGACAGTTACTTCCCCTACATCAAAGACGGCGGTTCCTTACACTTGCAGAACGGCATAAGCTCCCGTCAGACGATATTACTGAAGTTCTCTTATCTGCGCGCTGTCGTTCCTGCATTAGGGTGGAAGTGGTATGGAAATGAGCAGCGATAGAAAGAAAGAATATGAGGACGGACATCGCTGCTCATCGCCGTCGCTCGCAGGATTATGTGATCAGCCGCTGAACTGTGCATGTACTTATACAATGGCACAATGTACTCAAGGGAGCAAATCCACACTAAAACACTTTAACACTGTTAAAAAAGGACAGCTATTGGGGACGTACCTTGTTTTTCTGGGTCTATTTTGTTGTTTGGTGGTGTTTTTCTTATTTTTCTCATTCCAGCCAGACGTAGACGTCACAGAGATTTCTTTTTTTTTTCTTCAGAAAATGCTTCTTTGATCTAAAACGTCAACGGTAACCGTCAGGTTTTGGTGTCAGCCCCTCAGAATCAAAAGAGCAAAGGGGCTTCTTTCTAGATCGCCCTTCAGCAATCGTACAGGGAGAAATCCATCGGAGATGTTGGGGTTTCGAGGAAGGGTCGCGGCTGCAATCGTAGACACGTACAACCCACGGATGAGCAATCACACTTTTGAGCAATTTACACGCCCACCTTTGATTGAAAGCAACCAGAAATACAGTAACTAGTAGAAGTAGACGTGGCAGGAAGTAGCAAAAAAAGTAAATTGCAACACAAAATAACTCCTGGAATGCATCGAACATCATAGATGACTGAGATCTAACAGTGTGAGAGTAGCCAAGGTGGCATTTTCCTTTAAAGGGTTTCTTGTTACACTAGTTTGAACTTTGAGTATAAACCACCCATTTATCATCCATCCATAGACGCTACAGGACAGCTAATATTGTAACCCTAATTAAGGCATGATCCATTATTAGGCTCTTTCTAATTAAATGAGCTTGAATCTGATGAGGGGTTTTTTTTTCCACTGATGCATGACTCAACATTTCAGAAATATTGATCTGCAGTTAAAATCTCTTCTCGCTACTAATGAATGATGTAATGCACAATTTGAACGAGGTCACGAGGGCCGCTGTGACATTTCAAAACCTTATCAATTTGGTTAAAGGTTAGAGGACTGAGACACGCAAATCAACAAGGGATTTTTAGTTCTGGCTAAATACAAACAAACTAAAGGTGTGTCCATAAAATAATTAATTCATGACAAGTATTGATTTTAATTACATGTGTGCATGTTTATAATTATGACAAATTAAGTTATTAAGTTAAATGTGAAATTAGGTTTGAAAATAAAATAGTCCCTCATCCAGTATATCTTCCTCCTCCTCATCCTTGTCATTGTCTTAAAGGGGGGGTACCACTCACATTAAGAACTCATGGATGTTATTGCAATGGGCTAGGGGAGTGTGTCCAATTAGCTCTCTACAGAAGGCTGGACACTCCAGTCACTCACCAAGATCATAAAATCATTCATTTTCTGCTCATAAGGCATTATAAAGCATTATGAACACATTATAATTATTAGAATCAGAGCATGATACAATATACACAATGTGCCAAAGGTGTAGGGGGTTGAACACTTGATATTTAATGATATGATATTACGTTTTTATGATTATTGTATTGTAATAACTGCTTATCTATGCTTTTATTGGGCCTTTAATCCACTTGTAATGAAGCACAAGTAAAAGTAAAAGTTCAAAAGTTCTTAAAATGGGTGGTATTCCCCTTTAATCCCATTATAATCACCGTAGTACAACATTTATTTATTTTTTTTACATCAATACTGTATTGCATATGGGTCTTAAAGCGATAAGCCCAGAGTACCACCGGCAAGTTCAGACACTATTTCTCTTAAGCACCACCCAATAGGGGTCACCGCCCTCTGATGCTCAGCTGGGATTCCCTATTACCGCAATGTGCCAAATATCTATTGAGAAAGCGATGGCAGACCGGCGCCCGAGCCGGCGTGTTTACTGACCCAACGTGCGCGCTCAACTCACACCTCGTGAGCCGAGAGAAAAGATCACTCGCCAGCTTCATCCATCTGGAAAGCCCACACAAACAACTGTATCGCTGCCAGAGCTGAATCGAGGGTTTAGAAAGTTTACGTTCCACCGAGGATGCTGGGAAAAGCAGCGAGATCTGCTTTGGCTCGAGACACTCAGGAGGTTGAATCTTTAGGTTGACGTAACAACGGAGGATTCCGACGTCTAACCCGGCTACCAGGCGTCGCCCAGTGAAGTCGGTGAACCAGAGAGCGGGGCTCATTTGCATCATATCTGTGGGGTAGAGCGCTCCCCAGATGCAAAGCTGATTAAAGAGTGATGTCGCTCAACAACTTGCGGGGAGGGAGAGAGAGAGAGAGAGAGAGAGAGAGAAGAGAGAGATGGCCGACCACCAAGCGGGGCAACGCCGCTTTGATGTTCTGAAGACAAGCGTGGAGGCGTCGACTGTTTGTTCTCTTCCTAATTAACCCGTCTGAATCATAATGAATGTGCGTACGCTCTCGCCAGAGTGCTCCTCCACTCAAATTCATCAGGGTTCTGAATTCATGTAATAGCCCTGTTTCTTTCTTTCTTTTTTATACGAGCGACGCTTCTCTTTCTCTTCGCACTGTGGCCTCGAATCCATGCAGCACCAGGTGCGCCGCGTGATGAATTGTGAATATTGTGGCTATTCTCGCTCTAGATCGGTGGTTCTCCGACAGTAGCGTTGCCACGATGGCTGGATTCCATTTCGCTGTCACCTCCACAGGGTGTGTACAGTTGAAACTAGAAGGAAGGAACTAGACAGAGCTGCGATCTGGCTCTTGACGTCGGACTGCAGCAGTCAGACTGAATAACAGCCGGAAGCATTCAACAGCGCCAGATAGTCCACCGCATCTTGAACTGGATCCCAGTTCCTCGAAAAAGGTTGACGAAATTGGTGCCAAGAGCCAAACGAGGAGCTATTTTGCTTACCAACGTCAAACCCCCCCGTGCAAAAGTTGGTAGATTGTTATATTTTAAACTTAATATTGGTATTGAAGTTAAAGTTCTGGTATCGTGACCAGGGCCACTGCCAGAGGGGGCCACCAGGTAAGTTATCCTGGGCCCTGGACGTGGAGTCACAGGATAGCCCTCCAATTGTCTTCAAGTTGTGGGAAATATTATTGAATGGTATGTTATCTTATCTTTCTGGTAAGTTATTATTAAGATACATGTCTAACTGGTATAATTGCCAATTTTAGAAATTCCCAATAGGCCATCGGTCGCCTATCAATATTAAGGCTACCTGTTTTGTGAAAAAGGCTGAGAATTCCCACGTCACACCGAGGACATTTTCACCCGGCACCCTGATCGCGACAACGATACACTACAGCAGCTGATGCCCACTCCGAGGGGAGGAACCACATAGTGAAATCAGCTGCTGCGGTGTGTGGCGGGAATGAAAGCCTGGAGACTTCTCGGGCCTCTGCGGCACCCCGCTGAGAACCGCTTGCTTTAGATTACCGACGCCCCGCTGTACCCGAGCACCAGCAGAAGATATCACCCGTCACGCCACTGGAATTCATGTTAATCTCAAAAGCAGCGAGTGACAGGATGAGGTGTTAAGAGAGAAGCTATACGCCCCCCTCCCATAGTGGTAACTATGACAACGTCACTGCGTTAAGGACTAGGGCATGCCACGCTGCCAATTAAGGATCCATTATTGAAGGGCAAATCACTTTCAGCAAGTCTCTCGAGGCAAAAGCAGTAGCACAGTAAATAAAGCCTGCGCCACTGTGGCAAATATTCAGACAGGTTTTGCATATCCCAATTATAGAGCACTATGGCACATTGATTTCACACTTTTTTTGGGTGTGGGGGGGGGGGGTTACATCAAGTCATTTACAAACCTGTCAGCTTTCATGTAGGAGTCGGCGCCCGCGAGAGCCGTGGCGCTCGACAAAGAGGATTAGAAGCCGCCTCGACACGGTTATATGTTTGCTTAGTATCGATTTCCTGTGTGATGTTTTTCGGGCTTCCCACTCCTGTTGACTCGGCGCGGTAGCCGAGGTGACAGAAACCACCCGGCATAGAACAACGCACCGCAGAGTGACACTCTTTAGTCGGTGGCCCTCGGAGGCAATTTGACTCCATCATCAGCCGCTGAAGTGATCGTGCGTTGAGTAGCTTGAACTGTACATGGCCGCATTTGGTGGGAAAATTCTGGTTTCAAGCAACTACTCAGACAGTGATAATAGATCAGCATTCTTGCTCAGCATAGCCAATAAATGCGGGCTGATGTTGAGTTGAGGAGAATTTCTTGTGGCACCCTTACTCCGTACTTTACGGTGAAGGTCAAATTTCTCATCTCCCTTTTTCTGAAGTTGGCATTAACATCATAACAAGTGAAAGCATTTATTTCGCTCGAGTCAGACCATGGACGCCGTCTGGAAAAGAATAACCAGCTGTGCTGAGAATGAGAAGTGATGTTTACTTGGATGGAAATTCTTGCTATTTTTTTTAAGGTCTATCTGCCGTTAGCCACCAGACAGCCTCCATCTTTTATTCTTTCCTCGTCTCTGAGATTCCTGTTTGATCCCCTTTTTATGGTCAGCTCCATCAGTTAGCTACCCAGTCTGCTTGACAATGTCTGAAGGCGGTAACAAAGTTGCTCTTGTCCAACCCGAGCCCAAGCATGGCGAGGTTGTGCTTTACAGCCATACTTCCACGGTCAGAAGATGCATTAAAGGTCCCTGTATTTTTCTGTTTTTGTTTTTTGTTTTCAAACAAGAGGATACGAATAATATTCATCATGATGTTTTGCAAATAAATGTAGTTATTAAACCTGCTCAAACTAATTTCAACAATGTCTTCATTGAAGACCTTTGATTGTATATGTATGGAAACAGAAGAAAGTTTGAAGTCTTATCATAGAGCGCCTTTCAAATTAAAGCGCGAATAATGTAATCAAAAAGCAATTTTGTCAACAATTTTGTTACAAAGGAAGTCTACTACTAAAGTGCCTTGGGTTCTTTGAAAGGCTGTTAAATTAAAGTTATTATTTTTACTTCATGCAAAAGTGATGTCATGTATTGCAGCTCAACAATGATGGGGGAAAAAACATGCCCTCTATTGTGAGAGTGGAAGGTCTGTCGGTGTTGTTGATGAACAATAACATTCAATAGGATCATTTGAATTAAGCCAATTAAAGGTGCCATGCGTAACATTTTAAACATCATTATATCATCGTCAATGTAATTGCGATACCTTGGTTTAATTACCGTAAACAAATGAGACCATGGTGGAGATGATTGGTAGCCTCTATCTCACACCAGTGGTATTGTTAGTGCCCAATATAAAACGCAGTGTAGAGGCCGGTAGGGGCTTGCTTCATCGATAAAGACAGCGTGGTGTCCGGTTGTCCTGGCTGAATTTGGCCCTTGAAGGCCACGGCGCTATGCTGACGAGGCCTCGGCCCGCTGGGTGCTGCGTGGCTGACAGAGGGGCGGTGTTGTCAGATGGCTGGTTCACGTCCGGCTGGCGGCCCTGTGGAGGGTGACCCGCAAGACCCTGACGGATTTGATAGCGCAGCTTTCGGAGGACAGATGGTATGTGCTGAGGTGACGGGAGTGGGTTGTGCGGTGTGTGTGTGTGTGTGTGTGTGTGTAAGGGCAGCTGATGAACAAGTGGATTTAATGCCTCGTGACCCAGATCCACCCTAAGCAGTGATGTGTGCCCAGTGTTTGAGTGCTTGTGTTGTTGTAGGGTTTTCCTCTGTGTGTGTGTGTGTGTGTGTGTGTGTGTGTGCGTGCGTGCTTCAGCAGTATACTTCCCTATCCCGCTGGACGGTATGTTTACATCCCTGCATTATCTACTCTTTATCACGCAAATCCCTCTCACTTCCTGGTTCCGTATAGAAACCCGTGCGAGATGGCGAGGTGCTGGAAGTGACTACGGGGACGTTGTGACTGCTCCTCCTCCATCACTGTCACCCCCCCGGGCTGTCCCCGCCCCCGACCTGGACGAGCTGTCATTCCAACGGAGAGGTCCCCCACCCTCCCCGCCTCCCCTCCCATCCCATTACCTCCCTCTCCGTCCCGCCTGTCCTCCCCCACACTCTTCGCTACAGTCCGCGGATTTCGCCGCGCAACGGCGCTTGATACCGGTGACAGCTCCGTCACACACACCGCGCACCGCCCTGCAATATGTACTCCCATCGGCGGGCAGAGGAGTCCATGTAGCCGTGGGCGGAGGAGGCTGTGTGCAGCCGTGGGGTCGGGGCCAGAAAGCTTGTTAGCCACCCCGCAGGGTCGACCGTCACTTCCCCCCGATGCTCGATGCTCTTCCTGTTCTTTCTGCAGATCCTTCAAATGAGACACTCCTTCTTGCACACCTTCGGATGTCCCCATTTCCCGCCGCCGTATATCCATCGTGCTTTGAAAACCGTCGGAATTCTAATGTTTGTTATTAATTTATTACCCATGGTGGCGAATTAAATTGCATTCTCATTAGCACTCTGTCAGGGGATAGGCTCCGTTTCACATGGAAATACCCGCAGATATTAGTGCGGTATTAATCAAATCATCCTAATCGCCGCCTTGTCCTTGGGCGAGTACGTTGAAGGTCGCGGAGGGGGGTGGGGGGTGGGGTTTATCCGTCGATATGACGAAGCGACTCCTTCACCGGGGTTTCAGAAGGCTGTTTTTCCCCGGGGGGGCCACCATGCGGAGAAATATCTATGCATGTTTTGTTTTGGAAAGTTCTTCCTCTCCGGGTGCCCTCATTCCGTCCTCTAGCGAATGCAGAGCTGCTATGGCTGGCTAGGTTTCGGGAGCAATTTGGGAAACTAAGAGGGGGCTGACATTCCCACTCAACTCTGTATGAAGGGGGGGTGAGGGGGTGAGGGGGGGGGGCGAAGGCACAGACGAGAGGGAATATTTTGAAGGGGGATTGTACAGCTTGTGTGCATGCACCTGTATGCATGAGCGTGCATGGTCACGTGGAGTGCTCCCCCCCCGCGATAATGAGGCTTTAATGATGCGGGATGTCAAGACGGGCGATGGCAAGCCCGCCCTGGGCAGAGCTTCGCGGAAGCCGAGCGGCAGATAGAAAAAGGAAGGTAGCCTCGACTCGCGGTGACACGACTCGTGACAACTCCGCTGACATTTATGAAGTGACGGAGAGAAGTCGCACGCCTCGGGATTCGCCGTCACACTCCGGGGATGAGGAGAAATGAGCGTCTCACCGAGGTGATTTCTCCGGCTTCGTGCTCCCATAAATTGATGCCGTGAGGTGCAATTGAATCTCTAGTTATTGCTCTGTCTGCACGGCGTCGACTCAATGCTCAGCGTGGTATATTTACCCAACGCGATGTGACACTCTTTCGTCCACCAACCCCGGGATGAGCTTTGATTGACTCCTGTTCCCCCTTACTGGCATTGTTCCCAGTTTGCCACTTCTTCTATTAAGTCTCGCTCATTTGGGGAAGCAATCACCCAATTAATCTAATTAATCTGAAGAGTTTCTAAAATGAGACATCAACTGATGAAAGAAATAGCTGAACAACATATGGACTATTACATTTTCAATCTCAAGAGCTTTGCATGATTCTTAAGTTTTTTCAAAATAAAACCAGCATATTGCCTCTTGGAATAGCAACGTCATACTTTAGACCCTCTCGCACCGATGACTCTATTAGAGAGGCTAATTGCCGAGGCGACTTCTCACCCCTTCAAGTGTTCATTTCCGCACACTGCATTTGAGGAGAACATGACGCAAAGACCAGCGAGCCCTGCGCATTTCAATGTCATCGGTTTCGAAATCCCGCTGGCACGTTTTTGAGGGGGAGAGTCGACGGGCACGGAGTGCAAATGAGGCAGCGATAAATGGCGGCTTTCGGGGCTGGGCTCGTATCGTTTGCGGGGGGGGAGGAGCGATAATCAAAAAACGCATGGCTACGGCTAATGAAACATTTTAACTATCGGAAAGTCACTTGCTTTATTTGTTTCCAATGCCTTTGCGTGCTGTGATGGCACCCCCCACCCCCACCCATTTAAAATGCCTGCAGTGTGGAGGACTTGTGCACGGGTGCTTGTGCTTGTGAGTTGTTTGTGCAGCTCTGCAAGCTGTGCAAATGTCTCCCCGCGGATGTCAAATAGATTCTAATTAGCTCTGCAGAATTTAATGAACATACGCCAGCGGATCACTGGGATAGCGCCCCGGCTGAATGGATGTGTAACCAATCACACTTTCCACTGTTCAGAGGGACTCGGCTGCGGCAGAGTGTCATTCTGGCACAAACACACACACACACTTTCTGTACGCCTTTGACTTTCACTCTATGCACCCCAGCAAGCATTTGATGGATGGTGACATGCAGAGGGGGGTGACCGAGTTCACTGTCAACCCAAACAAGCACACAACATTTTCACAATAAATTTTCAAAAAAGAAATACATTAAAAACAGCTTTGGAAAGTGTTTGGAAACCGGTGTCAGGAATAGTCAGGTCCCGGTTTTCACGAAACGATGCGGTGAGCAAATGAAAATGATCTCGCCTTTGATGCTGTGAAAATATTCATCTTTCATCGCCGAGGTAAACAACACCGAGGAGACGTTCTTAATCGGGAGAGAAGTCGAATCTCATCACAAGGTGGTTTTGCAAGGGAAAAAAATGAGGGGGAAAAAAACTGAGGTGCCAGATGCATATTGTTTACCTACATCAAATAGTCCCCAAATGATGAAGCCGTGCAACATCTGTGTGTCTGGCGCCGTTTGAACCATTAAGAGATGGAGGATGGATGTGCTTGTCTTGACGAATCAATCCAAAGAAGACCTGGGCGGGGGGGGGTTCCCCTCAATCTATTGCTAGCTACTTGATCATTAAGCTTGTGATGCTTGATCTGACATGACCTTAATGTATTTCGTTCATGATCGTAGTGAGTCGTCACTCAGCCGTCTTCCGAAAATCCGCCATGCAATATGACGCCTGAACGCACCGGCGTGGGTTGATGCATTTCGACAAGCTGCGTGTGTGTTCATTTCCCCCGATGCGCTGTCAGTCATGTTACGTTTAACACCAGGCACGTGCCCCAGATGCCCTTATTACACACCAAAAATGTATGGACTTTGATTGGTTTCTTTCTGCCGCAGCCCGGGCACATTTTCATCTTCCCCTTCAGCGATTTAACAGCAGATAAAAGTTGCTTTTTGACGGCGGCCCGGACGATTTAACATCTGACGGACAAGAGAGTTTGGTAACGTTGGTCAGAACGAGCCGGGCTGACCTTGCTGAGTTTATCCCAAACATTCCCTTTCCCATCATGCCCTCTGATAATTAAGGTTTCATCTGGGAGCCGCGGGAGAGATTATCTTCTGGACAGAGAGCACAATTAACCACTATTACCATCACGCTGTCATTGTGCGCCGTCTCTTTCTGTAGGATAGCATGATAAAAGGACTTTTATTCTCAGTGCCTTTTTTTCTCTCTTTCCTTCCTGCTGTATTAAAATCACAGATAAAGATACAGAATTTGCATGTGGGTTGGGGTCATCATCAACTCCGGAGATCCGCGAGGCGTGGAGCTGCTCCATTTACAAGTCGTTTGTGACCGACTGTGTGGACTCTGAGAGTGTTTGTTTGAGCTTTTTTTGCCCAAATGATGAGCTCTCATTTTACAGCAGAATGTTGTGAACCAGAAAAATGTGCCCAAGGCCTCCTGAAAATCACCCAAGGTTGTCTCACAGTCCAAAAAGTCTGTCTGCTTTTTCATTTCAGTGGCGCATCCCCTGGATTTCTTCCTCGATGTCATCAAGAGTCACGGGAGGAATGTGTTCATATTCGCTAATATAGACTGAAGCATCCAATTTCAGAGGAATAACATGAATTCTGTCTCAGGGTGGCTTCTTGAGTTGAGTTGAGTTGCACTATTAGATCCTGTTTACAATCTGAATGACCATGGATTCCTACGGCACTGTGGCCCGTTCACATTTCGCGCTCAAAGTTCAAGCGCTCGGTGTTGTGCCAGGACGCCGTTTCGCTAAAGCCTTGCAGGTGCAATTTTGGGGTCACAAAATGGTTATTTGTCAACCATCAAGTGAACTTGATGCGTTCAAGAATACAACTTTCAGTTTTCAGCCACACAGTCGCTCCTCCAGGTTTTCAAATGGCTTTAAAAGACGGAGCCATAAGACCTCTTGTCTCCCTGCCATTCAAACCTGGGATCTGTCCAGTCTGTGGTGTGTCGTGAGTGACCTACATTAAGCTTCCAGCCCTTATCGAGGCAGCATTAATACAAATAGGGGCTGGGGGAGGGGAGGGGGGATTAATGCATCCCTCCCGGAGCAATGGGAATGCTGTGCTGATGATGAAGGTCTTCCTTCAGGGCCCGATGAGATGCCACAATGTCACTGACAGCACTGTAGAAACCATATCTCAAAACGAGGGGGATTCTCTCTCTCTCTCACGTATTGCCACAAGTATTATACTGCATCTTGTCTCTTAAGCTTTTCAAATCTGATGAAGTCCCTTGTGGGTAAACTACTGATGTCACAGGTTAAAGTAATAATCCGCTACATTTTCATAGAAATAAATGTCTGTTTTGCTGCTCTCCAAGCCGACTGCTTTAACACAATAGTGATCCAACTTCTGGTCAGTTGATGAAAGCTTTTCCATTTGCTGTGCTAATGGAACAGGTCTTTCCTAGAGAAAAATCCTCTGGAAACAGGAAGTGATGAGTTTTACACTTCCAGCTTCTTTGGAATAAATAGAACTGGGTAGTTAGCATGAGCAGCCATAGCCACCATGGCGCCACCTACAGAAACTCAAACTCCATCAACAGAAAATCCAAGGACAGAGACGTCACAGTACTGGACACACTGTTTGATTGACAGGTGACCTCTGGGAAGAGCAGTGAGGAACACCACAGCAACGAGGCTGAGAGACAAAGATGGAGGCAGAATACAAAAAATTAGGATCTCAAGGATTACTGCTTTAAATATGTATTGGGATTATCGGAAGTTTGTGTCCCAAAACTATCTATTCATGTCTATTCATCTTTTTTGCACCGCTAAATATATTTTGTCAACCAAGCACTTTACAAGATTACCAGCTGTTCTGTAAAAAAAATAATTTTGCGTTCCTTTTAAAAAGAGTTGGGGTCATTCTCTTCAAATGATGTCTCATTTTGGAGAGAAATATGTTTCTGTTTTTCATAATTGTGTTTGGCAGAATGGGAGCCGGAGGAGGTTCTGTCAATAATGGAAATGGAAAAAACACTCTGACCAGAGACTCTTTGACGGACGCAGTAGGGGCGGACGTATCCAGTGGATTTCCATGCCGGCGGCCTAAATTAAAGCGCTGTTTCATTATGTCTCAACCTTACATTTAAAGCACTGTCAATATTTGACATCATAAACTTGTCAAGGGAATGACTGTGCCCATCAGAGCCCCTGGATGGAGAACTATATATGATGCTGATTGAAACTAATGCAGAACGTGCTGTGCCCACGGCCTTTTCTATCTATCACTCTCAATGCATTTCCGCTGGACTTTCATCAATTTGTGCGTATCTCCATTCATTACAGCGATAACATGTCGTTTTTTTGATCCAACCTGAAGATCTGTCTTACTGAAATAGTGGGAAGAGTCTGTCTGAAAGCTCTGAATTCCTCTTCAGTCGTCCATCTCATCAACATGAACAATCGCGTGGGTATAATTTAGCCCTGGAACCATATATTATCATTATGTGGTATTATTATGCATTTCAAGTGCTCCCCCCGTGTCCCCTTGGTTTCAGATAAGTCAGAAAAGTCCCTTTTTATAGACGCTTGTCTGCAGTGGATCTCCAGGCGGTAGGCTTAGTAATGTATGCAGCCTATTTTCAGGACACGGTGCTTTGAAATAGAAGCTTTGACTAATCTTCACACATCCTCAGGAGCGCCTGGTAGGCATGCTTCTCTCTTCACTTCCTTTATGGTGAGAGATGAGAGGGTGGGGCGGCGTGTAGAGGAGAGGGAGGACAGCGAAGGGGAGAGGAGGCGCCAGGGCCTCTGGTCATCCTACAGGGTGTATGAGGCTGCCAGGGGCCCTGTAATCCACCCTCCATCCCCTCCTTGCTCCCCCCCGCCATCGCCTCCACCTCACCATGACAAACTGGATCTGCTCTCTATCAAAGAGCCACAGGCTACCTTTCCTCTTTTCCTCCCTCCTTTCCCCCCATCGGCCCTCATCCCATTTGTCATTTACACTGACTCCGTCTTGGTCGTCTCGCAGGGAGGTGCTGCCCGGTGCCAGGCTTTGACCGAAGAGCTCCCCGGCCTGGCAAGCAGGAGGACCAGTTACCCCAGTGGCAGTATTTAGGAGGCCACTTAATGGGTTTAGGCACATTTGCTAATTTGTCAACACGTTTCTGATTCGGCGCACATTGCCAAGCTGGTTGGACTGACACTTGGACTGGGAGGGATCTCTCCATTGGAGCACTGATTCTTGATCCATGGTTGAAATAAAACTCAATGTGCATACTTGTGCATCAGAGCTCGAAGCACCATAACTCGTGTTTAATGGGTTACAAGCAGGGTCAGATCGATACATCGACTGATTATTATTGTTATCCTGGGTTTCAATGGAGAGTGTAAATGCCGTTTCAGAGGCTTTTCCACTCTGACAAGAACAACATTCTGAATACTGAATACTTTTGCAAGATTTTGGCATGAAAGTGGTCAAATTTAAAAAATCTCCAGAAGCTTTGATCAAAAAAATATCAGTGTCTGTAGTCACCTTCAAAAATCCATATTGGTTGAACTGTAATGAAGCTATTCATACACTGAGTAGAACCTGCTGTTTCCTTTGAATCCTTATTTGTTTTTCCAATTTAATTCACTCAAATGTTGAAGTAGGCAGGTTAAAAGAGGTTTTCGGGCCTTGAGGCAATGGAGATATGGATTGTGCAAACTGAGTGCAACTGGAAATTCATTGTTTTGTCTCATCTGTATCTTTTTGTCAACCCAGGGTTTCTAAGCACAGGAGACCAGGCGGCCAAGGGGAATTACGGACTGCTGGATCAAATCCAGGCTCTCAGGTGGATCAAAGAAAACATCCAGGCCTTCAAAGGAGACCCAAAGAGAGTGACCATCTTTGGCTCTGGCGCCGGGGCATCCTGCGTCAGCTTGCTTACGCTCTCGCATTACTCAGAAGGTATGTCTGAACACATGCCGGCTCACACACACACTTTTCATCATGTTGTGCTATATTTGACGGGACGCTCTTCCCTGTTGCGACATCTCAAGAGATTCAAGATTCAAGCATCGCCTTGGGCAGCTTTGACGAGTTTTCTCTATTTGGAAGTACAATGCTTGGGCACAGGGCTGGAAGTATAACTGAATTCGGAATTGAAGACCAAAAAAGCAAGCAAACACAAGAGAATGCATGGCGATGAACAGATGAGCAGCTCAGCCTGCGTTCACCTTTATTACTTTTCATGAGATTACGTGTGGCGTCACATTTGATCACGACATGTTATGAGATAACAACCGTCTCGGGTCACTCGAGTGTAAAATTCTGCCTCAGTCACATGATATTTGCGTGACCATGGAAACAGACACTCCACTCTATTTTTTGGTCTTTATTTTTCTTCATTAATGGAAAAAGGCGTTATAGATATCTGAGCCAGAAGGTCATTCCAGTAAAATAGCGGTTCTCTCCAAGCCCCGGAGAAGACGCACAAATCGATAGCTATACCAGAAGGAATGTATCTGACCTGCAAGGAAAATAGCCAGATCTGTCAGTAAAGAGCAGATGCTTGGATCTCATGTAGCACGTCTAGCAGTTCCCAGGTCATTTTCGATCCGTGTCAGACAAATACAGGGCTTTGTGGAAAATGCACCTTCTATCTTGTTGGTAGAAACCCACCAAGTTTGCAAGCCATCAGTGGGAGACTTCCTTTTTTTTGCAATTAACTCGATATCATCTTTCTTACCATTAAGCAAAGAAATAAATACAAATGCAACATGTCAAGGTGCGCTTTTGGGAATAGAAACGGCTTGCTTTACAGTTAGATGCAACTCTGTGGTTCTGATGGACAGTAATCATGCTGGTGAGACTCAACAAACGGCCTTGCTTTGCTTCCCTTTGTTGGTGTTGTGTAAGCCCTACACTGTAGCCCGGTAGCCATGATGGCGGCTCTTCTTTTGCATCTGTCCCTGTAAATTGGAGCTGCGTGGCCATTGTTGTAAACTCCGGTGCAGACTGGAGCAGCCTGTTTCTTTGGCTCTGCAGCCACGCGTTCAGCAGGCAGAGGTAGAAAAGCAGTGACGCACACTGCATGCACAGCGTTCAAATTACCGTCTGACTCAAGGTTTAACTGACTAGAAGTAAAAGCTCATCTGCTGCTAACTAGGCCTTTGCGGGAGATGTCTGTTGTGTGCTCAAAACATACTTTTCAAGTCGCCCTGGTTGAGTCACCACTGTATGTTTGCAAGAGTATAAATAGCAGCCTGTGAAAAAACACACACATGCTCAGTGTTCCTAGTGTATTGTGGCCTATTTGCCGAGTGCCGGTCCATGAAGCCGCGCTACCAATACTCTGGATGTGGAAATTGCCCAAGGCGTCTCTGCAATACAAACACAGACTATCTTTTATTTTCAGATTCCTTCATTAGGGACACAGGCAAGATGTGATGCATCATCGTTTTATTTTCCCCACCTTCAAATATTTTAACACTGGGATGGAAAGAAATAGAGTTATAGAATTGTATGTTTGACTCGGCTGCTCTCGGTATTTTTTAGTGATTGAATTCCGACATTCATTATTCATCAGTAAGCTATGTCTTTTGATATCCCCCCCCCCCCTGAAAAAACACCAGAAAGTACCAACTACCGGAGCTGTGTTACCATTGGGCAGTGTTAAATTCTGTCCCAGGAGCCCATTTAAGCCCATTTCTATGCTTTTAACCACAGCACATGGTTGTCGCTTTTCACCTAATGTGAAGCCTGGATTCTTTGCTGCCAGTATTTGTGTGTGTCACTAATACCAGCTCCAATGTCAGATCTGTTCCAGAAAGCCATTATCCAGAGCGGGACGGCGCTTTCCAGCTGGGCGGTCAACTACCAGCCTGCCAAGTACACACGAGCACTGGCTGAGAAGGTGGGCTGCAACATGCTGGACACCATCGACCTGGTGGAGTGCCTGCAGAACAAAAACTACAAGGAGCTGATCGAGCAGTACATCACGCCCGCCAAGTACCACATCGCGTTCGGCCCTGTGATCGATGGCGACGTCATCCCGGATGACCCCCAGATCCTCATGGAGCAAGGGGAGTTCCTCAACTACGACATCATGCTCGGGGTCAATCAGGGCGAGGGCTTCAAGTTCGTGGACGGCATCGTGGACAGCGAGGACGGGGTGTCGGCTAATGATTTTGACTTTGCCGTGTCGGACTTTGTGGACCATCTGTACGGCTACCCGGAGGGCAAGGACACTCTGCGCGAGACCATCAAATTCATGTACACAGACTGGGCGGACAAGGAGAACCCGGAGACCCGCCGTAAGACCCTGGTGGCTCTTTTCACCGACCATCAGTGGGTGGCGCCAGCGGTGGCCACAGCTGACCTCCACGCCCAGTACGGGTCGCCCACCTACTTCTACGCTTTCTACCACCACTGTCAGAGTGACATGAAGCCCAGCTGGGCCGACTCGGCCCACGGCGACGAGGTGCCGTATGTGTTCGGGATCCCCATGATCGGCCCCACGGACCTCTTCAACTGCAACTTCTCCAAGAACGATGTCATGCTGAGCGCCGTCGTCATGACCTACTGGACGAACTTCGCTAAAACAGGGTGGGTTCTCCTTTCCTTTCTTTGCGTTTGCCTGGTTTTTATTCATCCTACAACCCCATCAATCCTAGAATCTGTTACTGTGTGAGATGCTCAGTGTGTCTTTGGTCGAAACAATCGCAGGAATACATAATTGGTTTAAATCATCAACACAATAAAGTTCGGGCATAATTAGTTCCAGTAATTAGCTTATGAGTCACCAAGATCAAGTGTAGGTTAATAAAAGCAAGTAACAGCCTCCCTTGGTGCTGCAGCAGCCGATATGATGAGAGGATTTGTTCTGTATTTATATTTGGATCACGTTTTTTTGTTTCACGCATTTGAGATAAGGCATCGTGGTGTTTGCAGCCCAGTCATACTGAAAATTCACTTGAAAAGGTGAATAAACAAAGTCTTGATCGGCTTCGTAGGCTGTGGCGTTCGCTCCTTTGCTCTCATCCATTGGCTCACATCCAATTGATGCCAGATCGGCGGGGGGATTGGCTGCCTTATAGACATTTCTGCGGCGACTCCTTTCTCTCAGTACTTTTTTTTTTCCAGGGTGTTTCCAGTAAAGCGGCAACTGAAAGCAAATTCATCACTGGGAGTGTGCCCATTTTTTTCTCGCAAGTCTCGCAAAGTTTCCCCGTCGTGAATCGTGGCAGATTGATGTGTTGAAACTTTTCCCTGATCTCAGGGCAGCGGAGTTGGACAGTTTGGGTGTAAACACAATATGTTCACACAATGTTCGCGTCGCTGTATGTGTGCGTCGCTGATGGATGATACGGATTCTATAGTCTAAAACTGTACAGGTGTCAAGAATAGGATCACACCGCAGTCTATAAAAGCAGCTGTACTCAAAGAAGTGCAAAACTGTTCTCGAATCAGTGTCACGGTGCAAGATAGCGCTGAATACATTCCATCTCATCCTAGTACATGAAAGCATCTGTACCGCCACTCTCCGGCGGTATGCATATCAGCAATTTATTCCGAGTGACTGTGAATTTTCTGTTTTCATACACCTTTAAGAGAGGGGGTTCATTACCTTGCCCTATGGCAGCCGCCGCCGTCAATATCAACAGATTGCCCGCTTAATGTAAGCATATGCAAGCAAAGCGTGCATTTAGCAGTTCAGTAAGCACGAGAAGCCCGGAGCGTCATCTTTTTAAGCGAGTGGTGGAGGAGTGGCATATTGTTCCAGCATATGCTTGCGCTGAGATGACGGGCCTTAAGTGAAACTCCACCACATGTTACCACGCCTTATGTGTTGTGCAATATGCAGCCACCAGTTGGAGGGCAGACCTTGCATTATGGCAGCCTGGCATTTTGAATGAGGCGAGAATGTTATAGCCACGTTATGCTAATGCAGACCACTTCAGGTGGAGTTGATGGAGTTAATGAAAAGTTGTTAGCAGTGTTTTTATTATATGGTAATATGAATATATATCATTCATAATATAGCTGATGGAGACCAGGTTTATTTTTGGAACTATTTCAGGTGAGCAACCATGTATACATCTGCTGTGCAGTGATTTTTAGCTGTACACAGTCTCCCATCGCCATCACTTCCTATAGAAACAGGGAAAGTAGTCCTCGTGATTCAAGCAGTATGCTATGTTTCTATCATATTTCACGTACATTTTACATAAAACTACCAGATTGAGATGCATCATTTAAGATTACTCACCATTTACCTTTCTCACCATTTTCTGACTTTTGAGATAATACTGGTGGCCTACTATCACTCAACATAGTGTATTCCTTTAAAGAGAGATGTGTAATCTAGACATCTAGGTTTAACAATGCATGCTGTTGACTTTAAATTCAGCTTGCGCTGTAAGCAAATTGCCTTAAACACTGCAATAAATTCACTTAAAACATTTTTGCCTTCATTTTCACAAAAGAAAAATACTGGTTTCATGCAGAAAGCCGGAAAATTCTGTTTTCCAACAGAATCGGTCTTTATCTAGCAGACAAAGCAACCCCGCAGTCCACTTGATAGGCAGAGCAGTGCTGACACACACCCACACACTTACACACAGCCTTCTCACTCACACACACACACAGACACACATACACACACACACACACACACAATGTGATTTAACTTTTTCACTATCCATCTTAAAATAATGTCTGTATTGAACATATTGTTCAAATGTTAACAGCTTGGATTGGAAAGAGTATGTGAGCCATGAGATTTAGTCACTGGTGGAACCTCCTTTAGCAGCAATAACCTCAACCAAACGTTTCCTGTAGTTGCTGATCAGACCTGCACAACGGTTAGGAGGTCCTCATCCTTACAGAACTGTTTCAGTTCATTGATATTTTTGGGATGTCTTGCCTGAACGGCTTGCTTCAGGTCATGCCACAACATTTTAATAGGGTTAAGGTCAGGACACTTAAGCTATTCTGTTGTAGATTTGCCTTTGTGTCTGGGGTGATTGTCATGCTGCGTGACCCAACCTCTGTTAAGCTTCAGATCATGGGCCGATCAAGCCGTCCAGGCCCTGAGGCAGCCCCAAACCATGATGCTCCCTCCACCATGCTTCACGGTTGGGATGAGATTTTGCTGTTTTTCTGTCATGTTGGAAGCAATAGTTTTGGGTGGAAAATGACAAATAAATCCACACAGTGTTTTGAAGCGTGTCTGCGATTTCCAAATGAAGCGGATCGAGGAGGGTCATTTTACACAGTAACCGCAAATTATCATGAATATGCCCTCGATGCCACGATAATAACAGACAGCATGCAGCTTGTGTGCTTGCAAAGCGAGGTGCTGACAACCCATCGTCATGCCGGTTTAATTTTTTGGCAAGCGGATGAATTAAACTAAAAAGGTATAACCTTGTTGGGGGACATGAGATCTCAGTATCAAGCCGATGTGGCGTCTCGAAGGCTAAGTTGAATGTTAATACTGTAGCAAGGTTGCGTCAAGCCTTTTTTTTTTGGCATTCAGTTCAATAGCCAAGTTTTGTCATTGCAGTGGACACAAGAACCAAACCACATCTGTTGGTACTCATTTGAGAACTAGACCAAAACAAATGATGTGCACCCCTGGCTATGCGGCTCTTGCTGTGATCTTTGCTGCCCGCTCCACTCTCATGACATTGAATTTTCTCCATTTGTATCCAATCTGTCTGACTGTAGACTGATGGAGGATTTGGAAATGCTTTTGTAGCCTTTTCCAGCCTAATGAGCCTCATCAACTCTTCTCTGGAGGTCCTCTGAAGTTTCCTCTGACTGGGGGCATATCCCACTTCAGCAGATCTCTCTTTTTTGTAGAGCAGACTCTGTTGGTAACCAAACTTTGTGGGGGATTTTATATGTCAGGACACCTCTAACCCACACCTGAATGCCATCTCACAGCTGACTTCAATTACTCCCCTTTCATAGAAGTCATTATCGTAGAGGGTCACATACTTTTTCAACGATATGTTCAATGAAAACATGTAAGAGTACAACCTTTTCACTCCAACACACATGCATGTACCAATATATGTACACACACACATTTTTTGCACCTCGCACGGAGGCGACAGTTCCTCAGTGCCCCAACTGCAAGATGAGCCCTTCCTGTTCAGTATTCAGATGGAGACCCCTCCCACACCCCACCCCCACCCCCACCCCCAGTGTGTCGGCTTCAAGGTTATTGTCTCGCCTTCACTCCCCCTCACCTCTTCAAAGTTAATGAAATCGCTGCCACAAAGTTGCGCCGGAGAGCCGGCCCAGGAAGAAAACATCGCGCAATGTTGCGTATTAAGAAATTGAGGCAATGGACCTGGAAACGTGTCATCGGCGTATAAAGGACACTGAGCATTTTGTCAGCTCATCCATTCAAATTCTCAAGTCAAATCAGAATGCATTGGCTACGAACACAGAGAGTGGCGAACAGAAAAGGCTTTGACTTTCTTTGAGTAATGACTCATCTGGAAGTGTCACAAATTAGCGCTAAGTGAATCTAATGGACAGTTACATTATTGAATTGGTTTATCACGCTGCCTTAAATGATTTGAGTGAAAAGCCCATTTAAAGATTCAGACAAAAAGGACTTTTCAAAATGTAGCCATTATCTTGATTGAGATAAATGGGAAATTCTGCGATCTTGTTTGTTTTATGGTGTTTTATGTTTAAATAAAAGCAGACTTATTCAATGAGCATGGATTTTGAGTGAGGCGTATCGTATGTTGTGAAGACCTATTCACACCCTGGATTCATACTGTTTCTCCCTCATCTCTTCCATTTTTAGGGACCCGAACCAGCCAGTTCCGCAGGATACAAAGTTCATCCACACAAAGCCCAACCGTTTCGAAGAGGTAGGCCTGGACCAAGTACAACCCCAAGGACCAGCTTTACCTTCACATCGGCCTCAAGCCCCGAGTCAGAGACCACTACCGCGCCACCAAGGTCGCCTTCTGGCTGGAGCTGGTTCCGCACCTCCACAACATCAACGAGCTATTCCAGTATGTATCCACCACCACCAAGATACCGCCGCAGGACACCACCCCCTACCCGTACACCAAGCGCTTCCCGGGTAAGAACAACTGGCCCTCGACCACCCGCCACCCAGGGGTCCCGCCTGCCAACACCAAGCAGACCACCGACCAGCGCAAAAGTGGCGACCTGACGGACGAGTCGGCAGTGGTGATCGAGACCAAGCGGGACTACTCCACCGAGCTCAGTGTGACCATCGCTGTGGGCGCTTCCCTCCTTTTCCTAAACATCCTGGCCTTCGCCGCGCTCTACTACAAGAAAGACAAGCGGCGGCACGAGTCCAACCGTCGCGTGCCCACCCCGCAGCGCAACTCGGCGCCGGCCAACACGCCGTCCACCACCAACGACGTGGCCCACCTGCAGAGCGAGGAGCTGATGTCGCTGCAGATGAAGCAGCAACAGCTGGAGCACGAGCACCACCACGAGTGCGAGTCGCTGCAGGCCCACGACACGCTGCGCCTCACCTGCCCGCCCGACTACACACTCACCCTGCGCCGGTCACCGGACGACATCCCCCTGATGACGCCCAGCACTATCACCATGATCCCCAACTCCCTGGCTGGCATGCAGCCTCTGCACAACTTCAATACCTTCGGTGGTAGCCAGAACAGTACCAACCTGCCCCACGGTCACTCCACCACGCGGGTATAGCTCTGCCGGGGGACAGGGCGACGCCGGTGGATAGGTCGAGACCGGCCGGCACTAACCTTACATTGGAAAATATGCGTGACTGACTGTGTGAAGCACAGACTCCAAAGTCTCAGCGGATGAGATGTTATTTTGCTACCATGCCTTCTTGAAAAAGTATATATAAATCGAATATGAACTTGAAAATATTAAGTGAATGTTACTATAGTAATACTGTATTTGGAGCTAAGCTTCGTGGAAGGTTTCGAGGCGTTTTACCAAAAGAACAGGCAACAGGGGGATGACTGTTAATATCCTTGGAATACCATCTGAGTGTCGACAGAAGAAGCCTTTCCAGAGGCGTCTGTGCCATAAGATACATAGCAGGAAGAACAGTGGCAGCGGTTGAACTTCGAACGCCATCCTTTCACGATCCTCCACGTGTTATACAGCTGAGTTGGGCACAGAATTTCAAACACCCCCCCCCCCCCCAGCCTGAAATGTATTTATGAAAACTTTGTTGAAAAAATAGAAGAAAAAAAAAAGGTATATAGTTGTGAGTGGAAATTTAAAAAAAAAACAAAATATTAAAAGAGCTTCTTCTATTGTTTTGTTTTTTTGGATCGTTTTTGTTTTTTTCAGGCTTGTGCTTTTTTTTTTGTTGAGGTGTAAATATATCAGTAACAGACATCATTCATTCCTTTTTCCAGATTACGACCTGTGTTTTTTGGGTTTTTTTGCCTCACAAAATGACCAAAATGCGAACACAATCCCATTCTCCGAGAGTGCATCTGTAGGTGGCCATTACACACTCTGTCTCGTGCGTTCCTTTGTGCCCCACTCTTGAGACATTGCATGTCCAAGAAGAGCTTTACTCTCCATTTTCAGACATTTATTCTGTCTGAGGATGCCAATTGAGTGGATCCACGGCCATCACCCACCCCCCCGCTACCATCTTGTTATGCTTTCTTTGGTGGCTTTTTTATGTCTTGCAATCTGCAACACTGCCTGAGCTTACGATGTGACCAGCAATGTATTATTTAGAAATAGAAAAAAAAAAGGCAGTGAATTTTTTGGTATCAATATTAGTTGGATATGTTTGTAAAGAAGTATATGTTAGATATTTCAAATTGTCATATGCTAGCAATATGTAAAGTATTGTGCCGGGCTTGTGATATTTTGGGTTACAAAAGCAAGTGAATGAGTGTAAATATTAATGATATTATTATAAAAAGTAAAACAAATGTAAACATTAACCCTCTTTTCAGTTCTGCATCCTATTACAAAAAAACAAGGAAGTACATCGAAAAAGATTTTAAGCTACATTTGTAAATTCTATAAAAAGATATATTCTTGCCATTGGTCCCCGAAACCAGTCAAGATAACAAGGGTTTTAATATAGAGTTTGAAAATCCTTAGTTTGTCTTCTATTTGTTTGCGGTTTTGCCTTAAGTGATAGAGATATTTCTGGCTGGACACCTGTATAAACTTTTTCTGCAACATTTTTAATAAAAATATCACAGTATTTTCTAAAAAAAGAAAGAAAAAAAGAAAAACCGCCAGGCATCATTGGGTTTGATTCTGTGGTTGCATGTAGGTGTGTGAGTGCGTGCTCGAGAGAGAGAGAGAGAGATCAGATGTCACCTGTAAACATGATGTGCAACATGTAGGGTCGAACTGGTCGATCAGATTGAACGGCTTTTGTCATCATCCATTTCTGCAGCTGCAGATGTTGTGGTGCTTCGCAATGCACCGGATGGAGTTATCGAGTTGGGAGTTTATCAATACTGGCAATCTTGCAAAACTTTTAAAACATTGCATTTGCAAACACTTTGGCATGCCAGCTAAGCTAAATTCTGCGACTCTTTCAGGCGCCGTAAATTGCTGTTATGCCCAGTAAGGGAAAACAAGAGCTTAATAGCAAGGCACGCTGCAGCTGTGGTTACAGGGTCTTCCCTGATATTTGCATAGACACTAAGCGTCCTGCATTCTGCAACCCCACCTCCTTTCTCGCTATTCGACGTATTGATCTCTTTTGGAACGAGCCGAGCAAATTAGCTTTTGACTTAAAGCTGAAGTGACAGGGGGAAAATTGAAATCTTTAATAGTAATCTGCAGTTACTGAGGCGCAGTGGATGTCTCTATACAATCTCCTCTGACATTTGCAAACCTCTCCATAAGTAAAGGCTGATGCACAAAAATGGTTGTTATGCGACGGGAAAACTTTCTTTCATTAGCAAAATTGTTTGATCCATAATGTATTATCCACCGAGCGAGCCTGATAGATGTCGAAAATGAATATTTATTCCGAGACTTGTGTGCAAACAAATGCAGCAGGATCATGCGAGCCCGCCTTTAATTGGCGTGTTGTTTATGCTTAGGGTAATGGGGTGGGGGTGGATGGTTGGGGTATGCAGAATGGCGGGGGTGGGCCACCGGATGTGAATACGGGAGACTCGACTGGAAGTTAATTAAGCTGGCAACAGTGCTCCATCACTCAACCGTGGTCCCAGAACTGTCATTCAAGTGTGCCGCTCTCCAGGCAGCCATTACCGAGGCATATCGATCGACTCGGTGACAAGGTAGCACACCGAATGGGAGCGGGCAGGCAAGAAGGGTATATGTGTGTGTGTGTGTGTGTGTGTGTGTTGGGTGGGGGTTACTCACTGTTGACCATGGTGCCGCAACCACAAATTAAAATGCAGGTGAATTCCTGCGCAGCCAGTTGATTGCATTCCCTCCCCAGGTAGCGAGCGCCTTAACAAATGAATTGGAAAAATCTTCAGAGCCGATATATACGCAGTCAGGCAGCGAGGTGACGATTACGACCTCCGGAAAATCCCCTCGACATTTTTTTTTTTTTTCACTTTCAAAAACATGCCCACGCTCTGCCCCGCCGATAGTCATCTCAGCAGAAGACCCGTGGGAGTTTTTCCTACATCAGTTGTCTATGTAAATGAGTGACTCAAAGGTGATGGCAGCAGAGGATCATGGGAGTCATGCCAGTTGAATCTCTACACGCCCCCCGGCGCTGTGGTTTCTACACACACACAAAAAACGAGCCTTCACGAGATGACTAAAACTGGCTGCTCGCTATTAATGAATCAGAGAGAAAATGTGTCTGCATTTGTGTTTGAATCTTTTCACAGTACACAGCAAAAGAGATTTCGCCTATAAACTCTCATGCTACAAGGTCTATTTGTCATAAACAGATATTGAAATACCTCATTTATCCACCATCTCGTATAGAGGCCTTTCAGGGTACGCACCCTCTGGCGGCCATATTGAGACTTCTTCGTCTTAACATGATTCAATAGACATGGTTCATTTCTGTGCTGTTTTTGCTAGTTAGCTAACTATAGTAACCCATCACGGTCTTGTTAACACATCTAAAATACACATGAGCTAACAAAGCTAGCATTAGTACTGGCTAGCAAGCCCTTTGGCTAGTTAGCTAGCTAGCAGTTTGTTCAGGTTAACTCGGCTGACTCTTCTCAAGCTACAACTGTTTTGGAGTAGAGATAGGGTTAAAGACGAGACAGTTTACTCTGTCACAGTAAAATTACATTACTGAACTGACCTACACCGACACCACAACAATCTCTCTCAGGTGTCTCTCGTTTCCTGGCCTGGTTGTTTTATATTTAGCCATTATTTGTGCACAGCCAATTCCCCAATGGATCTCTACGATAGAGCCAGCTGTGGTTGCTAAATGTGTGACACGATCTGCGAAGCCTCCATAGATTGACTGAATAGACAATCTTGGTTTGGAGACAAGCCGTAGGAATAAGATTCATGGAATCAGTGTTGCAAAGAGGTACACCAAAGATCTGTTCCAACCCGTTCATTTGTGTCGACTTCAATTGGACAAATATGTCGCTTGCCATTTGGTGCGCTGAAATTGGGACTTTGATCTCATCCACTCCCATTGACTTCGACTGTCCATTCTATGGGCTTCATTTCCCTGTAATGGACCGGCCAGCTGGACCCCGGCGATGCCGAGATGGACTAATTCTGTAAGCTGTGGGCATCTGGGGGAAGCAGCTGGGCCACTCTAATGTGCTCGTTTCTCTTAATGTTTCACTTTCCTATTGTCTCGTCGCAACATCTAACTAATTCCACTCAATTTAAACCTATGCAATTGCCAAATCCAAAAATTGGGGGGGGGGGGGTGGAATATGAATGAAAAAGTCTCCTTTTGGTTGGTATGAAGTATAATTATACACTGGTGAAAGTGCCTGTCTGACTGTGGAGCAGATGTACTTCCATCTTTGCGTGCTAAGCTGTTTGGCGATGGATCCCATCCAACTTCACAACCCCTTTTCTGACGACAGGCATGCGCGAATGGGCTTTGGCACCACTGTGCGATTATTGGTCGAAAGGAATTATATCCTCTCAGTGTTTGGGTGTTTCAACACCACGAGACTCAAACGTGGTAAATAAGCACAACGGGTAAGGGCCCCATTACCATATTTTCTAGACAAGGGTATGTCAAGAAAATGATGACATGGAACTTGCACTTAATTGGAGCTGAATTTTAACAAAATCTTTGGGCTCAGGGCCAATCCTAAGGCTAGACATGAGCAATGTCTTTAAGGGTTTATCAACCTTCTGAGTGAGATTTAATTAAGCAGCCATATTTCAGCTGTACTTTCTAATCAATTCAAGTCATTTGGAGGGTAAATGTTCTATGCCACCTGAAAGCACCAGAACTGTGATTGTGCACGAGACCTAAATATCTTTATGATAATAGATAGTTTTCAAAGCTGTTTTAATATGATTTTTAACTGTTGCATAATATGGTATTGTGAAAATGTGATTGTTTGAGTTGACGTTGCATGTCTCCGTCCATCAAAGCGCTTGCTGGGAAACATCAAGAATTATTTGCAGATGCTGTTAGACCTGGGTGTGGTGTGCATCTGGAAAAAACAGAGGGGGGGACCGATTCTCCGCCTGATGGGAGCCATAGCATGTAGGACGAAGGGGTCAGTGGCAGATGATATTTTGCCCTGCCACGCTCCGTCGCCAGATGAAACGGCAGGGATGATTTATGGCAGGTCGCCGGATGGCGGGAGTGCAGGGGGGGCAGCGTTTCACCGGCCCCGACAGACGCGGCCAAAATTGGGTTACTCGCAAAATGCAAAGGGTCTGTCTCGGACTAACAAATTCAATCACGGCCCTTCCTTCCCTCCAGGTCATTTTAATACTGCAGGATTACAGAGATCTCGGTCCAAAACAAAGAGGCCATCTTTCTCTGCCTCTTTATGGAAGACAGAGATGTAGGCTTGTCAAGGCAGCGGCGCAGATGATACATGGACGACGGTTGTTTTTCAGCAGGTTTGAACGTAAATGATCATTTCGAAAGAATTATGACAAAACAATGAATAATTAATGAAAGCCTTACCATCTTTAAACTCTTATTTTGAAGCACAGGCACATCACTATCACATTTTAAGCATGTGCACCATTCTTACATCGTAATCAGAGATTTACCTGCACTGTAATGCATTATGACATGCATTACATTACGTGTGTTGCAGCATATTATACAACGCTGAGTATAATGCACTCGAAGCCCTTATGGTGTGCCTATGAGGGCTGTAATGCCTTATGGGTCCCACTTCAAGGAAAGTGTTACTGTTAATGTAAGCACACCCTGATACAGCCCGAGCTTATTACTAGGGAAGAGTATACTCACACAGAGGCAACACAGCGTCCCAGTCAAAATTAATTATCCCATAGAAACGGTGTATATTAGCCGCGGATTGGCTGCAGCCCTCGGAGGCCCATCCCTTCCCCTACTCCCCTGCATTCTAGCATCACAGTAACTTTAATATTTGCTTAATTCTCGCCTCGGCGCCGAGGGATGCGGCTCTTTACATCGCTTATCAGCATCGGCGGTGGAAAATGAAAGCCAATAAAGCAACTTCTTCCGCATTAGGCTGACCCGTGTTTACAGTTTATTTAGATTCATGGTGGGACGTGGTCATTCGGTGGTGCATATTGCTTCAAAATTGGATTCAAGTGCGATTGCTTGGCTTTTTAAACGTTTCTTATGATGTCTTGCTTGCTAGAGCTGTTTCATATTTAACTGGTATCGCACAGCCAAGTCTCATCACTTTGTTTTAGTGCTGTGTCAGCGAAAGGGCTGGCCAAAAATGTGGTATAGAAGCTGCGGTCGCCCCATGAAACATCTGCTGCATTCAACTAAAAGACCTTTACAGAAAAAAAATGCTCTATACTGCTAATGGAGACGCTGAGAGGTTACGAGCCACTTCAAATGTTTGATATTTTTATAGTGCATATTATATATGGCATATGCAAATCTACTTTTGATTTCATTTTAAACTTGATGTTGACCTATAAAACAGAAAACTGCACCAGCCTTTCAACCACCAACCGTTGAGGTGGAATATTCTGCTTGTTGCTAAACGTTTGGCCTGGAAGGTTTGTGAGCAAGTTAAAAAAAACGACATTAAAGTACATCTCTTGAACTGCTCACAAAACGGCGGGGCTACGGGGATGGGGGTCAGCTGTATCAATGCAACAATGTCACACTTTTTTTTAAAAAGGGTAAAAGGAAGCAATCGTCACTTTGAGAAACAAGGACAAAACCATTCCTTCGCCCGAGGGCTCCTTTTTCTTCTCAACTTACTTAAACATTTACGGCGATATTATGCAGCCGCTGATCCCCGCAGGATGCCGTAGGATCTACTCAGCTGTGGGTAAAGACCTGGGATGGAGCGCGTCTGCTCATCTGTCACGCTGGGGGAAGAAGACGCTTTGCCGGTGACAGCTGGAAGAGATTGCATTGATTTTCAGCTCGCCACCTCTAGTTAATGTACACAAAAAGGTACTGGATTATGCATCAGGGAGGAAAAGTGGCAGCCCCAACTGAGGAATCAAAACAAGACAAACGGTGAGAATTTGAGTGTGATGAAATGCATTTTGGGAATTGCGTGCTTTGACACACTGCAATCACTTCCCCTCTACTTATCTCCACAAAATACCATGCATTGCTGAAGATGCCTCTATAGGGGTTCCATAAATAAATGTGTCTAGCGTCTCTACAGCCGGATTAGTATAACAATAGTAATTACGTTATGTGTATAGTGAGCGTGCGAGGAAAGTGAAATGGAAAAATATTCACTGTGTCGTATAGTGGAGACCACTGTGAGCATCAGGGGATGGAAATAATGCAATACGTTCAAAATGATGCCAGCAGTCTGTTGAATATTGTGCATTTGTAGTGGGTGAACAGGTAGTCCTTGCTCATTCCTCCCTTTCATAGAAACTCGTTCTTCAAAGCTTACGACTCATAAACGTAGGTTTTGAAGAACTGGACAAGGTCTTCCATTTACAGTGTTCATTTTGAACCTGTGATTGTGGACTGTTTGAATTTACTTGCCTGAGCACCGTGTCTTGGGATAATGTAGGCATCCTCTTAAAACCTGCAGTGAGACCTGCCTCAAGGAGCTAGCCCACCTAAAACAATCATTAGTATGGCTTTCAGTGGAGAGTTTTAGTGTCCCATCATGGTCAGTATTGTAGTCCTAGTGTTGTGTTGACCTGTACTTGAACTGTGATCACTCAGTTGTGCATATACAGTCCTGCTTGAAAGTTTGTGAACCTGCAGGGAGTGGTCATGATCAAATATATTCTAGAGGATTAACCTTATTAAATCTGTATCAAAACCTCCAATCTTAATGAAGGTATCCCAAATAAAGACCATGCACAAATCTGTTTGATGTTTGATGACTTTCCAACCTTCCCCAGACGGATTCACTCATCTGAAGTCTCCTTAGATCACAGCATGGTGTATTTCTTTCACCTGCCACCAACCAGGGGTAGCAAAACGTTTATTTAAACGTAAACGGTGGTGCGATGAACACCGTGTTGTGTTACGCAAGCATTGCAACTATGGCAGCTGACATGGTCATTCTTTGCGTTCTTTTCGAAGACTTTTCGGAGCCTGATGAAATCAGTTTAAATGCATGTTTAAGACTACAATACTTTCGTTGGATCCATTGTGCGCACTGCCTTTTTAATATGGCTGATTGGGCAACACCTCTGACACACCCACCAAACGTATCTCAAAGCCTGGCCCAACCCCAATGTCCCCCCTAAAGCCTAAGTCCCTGAACCCTCACAGACTTAACTGACGTCACCTGGTAAGTGCTTGAGTGCGAGAGGCTGCAAGGGCTCGAAATTGCATAAATAGGAATGGGACAGCACTTTGTGACATATCGCGTTACCTTGACGATACCAATTTTTTTTTATGTACGATTGTGGGTTTGGGACTTTTTACTTTACGTTTTTTACTTTCTTCACGACCAAGGCACTTAAGGGACCGACTGCCCGATCTGAACGTCTTCCAGGCTCTTGCCTTACAGAGTGGACGAGAGGTAATTGTCAATAACGAGTCAATTGTCAATTGACTCGTTTTGTCAAAACAGCATCATCAAGAAAAATTTAAATAAATGGTTGATGAATAAACATTTGTCCTTCCATTTGTTTACCTTTTTTTTACCACTTCCATGCTTCCCCTGGTAACCCCGTATTTATCGTCACAATGCTATGAACTGTGGGTAATTCCCTCAGGCAAAGTCTGCAGGCATGCGGACTTACAGAAAGTGTGCATAAAGGGCTCAAAAAGTCTGCAAGAGCGCCCTCGTGCACTTGACGATTTGACAATGGGACAGCCCTAAACCCTCGCGGATTTAGCGGGAACGCGCCTCAAAGTCCGTGAGTCCGTGAGGGGGCACATTGGGATTGGGCCCCTGTTACACACCGTTTCACACAGTTTCGAGGAAACATGTCGTTCAACCTGGAAACCGTAGCAAAGCAGTGCACACCGTTTTCAGATTGAACGTGCCCCAGGTTCCTCACCTGGATTTATGGGAGTAACACACAAACTCCTCCCCAAAGATCTGATTGGATCTGGGATTGGTTATCATCCTGCCCAATTATTTACCCACCTGATTCTACTTGATTTAACTGAGGTGATGAGGTGATTTAACAAGAAGAGGTTCACTGAATTTTGCGTCTGCACTAGTTCCCTTTTGCACAATTTCCTCTAAGACCTTTCAATCATGACTGCACTTACCCATGCAATGCAAATAATAAATGCCCAGTTTAATCTTCTCATCTTCTTCAGTCTACTTGAGTTTTGCGAAGCTGCATCGGCGCTCACCATTAGCATGCATGACACTTCACCCTCCTGCCACTGAGCCATTATACCTGCTCCATTCCTGTCCCTGAACCTCTATCCCGTCGAAAAAATCTGCCTCCCTCAAACCTAATTACCAAGATGGATTTCGGACGGCATTGATTCCCGAGTAAATAGCAAAAGCAAGAGTCCTTGGGAAACATATTGAGACATTACTGATCTCAGTGACTGCCTGTGTGTTGTTTGTCTTCATTAAAGACATTACAACACACTGAGCTCTCATATTTGTTTTTTTCCCCCAGCCTTATCACACGAAAAAAAGCCACGCTGGTGGTATTTTTTTTTTTCTTCTTCCTTCATTTGCTGTGAAATTCACTCAAGTTGTTGATCCTATAAGACGACTTTCCTTTCTCCCACCATTATGTTGGCTGTAGTTATAGTCATGCAAATACCATGGTAATCCAATTTCAAAGTCGAGCAGCGACTTTCATGCCACAAAAACAAGCCATGAAAAGCTGAGGAATACTTAAATGTTAACTTCAATTCGCTCACTAGGGGAAGGTTTTCATCATGGTAAGCTTGTCTGAAATCAATTAATAAAACGGCCATTTGCCTTTCAATAAAATAAGAGCCCGTTATTTAAGTGATTTACAATGGCGTGCACAGTGGCAGTATTTTATTCCGATCCACTGAAAGCAAGATGAATAAATAAAGTGCAAAGTTTCCATTGTGACTGCACCGCTCCATCAAGTGCATGAAGGTCCACTCACAATGCATGTTTGCCTCCGCAGCAGCGCCAGCGTGCTGAATGTATTGGGAGGTTATTGATTGTGCCCCCCCCCCCCCCCCCCCCCCCGCCTTTTTTTTTTTCTTCTCAAGTCGTCTTTTCATTGAAAACCCCTCAGTGGCCTGCAAACCCATTGGACAAGTAACAGAGATGTTTAGACTGTAGCGGGCGGGGTGTGACCTGTCAAGAGTGACCACGCCGACACACACACACACACACACACACACACACATACTGGTTATCTCTAACCAGTCAGCCACATTGACAGTGAATGCAGCAGGCCAAGTTGTTCTGGTCTCCTTTGGTGGTAAAAGGGACTTCCTGTATTCCATAACCCTACCATGAATATGCTTGGAGCTTTTTCTAATTATGGGAAAAGAGTGACAAATAAAGTTAAAGGAATAATCTGCGTTTTTTTAAATTTTCATATAAATAATTGTCTGTTTTGATGCTCCCTATTGCCGATTGATTGATAACACAATAGTGATTCAGTCTATACCCATTTGATGGTCTTTCCTGAGAAAAAAAAAAACCTCTGGCACACGGGAAGTGATGCATTATATGTTTCTAGTTTGTTTGGAATGAATAGAAGAAGAACTGGGTAGTTAGTTGAACAGACAAAGAAAAGAGCGCCACCTACAGAAACTTGTTGCTTCCAGATAAGTACTGCATTCCAAATGAAGTTGGAAGATCTTACAGAATATACATCCATGTAATTCTTATATCACTTAAATTTAAAGATGCAAGAATTTCAATAGCAATATCTCTGTCCTTTTCCTTGCCAACAGAGAGACTACCATGCACTTATTCTTTGAATGTCCCATTGTGAATGAATTCTGGAAATATGCTTTCTTCATACATATATTCTATTTTGAATATAGAAGCAGACTTTTCTGCAAAAATATTACATTTTACTTTGAAAAACGAGGAAGCTTCCCACTTGAATATGTTCTAAACAGTCATATGTAATTGTCATATGTAATATTAAAACACGATGATAATGTTTTCATTGCAAGACACTCATTAAAAAGCCATTGAGCACTTTTCTTTTTATTTATTTAATTTGTTATTTATGTTTGTTTCCCCTAATGTCTACGTAATTCTCTATGTAATCTTAATTAATGCAGTGATATGTTCTTTATTGTTACACTAACAATGCCTTTCATTTGTACATTTGCATTGTTCATTGTAAAACAAACTCTCTTGGGAAGAGTCGAAGCACTCTGCCTGCCAGCATGCTATGCGGTAGCACTGTGGAACTATTTCGTTTCAAAGCGTGGCCATGAATTAAATAGAGTGGAGTTTTAGTTGTACAAACATGTCTCTGAGGCAGAGCGGCTCTGGAAGCAGACATAATCTCATTGGTTGAATTAAACCTCAACGGGCGGAGCCAAAGAACCAAGTTAGCTAACTGGCAAACTTAAATAGCAAAAAAGATCACTCTAGTCAATATATAAATAAAAAATATAAATGTCAGTGCCTTCAGTGATCATGATAATAGTATACATGATCTTGGAAGGTCAGCAGCTAACTAGTTTACATAGAAAACTAGGCTTGTATGGCTAGTTTGAACTTGGAAGGTCAGCTAGGCTAACTAGCTTACCTAGCTAATTTAGTATGGATTGATTGTACTTTTTCAGTTGGTAGCAAGAATACTAGGCTTCAAAATATTAGTAACCTCCTTCACTAGGCTTCAATGTAACATTACAGGCCATCTGTAGCTGTTTAGCTCCGCCCCTTTTCACTCAACCAATGAGATTATTTCTCAGCGTAGCACTCCCTCTGAGAAATCTTTTCATAAATTAGCCAGCATTTCTATTCAAGCTGTGTGTTTGACTGACATCCCAGTGCGTCACATGCCTCATAAAAGGAGTATGCCTGCACGGGCGTGAGCACATTCGCAGAAGGATGCTTGAGAAAACCATCAGTGACATCTCTCCAGGTTCAGCCGATGCCACTGGAGTCACTCAAGCCCATAGAACTCAAAGTGAGTAAAGGGCCCCCCCAGGGATGGCATCTCTCTCTCGTAGCGAAGAAGGAACAGACAACTAACTTGTCCCCCGACCACGAGCCGGTCTTAATACGTGCTCCGTGAAGACCCGTCTCCGTTGCCGTGGCCGACCAGAGGCGAGTCTGGGAGAACACAACATCTGGGTCTCTCAAGGAAAATGCAAATTCTCCCTGACTAATCCAACCCTCTCTGGCTCAAAGGGAAAATCACTTCAGACTCAAGGACGACACTGGTGTGAGACACACTTAAAGGGGAAGAGTTACCTCAAATTATTTACCATTCATAAGCCATCGCTCAGTTCTATATTTAAGTCTATCTGCAGGGGCTCTGCTGAGTGGATCATATGAATTGTTAAATTCAGCAGCGTTCAAATGTCATCGTGGCGTAGGTAATTCTGACGGGGTTTTTTCCATGACTATTATTAAAAGCATTAAAGCAACAATTGTACTCAATGAAATTATAATCAAAGTAATTCATTCTTTGTTTGTTTTATATGTAGACACACTGATTTACAACACAAATGTAAACAGCATACGTTTCGTTTTTTGGAAATTTTGGCGTGGAAAAATGGCGAAAAACTGATGCATCTGTTTGTTTACTCAGGTGCTGCAGGTGTGTATCAGGTCATTGGTGCAATCAGTTGTCAATCACTCCCTCCTCCAGAGTTGGTTGGCTGTGATATTGGAAGCAACACCACACAGACACACAGACAACCAACATGCAGTCTTAAATTAGTCTGTAAATCAGTATTAATTTAGTCCAGACTGGTGGACTAAATGGTGGACGGTGACCGGTAGTCGCCCGGCACCCTTGGGACCACCCGTCCCCACCGATCTTCGCTCCATGTCCTCATCTGAAAACACCGGGTGCGCATCAATTGCACGCCTTGTCTTCTCCCTTCCAACAGGTTTCCCCAAAGGTAGCCCGGCCTGAAGCGCAGCATTTTGTTAATGCAGAAAGATGTAGACCCACGGCTGCGACGGGACAATGTGATGTGGCAGCGCGGAATAATGGATGTAATTGCTTTGGCAAAATGTGATCGTGGCAGGGCAGGAAACGAGTTGTCTTTAATAAAAACACCTTTGAACGATTCTCTCTGGATAATCAAAATAATTACTGCAGGTTTGCAAAAGGGATTATTATTATTATCATTATTATTGTCAGTAAATGGCTATTGGCAGTAGCACCAAAATAATGGAAACACAATTTTATTATACTACAAAGTTAATTGTATCTGCGGTTATTTTGTGAATCATTGTTTCCCCAACATGAAACTGTTGATGCGCATCAACTCCAGAAACGGGAATTTACGTCATCTGGCTTTATATCTGCGCCTTGCTACTCTGCACCTCCCGCACAAGGGCATCAGTTTCCTCTTGGGGTAACCTTTTTGGGTGCAGCAGCTCTGGATTCCTAACCCCAGTGCATCGTGGGCCGGAGCACCCTGCTTTTAAAAGTTGCTTTTAAAAACACTTCGAAAACGCTAGACACGTTTTCAAATCCAAATGGCCTCGTGTGAACGAGGCCTAGGCTTCACCAATCAGTCCACCTGGCTGATTAGTAACACCCTTCAGCTTGGGGGCAAGATGGCCGACTGGCTGCTGTCAGCTGAGGGGAATGTAGTGCTTTTAAGTTCCTCTGTGGCAGATACCCGTCTGCCAAAAGGACCTTAAAGCACACCTTTGAATTTTTTTCAAAAGGTTGTGATGGAGTTAGATGCAAGCAAGTACTAAAAACTGTATGAAGGAATGAAAGACCAAGCAACATCTAAGATCTTAAAGCTGGTGATGGGAATGAAAGACCAAGCAACATCTAAGATCTTAAAGCTGGTGATGGGTTTTCAAAATGTACTGAAGGCAGCGTTGCCTTTAAAATCATTTTTTACTGTAACAAACAATTGCAAGACTTGAGACGTTTCAGAAGCATATTTATGAAGCACATTTCACAAAACATCTTCTGGCTTTTTTTTATATGCCAGACTGTGTGTGTGTCCAGAGGTCAAGGTGTAGGCGGCGATGACATCTTCGCAACAACCAGGATAAATTATTGCTCGTTCTCCAACGGCCAGTGTTTCCCCTCAGCGGAGGTAAATATTGAAAGCAATAACTTACAGCAATAACTGGAGCATCTCAAAAAGCCTGCCCTTCTTCTCCTGCGATATCTTCTGTTCCATTTTGCAGAGATACGTTAAATAACGTTAATAAAGTTGACAGATTTTGACCCTTTGTTTAATTTCGAAACAGATGCATGAATCAGCACATGGAGGAATTTGATTGGAGTTGCTTGACAGTTGAACTGCGTGGAACATCAAGTTAATTAAAACAATGTGTTTTAGTTTGCAGCCTTACACTGTGGTAGTTAGTGACTGATGGGTTAATAATCACTGTGTAGGCTGAGAACAGTTGGTTGTGCGAGGCGGCGGGGGGGCGGGGTGGGGGCGCTGGCCCTGTGTAGGTTGTTGCACTTCCTCATCGGGATCATGAAGAGCTTGAGTCAGGAGTGTGTTCTCCCTCTGTGGTTTCTTGGCTTTGTTTTTTTTTTTCCCTTCTGATGTTACGCAACATGGAGACGACAGTAAATCTGAAAATGAGACTGAAGCTGTGAGGCTTGAGGGATGTTGGGGAACTTGGACACCAAAACGTGTTTATTTCCATTTGTTCTTCAAAGTGACTCAATAAAAAAGACATTTTCATTATTTCACTGAATTAGTGTTGCTAATTCCTTTTATACTGATTTTATTTTGAACAAAAACTGAAAGCCTGTGGCAATACGTTTTTTGATTTTTTTTGCTATTGACTGGCTGATCTTTCTGCCGCGAATTATAACTCATCTGCTCACAAAGTGGGATGTGATGCTCATACACCTTGAGGCGCAAAGAACTGCTATAATATATAAACGATATAACATAGCTCTGTCTATTCAGTGCGAGGGCGGTATCCTTGAGGTCGGGGCAACCAATGTGTTGCCATGCGAGATTTTTGGGTCGGAGTTCAGGTTTTGGTACCCTTGAGCAAGGCACTAATCCCCTTTCATTTAAGTCTAGAATTACTCAGCCTGATCTGTAAATGGGCAAATTAAGATCTATATTATTAATATATGAATGAGGATATTTTCCAGTGGCATATCATTGATGTTATTTACATTTATTCTAGATGCAATAAAATAAAAATGCATTTAAACAAGTTTTTTCTCCAGCTATGAGTGTGTTCGTGCATCTATATACTGTAGTCTTTATTGGATTTTTGGGTCTGTTGTTTGCATGTCCAGCCAGTATTTTTACACATACATAATAAATATGCAGTGTTGTCGATTCAAAAGTAGTCAAGGCTCAGGAAAAATTAAGAGCGATTTGTAATTCGCCCAGTGCAGGCGAGATGCTACGGTTTCCTTCTGGCGACTTGGCTTTGTGCAACACACATACACGCATACATCCATCGCGACGCTTTCCATCTGAGGAGGTTTATCAGGACACAGTTTTGCAGAGCTGACGGTGACCTTGCTGCTCCCCCCGCTCGGCGCTGACTAAATGTCCACAGGGGCAAACGCCGAGAGGCTGGAGAAGCACCGGAGCCAAAGACAAGAGGACGTAAAGGATGAAGAGAACAGGGGGGGCCAGAATCAATAGAAATGGCATCTCCGTGCACAGTGTCGACTTAATGTCTGTCAGCCGGCTGGTGGGAAAAAAAACAACAGGGTGATGAAAATTGAGTTTCTGAGCCGGTAGAGAGTAAATAGGTGCCCCCTCCCCTAGGTATTGTGAGTTGGGAAATGAGTTGGAAGCATGTGCATGTCTGTGCACTGTAAGCTCTGGTACATACCACACCAAAATACATGTTACATATATACTGTATACTTTGGTATGTATACACAATGTAGATGAACTAAAAATACATTCCTATGAAATGTTGACTGCATATATCTGTGTTTTTTTAGATATTAAGGAATGTCGTCTACATCTACAGGTACATTTTGGGCATTTTTTGTCATTTTCAATCATATCTCAAAACTTATTCTGAGGTATGCATGAAATAATGATGTGCGCATGCAAGTTTTCTACTGAGGCATCATTAAATCAAAGCTACTAATATTTGTTAATCTCCATTGACGCTAAACATACTTAAACCACACTTTTTTCGTGTTTCTCAGTCGGATGTCTCGCCATCACAGGAATACCCTTTGATCCCGTGTTGACAGTAAACCTGCGTAGCTGGAATTAGGTGGATTTTCTCCTGCTCTATAAAATGCAAAAAAACCCAACACATTTAGTGACTCTTTAATAACCTCTAATTCAATGTTGGTTTGGGATCGGGAGTATTATTTTGGTTTTACAACACAAAAAAATCATTTCAACAGTTAAGATCATTGCCCTGCAACTGAACAACTGTGGGAATAAATAAAAAAAAACCCTGTATAATAAATCATCGTGGAGAGGATGTGTTGCACCAGCGGGGCAAGGCGGCGGAATAATGAATCTGTTCAGACAAAGTTCACACCGACAATTAAAGAGGAGGTGATGCCGAGGACTTGAAAGGTCAGATATCAGGGCACCGAGGCTGTCAGAGTCAATGGCCCTGACAGACAGCGGAGGCCTGACATTACCACCGCTTGCAACGATCCCATCACGGCAAAATGCGATGGAGCCGGCGACGTCCGGCAGCTTAGATTTCTGGGTAATTTCAATTTGTAAGGTGCCTGCTGTAAATAGCCTGCTGTACACTATGGGCGTTTCACCCTATATCCATAGCTGTAGCCTCATGAGCTGACCCAAATACATGTCGAGGTACCTCTGCAGTTATGATGTACAATGTGATACTCATTTAAGATTAAAGTGGTAATCCACAAGATCCTAGTTTTTTGAATTTTTGAATTTAGTCTCCATCTTTATGTCTCATCCTCATCGCTGTGGCGTTTCTTCACTGCTCTTCCCAGAGATCACCCGTCAATCAAACAGTGTGTCCAGTACTGTGACGTCTTCCTCCTTGGATTTCCTGCTGATGGAAGTTAAGAGTTCCTGTAGATGGCGCTCTTTTCTTTGTCTTACTTAAACATGCGCACATCCACACAGGATAAATCACAAACCTGATTGGCCTAAAAAAAATAAATGACTTGAGGTTGGATGTTTGACATCAACACAATGAGAGCACAATGTTAACTCAAACTTCAACTTGACCACCGACACTGAATTTGGCGACATAACATCCAAGTGTCATCCCCTCAGCAACAAGTCGGTTACGAGCCAGCGACTGCCATCCACTTACGATGCAAAGTTACTTTACCCTGACGCCGGCTCTAATGTTAACAAATGAGCTGCCAGCAGTCGGAGAGACACTCGGCCTGAACGCAGCAGGCAAACGCATGAATCATAATCAATCAATCCGCCAATCAATCATCGATCTGCGCTGCCACCCTGCTCGCGGCACAGACGCCTCCGCCATGCGCTGCTTAGGGACGTCTGCTGCGTCGTCTGGAAGGTGGTGGGGGGGGGGGGGGTTGGTAGGCGAGCTCGTAAATGACGCAGTGGTAAATTAGTCCCAATGGGAGGCCATCAGAGTGGGTTGAGCGTTTACCCAGCAGGAATAATAAGCCCAGAGTCAGACTCCTAATGCAGCCATCCCTCCGCACTGCCAGGAAGAACCATCTAAAGCACCGTCGCCACAATTACTCTGCCTGTCATGCTTCCTGAAAGACTGTCTAATAGCCCTCGCCATGTATGCAGAATATTAATATTTAATATGTGTGTAGATGTTAGAGTACATAATTACAAGGTCTGAGCGCAAATAAATAATGGCTGCGATCAGGGTGGCAGAATTTTCCTACAAAGGCCTTTTGGTGGATGAAGTGTTTCTTCGGTTGAGCATCATCGCGGCCCGGTGTGGCTGTCAACACACCATTAATGCTCTGTAACACGGCAATGCACTCTTCATTCCATGTGCAATTGGAAAAAATGACATTAAATGAGTGTTTAAAAAGCGAGGGAGAAGAAAAAACAGTGACAGACTGCGTGATTGATCTTTGGAAATAATCTTCTTAATTCTCATTTCTCTGCCGGGGGCCAGGTGCCTCTGACGTGCACCTCGCTGGATGTTTTTCCGCGAGAAGCAATTTTGTTGTCGGAGACTGTCAAAATGCCAGAGTACAACAGGTGGCTAATATAATCTACTCGACAGCAAACAATATTTGAGAAGTGTGTTGCCGCGTGCACGGCGCTGGCGTGTCCATGTCCTTCTGTCTTGGTATCTCCGTCCCCATGCATAAACAAGCACATACAGTGTTTCACTTTGTGTGTTGCCCGTGACGACAGAAGCAGCCCGTCCGTCTGCAACGCGGCAGATGATCCGCGGTGACATTATTTGTTCTATATGGAGATGTCCGTCAACGAACGCGCCTCGGCGATAACTCATCCCACGACAAGCGCATACTGAGATACCGACTACTTAAAATGAAATATTGTTTATATTGGTCTTAAGTAGCGACGTCTTTAGTATTGTGTCTGAGCCAAGATGAGGTATGACATGTGCGAAGCCTTTAATCAAACCTGCCAGCCCACATCTGCAAGGAGAGCTTCTACTGTACATCTGTGAACAGTGTGCACATTGGCATCATTCTTCGAATCGGCAAACAGTTGCAGTGCAGGTGTCAAGGACCTCTTGCATTCACACCAACAGCTTTGTAATAAAAGAAATTATGCAATGCAGATTGTTTGCGCCTTTGTCAGTTAGGGCCCTGTCACACTATTGCGTATGAGAGAAACGTATTAGTTGCGTATGAAAATTCATTTCATACGCACAAAAAGCCCTTGAAAATACCGTATTGAACCTATGAGTAGCGTATTGCCAGCGTATGTCCAGCGTATGGCCAACGTAGTATGCGTATGGCTAGCGAATGAGTAGCGTATGAACTGCGCATGTCCAGCGTACCGCTATCACGTGACATGGTGAACTGCCAAATCGATCAGATCATACTGGTGTTGGAGAAGAGCTGCTACTACTACAGGCCCTGTCACACTATTGCGTATCGTACTAGCGTATGCCAGCGTATGAAAAAAAACACTCATACGCTGGCATACGCTGAAGACGCTGAACATTTTTGAGCATGCTGAAAAATTTTGAGCGTATGCCAGCGTATGGTTTATACGCAAAGCATACGCTAGTTATACGCTGAATACGCTCGAGTTACGCTAGAGGTACGCTAGAGGTACGTTACTCATAGGTGGAGTACGCTGGTCATACGCTGGCATGAAGGTGTACCGTACAGCTAGCGTATTGATACCGTACAGCAAGCGTATGCCTGACGATTGAGTAACGTATTTAACGTACAACTAGCGTATGATTGTCGTATTTATCACGTGACAAAGTGTCACGTGATAGCGGTACGCTGGACATGCGCAGTTCATACGCTACTCATTCGCTAGCCATACGCATACTACGCTGGCAATACGCTACTCATACGCTACGCATAGGTTCAATACGGTAAGTATAAGAAAAACTCTGTATTTTCAAGGGCTTTTTGTGCGTATGAAATGAATTTTCATACGCAACTAATACGTTTCTCTCATACGCAATAGTGTGACAGGGCCCCCAGTGTATGTCAGCGTATGACCAGCGTATTCCACCTATGAGTAACGTACCTCTAGCGTACCTCGAGCGTATCTCGAGCATATTCAGCGTATACGTAGCATATGCTTTGCGTATAAACCATACGCTGGCATACGCTCAACATTTTTAAGCATGCTTAAAAATGTTCAGCGTGTTCAGCGGATGCCAGCGTATGCGACCGTGCTTGAAACGTATAAAACCTATGCCTAACGTACCCCTAGCGTATGTCAGCGTATACCAGTGTATGAGTGTTTTTTTTCATACGCTGGCATACGCTAGTCCGATACGCAATAGTGTGACAGGGCCTTTAACCAGCAAGCGCAGCGTATCCCTTAATTACACATTCCTAATCACGGATCAGACAGCAGTAATGTCAGGAGGAGACACTTACTAAAGCTTAGACGTCTTCATCTAACAGTCTCAGCACAAACTATCTCTGCGATTTGCGATCCAAAACACTGCTAGACCCGGAACTCACTGCCAAGTTACCAAAAATAATTGCCTGCAAGTAACAATTCTAACTAGTCTAGACATTTCTCTAGACCTCCCAACGGTGTTCAATGATGGATTATGGGTTTGGATTGACAAAGACGTCTGTCACAGGGAGTATTTGATCGAGGACAAACAGGATTCTACGAGAAGCTGAATGTCAGTGGACTCTAAATTTTCAATTAAAGACGGTGATCTTTCATTGTCCTCGTTGCCCCTATTTTGATAGTTGCAGTGATGACGTAGGCCCACGTTGATTTGGAAGCCAGATGACAAAGTTGAAGAGAAAAATAACCACCTGATGCATTTCCTCCAAGAATATATGAAATTGGCAGGTATGGAAGATTTGATTCATGACTTTTACAGGGCAGGTTCTAGACCAGGTCCATATCCGTGGACTGTCAATGTTCTTCTGATCCTGCTGCTGTTTGCTGACCTAGTTGCAGAGGTTTGGGCACGAACCCATCTGCCCGGCTTGTGCTCTACTGCAATTAAGCACTATCTCTATCCCATCTATCTTCTCACATCTTTCTGTTATGCATCATATGATACACAAATTATGGTTGCACCTAGGCCCAGAACAATGTAGGTGGGCAATTTCTGAAAATTGCACCTTTTTTTGATGTGTTTGTAATAATGAGAGTGTGTTGCCAGATAAACCAAAGGCAAAGTTCCTGCATCCCTGCATTCACTCAATACCAAAACTCCCAAACCTACGTTAATTATTAGATGTAGGTCACCAAATTATCATCTTAGAGGGGACATTGGTCCTGAATGCTCCTTTGTGAAAGCTTCTGGAAATTTTGACTTGATCTTTACTCTCCATTATAAATGAAGAGTAAAGATCAAACTCCGGCTGACGTAGGTCAAGGCACACCGCACCTTGGAGCACCATGGAAATGATAGAGTGAAATGGCTTCGCAATAAAGACAGCCCAAAGGGTGTTCGCCCTCACCCACAGGACAGACAACGCCGGATAAATCAGCCAGTTAGCCATCTATCTGCGGTGAATGACAGCTTTAAATGAACGGGACCGAGTCAGCATATCTGATAATTGGCAATTGGCGACCGGGAGCAGAGTGCGTGTGTGTGATGGAAGGATGGATGAAAGGGCAAGGTGGTGGTGGGCAGTTCCACCTCCTCCTCATCATCTTTATCCCTCCCTTTCTGGCATGAAGCCCTTCCTCGTTTCATAACCGTCTTTTCCCTCATTTCCCTTGACCTTTCAGTGGGATGGCCTCCCCTCAGCACCACTTTGCCTCGTTCCCCCAAAAACATTTCCATCTCGACTTCACCTCGCCGTCAACTCCCCCACCCCCTCCCAGAAGTGTCAGATATGGTAACTGTCAGACCAGGCGGTGCTCTCTGAGTCACCTGCTCATTAATTTGAATGACTTTCCGTGACTCGGGATCCCGTCCTTGGCTTCACCGCCGAGACTTGAGCGCCGCCGTTACCGCGACTCCACCGACGGCGACGACAACGGCGGCGACAGCTGTTCAGTGTGGCAGGTTGTGTGGGTGATGTGGCAGATCAAGTAAAAATAGTCGCAAGGCCGTGTTTGTCGTTTCCAATCCCAACAGTGCCAGTCGGGTTTTGATGGTTGTCGATGGTTGACGCGCCCTCAGCTACACACGAGCTCTTGGACTAAGCGGGCATTAGCAGTAGATTCTTGATTCCCTTTACCTCCCACCTTGGGGGGGGGGGGGGGCGGTCCTTGCCACATGATCTCATCAGTCAATCAAGGCTCCTTTCCTCCTGAGTGGGTGAAATGACATGCTCTAATGATAGGGCCCTTGTTTCCACTCAAATTACCATGCAAAGGATGCCGCCGCCTGCCTTTGGCTCTCCATGAGGACGCCATTTCTGTCTCGTCCACCCCCGCCCATCCCCCCCGCCCCCCCTCCCTGGCTCTCAGGCATGTTGAGGACCACGGGAAAGAGAGACACACACACACACACACACTCTCTCCCACCTCCCCTTTCTCCCTCCTCTATTCTTCTGAGAGCTCGTTTCAAGGAAATTATTCATGAACCCCGGTGCCGATGTACAGTAATCACTTGTTCGGTCCCTCGGAATACCCATTTGTTGTAAGGGGCTGTAAATGAATTTCTGCGATGGATGCTATAAAGTCGCAATATTTGGAGGGGGAATTCGCATGCAGGGTAATCTGTGCTGCCCGGCGCTGTGGGTTAGGTGCTCACACAGTACTTCCTGGTCAGGCAGAGAAGGAGAGAGATATAGCTCCTTGTCATATTTCATCAAAGGCATATTAGACGCAGGAATTATTCCATAGCAGTGTGTTTGAACTAATAGGACTAAGCACTGGTGTCTATTTCTGCCTTGAAAGTATAATTCCTGCAGAAATGATTGCCATCCGAAGACTTCTCACACAGATCTTTGCGTTGCATTCAAAATGGCCTTAAACAATGAATGTATTCATGAAATCCGGCTCCTGCGGTGACATATTGGCACAGCGCGGATGCGATCGCAGAGATTAAAATATGCCCGGCGCGTAGAGCTCACCTCTTAATTCACAGCGAAGGAAAAGTCGATTAATTCCGATATCTAAATGAGAGCGTGGGTCGCTTTGCAGGATAAACCCATAAGTCCTCTTTTAAAAAGGGAAGAAAAAATAAATGATTTATCAGAGGAGAGAGAGGGGGGAGAGAGAGAGTCTGTAGGTGAGAACTAATGAACTTTAAATGAGAAAAGAACAGAAATAGAACCAAGGGAAAGGAAAAAAATGGCATATTCCTCTTGGGGGAAGGTGGTAAAAAGGAGACAAATCAATGCCAGGAATGTGAAGGATCACATGCAACAGTCTCTCACTATTGAGTCTCTCACATTGAGTCAATTGCACCCACAGGGGTACACAGGGAGCGAAGAACCATAATTGGGATGTGCAATATCTTTCAATTTGACATTATTTTTGGGGCAAAACATTGCATGTATTTCAACGTTTCTGCACGGATTTTACTCTTGGCCCCGATTGGGGAAAAAAAGACCTGAAACAGCATGTAGACGATGGGACAGTAAAACAATAACATGCATGCATTTAATCAAACAAACTGCATCATATCCATCATATCAGAGTTGGACGACTCCGACTGGCTGATATGAGCGTAGATATATCAACCTGATGCTCCCTGTATTCCAGCTCACGTCACCCAGGATGCTTTCAGGCCTCTTCTTTTTGTTTCAGTAACAGCGGCATCGAACGGCGAGCTCATAACTTTGTGTCAACAACGCTGAAGTGTTGGGGTTGGTAAGAGTGTTCTCTTCCTTAACATGACAGGCTAAATCAACACATTTGATACGGTAAATATACTTTTTTCTCACTTTCTGCACAATTGCATGGCCTCTTGTTGACATTAATATGAATATGAGCTGATATGCTGTCATATTCTCATATTCTTGTTTTACATATATAGCCTTTTTAAAAAAGTCCATACTTTTAATTTGTTTTCTCAGCATGTTCTACTGCTGCCCTCTTAATGCTGTCATAAATAAAGTCTTTCATCCATACATTGTTATCTAATACGTTCCAGTGTTGAAATTGTCAGTAGCATTAGGTGTAAATTCCTCTTATCTGCTCTTATTAATGACTCATACTGCGTGGGCAGGCTATATTTTCCCAGCATTCCCAACATTTCAAACATCACTGGGGCCGCGTTGCGCTGTAGGTGATAGTCTTTTGAAGTAATTTTCACAACACATCATGAAACAAAATGCAGCAGCAATTCACACACTGCAGCATGAGATCAATTATCATTATGAGGAAAATAAAAGCACATATGTTTCTCCTTTCATAAGCAGGTGAAGGCAGAATATTCCACTGTAAGACTAGCAGCCATTCAGCATCATATACAACATAGTGTTTTTATATTTGATAGATTTTTTTAATTTGGTAACACTAAGCATATCTGATATCTCATACTAATAATAACACTATCATTAATTAATGATGAACAAACCCTTAACTAAGGCATGTTAATGCTTAATAAAGCTGTTTATTAAAGCATAATGCATAATATATGCATAATGCATATTTTGTGTTCATGATGAAGTTCTCTCTTTGCCACAGCATGCATAAAACTGTATGCATGTTTACTGCATATACAAATGCACTTCATGATTGTATTTACCAATTTGACATTACCTGTTGTAAGATGACACTCTAAATTTCATAGAGCTTTTTCTAATTGAAAACACCTTGTTACATTCTGTTTCCTTTGCTGTGTCCTATTTCTACTCGCTGTTGCAAACCCCAACTGGCCCACGGGGACCGCTAAAAGTTTCATACGATCTTCTACCCTTCGCCGTGTCGATTTCACATCATCATCATCGTAGCACCGGTGCTTTTTTCCACTCGGCGGTACACGCGAGGGGACGTGACGGAGGCGCGGGATGCAGCCGAGCACGGGCGCCCGTAATGGAATGTGTTCCTTGTCCACGCTCCAGCGGCTCTGAGAGGGGCTATAAATACGCTATAACGTACATGTAGGGTCAGTTAGGGAGGTAGTCAGTACCGAGGTAAGACTTCACTCTCAAGTCCCACGACCTTGAGGGAACCAAGTAAACACAGGCAGTGGAAGTATTCCTCGTCTGCCTTTTTACATAGATGGACGGATAGTCATTGAAAACTAAAATCCTAATCCTAATCTAAAACGAATCCACAATTTTTTTTTGAATTTAGTCTCCATCTTTGGTGCACTGCTCTTCCCAGAGATCACCTGTCAATCAAACCACCAAATCCATTTTCCTTGGATTTTCTGTTGATGGAGTTTGAGCTTCTGTAGGTGGCGCTCTTTACTTCACCTGTTCAGCCACGGTGGCTATCGGCCGCTCATGCTAACGACATTTTGACATTTCTAGTTGTTTTTGTTAGTTTCAAATAAATGGATGTTGTTGTTGTATTTTTGCTTTAACTCCTTGTGTCACCTCTCGTTATTTATCATGGTTTTTGAGCCGGCCATGACACCAGTTCTTCTTCTATTTATTCCAAACAAACCGAAAAAACGCATCACTTCCTGTCTCCCAAGCAAGCCCTACCTTGCCACCGGGTGTGTAGTACAGCAAATGGAAAAGCTTTCATGCACTGACTCGAGGTTGAATCACTACTGTGTTACATCAATTGCCAATAGAGAGTAGCAAAACAGACATTTATTTATAGACACACACACACACACGAACTGTACGTACATATGTTCCCCAAGGGTGAAAATGAGTTGCTTTAATGGAGCGGGACATGTCTGATACGTTGAATTGGGCCCTTTTCATCAGCACAGATAGCGCAGATGTTTATTGGCACTCATATCTGATTATTGTACCGGGGGATATAAACGGCGTTCAAATTACAGCGACGTCTCCTGCACGCATCCATCGCCATTAAAGTGCACATGATGTTAACGCCGTGCACACCGCGTTTGTGCCGTGTCTGGCAAATAGGAATATACTAACCTGAACTCACTGCCATTATGAATGCTGAAGGGTGGATGTGTTGAATTGCATTTAGTCTTGCTACTGTAATTGCGTAGCTTTTTGTGTACTTGGATTTTTTTGAGTCGTTTTTTTTTTTGCATTGCATGGGAAAGATCATGTGCAACAATGTTCTCTATCATCAAAGTAACTCAGTACTCAAGTAGATTTTCATGCCATTCATTTTACTTCAACTTAAAGTAATAATTCACAATATTTTCATATTAACAAATAATTGTATTAATATGAAAATGTTAAATAATAAAATTAAAATTTTATTAATACTCTATGTGAGCAACCTCTGCAACCTTGTCTGCTGTTCTAAGCACCCGGTGTCTGGTAGGGTCCGGCGCACAGGAAAAGACGTCACAGTACTGGCAAACGTTGCTGTTTGATTGACAGGTAACCTCACCGCGGCGATGAGCGCTGAGCAACCGAGATGACAATGAAAAAGGTCTTGTGGATCGGCGCTAAAAGTTTGCTAAAAGTTCAGCAAAGTAACTTGCTCTTAAAGTATTGTGGTACTCGTCCTGCTGGGTATTGTGTGAATGGTAGAAACCATGTTGCTCCGCTCTTGTCAAGCGAAGGGAGTGAAATGAGATGAATGTCACACCGGCTACCCTGCACGGTTTTCCCAGCATCCTGTGTGAATTACCATGTCTCTACTAGCCATTGGTGGGTCGATGCAGCTTCACCGGGGAGGGAGGGAGCGAGGGAGGGAGCGAGAGAGAGAGAGGGGGACATGGGTCACAAGCCAGCCCCCCTCTCCATCCCCACCACCACGAAATAAAATGCCCATCAGCAACGCAGAGGTCAGCGCGCTAAACCTCTTGTCTATGCCGGCGAGGATCTTTGACACGCCAACTACCTCCAGCCCCCTCCACCTGCCCGCCGGTGCCTCTCAGCCGAGGGCCCAATTAAAACCCTGGCCCCGCGTTGTCACCGCAGAGAGATCGCCGATGCGCCCAGGCTTGATCGTTTCCAATAAAAACACGTACAACAGCTCGGCTTCTGTGGGGGGGGGGGGGGTAGGCGGGGGGACGGGACCCCCCGCGGGGAGGCCAGGTGCCGAAACAAGGATGCCGCCATCAATTATTTAGCGAAGGTGAATATTTCACACGCACGGGGAATAGGGGGTCAGGTCCTGTGGTTGTTTGTCGGGATAAATATTTAACGATCAATAAAGAGCAAGGGGGTGGATGAAAGGCAAATAGTGATTTGGAGGGGAATGATAGGGCAGCTAGTGAAGAAGAGGGGCTGGAAATTAAAGATCTTCACGTGTCCAGATATTACTTTACTTTTTGATGACGAAAGCGCAAAAGAAACCCCTCATGAATTACCGGGGCGAAGGAAATCCGAGGAAATCCCGGGTGAGGATGGAACATTTCCACGCCTCGTATGGATTCGCGTCTCGGGGTCGGGGGGGGGGGGGGGAGGGTTTCCAACTTCAGCCACTCGCGATCTTACACCTCCAACCTTTTTAATTAGAAATGGAATCGATCGGATCGGGAGCGGATCCTCGGACGCGCGTGATCCGAACCGACACGGCGCTTGACTGGTTATTTGTTTTAGCCTTTTTTTTTTCTTCACGCTGCAGACGCCTTAATCCACTTCCCTTTTCATTTCAAGAATCTATTGTTTAAGACTATTGATCCACGGTTAAGACACGCCTGCACACACACACACACGCACACACACCTTTATTATCACACGTTTCCATTACGGTTTACCTCTGACCGCCATAACTGCTTTCTGCTCATCAGACGCAACGACATCATTCCAACACATATTCTATAATGGCCTTAGCCTGTCATCACCATCCAGCTCCAGCCAGATGTACAGTGCGGTCAGCGTGGCCATCATCCACCAACAGAAGATGAGCTTTCAAGTGGTTTTGACCGGGCTCTCCATCTGGCATAACATCAGGATAATGACAGCCAATCTCTCACGCTGTAATTCTGCTGGTGGAGAATCTCTGACAGTTGTCATCATTCCCCGGGGGCCGGTGTTGTTTTTACATTCAGACTATTTTCGTCTTAAATAGAAAAGCGTCTACTGGGAGTGCCAGCTGCCTCTCTGACTCGTGTGCTGCTGCTGCGGCTTTGATGGAGGCCATTTTTAACCTTTGACCTCCTATTTCCCTTTTTTTTTTTGTCAATGAATTCACCATAGAGCTACTGATGCGGGCTCCAAGAATCAAACCCCCAAAAGCAGTGATGCTCTCGGGGGTTTTCGGGCCCCCCGTTGGACCGCATTGGAGAGCCGGCCCCAGGCGAGCAACACATAAGTGGCTACTGTCGCGAAGCAAGCGACGAGGTTTTTGGTCGTGCACATCCTCCACGTTTCCATCTTTTCCCAACCCGTTCCTCATCCCAAATATGGTATTCCGCCCCGGCAACAACAAAAACATTCACTTCTGTTTTTCATTACATACCTCATATTGTCAAGATAACCTCAACCCCCCCCCCAGTCGGGGCAATCACAAAGATATACCTCTGTACGGTCGGATTTCCCTGCACATATTGGAATCCAGCCCGCCTACGTGCCAGCGTGCCGCGGCACCCCCGGAGGGCGACACAGCGGATAACATAAATTGCATATGCTGAGTTCACTGTCAGACGAGAAAAAAAGAAAATTGCAAAGCTCGACACTGCGGACAAACAGATAAAGTAAAAAGCGACCCTGTAGGCATGAGCAGAGCGCGGCGGCGGCCCAAATCGCCACGTTTCGCGGCGAAAAAGAATGCACATTACTCAACGTGGCTGGTAAAAAATGACTCCTGGCAGGTCATTTTCGCTAAGCAGCCCTTTCAGATGAGCTGTGAAGTGAATTTTTTTGGACATGTATGTGTGACATTGATGTAGAACCAATCAGAATCAGGCAGGGTGTCGTGATGGAAATCATGAGCCGGTGTCTTTTGGCACCGCAGCACCCTCATTTGCACAAGGTGATCCCGAGCTCTCTATTGACCGAAGGGAGGGGTGGGGGGGGGGGGGTGCAGCTGATGTGTATAAATTGCAGCTGTAACAGGTATGGACGTTTGGTTTCAGGCTTCGTTACGGGGGCCGAATTTGCGAGCGCTAATGCCGGGGCCCGGTCGATCGCAAATTCATTTCGGCCATTTAGCCCGGGTCTCTTCTTATTACATCGTTGGGAATGAGGCCGCCTTTTCATCCTGTCAGCTCAACGTTGGCTAAATATGGGGGAGAAAGTGAAATTCCCCCCCAAAAAACTGTGGAATACAAATCAAGGCGGATTACAGGGAGCGCCGTATTATTCCGCAGGAGAAGCCCTCTCACTCCGGGTTCCTGGGGGCCATTTAAGGTCTCGGGGGTCCTCTCTGAAACCCGTGTCCGCCTCGGATGACGACTCCTTATCTTCGGTAAGCGTTGCACCACTCGCTATGCCGACCTCTGTTGCATTCACGCTTAGGTTAGCGTCCCCACCTTCAGAGACATTATCTCTTTTCAGCTCCGCCATACGTGCTTCTTGTCTAGCAACTGATTTTTTTTTTTTTTTTCAAAGCAAAAAAGCAGAAAAAAAAAAAAAAGAAAGCAAGGAGAAGAGAGAGAGAACAATTTCTTCACGACATGCAGCCTCTCTGCCACGGATGACCCCCAGAGTATTGGTCCTGGCAGCCAGCTACAATTATCATTCAGCAGGAGTGAAGGACTCTGTTTGATATCTGCCAAGGTAATTTAGTGGGAGAGATTGAACAGAGCTTTTTTTTTTTTTTCTCCTCCTCTCCCCCGGATTGTGACTGACCCCTCCTGCATATGGAGTGCGGATGCCTCCAGCAGTGGCGGCGGCATCCCGCTTTATGCCGGCAACAAAAAGCTTTTTCAGAAGCGACGGATTCAGGCGGCATACGAAAAAAAAAAATGTTTTCCTGACTGTGCCTCGATTTTTTTTTTTGTGGATAATACTAGTCCACTTATTATGGGGTGTCATGGTGATAGAACTGTCAGAAAGAGTTTCAATGAACAGTATCTATCTTTTGGGTATCATAATATCCCATGATGCATCTCTATCATGTTAATCACCGCCCCCCCCCCCCAACCCCCCGGTCTCCGTGATCAACACCCGCGGGCGGTACCGTTGCGCCTTCCGCCGCCGCACATTAATCACTCCCCCACGCCGCTCGCTCCGGGCGTCAAACCGTATTTCAAAGTCGCCGGTCGCTAAGATTTCTCCTTCAGCGTCCGTTGCACCTAAACGGCATTTCATAAGGCATGAATAATTCAGTCTTTTTTTTTTCTTTTTAAAAGTTGTTTTGAGATCAAGCGCATTGCCGGTAAACAAATATTAAGAAAGCGGGAGAGTCATATAAGAGGGTGGGCCGGAGATAAATTGGTATTTAAGCAACTCGGCATTAAGCACAATTAAGTATTTGAACTTGTGTAAAAAGTCTAATCTTTGCACACAAGCTTTCTTATGGCCCTTTAAAGATTATTGCATTCTCTGCTTGGGAGTTAAAGCATGAAGATCTGGACATGTTGAAAAGACTTTCACTTAATTGCTGCAAATTAACAAATTCACACCCCGGGCTTTGTGATTATTGTGGTTTATGAAATCCTCTCCCTCTCCTCTCTCTCTCTCTCGCTCTCTCTCTCTCTCTCTCTCTCTCTCTCTCTCTCTCTGTCTCTAGCAACGGTGTGATGTGCATTAGCAACACGGTTTCTCCACTTTAAAGTCAAAACACTGAAGAAAGTGAGCCTGGGGGGGGTGAATATTAAACCAGAAAAACATTCAAAACACGAGTCGACATTCATCCCTTTTGCCCCGCTTAAGAGAGAGGCGACTGTGGAGGAGGGAGAAGTGCTGACCAGAAGACTCTTATTTTGAAACCAAGGAGAGCCGGGCCATAACAAGGTCAATCATCATGCCGAGGGGGGCAGCGCACTGTGAATGGGGCCTCATGTTGTGTTCGTTGCACAGCTAAATCACGTCAATGCAACCCCGGGTTGGGTTGCCGCCGCTTTTTTTCCCCCTCTGTGTGATATCATTATTTAGTGGTATTAAGTGGAGTAGTGTGTACTCGTGGGCTGCGACCCCGACACGCCAGCTGCACCTTTGGCATGCAGTATAACCACTTACTACTCAGCTTAAACGCCTAGATGCACGAACACACGCATGCATGTTGCGGCGCACTTATCTCATAGCTAGTTAAACCGCATGGCGTGAGTGATCTTCTCCGATGCGAGCATGCGATGTGACCTCCTCCGCAGCTAAGTGCTAACGCACACAATCAGATGACGCGGCGTACATGATCATCGATTTATGAAAAACCCGAGAGAGAGGCGTCCGACCGCCGCGAGCAGGATCATTGCAAAGTGTCAAGCTAATTCTCTGTGGCAAACCGGGGAAGGGGGGGGGGGTGAAGATTTATGTACGCGCTCGCCTACTCTTATGGTGTGACAAGGAGAGGGATGACCCAATGCATATCTGGTTCACTTTTAGCGCTTGATAGATGGAGCCGTCCGAACATGACTGTACCCAGCTTAATCCTCGGCAAAGCACCGTGTGAACTTTATATACCTTCCCTATTGACAGCGGTGACTTATTGGAAATGTCAAAAAAACGTCTTTCTCCACTGGAAGGGGTTCGCAATGACCTTTGGCTGTTGCGCAATCAGGCGCCAAAAAAAATGGATTTACGATCCTGGAATGTTGTTTTCATTTTCTCCGGTGTTTTTTTTTTTTTTTAACCTGTTGCTCGGTTTTCGAAAGCAGCCGTCGTACGTCCACTGTCATTGAATGCAACATCACTTGACATGACTTGGATCATGTCTGCAGCTGCACGCGCGGGATCATGCAGTAAAGAGGGTATTGATTTGCCGTGATGGCGGCCGGCCTCCGGCGTATTCCGAGGCGTCAGACTTCACTAATCATCATGATGCATACGAGGCAGTCTGCAGCCTTTGCTTTCTGCTGCTAAGGAGGCGCTTTTCTTTCCATTTTTGTTTTGCGGGTTTCCATTCGTTATATCCCGTATGCCGAAAATGTCACATCATTTGGGAAAATAGGGCAAATCTTTCCAATGCCTGGGAAAAAACTATGGGCAGAAATATGTGTCACTAGAATTTGAATTTGATTTATTTATATTTGAATTTGAATTGCTCAACTTGAATACTTGCATTACAATTTTGAATTTGAATCACATACTTTGAATTTGTATTGATTAGCTTGAATAATTGCATTGAAAAACTGAATCTGAATAGCATGTTTGAAACCGAATTCCAATAGCCCTGAAACTGAATGTAATAATATGAACTATATTCAAACTATATTCAGCTCTCACATTTCAGATTCGAAATTGGTCATTCAAATTCAACGCTCAGACACACGCTTCCAGTCCTTGAGGAAGAGCAATCGAGTGCCGATTCACAGAACTCATTTCAGCCAATCAGCGCATTCCTTCGCCTTCACTCCCGCCATCATTGAATGGGCTACAGCTCGCTCAGTCATGGATGAGGCTAGGACTCTTAGGCCCAATCTCAATGCTTATTTTCACCCCTACGGCTTCGGCTTGGCCCTACCCCTTGGCCCTCGGTTGCGAGGGCCAAGGGGTAGGGCTAGGAAATATCTCCCTAAGTATTGGGACAGCACTTAGACCAGGGGTGTCAAACTGTGTGCCATGGAGGGCCGAGAGTATGCAGGTTTTCGTTCCAACCCAAGAATACAGCAGGTGATTTCACTGATTAACACACCTTCAACCAGAGAGGAGGGACTAATCAGTGAAATCACCTGGTGTATTCTTGGGTTGGAACGAAAACCTGCATACTCTCGGCCCTCCATGGCACACAGTTTGACACCCCTGACTTAGACGCTGTACGTCATCGATAAGCAGAATAGCGTTGGCGGTGCTCTGTAGTCTAGCAAGCCGTGCTCCTCACGTTACCCTACCGCTAACGCTATTCTGTCATGAAGTGGACTGGTAATGAAGCAGTGGTCTTTTTTATTTGATGACTTGTTTGATCGATTGGTAGCGTGAAACGTATAAGTTGTGAACGAATCACGAGCGTCCATGCTTTTCTATCTCCATCAGATGAACGGCAAATGTCGCTGTGATAATACCATTGTTGCCATAGTAATCTCCGACAACAAACTCGCCCCGTCTGCTTATCGATGACGTATCAGCGTCTAAGGGTTGTCTCAATACTTAGGGAGATATTTTCTAGCCCTACCCCTTGGCCCTCGCAACCGAGGGCCAAGCCGAAGCCATAGGGGTGAAAATAAGCATTGAGATTGGGCGTAAGAGTCCTAGCCTCATCCATGGCTGAGCGAGCTGTAGCCCATTCAATGATGGCGGGAGTGAAGGCGAAGGAATGCGCTGAAATGAGTTCTGTGAATCGGCACTCGATTGCTCTTCCTCAAGGACCGGAAGCGTGTGTCTGAGCGTTGAATTTGAATTACCAATTTCAAATCTGAAATGTGAGAACTGAATATAGTTTGAATTTACGTTCATATTATTACATTCAGTTTCAGGGCTATTGGAATTCGGTTTCAAACATGCTATTCAGATTCAGTTTTTCAATGCAATTATTCAAGCTAATCAATACAAATTCAAAGTATGTGATTCAAATTCAAAATTGTAATGCAAGTATTCAAGTTGAGCAATTCAAATATAAATAATTCAAATTCAAATTCTAGTGACACATATTTCTGCCCATAAAAAACCTTGTGATTCAGCGATACGATGCACGAGTTGCAGAATACTTAGACGCAATAAAACGATATAACACAGAATCTAATTCATGTGGATCGAGAGGATGATCATGAAGAGCCTTTGAAGACATTTGCACCCTTTGTTTTTTGCAGACGGATCATGTGGAGGAGAGAGGTCCGTTGTGGCAAGGAAAGTCTACCCTTTACCTGAATAGCACTCAGCCTCGTGTGGACAATCATCTGCACAGCTGGGCCCCCGCCCCCGCGCTACGAAGTGCTTAGTGAACTCTGCTAGATCCGGTGTCGCCGCCTTCCCCCGACTGTTTAATTAGAGCAACAGATGTGATAGCGATCCCCCGCCGATCGACAGCTATTGCCCAATGGGAGCGCGCCGGACGCCGTCTGGTCAAGCCCCCCGTCGAGGAGGGGGTTCGCTCGTGTCCTCGGGCAGAGTTTGTTTTTCGGGAGGCGCCGAGTGCCTTTTCACACCTATTAAAAACTAACAGGAAAGCGGCCGAGATAGCATTAGCAATCACAAATTACATTAATTACAGTAATTGTGTGAAATTGCTTGGGCCGCGTACCGCCTCAGGCTTTTTTTCCTCCGTGAACGCAGGAGTGCGCCGTCCCGTCGGCCATTAAGGAGAATATTATGTATGAACTGTATAACTCGCCGTGATTTGCCTCACACTCACAAAAATCCTGCCCCTCTTAAACAATCGTGGAGAGAGAGAGAGAGAGAGAGAGAGAGAGAACGGCACTTAAATTCCTGCAAGACAAACACACCTTCAGCGGCGCCGTTATTACCTTTCTTTTTTTTTGCGGTGTAAATCGAATGCAGCTTAGGCTGAGTGATGGACCGGAGCAAGACAAATCTCCGTCCTCTGAAAAAGTGCTGACTTTAAGGCAAAAAAAAAAAAGAGGAAAATGGTAATAGATTCTCAAAGCGAGGGGCGGGGGGGGGGGGCATTACTGGGGCAGCATGCAAATGACGAGTGAAGAAATAATCTACAAGGTGTTATCGAGCCCTCGGTTTGAAGAGGGAAGGAAGGGGGCCCTCTCCCTGTCCACCACCCCCCTGCCGCCGCCGCCGCCGCCGCCACCCCGCCGTAGCGCCCGTAATGTGCGGCTTGTAATTAGATATTGATTCGCTTTTGTCGATGAGTATTTCAAACTCACGTCCTCCCTGCTCGAGAGAAAAGGGAATGCATAAAAGTCCGAATGCATCTTGTTAAGCCTCAAATGTAATATCTCCATGCGGGTGGGAGAGGGCGACGGTGGCCCGGTGAATGATTACAGCTCTCTTAATGGAAAGGGAGCAACTGGTAATTTTGCCGCGGTAGTTTCCGGTGTCCTCGCCTTTACCCAGCGACACGCTAAGCCTTTTGGAAATTGCAGAATGGCTTGCAGAACGATGTCAAAAGCTTTCAGGTGCTCGTCGTTTTGAGAGTACACTCACAATTAGCGGCCAGTCGTCGGGATATTGCCGCACAGTTGCAGGAAGTGTAGTGATTGTTTGGCTGGAAAGCATTCTCTCTCGTTCCATTCCCCAACATATGGTGCGAGACATGAGGGATTAGCAGTGGAAGGAGGATTGAGCGTGAAGAGCTTTCTAATTACTTTATAGTACACAAATAATGCCAGGTCTTTATGTGCCACTTGGTATGCTTAGCAGTTCCTGTTTCATTGTACGATCCTGGAATTCTGGGAGTTTCTGGCCAGAGGACCAGTTGTGGCCAAATTGTTTCTTTTTTGCGGGGGCGGGGATTTATTGCTATTATTTCCTTCCAGAGCAAAACACACACACACATGTTCAGATGATAAACAGCGCTAGTAGAAAGTAAAAAGGAGGTTTGTCTCGACGAAGAGCAACATTGCTACATCTCAATTAGGTCCCTTTGACCAAAGGGTGTCGTGATGGAGTGGGGGGAACTCCCGTGGCCATTTTTGTTCTTTCGTACAAGGCCGTGGTGTGTGTGTGTGTGTGTGTGTGTGTTTCGGGGAGGGAGAGAAAGAGTGGGTCCAGGCTGATTTACTGGTACAAGAGTTGTTCATCTTTAAAGTGCAACAACGACTTCAAAGATGACCTTAGCTGGACAGGGCGACATGTTTGTTTTGGGAAAGGGTTGACAGATACAAAGCCTCCGGCCGGATAATGAGTCTTAGAAGTGGTTCTTTCTACTTGGTGACCAACTACTGGCTTTGTTTGGGGGGTTTTACTGCCCCTTAGCGCAAAATAGCTGCAATAAAATTGAATATCTTGCATTTTTTAACCGCCCAATGATGGAGGAAGAAGCCTTGCCCCTCTCCCCCAAAAAAGCTAATGACAAAGCAGTATTATTAATCCAGTGGTTTGCATGGTGACATATTACCTCTTCACTAGATGTTTCTGTTAGCTCTAACTAGCTAGCTTACTCGTCTGCATTGTCAAAATCGGACTTTATTGTTTGGGCCACCGTAGCTCAAGTGCTATCAATGCTGTTGAAATTCCCACCGGTTCGTAAATTACTTAACACCCCTTCAAATGAGAAAGTGAAATGAATCTTCTTGAATTGTTTGAGCTTGTATTTATAAAAATTGTGCAACTAAACTGTTTTCTTGTGATTGCAGGATTGGGGAGGTGAGGGTTTCTTCATTGCAGTTGTTGTTGTTGTGTACACCTCAAAATAAGAGGTAATTAACGTTTGAAAGAGATGAATCATCCTAAATTGCACGATTATAAAGCTTTGCCAAGCTGTGCCCGCTGATCTGTATGAACAGTTTTTTTGACGGTTTCAGGATAAACATTACAAGGCCGATGTGAAAGACTGGGGGGTGACGCACCGGCCTCGTGATCACGCACCACCTCCCTGCTTGGGCTCCTCTTGTCAGCCGTGTGATCGGCCTCTACCTGCTTACAGTGATGTATCTGTCCTATAAAACGAAGCAGACGGCCAAGGCTTCACATATGGTGATTTAGGCGGACATTGAGTCAGCAACCTGTCCCTTCTAATGGTCCTCCGCTATGGTGTATGGCTAAACCAAGGGATGAGACCCTGATGTTTTTTCCCCCCCTTCGAATTAGCAAGTCCCGTAGAGTTTTATGGTAACTTGAAAGTTATCGCACGCTGACAATTTACACAACTTCGCGACAACGTCCGACACCCTGGCCAAATTCACTCAGCGGCTTTTTAATGAATTTCGAGGATGATAAACTCCGCTGCATGGGTGCGCCGGGACTAGCTTATCCTGCCTACAAATGGTAGATCACTTTGCTGGAGATGCATACAAAGGATGCATGATGCTACAGTAAATTGGTTAAAATGACTCAATGAATGAATGTCAATGCTTTCCTGATGGCTTTGAGGATAATTTGTACCCAACCAGCTTTGGTTCTTTTCCATCTTGTCCTTCTGCCGATAGCCTCTAACCTTGTTCCCCTGTGGCGCCTCTCTCATCCTTCCTGTTAGCACAGCTTGTACTTGAGATCCACCGCATACCACATATCCCTCCCTCCCTCCCTCCCTCTCTCTCCTCTGTGTCTTCTCCTAGCCTTGTACCTCTCTACATCCCCCTTTGCCTTGTCTGCATCAATACTAAGCCCTTTATGTGATCCTTGGCTCGTTCAATAACACCGTGGGCTCTTTTGGGTCGCGGGCCCTCCAGGGCCCCTCCTCGGCAAATAAGATATCGAGGGGACAAATTAAACCGCCGCTGTGATTGTCTATAGACTCTACTGCAGTGGGTTTGCACTTCGATCTCTTGGGTGTTAAATGTACAGCAGGGAGACGCCGGGAGACAGTGGCCGCAAGTGGGTCGAGAGAGCAGGAAAATATATACAGAGGATTTGTCCTCACAAAGCATCTTTGTGCTGCTGTGGATGAATGCCATTTGCTTACATGCACCTCAGTTTCCCCTCAGACTCCCTCATAAAATACAGTCATATTATCAGCGTAGTCCCTAGTGCCTAGCAAGGCGCCGTAGATTTGTCCTACTTTTCCAAATGAAATTCTGGTGGCGGGTATGGTCACTGGCAAGGAAATCTTCTCCACACAGGAAGTGACGAATTTAAAAATACTGAATATTGAAATAATATTGAATATTAATATTAATATTGAAAAGAAATTGAGTAAAATACACACTTTATTTTAACCAGAGAAAGCTGAACCTCTTCCCCACCTCCACTAACAAGAGTTTACAGGATTTCTGGGCAGTGAACCAACACTGATCCAACATCAGTTTTGCACCCGGAAATAATGTCGATCCAATATTAAAAATGCATTGACAGTGACACAAAAATCACTACTAAGGTATAATGTGATTATTCCTTTTTCTTTTTTTCTTTTAAATAAATATATATATTGTATTATAGATACAGTATGAAAGAGTTCAGACTAACTTGGTATTTTAAAAAAGAATTAGGCTGTTCATTAAGCTGGGTTCATTTTATATTGTTTCAATGTTAATTTGATGTTAAATCATTGGTTGAATTTGCCAATCCATTTTCAATGCTGCAATCAACATTATTTCAGGCTGCAAAACTGAACATTGAACAATGCTATATTTCAAGGTTTATTGCCTTTCAGTCTGCTGCCATGTGTCCAGTCCAAGTGTCCTTCAGCGAGACACTAAACCCTTAACTGACCTGCAGTGTATCTTGATAACTAAAATGTACATGTTTATGGTGCACAAGCAGTTCAGTGCAAGCCTGTTCATCCAAGCTTCCCATCCTTGAGTAATTAAAGTTTTCGAAGATGAAAACCTTTGTTTAGCTTTTAGGTTTTGCTTTCAACGTTCTGCATGTTGCATCTTTCCTATGAAACAAATTCACACTCTATTATTATTGTTATTTTTCTTGGGAAAAAATGAGCGTTTAATAGTATTGTGAGATTACTGATCTCAGTCTTGTTCTCAGTAATTAACTGATGATCATAATTAAAGCATTTACATGACATCTCTTATTATTTCAATTAAAGATTAAATAAATTATTTCTTTCTGTGTGGCATTTTTGAACTATTCACTGCCAGGCTACTTCCTTGTTTCCCTTCCATCTTACCCAAACGCCAGCGGGGACGGCTCCTGTTACAACGCGCTTGGCATTTAGTGCCACTCGTGAGATGTGTTTATCAATACGCCGGCTTGTTCCCTTAGATCGTTGCGCCAGACCGCGTAAATTATTGATTGTCTCGTAGGATCGCCCTCATCCGAGCGGCCTCGGAGATACTTTAAACTGATGATGACTCAATTTGGTGGCCCAGCCCAGGTCAAGGCACACAGCTCAATACGTCAATACCCGAGACAGCCCCTGAACGCCACGTGCGTGGACAGCACACGTGTGCAATCTCACACACGCACTGTGAAAAACGAGCATATGCACACATGTTCACGTGCAATATGTATATATATTGTTGATTTTTTTGATTACTGTCATTGTCTTCCTGTCTGTGCTGCAGCAGACGTGCATAGATGTGCACATCATATAGGAAAGATTAATTTCCTACATTCCTTGTCGAATATGATGATATGCAAGCACACGCACACATTCCCACACAGGGACTACATGAAACAGCAGGAGTTTAACATGCAAGACGTGCAGGACCACAACCTGAGGGCCGATACAGTAGCTGCCTGATTTGCACTGATTTTAACCAGCATATCTTTTGATTCCTGCAGGTCTGATTTTAAGTATTCCTTTTGATGGCTTCCTTTACGTCCCCCTTCATTACATTCCCTCTCATATAAGCTTTTACATCTCCAGTGGGCATGTAATTATCTGCGAATCCACTGGGGGAAAATACCCTCCATGCAATAGGAGCTGTTAAGTGTTGTGAATATTTGTCTCATCCATTTTCTAATTCAAAGAGTCAGAGCCTCCCTTTTGGAAATCCCACCTCTCATCTCCCATGCCTTTGCACGCTCTTTGCCCAGGTTTTCTTTTTCTTTTTTCATTTGCCATTAAGTTTACAGCTGGCTGTGTCACTGACTGCATCTTTTAAAAAAAAATAAATAAAGGAGGACGGCGAAGCAGAATCAGAGGGGGACCCGTCACAACAAATCCCAAAGCGCTGAAATGAAGATTAATGATTGCCTGACCCAGTGGAGCCCGAAATCAAGATTGAAACAACAGACATGTCTTGGGAGCCTTCGAGAAAAGGCAAAGAGATCCAGTCCAAAACGCACTGGCACGGCAATTTTTTATTTTTATTTTTTTAAGTTCAGAGCTGATGCGTCCACTGCTACCTGGGGGAGATTAATACTGCAACAGGATTAACTATGTAAACATGCTTATCGGTGGAAGATGCTTCCAGATCACAGGGGCGCATTTGGATTCTGTCGGCGTAGCCTTGTGTACCGGCTGCGGCGGCGGAGAGGGAGCGTCCGGCAGGCAAGGTTGTTCAAGGTCACGGGGGCTCTGATAGGTGGAGCTGCACCTACACGAGGAGAGCAGAGCAGCCTTGGTTAGAGTCCACCCTTAGGAAAGTTGCAATAGAGAGTTGACATAGAAAAACCTACCCCGTGTCAGTTTAGAAATAACAATATATATTTCAGTCACATGTTTTAATCCAACTGCAGAGCAAATGCAAACTTTTGGGATGTTGATAAAGAATAATAAAATCAGGTGCAATTCCAAGAAAGCAGGTGGAGTTAAACCTTAGTGGGCGGAGCCAAAGAACCCCAGTCTTTTGAAATTAGCCAACTGGCAAACAAAGGAACTTTTACTCAAATATAAATAAAATATAAAAAGTGATTATATTATATTAATATTAAACATCCATTCAGCTTTTCTGATTGGCTTACAAAACACTATTATATCCATTGTGAAAATATATTTTGTAAGTGAAGGGCTCAAGATGGCTTATAAGAGTTTTGCTTCGCTTTCATGCCAGCGATAACTTTGTCAGAGTAGGTGTCACATTTTTTTCAAGTTGTGCCTCATTTTGAAATGAAACTCTGCATATGCGTGCGTGGGTGAGCAGAAGAAAGAAAGCGAAGCCAGAGAGAGAGAGAGACATAAAGGCATCGAGTGTGTGTGTGTGTGTGTGTGGATACCAAGCAATTCACCGTAGATGTGTTATGAACAAAAAGAGAGCAGCGGATCATTGGGCATGAGATAGCCTGGCCGACGCTCGGCTCGGGCCTGGACTCCCTCCGCTTCCAGACATCAGGTGCAGGAACATGCTCACCTCCTCACCTTTTGAGAAATGGCCTCCGATAGACCTTGTGCTACCAACCAGCTTTCATCAACTTTTCTGGAGACCTTGCCCAAATTGAAGTTTAAGATGCACTCAGACATGCAACTGGTGTATTATGCGATGTGTGCAACTGGGCTACATTCAGAACATCAAACTTTTTCCTCTTCAGGCTCTGTTTTTTGTTGCGTTCAGGTTGCGTTCACTGACCCCGCTGGAAGTTTGCCACGGATCTTCTTAATTATATCACGGAGAGGAGCGGCCGCGTTAGGACAACAAGGCCCACCAGATGGAGAGAGAGTGGGATTTGGATTTGGCACAAGTGGTAACGCTTCACAAATGAGTTCTTGGCCCACTTGTGTTCTTTTTTGTTTAAGCACCCTAAGCACTTGTCTTTTTCTGCAGAAGTGGATCATTCAGAATCATGTATTAGCAATGCTAGTGTACTCATCATCCATCCATGATAATTTGTTGTTAAGAGTCCTTTCCATTTTGAAATACAGCCACTGATTCCCACTGTTACAACATGTAACAGGCTCTGACTAACCCTTTCATTATAATAAGTTACTGAGGCTTACATGAAGTTAGGTCACACGAAGAATGCCGCAGTAACAACCATCATTATAAGCACATTCTGTTTTCAGATTTCAGCTTCGGGCTCGGCACTGGCGATAATGGTTTCATTTTGTGGCCGCAGGAGTGAGTGTTGAAAATTGTAGTCTGCCATCTATTGTTGCAATCACCTGAATGGCTACATCGTTCAGCCTGTAGCGGCTAAAAGGGGCATTGTTTGCCTGAAGAGTTCACTGAATTGAGCCCATCACACAGACGGCAGGTTGAAAGAGGAGCAACACCATCAGGGCTAGAGGACGGCCCTGTCAATCACGGCGTTAGCGCCAAGAGACAAAGCCGGGGAAGAATTCATTGGAAGTTGTGATGTGACCTTTTGACTCTTTGTAAAATCTATCTTTCTATCTATCTATCTATCTATCTATCCAGTATTTGAGACCTGGTCTTGATTAGAAGTTAATGCCTTTCGTTTTTGACAACATTTCTTTATTTACATCATCAGTGGCAAAAACTGTGACATTGTCATTATGAATGAATTATGAATGTCATTATTGTGAACGTGTATAGTAACTGGAAAGCTGCGTAAAACCACTTCATTATATTTCCAAAACTAAAGTGTTTGCAAGTGTCTGCGAATCCCTTAGATCTGCATTCCACAGCTGCAGAAGGGCATTGATTGAGTCTAATTTTGATTGTATACAATAGACAACATTTTTCAAATCAGATACACAAAGATTTGTACACTGATGCCATTACTGATTATACCCAATCAAAACTATTTAACTTCTAATTAGACTGTTGTGAGTCATAAACATTTGGCAAATTTCATTTTCTGAAGTAGTTTTAGTCCCAGATAGTGCTTTTGAAAACTCTATACGTACCTAAATAATGAAAGCCAGTTCTTTCTCTTTGATGGTTTTCTCTTTGCATGTTTCTAGGGAGGTCAGGGTCAGATACATAACAGTTAATAAATGATCTGCAGTCACTCGTCTAGATGGAAAAAGCAAGAAACGACATTGAAAAGGAAAAGGAGCCTGCATACCAGCCAGTTAGACCATCAAGCATCAAGCAATGGATTGGGAGCCAGTGTAGGGAGGACAGGATGAAAAATAATAAAATAATGCAAACAATTATATAAAATGAATGCCAAATTTGTGGATGAATTCACCAAATGGTAGCATGTAGCTAGAGAATAGCAGTGGGCCAAAAACAGAGCCTTGTGGCACACCAAAGACTGCATTTCAATACTCTGAGTTCGTATTGTGGTGGAAAATGTGTCCTATCTATAGTAGATATAGTAGATAGGACCTAAACCATGAAAGTACCAATCCTCAAATAAAATAATATAGTTTTAAAGATGATTTAGAAGCAGGTTTGAGATTGGTCTGTAATTACTGAAGGACTTCTAGATGGCGGTTTGCGGTGAAGTGTCAAACGTCCTTCTGTAAAATCATCACAGGATATCCGGGTGTACCAAATCGACCACATGGCACGTTTTACCCATGAAGAAGGCGGCCAGACCAGAACGTTGAAAACACCCCTATGGTGCAATGTGTTGGAGCCAAATGTTCAGGGTCTTGTCATGACACCGTCCTCTCGCGTCTACCTCCAGCTAATGGCTCTATTTCATGGCCATTTACCTCTAGCCATGTGGCTCCACTGATTCATTAGAGCGAATTTCTGTGGAGAAACAACTGAATTATCCTCGGGGGGAATACGCAGGTCCTTCAAACATACTGAAATGGCACGACGCGGGGGGAAATAGTTACTATGATATCGACTGCAAATTGTCTGGTTAGCCAAAGCGGTGACTGTTTTACGCGGCCTGTCATTTATTTATGAGTGTTTTAGTTGGGACCAGCCACTTCGCTTTGCTCAACCTGTTTATTTCCCTGAGGATAGAGGGATGGATGAACGGAGGAGTGGGGGAGTGGAGAGTCCTCTGAGCCTAGGAAAGCCTACCCTGTATCCTAAGAAGCGGAGGGTCAGCACATTTTGCAAGATAGATGAGGAACAGGAGGGCTAAGTATTCACTGTTAACTGCAAGGCTGCTGCCATTTATTCTCATTGCCCGCAGAATCGCATTTTGAGTGCAAACTAGTTTAAAAAGGACGAGAGTTGGCTGCTTTACTGGCTCGTAAATACGTGGGAAATAGCATTACCACGCAAAATTTGCATTGAAAATTGTCATGCTAACTGCTCTTTTGATTTTGGAACCTTTCTCTCCACTCTCGCCAAGCAGTGGGTGGATAGCTTGCTCTTCTCCAGTGGTATAACCTAAGTAGATTTTCCCCAGTCCTACAATAGTAGTGCATTTGCAGCTGTAGACATATCTCTCTCTCAGATATTATACAGCAATACCAAATCAGTGCATTCTAAAAAACGATTCCTTGTGCCTTATCTTGACACAAATTTGAAAAACAAATCATTATTTCCAGAAGGGGTGAAGCGACTGTGCGGCAAGCAGGGAAAAAGTGGGACTTCTTTGACAGCTACATCTGAACCCAGCGACCTCAAAAACACAGCCTTGATGTCGGGATGCAAAGCATGACTCTATATATAATTCCTGTTGGTTTGAGTTGAGTGATGTCAGGTTAGCATTTTAACTTCCTCTATGCAAGGAAATTGGTGTCCTCCAGTTCACTGCCTGCACTGCGTGTCCTTAACCCGCCTCAGCACTGGGAAGTTAATCATATTTTTATTGCCTTCACATTAAAATGCAGCTGGAGAATACTTAGATGAGGGGACTCTTTTTTTTCTGGTGCAAAGACAAAGGCCACAATGCCCGCTGTCATCCCCCCCGAACCGTAAAGTACTTGAATCCATCATGGGGATTTTAGTCACGTCGTATCGAAAGAGGCAGGAAATGGAGTTTGTGGTATCGTGATTTGTTTGTCGTCATGTAATGATACATATTTTTGTCTCAAAGTGGTTTTGTGAATTCAAGAGATGCACCCCTCCCCCCCCGCACTTTTTTTTTTCTTTCTCCCACATATAGAGCTCCCTGCAGCATCTACAGTCGCCTCCAGGTAATAGCTTTTCCACGCCGCAGTCAAGGCAGATGTCACAGATGAGCATTGTGTCTGATGGCGACAGTGCTGCCTATGATTGCGACCTTACCATGAGCCCATTAGCACTTTGGCACGCCGGTTGTTATTTGGCTGTGGTTTGGGTGTTTTTGAGCAGCATGCGCCGACTGCCAGAACAGGTGCTGCGATGGCTACGACTGGCTTATGGCCATCGGAAGTCCAAAATGCACTTGCTTACATTCAACCCAACCAAATATTAATAGAAATATTCTATGTGCTTATTATTGACCTTTTAGGCATTTAGCCTGCCCTCATATGTAGAGTGGAGCGTAAAACTGTAGAGGGCTTTCAGTGGGGGTAACACACCCTCTGGCGGCCATATTGGAGGACCTCAGCTCTTGGGCAACAGCACCTGTGAACAGCTGGTTGGGTTTCTAAGCGTAAAATTTGGCCGTCTCAACAGAATTGAATAGACATGGTTAATTTCTGTGCTCTTTTTTGACTGGAACCGATCATTTCGCCAATGACACATTTGATTCAAAAAGAAAATGATACTGTTATGCTGCTGCAACCCCTCCCCCCCCAACACACACACACACGGGATCAATAAAATGTCTATCTAACTATCCAATATCAATAGATCAAAACACCATTAATTATAAATTAATACATTTACGTCAACTGGGCAAAGTAAACATGTAAAATTTTCACTGTCCATCATCAATAGTAATGCACTTTGCAGTAACACGGGTCAGCAAAGACGTGATGCTGCCCTACCCATCATACAGCACAGCTCTTTGATGAGTAGAAGGCAGTCTACTGTTACAGACTCAAAGTGATTCTCCTGGCCAACATTACCACAACTAGCCGATATCAAAACAACATAAATCAATTGCCTTAGAATTATACATTGACATGTAAATTAGAATTATATTTGTAACCGTGGACAACTAGTCTGAAACCGAACAAGAGTCATTCATCACATTTCCATATCAATTAGCCAACAGCTGCCTCACAGTACCTCCAGGAACACAGTCAGCAGCTGAGTCAAGCAGACAATAGATAGCAGAAGGTGATTTTGCCTTCAAAATAAAACCCTAAAATTGGTCACTTTTGGAATAAAAATGATTGGGCATTTTGGAAAATAATGTCAATTGTATGTTAATTTACTTCCTGACTCCTCCACAAACAGATTTGTTATTTTCACATTGGTACATTGTATTACACAAAAAAATGTTGAAAACTGGAGCCTGAAAAATTGATGCAGATTAGTTGACTTGACAGAGGAATATTCAAGAGAAATTTAAATAAACATATGTATTGTTAAATAAACAATTCACTGCATAAACAAACAAACATATAACATTAATGTATTTGTCTATTCATCTTTATTTATTCTTGTCAGTGTCACAAGATGTGTTGCAATGAAATAAATATATCTGTCTACTTCATGCATCAAAGCCGGTGGGCGGGTTCTGACTTTTGATTGGTGGTTGAGTTACCGATTGTTCATGCCCACTTCAAAACAACGTTTTCCCATTCTTCTGATTTCATAGCCCAAGTTGAAGGTTTCTCTGAGGCAATTGCAATGATATCAGCCCTCCTGCTGAATCGGTTGAGCATTATGTGCTATGTGGCTTGAAAATTCATGAAACAGCCTCTTGTATCAAGCTAGCTACTTCCCAAAGGAACTCAGGGAAATTTTTGGGAGCCATCCAGTTAGCTGCCAGCTTATCCTTCCACAGCCACGGTTCCCAATCATTTATTTAATCAGCGTCTCAGTCTCTTATTTTGAAGCATTAGCCTATACATCAAAAACACCCTGCACTCTCTTCTGACTCCATATCCCGTGAGGAAAAAAGTCTCATGCTTCAAAACTAAGATTAAGTTACTAACTGAGAATGGAAAAAGCGAGGTGTGCGTCCATCAAAGAAATATCAACTGCCTACAAGTCCACTCAAAGGAAATCATATTTTTTAATTTGACTACGTAACTTTACGTCAAACCACTTTGTCCATTTCCCCGCAGCTACAACCTCGTCGCTGGGTCCGCCTCTTGCAAGCGCAGCCGACGCTTCAGCTACTAGCGCTATCGCCGATAGCATTGCTGAAACCGCCTGTGATTGAACATTGTGAATGGCAGATACAATACATGTATTGTATACACCTTAATAAATAAATAAATAGATAAGTAATTAAATATTATAGATTTAATTTATTATGAATTAATTCATTTGCCGATTATTTATGCTGATATTTTACAGTTTAAACAAATATTTTGATATATGATGACATTGCACTATTTATTTATTTATTTAGTCGAAATAATTCCACTATATGAACCTGCCTGGGATTATTTTGATCAGAAAATCAATATATAGTCATGTTTTACATTGTTTAAAATTCATTCATTCAATTCTCACCATCCTCGTTCCACAATGAGCTCCTACAGAGATCCTACAGCTCCTACAGTCTACAGAGATCTGCACTATGAGGTAAATTTGATGCTCAGAGTGGATGTTTTTTACGCGAGGCAGCTTTCTAAAAAATCTGGCTTCTGAATGGATTAGGCTTTTTTTCTTCCCGTGGCGTAATCATGATGCAGACAAAAGGCTTGAGGCAGGAAGTTACTCAAAGGCAGGTTTACTGGATAATCAGGTAAACTAACTAGCTGGGTTCGAGACAGGAAAGTGCTAACGGCGGTAGTGGCTGAGGACGCGGAAACTAGCAAAGAACTGACTGAGCTTAAATACATGCTGAGTTGATTAGATAATGATGCACAGCTGTGAAAAGTGGCAGCAGCATGGAGGAGAGAGAGAGAGAATAGAAAGGAATATAAGCTATTTCCCAGTTCACCACTTTGTGCACTGCTCTACCTTTCCGCAGTGTTTGTTTGGAAGGTAACCGTGGTAACAGCTGGTGCAAATGGGTAACGATGAGCCACCCTAACGAGCTACCCCAGGAAAAAAAAAAAAAAATAGAATTGGCTATTATTAATATTAAAGTTTGATTGTAGCCTGTGAGATTTTACTGGCATTCAGAGAAAAACCTGAAAGACTTTCGACTGGAGCCGAGAGACTGAAAGAAACGAGAAATGATTTGCTTCTTTAAACCGTGTTGTGCATCTGTATCCAAAAGCAGCTCACTGTTAGGTTGTAATAATACGAGTTATAGAAATACAGAGAGGCGCAACCTTCGGAGGAGAAGAGACGAAGAGAGACGAGAAAGAAGAGGAGGCAGGAGAAGAGAGACAGCAACAGATAAGACAGACAGCACGCTACAGTATCTCTCTGTAGGCCTGCTGTAGGCTTTACTGTGCAGCTTCATTTAGACCTATGTATGCTCACGTCAAAGTGCACCAGACTGATGCTTTTTTTTTTTTTTTTGCCCTCCAGCTTCGATGGTCTAGCAAATCCCAATATCATCCCAGTACAATAAAGGATGCTCTTCTGAAGCAGGGGTGGCTGTTTATTGATGAAATAAACATAACATAACAATAACAATAACACTAACCAACCAACAGAGCATTAAATTGCCCTTACTTCCGACAATATTCACTAATAATAACATCAGTTAGACAATTTTCTGCCTCTTCGTCGACAGTCGGTAAGTTAAGTAAATGAACACAGCAGGAAATTGTTACTTATTCCGCAAAAATAAAAGCGCATAAGAAAAGGAAAAATTGTTTGTATGTATTGTACCGTCACTGATGTGTCGATTGAGGAAAAACAACAAAATATGAAATATGAAACAGACACAGGGCAAACAAACATGATACATTAACATAGGTAGGCATAAATAACTTCAATCAATCATCTTCCTACAAATTATTAATTACCGAGTGTGGTTTGTTTCAAAATAAGATGTGGCCTATCGCCCGTTATTAAATTTGACCAAAATAATTCTGCCTCGTTATGAATATATTCATGATGCGTCGGAGTTTGAGTGTCTCAGTTTTACCCAAAGTCATGACTCCATCATTTTCTCCCCTTGTTGCGTCAGGGCCATGTCTACAGCTTGGCCTCTTGAGCTCACATAAAAGCGGCGAGAGATTATTTACGAGGCTGAATACTAAGCGTGAGGTCTCTCTTTCCCTTGAAGCCGACGGCTCAGCATTTTTCCCCGGACAGATTTACGCCCGGATTAATGTAAAGATGGCGGACGCGGGTGAGGCGACATCGGTATTTCAAGCCCGGGGAGGTGAGCGGGCGCAAACCTCTAGCTGCGGCGCGCGACCACCCCCCCCCCCCCTTGTCGTGGACGAGCTCCAGCATGTCCGGCCGCTGGGGTCGAATCGCCATCCCGCCATCAGCCCGTGATTAATCCAGTTTGATAAATCCGTCACTTTAAATGTGTTATAAGTGAGCTAATATTTTCCATGATCACGAGGGAGGCTATTAAAAATGCAATCTAATCACGCACCGAAGCATATATCCTCACTCGTGATGTATGTGCTGCAATATGTAAACCTCCTGGCACGCATCTCGGAATCTGATGCACGATCTGAGCGTGTCGTTATTCACGAGGGGCTGCAGCCACGTTGCGGCGCATTATTTTTCCCCCTCGCCGAGATGCATGTCGCCAGTTAACATTGGCGTGGCGGCCAAGGTCAGATGTAAGCGGGGCCGCTCCCCATTAATTACAAGGCCTCTGCATTATCTCACACTAAATACACTCCCAACTTTCCGCCGCGCCCCCTGTGTTTACAAAACAGCTCCGGATCCTCTGCCCTGTGTAGGTCATTTTTTAAAGATGCCATTAATCTTCTTTTTAATTATGGATATAATACCATTGTATACCAGACGGATTAGATGCACAGGTGATCCTTTCTTTCCTCGTACGTCAGCCGACAGCGCGTGGGCATGTGTAGTTATGAGGTGGCCGGAGGGAGGCGGGTGGCGGATGCTGAATTTGCATGGAGCGCGTATCCTAAAGCGGCGGCTGACGTCTTCATCAGAGCTGACAAACTAGACGGCATGGGGTTGGTCTGTGCCACCATGCTGCCAAATTAGCCTCACCCCCCCCTATAGGCAGATGTCTTAATTAACGTCTTCATTAATTATTAAAGAGTCATTGTGACTTCTACTTCGATGGGTGACCAGCGCATCATTTTCTCAGATATTGTACTGACCTAGAACTTTTATTTTGAAGTAACTAGGTGGAAGATTGAACTCCATTCGTGCTCCATTCGTGCTGCATACAATGACTGACATGAACTAAATTGCTGTTACTCTTGTATTATATGATGTTGTCATCCCATTTCTGAAAGTAATTATCGTTTGGCATTTTCATAAATGCCATCCTGGGAGCATCGATTCTATTAGCATACACTTTCCAGTTGTGCATCAAGGATATGACTGTGTACTTCTTCCCTTGTCATACTCAGCATGCTTAAATATATTTTACAAGACATACCTAAAGTAATAATACGCAACCTATCAATAAATGTCTGTTTTGTTACTTTAAACGGAAGGTTGATTACTTTTATTGCAGAAATATCCTAACAGCCTTGGGGAATACTGCGCTGTTGTCAAAATGATGGTTTGTATTATCTTTCAAAATGCAGCGCTTGACGGACATCCTGAATACAAAGAAACAATCAGGATTCTGTTCAGCCGATCCCACTGAAGAGTTGAGTTCACTTTTACAGCTTCAGTATATAAAGCCTATTTTTAGCGACCTCATAGCGAGTGCTTTTACAGCTTACGTTTTTGGGGTCAGAAAAAAAAAAACAACTCGAATCTAATAAATCTCTGTGTGAACAAAGCCAGGAATAGGGAATCAATGTTTAAAACAGGAGGATCCATACTGCAATTACAGATTGGGACTTTAATGGTTGCGATATCTTTATTATGCCAACCTTGTTAATTACATTTTGGAATAATCTTGTGCTGCTCTATTTCCTCTATATCGTTGAGTAAACAGAAATACAGCCGGAACGTTATGGATCATACTATATATAATAGATGAAATGATGAAGATATTAAAGAGCTTTGGAAATAGTTTTTGAACTGATGTCTTAAAGATATTTCGGTCCTGAGAACAGCGCAAATTACTGCAGAAGAACTAAATGAATGTAGTCTCCAGCACAGACTCGAATTTGGTGCAGCCCAATGATAAATGCACTGGCGAAAGAGAGAGAGAGCTTTATTTATTTATTTCACAATAAGGGCCAGAAGAAAAAAGGAAATGTTAATGCTTTTGGTGTTGAATTACGAACGGTCTCAGGGAAACACTTGTGAAATGAACCGACGCCTTGGAAGAGTCACTTCAAGACGGCTCTTAGCACCGCGACGCCTTTTGGGAAACCGACCCGTGGTTTTATTTGAAGTCAGTATTTCCGCACGGCTTCCAAGTTTATACAGTAGAATTACCACTTTGATCATCAGCGGTACGGGAACACGACAACCCGCGGAGGCCCTGACAAACAACGGGATGTGGCAGTGCAGCATCATGGCTGTAATTGTTTTGGTGAACATTTGACAGTGGCAAGACAGGGAACACGTCATGTCAAATCTCAAATTTCCACAGTTCTCTCCTGATAATCGAAAAACGAGTCATCACTCATGTAAATGGGATATTTACGAGGAGTTGTCAGTTCATGCATTCATGTAAACAGCTTAGCTTACTTGCAGTATTGGCAAAAGTTGCATTATTATACGCATGTACATGTAGCCAAATGGCTAACTGGGTGCAGGCAATGGACAAAATAACGGAAACACATTTTATTGCATTACAAAGGTAGTTCAGGTAATCGTCGTCTTCCAACATAAAACTGTCGATAAGAACGCATAGAAAACATTGCAGTCTTCTGCACTTGGGGGCATATTTTGGGGTGGCGTACATTCACGCCTTGCCACTCTGCATCTCCAGGACAAGGACGTCATTTCACAGCCGGTACCCGAACTCTCCTCATCCATTTTGACACCGTCAGTGTACCGTGGCAGGAAGTGGCACCGCTTTTTAAAAGGGGGATGAGAGGAGCTGCTGTGATTGACTGTGATTGACGCTGGGCCAATATCACACCTACGCTGTGAGTCATAGCTTTGTTTCCCCCCCCCCCCCCCCCTCCCAATAAAGCAGCAAAAGAGTGGAAGACATGGTAATTACCCAACCTCCCGCACAAGCCCCAGAGATGAATGCATGAATTAATTGTTTTAAATGTGCTGATAATGATGTTTGTAAATTTGCAATGCAGCAAAATGGGATCGTGTGATCGGAGGAAGATGCGGCGAGGGCTTTTTTGCAGGGTCAAGTGCCGCATTATGGATGCAAAAGGGGGCCCTTCTCTTTGATCGTCTTTATGACGAAGATTAGAAAAGCCGAAACGTTGAACTTTAAGGACCTTTGTGGACTTGAAAGTGACGAGAGAGTTGATCTTTTAAGTTTTGACAGCGCGCCATTCGCAAGCTTTCAAGAAAACGCCGTCATGTACCGCGCGAACACGAAGCCCCGCAGAAATAAAAGCCCTCGTTTTAAGATGCAAAAAAGGGGGGCGAACGTCTCGATGCTTGACGTGTGACGCGTGACGGCGAGTAAGGTCTTCACCCGCACGACGTTCAAGCGAGACACTTCATTCGCAGCGCTTGCTCGGCGGGAGACGAGGCAAAAAATAAATAAATAAAAGTCATCCCTTTCAATCAAGTCTCAAGCTCCACATATCAATCCTCAGCCCGCGGTGCTCAATACTAAGCGATAGCGAGCCCAACATCTCTGGTCCTTGACAAGGTTCCAGGCAAGCATCTCACAGCATGCGCCGCTGAATAGCGTCTCCAATCTGGCCTTGCCCACCCCCCCCCCCCCCCCGCCACCCTACGCTTTGTGAGTCTGTTGTGCATAATGCATTGCAGCAGCGGGACAGGAGTAATTACCACAATCAGAGGAGAGGCGCATCAATCTCAGGTGAACCACGGGGAGTAAATGAAGCAGAAAGAAAAGGAGAGGAGCAGGGGGGGAGGGGGAGGGAGAGGGTGTATCGAGGGGAGATGTAGAGAGAGAGAGAGAGATTCGGCTTGAAAGTAATGAGCGCCCCATTTGTTGCTCCTCCAAAAACTCAGAGGCTGCATGTCAGAAAATTGCCACCTGCATAATTAATCACAGTGCAAAAATCTATTTATCTATCCATCAGTCTCTCCTCCTCCTCCTCCACCTCCCCCCCCCGCGATCCCTTTGTTCTCACACAACCCCTCCATCTCTATTTTTCAGTCCTCTCGAAGCACGATTTGCCCCCCCTCCCTTCCCCCGACGCTGTGAAAGTGCAGCGAATCAGGCGTGCAGGACGCATCATCACGCCGGACGCTGTCGGACACGGACCATATTTGCACATCCTAAGTAATGGACCCCAGCTTTCGTCTTTTTTACTTTTCTTTTTTTTTTTTGGGGAGTAGATGATGTGTGTGTGCAGCCGTTTAGCCCTGCGGACACATAACTCTCGCCCACGCTGCTTGAGCAATTTGCTGACTTTGCAGCCAGAAAGTTAGCGAGCTGCTGATTCCCCCCACCACCACCACCACCGGCAAAACTCTGTTCAAAGATAGACAGCTTCTACTGAAAGGCTCTCATCAGGAAAATGATGCTAGAAAAATAAAGTTTGCAACATGGAGGGGTTTTTTTTTGTGTGTGTGTGCAGTGAGATCAGACTATTTCTGATTGGCTAAAAAGGGCTGGGGGGCGGCGGCAAGAGGAGGCTGAACCGAAACCCTGATGCACCGACACACCCTTGGGAGCAGCGGGCAGGTTTATATGGGCCACTTGCTTTGTTATGGTGAGGTGAGGGAGGTGAGGAGAGGAAAGGAAAGGAAAATGAAGGGGAAGAGAGGAGAGAAGAGGCGATGAGAGAAGAGGATAAGAAAGCAGAGATTTGAGGAAAGGGGAGAACAGACGAGAATAGAGAAAAAGGGGTGAGGAGATGGATGGAGGAAGAAGCAGAGGACATGGGAGGAGAAGAGGAAAGGAAAGGAAGAGAGAGGAGAAGGAAGGAGAGGAGATTATTTAGGGGAGAGAGAGGTGGAGGAGAAGAAAATAGAAGTGACGAAGAGACTGGAGAGGGAAAGAAAGGAGAGGCTACATTTCATTGAAAGGAGAAGGAAGGAGAGGAGAGAAAGACTTCTTACCGCCTGGGATGCCTGAACACCCCATCTGGGTCACCGGTGACCAGAGGAGCCTTTGCACTAAATGTCAAGTCTCATCTAATATATATTAATATATATCTTAACGGTGCACCGCCATCTTATTTCAAGTGTACTGCTATTAGTCATGATGAGGAATTCAGAATGGCTGTGCACCTGCTCGGGGTGAGTTATGAGACAGAGCTCGCCGCCAACATTTTTCATGAAGCGCCTTCATCCCACGTCTGAAGCCAGCTTTTTTTTTTTTCTGGCCTCAATCAATATTCAGACCAGCATATGACCATTGTGGCAATTAATGAACAAGAGTTTTAAATGGGAGGAAAACAATTAACAATTAAAGTATTGACAAGCCTTTTTTTTTTTGCAGTATTCCAGATTTACAATCAATTCTCTTTTCACGCCGTTTAAAGCAGATGAAATTATCGAGTTTTGAGCCGCTCAAAACTCATTAATTTGAGTTTGCCCTTTGCGCTTGATAAGATAAGATAAGATGTTCTGTTCAATTACACCGATTCCCATTTTGTTTGGGCCGCCAACATTTCACCAAAGTATCGAATAGCGGCCCACATTTTGCAGAGAAACGGGTCGCTTTTGAAAGTGCACGGCTAAGTTGCTAAAGATGGCAGCTGTGTATTTTAAAATACTCCCATCATTTGCTTCAGCCGTTGCAGGCTAGTAGGCGCTAAGTTAAATGCTCTGTATTCATCAATGGATCAGGCATAAAACACTTTTTTTGACTTTAGTTTATTGATTTAAGCATGAATAGAAAAATTTAAAGAAAGTTTGCGGCTTTGTCAACTGACTCTCCCACTTAAAATCTGTCTAAACGTTACAGTTGTTCCTCTGTGTCGCCCACAATTCATTTTTCCCGTCCCTTCTGTTTGTGAGCGGCGCCGCCTCATCGAGTGCCTTTCGAAACAACAGAGCCCCTGGATTTCTGTAATGGCCACATAAAAAAAAGTTTCAGCTTATTTTGATATCTCCCAGAATGACACATGAATAAGAGATGTGGCATCATCGGGCGCTCGGAGGCGTTAATATTTACTGTAGCCGAGGAGGTAATTGCATAAGGGGTTGTGCACAGCGCAAGGTTAAGCAACAGCAGCCCCTGGAGGATACTTTCTTTTCTCAACCTCCCCCCAGTTAGTCATCCTTTCTCCACTGATCTGTTTTGCTTTTTGCACAAACCGTCTCATGATTAAAAAACAAAATCATGGCTTTCATATCTTATCTGGCTTTGTCGGGGGAGAAAAAAAACAACAACCGAGCTCGGTGAAACTGGGACGAATGAGGGAGAGGAAGGCTTGGCGAGGAATGATAATGACGAAGAACCATGAGACAGCGTAGATGTTCGAGCGACCTTAAGTCCCGTTTACTTTCAGGCATTTTTAAGGGCATAACGGGGCCAAAAACTAATTAGCGTTGATCAGAACTGTATATCTCATTGGAGTTCAGGCATTGAAGTCACTGCGGGGCAACGTCTCATCGTACCCAACAGAAAACCCATTAGGATAACGTTGCCTTTTGCGACCAAAGTTCGAGGAAGAACAAAGAGTTGTTGGGCTCTGGTGGCAGTGATGTCTCTGCACTTTGATGGGAGGCCAGTGACAAGGAGGCAGTAGGAAAGAGGCGTCAAGGCTCTCTAGGTTCGCAAATGTCGATATCTTCTGTTGGGGAGGGGGCTTTGATATTCAAACTCAATAGGGAGTGGGAGTCACTGAGCATCACTGAGATAAGGCATCCTTAAACCTTTTCAGCCCAAGGCCTAAATGAGATACTTATTAGACATTAAGCTTCTCATTTTCGCCTTGGGCTTAAGAAGTCGAGGAATGAATTATATTCCCTTTGCCCTGGAAGAATTCCGACTTTTGCCTTCCAAAAATAGGCTGGTGACCCATTTTTTTCCCAGCCCGTTTAGGCGTTCAGGACCGGCTGATTGAAAGTGACTGCCGAACACGGTGCCTTGTCTGTTTCGTTCTTGCCTATCCCACAGAACCCACTGTACCACCTTGTCGCCCGCGGGGGGGGGGGGGGCCCTCTGTACTCTCCTGCTCCTCTCGTCCCTGTCTTGCCCGATGGCTACCAACGGAGATGCAACTCTATCTGAAAAACCTGAAGTACACACATATGCACACAATTGCGTATGTACACACACACGCAAGCAGACAAGGGGAAAACCGATGAATATCAGCGTTCTGACAGGGGGCAGCTTGGTAGACAACAAGTTGGCTGGTACAACTGAAGGGCCATATCTTGAAGGGAAAGAGATACTGCAGCTTGAGGCAAAATCTGGAGTTCAGGAGCAGAGGTAACTGTTGGAAAGCTGCAACATGACGCCAGTAAACTGAACACAGCACGCTTGTGTTTACTGTCCCGGCCAGGTCTGCGATGCTTTATACCAAAAAGGATACAAAAGGGAAGACAGAGGCCTTTGGGGAGTCCAGCTTTCTCTGGACAGAGGGCTCACTTGCCTCCGACTTTTCAGTTTCGATTCGTCACCAGCGACTGTACCCGACACCAGAATTTCATTTAGGTGAGGCAATAGGAGTATTTTGAGTATTTGTGTAGCACATTTCACACACGTAGGCAATTCAAGGTGCTTTATAGATGCAGAAAACAGTGACTACATGGAAATCAGAGTTAAAATAAAGTTAAAATGACAGCAGGATGGACAGTCTAGCTAAAGGCAGTAGGTTTCTAAGCTGGATTTAAATGAGGTTTGTTCCAGCGATGTGTTGGAAGAAGAGTGCTATGCAAATCTCCTGCCGTTAATGTGTCCGGGCTTGATTTTTCACATTTCTTCAGACTCCCTCGTCTCGGAGACGCTCTGCCCGCCTGACCACCGAAAAACCGCCCGGGCAAGCGGCAATTCGCACTTATTTCTGGGGGGCCCCCCCGAACCACCCAGCAGACCATGAAATGAGTTCATTTCACCACACCGAGATGCAAATGGCTGGTGCTACAATAATATCACACCCTGTCATAATCAGTTATGGCTTCTGAAAGGGGAAGAAATGTGTCATTTGCTGGACGTTTTCTCCGCCATTGTCTCCCGGTTGAAAGGACGATGACTCAGAACGCGGCGTTCGAAAAGGGTTTTGGCAGCATAAACACACATTATGCTCAATTCTTTTCCCAGTGACTTTACAAGGGTTTTCATTTTTTTGGGCCATGAAAGGCTCTCGTGTAACGGCTTCACTGCACTTGTTCCTCATTTTGAGTCGTTCCATATCGCGGGCATGCTGGGCTCCTCTCTTCTCTTGTCATTTCATCTACATAAAAGAACCCTCAATGGTCTTCCTATCGGGGGAAGCCATCGTTTGAAGGGGTGGGCAGTGATCACTGGGCCTATTAATGTAGAGATAAACGCTTGCATGTTTCCATATGCCGACAAAGGAGCGATCCATAACTAGAGAATGATCTGTCGGGACGGTGAGGGACGTTCTTGCCGCTCCAGATCTTGGATATCGATTTTTTTTTAAACTCTCTCTGCTGTCAGGGAACACTTAAGTTTAATGAAGAAACAACAGGGTAATGTTAAGAAAATAGTTTGGAACAGTGCATCAACCCATAGATAGATAGATAGATAGATAGATAGATAGATAGATAGATAGATAGATAGATAGATAGATAGATAGATAGATAGATAGATAGATAGATAGATAGATAGATAGATACTTTATTGATAGCATAAAACAGAATGGTTCGGTGAGAAGACTTCCTGGTTTAGCTGAACGCTCGTGAAATAGGATGAACCCAGTTAGGCCGAGTCCCACTGCTATCTGTAGGTAGTGAGGCTCATGGTGAACAAGCGTTCTCAATCATCCTCCGTGGGGCCCTATATGCACTGGATGAGCAGTAAATTGACAATCACACTTCTCAGAGAAAGTTATTAGCCTGCCAGCCTATAAATAGAAGACGGCACATTTTCATGGCCCCGCATTATCGTTTGCCGACAGATGCGCCGGGTGGGGGGATGGTGAGGGGGGAACAACGCAGCGAAACAGTCCATTTCGGCGGCCGGGAATAAAACTCTATTTGTTTTTTATCATGAAACAAAGGAGGAAGTTATTGAATTGAAATATGTGCGGCGATATTGCATTTGTTCGGTTCCGCGGTGATGGATTTCAAGCGCCCGGAGGTCACGCTGGGGCCAGCCGCGATGGATGCGTGGGAAAAATAATTGCGCGCTGATTAAAGCTCCTGCGTTTTCATCTCTGGGACCAGACCAACCAAAACTAGGCCAGATTCACCAGCCGGCTCTAGTCCTACCCGTCTGTTTCCTGCATGTTGAGCACGAGCCCTATCTGCAACCACAAACAGCTTTCACCGGTGCAGACACTTTATTACAGGTATTATAGTAAATCACGCTCTCAGCCTTCCATTAGGCGATATGTCAATAGTACCATGAATCACGCGATGTCATGAAATATCCCACAGCAGCTGATGACGGAGCTGTCATCTTGTTTTCACAGTCTTCCTTTTGGATATGTCCATCAGAGGTTTGGTTGCGGCAAGCATGCGCCTCCTCCAAAATATGCTGTTTTTTTGAGTTGAACGTGCTTGAAATTTAGCCGTGCTTTACGTTAGCATAAAAAAATAGACCCTGACTCTATCTAGACAGAGCTGTTGGATGAGATGATAAGACTCTCTGTTCTCCCGAGGAGGACATCATGTACCCACACCCTGCATTTCAGAGCAATCGCTTCCTTTCTCTTTCTCATATTGCACTTTTTAAATGTTGAACACCATTTCCAGCAGTTGGATCCACTGATAAAGTTGGAAACGATTTTCTTCCTTTTAGGCCAAACTAAAGTGTAGAACAAGAATTTTAATTAAAAGATGAGACAAAAACAAATATGGGATGTGGGCAAAGCAGTCACAAGTACACGGGGACAAAACGTATTGCAGTCAAGTGAGCCGCGCTTTAAATTCACTCCATCGTCTTTGGTCCACCGCTGCGTCTTTACCGTAATTACACAAATAGACGCGCAACAAAAGTTAAAACACGACTCACTTGTCCGCAGTGGGTGATTTAACTTGATTGGATGATACTCATAAAGTACGTGAAATAAATGTGAAAAAGTATTACCGTATCGTATTTTTTAATTTTTTTATCTTTAAGTAGCTTTACTGAAACTTTACTGACGTTACTGCCTGCCAGCAACATCATTTCAATGTGATGCTCACTATGTTGCAGTCACTTACTAACTGCAATTTGTTAAGTCACTATAGAGAGTGCATCATGGAATTTAATAGTGTAATACTTAAAAACTTTTGTTACCACTACTACTCCTACTAGTATGATTACTATCATTTAATAGCTTAACAGGGAATAGGGATGCTGCTGCAATACAACTGCTACTGCTAAGTTAGGAGTTTACACACTGAAGGTCTGAGCCGGTGTGCAGCATGAAACTCCGAAACGAGTCCCACTCCACAGCCCTGATTGTTAATATTGCAATGCCGTTTTTTTTTCTCTCCTTGTATTTTCTTGCTTGCATTGTTTCATTCTGCTTTTGTAAAAAAAAACACATCTTTTTCATTTGGTGGAACGTCAACACAGATGAACTGAATTTTCATAGAGACGTGTTGTATTCACCGCGGTCGTTTTTTATTCCGTCTCTTTGTCTGTTTTGCCAAGACCTCTTTTGTAGCCGTTCGCTGTTGAGACGTGGAAAAAGACACACACACAATGCTCACCCGGAGTGCAGAAACAAAATTGAATCCATTAACTTATCAAGAAGGCATGCAAGATTTTTTTTTTGCAGCCTGCCTTGTTGATGATGACCGAAAAGACCTTTACAGAGATGATCTTATACAGCGGAGAGAAGAGTTGTGATATACTGTGTATGTTACCATCCATCACTGGGACCCGGACGGACACAACATCAGCTGCAGTTTTGTTAAGTGCTGAAAATGACATTATGGTAACAGTTATAGATAAATGACTGTGTTTCAAACCATTTCATGTTAACTCTGAAGTGTAAGGCTCAAATAAATATAATAATATAATATAATATAATTTTTTTCCAATAAAAACATTTAACATCCTACTGCTACTACTACTATTATTTTGTGCACCTTTTTAATTCAGCAAACGATACACTTCTTCATTTTTTGCTGTGTTTTGCTTGCATAACCCCCATTTTCTTTGTTATTATTCATGTTTTTGCTACATCCTGTTTGCTTTTAAGTCTTTTCATATCTTTTGCACACTTCAGACCTTTTCCCTGATGTCATCCTAGTGATGACATCATATTGTTATATGTTCGTACCTGCAAGTTATGTCACATTAGCTAGTAATTTCTACTTAGTTGCAGTTGTTTTTCCACTCTACTGCAGTATATATTCAAGTGCACAGCTTCTGCAGCGTGTCGCTCTATTATTCCCCTGCCTACCTGATAATATTGCGAGTCTTCAGCGGGGGAACGTGGATTAAACTGAGGGGAGTCATGATGTGCTCTTAGCCCCGATCGTCACGAGGCGTCTTCCCGCCGCGTCGGGCGAGTGACTCACCCGCTTCATTTCCCCGACTCTGACCGGTGGACGGGGTGAGAATCAATCTGTATGCTAAGTTTTCTTCCCGTACTGATCCTGAAAATGACACGCCATTATCCAGATTTACATTTTATCCCCCCGCTAAAATAATGACAATAAATCATCGGGGGGATGTCACGGGTGTCGATAATTGCTCGGCGAACGCCTAGCGAGGAGTTTGTCTTCGGGAGAGGGGGCCCGCGATCCTGCTAACAGCCGAGTGAAGGGAGGGAGGGGGATGACAGTGAAAAATGAGGCTCGGTTCGAATACATCGGTGAACAAACGGGCGATGCATCATAAATAAGTGATTTTAGTTCATCTGCTATTGTTGCCTTTCTCCCCGCCCGTTTCAGACACATCTCTCTCTCACTGAATGATTAAAAAGGCAGTGTTTCAAAGTGATGACAACAGATTACACGGACGCAACAACCGGTCGGCGGGCGTCTCCGCGGCGATAGCATCGCGCGCGGAGCGAGGAGGACCGAGACAGCGGAACTTATAGTCGCTCGAGATGCGTCAGCCTATTTTTACACGTCCTCTTTTTCCTCTCAGCCGATCAAGTTGAGGACGGCGAGCGTTTTCGTTCCGTCTGACGGGGTTTAAGTGGAAACACGCGCCTCGTCGTCATTTGCAGTCGTTCCCTTTGGGGTATAACCAAGGGAAATAAAGGTGAAGATGCATTACAGTATTTTTCAGTCCGACAGAAGGGCGTTGAGAGGACATAGTGCTGAAGTGAACAACATATATTGCCTGTCGGGCGTTCAAGAGCGATGCAGATGACTTGGGTCAACACGTTTCAGGGCTAAGTGAGTGAAAATCTCCTGCCAGTACTGCCAGGATGTATTTATACCTGCAGTACTTACTTGACAGCTAGTTTTTTTTTTAGATTGGAAATATTGTTGCTTGGACTATCCAATTAAAAGCAGGTAACATCACACGATTCAAGTCCTGAGCGGTTTCAAGTGGCGCCACTTCCTCCATACCTCCATACTGCAAATATCACTCATTCTGAACTACCCATAATGCTCACACTCAGTGCAGGAAGTACAACTCTCTACAGGTATCTCTCTCCAGTAACTACTAAGTACTGTCCCCAGGCAACACGTTTGAGGAGCGTGCATTCAATTTCATTCAACTTTATTGTCATTATACGATGCTGGAGTGGGTTGTAGCGATACTATATAAACAAGATGCATTGCAGTAGGAAAAATATAAAATGCAATGCAAGCTATAAAAAGTGTGCAACTATGTAAGGAATGTGCAAAGCATGTGGAGATGTGCAAAGTCCCGACAAGGTGGAATGTAAACAGATGACGGAGGTATTAATACTGAATAGTAAGCAGTGCAATAAGACAGGAACTAGTGGTGCAAAGGAGGCAAGTCCATAAAAGGGTGAGGAGGAGGGGGGGAGGCGTGTAAGTGGGAGTGATGTGAGTATATGGGAATGGTTATGAGGATCTTACTTTTACTGCATTTATCTGACACCTGCCATTTCTAGGTATTTTGAAGAGGAGGACGTTTGCTAAAAGGCATGCCATAATGAAAACGATGCAATCTCAAAATGGCCATCTGTGAAGAGGAAAACCATCAAGCAGCGTACTGCGGCTAGCATTTCTTTGAACGTAACCATTAACCATTAGGCATCAAAGACTAAATGCTCCCAAGCAATCAAGATGCCATAACTTTATATGTGTACTTTTTGCTGAAAAATCCTCTGGCGCACAGGAAGTGATGCGTTTTCCTGTTTGTTGGAATCAACAGAAGAAGAACTGGGTAGTTAGCATGAGCAGCAATAGCGATAGAAAAGAGCGCCACCTACAGAAACTCAAACATCACAGTGTTTAACCCTTACTACCAAAGATGGCGCTAATATAAAAAGAGCATGAGGATCTCGAGGATTACCACTTTACGTCCTTTTACTTTGAAAGGGAAAGGTCGATCAGTAGAGTTCCAATGTCCTGCATCTGGCTGATGTGCAGGAAGGCTCGAATAACAACTCAAATAACTCTTTCCAACAATAGTAAATATTACATATGAGCACACCAAATTAAGAGTTTGTTCCCGGCCGCAGTTACAACACAACCTGCATCGTTATCCATTACTCTGCTGGTGAAGGATTTCCTGCTTCCACTGCCTCACAACTCTTTATACAGGGGGTTACTTCATCTTCCACTCTTACCCAAGCAGCTCTTTTCATAAGAGTGACTAATTCTCAGGGGAGCAGCTGCCAAGGTCAAACCTCCTCCTCCCCCTATCCATTTTGCAACAGGAAGCTGTCCCCCCTCCCACACACACACACACACACACACGCACACACACACACACACCCTGGGCTGATGCATCCAATAGCCAGGTAAGTGTCAGGCCCCACTGGCATGTCATGAGAAACGACATAAATCAGCTCGGCCTCGTATCTCATCAGTCCTTGGTCTAGATTAACAGGTGCAGCCAGGCAAGCAGTTTCCTTCCAAAAAAGGCTGGAAGAGGAGTTTCAAACTCCAGGAAATTAGGACACTGGGAACAGGAAACCAATTACCCGCTGAATATAAGAAGAAGAAGAAGAAAACATCAAACTAATATAATTAAAAACTGGAAGGCACCACAGAACAAAAGGATAACAATAGAACAGTAAAAAGAACGGGATAATACACTGGTAGTAGTAGCAGCAGTACTAGTATTAATATCAGGAGTAGTAGTAGCTGTAGTAATAGTGATATTAGTACTGTCTGGTAATAGTAGTATTAGTAGTATTAATAGTATTAGTAGCAGCAGTGGTAGTAGTAGTGATATTAGTAGCAGTAATAGTAGAAATACTAGTAGTAATAGTAATAGTAGTGTTAGTAGTAGTAGTAGTAATAGTGGTAGTAGTAGTAGAAGTAGTGATAGTAGTAATAGTAGCAGTAGTAGTAATAGTAGTAATAGTAGCAATGGTCTGAATCTGGACTATATGATGTATGAATGTTTTGCAGCAGACTAAACTAAACTGTGTACTTGTGTACTTCCTCTCCCAGGTGAGGTACTTTTGGCACCGCGGCTCAGTGACAGGTAAATAGCTTGTTACCTCGTCACAGTATCAGCCATATTCCCCACTTAGTATCAGCAATATTGATAGCGTGCAGCCGGAGTAGCAGGTTAGCGGGCCGGATGTCCTAATTCTGACACTTTGACAGACCGGGACGGAGCTTATCTGGCTCTCCGTCAGTCATCTGCACCGCGGTGTGAGGGCAGCCTCTGATTGGTTTAGTGTCAACAGCACCTCTCTCCGCCGCCTGAAGACGGGCTTAACCTTGTGCCATTTTGCACCGCGTTATTGATACGGCCTCCTCTGACACCGTTCCGAAGTAAGCCTTTTTTTCAACCTGCCTGCTTATAACGCTTAAGGCGGACAATCTGGATCGCGTTCGTTTAAAAGCATATACATCGGCAGGAAAACATTACTGTAAGAGTGGGTCTTAACATTCAGCGTTGTGGAATTTGGACCTGCTGGGAACTTTGATTTACTTTTAGCATCGATGGATTGTGTCCCAGATCAGCGAGATGCATCGAGGTATGACGCAGCACAACGCAGGACGCCCCAGGGTGATCTCAAATGACCGGAGTGCCTCTGTTGGCGTCCATCTATCTCATCCAACGCCGCCCAGCTGCTTCGTCACATTTCCGACTCCCGGTGACCAGATGCCGTTAGCGGTTAGCTCCCGGAGACCGGCGTCTACAGGTGGCCCAGATACGCGCTCATTAAGCGAGCAGAGGGGCCCCCCCTGCATGGGTGCTGTGCTCAGCAGGGCGCCACACAAAGCAACCATCTGGAGTGGGAGCTCCCTGCCCTTCTGCACCCACTGACTTCCACTGATCTTTCCTTTTGTCAGACTGAGAGAAGCAAAAACAAAACAACAAAAAAAACCAGGAGGGGGCTTTTAATTTGTAGCTTTCCAATTTCATCCGCAGCTGTTTTGGAAAGGGAGGAGAGCCGCGGCCACTTGTTTGCCTGCGAGATGCTGCGTCGGCACGATGCCTCCCCGAATGTGGCCGCTCAGCAGTTTTTCGAATCGGTCTAACTTCTTGTGGAGCGCGAGGGGAGACGCGCATCCAGATTTAATAAACCAGTTAAAAAGAGGTTAGCCTTCGCCATCTTCTCCCAATTTATGAAACCCAGAAGTTATTGAACGGCCATATGTAACGCTGAGGTTTATCGCCGAGGCGCTTAATGATAAGTAATGGCGGCACTATGCGACGCTCGCCGCTATTTTTGTCACATCTGTCCCACGGTGGCCATACGGATGTGTAGCGGGGGCGGGGGGGAGGGAGTGCCTCGAAGCTGCAATTGGTGGGAAGTTTTTGTTCCGAAACTGCGGGGGAAAGCGTATTGATCAATGACATCATCAATGTCATTTTGTGCCACGGGGCTGTGAAAACTTTATTTATAGCAATTTAACTGCGCTGCTAACGTTAAGCTTTACATTAGAGTAATCCTTTTTTTGCCGCCTCCGCCGCCGATCTATCACTTCCTGTTTCGACAAATCGGTGATTGCTCTTTTAGCAGCATTAATCATGCATTTAAGTCATTTGCTCTCCTGGAGCCGTCAGGTGCCTCAGGACTAAAAACATACTTCTATGTTAAGCTGCATCCATAATCAAGGACTCATGAATACGCATGCGGCCTCTGATTACACCCTGAAGATGTAAACAAGTATAATTAACGCCGTCATTATCAACTTTGGAGGAATTAATTACTTTTGATGCGCAATCGTCTCAAGGAGCGCCACTCGCTTTAAGAGCCTATTATTAAATCCTGAGGAAAGCTGCGTCCCGCGTGTCATGAAGGGAGAGGACTCGCTACGTAGCGCTCGGTGGTGGAGCGATGGAGCGGTGAAGTGACGGTTTGCCGTAACAAATCAAAACATTAGAGTTCAAAACATTTCAACAGTTATACAGATATCTCAGTATTGCAGATATTGGCCTTTGGGTAAAAGTCAGATATCTGCCAGTCTTGGATGTGATACAGTTTGATTGATTGTAGAGTGGATCAATACTGCGCTGGTGAACCTGAATTGATCATAAGAGTTATAAGAGTTAATTATGATGATCATCTGGGGTGTCAATTGAGAGTTTTAGAGAAGAAGATTTTTATTTTTTAAACAAGAAAATGGTCAAATATAATATCAGATATTGAATATCGGGCCCAAAAAAAAAGTCAGTTCGCAGCTTCAGTCGGAAAATATCAGAAAGCGCCATCGGCCTTCAAAAGCAAATCAGCCAAACCCTAATGTGTACTAATCACATCTCTGACTGTCCTTCTAAAGAGTGAAAATCAGATGTTGGAGTTGTGACTCGTTACGTTAAAGAAGACTCAAATGACCCCCTCCAAAAAAAAAACTAACTCCAGTTGAAAGTATAAGATCCCTCCACCGCTTCCCGAGAAAGCACCCCCGCCCCTCCGGACACGAGGGGCTCGGTCGCTCGGTCGCAAACAAACCTGGAGCCCCGAAGTCGCTCCTTGAAGGTTACCGCTAATTGGGACTATTTATCAACACAGTCCAGCCAATAGTGACAAGTACATGCTCTTTTTCCCTGTTTCTCATTACCGCTATCTGTAATGAGGAGGGGGGAGGGATCTCTGAATTTACATGCAAGGGCAACCGGAGAACGGGTAAAAAAAAAAGTTAAGTCGGGGGAGTTAGTTGATCCCTGGCTAAAGAATTTGTTGTGTTGGGGACTCTTTTGATGCAGGGTTGAGGCTGATAATAAATAAAACTTCGTGTTACATTGAAATCAACTCGACAATACCCAATAAAATGAATCCTTGGAAACCCGGATCGCCTCCGTCCAAAACTCTGGCCTTCGTGCTTCGTGTGCTGAACGTGGGTGAAAGGAGCCGTCCATTAACTAAATGTGAAATACAGAATTAATGATTGATTTTTCTTTTTTTTGGCGGAGGAAATTGTTTTATAGATTGTAAAAAGTCATCAGCCCTCGACACAAAACAGACGATAAAGTCTGGCTGCGTCGAAAAAACACTCTTTGACCTTGACGGTTTTTTTTTTTTTGCACAATAAGAGCTCTGAACTGCAGATTGTGATAGGAGGTGGAGTTGTGCAGAAAAAAAGCAACAACAAAAAAAAAAGCACCTTAAAAATCGAAATGTATTGTGCAGCCGCCAGGAAGGAACTCGTCTCAATTGAAGACTCACTGGAGCTCTTTGCTCTGAGATTACCAGGTTGATTCAATCATCCACATTAACAGAGCTAATCAGAATTTACCCGCCGACGTCGCCCGGGTGAGGACCTTGGAATAGCATTACCTTGAGACGTTGTTTGTCCCGAGGGTGGGAGGGGGGCGGGGGGGGGGGGTCATTGGTATGCCGGGGACCGTCCCCCTTGCTTCTCGCCTGACAAGCCTTATCTGCGCCGGTCGTCCACAGGTGTTACCTGTCACGGGAGTGTGATCAAAATGCCGTGCGGAGGCTGGGGCTGCAGCCCAAGCTCTGTTTACCCACCAGATTACAGGCAGGCCAGGTTGGGTCTCTGGAAGTAAAGCATCCCCACATACCTCTTCACTCTTAATAACTGTAATAGTTAACCAGCGGCTGCAGCGTTTAAAAAGTGAACAAAAAGGATGCAATACTTGTGATATTGTGTGAAATGTGATAGGATAGCAAAATGTGTAGCATCTCTCCAGTGATGATGGGCACGATTAGATTGACATATCAAACATTGGATATCATCCAGTTAGGATATGATGAATATGATGCAGTTTGTTTGATTACATATGTATTGTAGAATTGATAGTCTAAATGCTGTTTCAGAGGCATTTCCACCCTGACAAGAAGAACATTCTGGGAGAACACTGAACATTTGTACGTTTCTGGGCTTAAAATGGTCAGATTATATGAAAAATTCGACCAATACCAAATTCTGTGCAGACAGCCAGTCTGATTCTTTTGAGCAAAGACATTGTGCAATGCAGGCAACAATTTGGGATTTCTTTTTTAGCTCCATGCACTGTAGTGAGTGGAGTCATTTTTACCCACCACTCCTGAATGCGTAGTGCCCACCGTGTAGTATTTGCAGTCATTCAGACAAGGTGATGAGTTGCTTTTTCAGCAGAAGTGCTCTCTTTGGCAGGTCGATGCGCCTTTTCTTTTCTTTCCGTCCAGCTGAAAAAAGTCAAATTTGACAGTTTCTGTGGAAATCTACTGTTTGTGTACAGCAACTTTTTTTTTTCTTTTAACAGGAGACAGAAATCCCAGCGTGTGTCCATTTCGCATTGTCCAGAGGATGTTCTTTCATCATCGTTTTAGATGTTTCACCACGGGACGGGGGTTTTCTCGGCGGGGCGCAGCGATTCATACTTTCTTGGAACAATGGATTCAATACCAATCAAATTCTGAAATTGCTTTTGGCCTTTTTCCACTTAAGTGTTTGGTTTTGGTTTTTGGTTTGGAGTTGGTGGAGTGAGAAGAATGAGTGTTATTTTCTAAAACACCCTTTGGTTATTCCACTTGTCAGGCTCTCAGCCGCATACTGAAAAATGTTGTTAAGTGCTGTTTGATCTGGCAGCCAGCTGGTAGACACTGACTAAGGACTGTTGGAGCTGATTACCTTCAAACTGGCACATCAAAACACACCCTCCAAAACAGAGGAAAAATATATTTCATAGCAGGGTGCGTCAGAATTAGCTGAAGATGTGTTACCAAACTGAACCCAGCTGTAGCGTTTAAGTCGACGGATTAGCTGCGTTTTTCTTCAATCGAAGGCGCAGGGTTCCTGGAGGCCCTTGGAGTTTTTATCTCCGATAGCGGTGTAGCACGCTGTTGGCTCGCTGTGCACTGGAGATAGAAAATGAGAGCAAAAGCAGTTAAATATGGTATGTTTGTCCCTGTAATAGGGGCTATTAAGCTGTCCGAGCAAAGTGCTTACACTGCTGATGAACTGGGTGTGATCGCTGATCAACGGCGAAAAGAGGCACGTCGATTGATCCTACTGAGCGCCGAAAGAAACCACAAGGCAGGAGGTCTTTCTCGGTAATAGCCAAACAAACAGCTAACTTCACCGGCCAAGATTAGAGTCAGACTGATATATTTATTTAATATCGACTATCGACCGGCACATGCCCTGTGCATCGTCCACCCCGACCACAGCTACATAAAACCTGCTATCAAATCTTTGAAGACCATTGATTTCTAATGATTTCGAACACAACCTTTATTCTGAAAGCCAATTAACAAGTTAATAACGTTCTTTTACACAAAGGAGTTGTTGTTATTTTAGATGTAAATGTTCTTTGAGGCATTAAAACAGCAAACCCCCCCAGTGCCGACAGTATGAGGGTCTAATTAATATGGGACTGTGATGACAGTTTTGTTGTCTTTATTCCATAAATACTGCATGTAATTCTGTTGTTTTTCATGAATGTATTTACAGTCGTTAACATTGTGCTTGTAAAAAGCCTGGAAAATAAAAAGTAATACATAATGCATATGTTACATGTCATTGTAAAGATGGCCTGCATGTGTGCCAGATGAGTGATCGCTTTAACTAGAGAGACGGTAAAATATGGTTGAAAAAAATACATCGAAGCGTGACTTTTTTATGGTTTTAGATTGTTCTGCAAAAACGGTCCAAATTGCAGTACCCCTATAAAAATATTATTTCAAAAAACAAGCGTGCAGTAAAACCGCGGGACTCCATCTGCACCGTCTTCTGTAGAAAGTGTGGATATTTCTGGTAGGTACAATAAGGGAGAGCAGCCCCCCACCCCCCCCCCCCCATTAACACCCCTCAGCTGGGTGATAAAGGGTAGCCAGGGCAGGTGGGCCTCTCCATCAATGTCACATGCGGTTACTACAATCCCCCGTCACATGAAGCTTCTCCATCTCAATATGTCAGAGCTGTCAACATGTCACCACTTGGTTCAAAAGTAGTCAGAGGACACAGATTTTTTTTGAGATTTTTTTTATTTATTTTTTACTGCATCTGGGCTCTTGGGAATTTGTTCAAAATAAACGTCTAGCGGATTATTATAGGATTTCAAAATGTAAACCGGCGGTGAGGTTTCCACTCTTCTTTGGCACTCGTATTATTCCAATGGAGGTCTGCAGGAGTCACCAGAGATACAAAGCCATGTATTCGCACAGCAAACAAAAAAGCCAGCGTGAGAAAACGCTTGGGCTTTTCGCACAATCGCATTTACATCGCCTCAGTCGCCAAAACCGCCCATGAAGAAAAAAAAAAAAAAGCACAAAAGAGGCGAGGAGCATAAATATGTATTACAGTGCATCTAAGGTGAGGATTTATGCTCTCGGTGGTCTGTATGTCCATCTGTGGGGGTAATTTGAAATTCACCATGCTGCTGTTTTAATGTTGGAAGCTATCGGTGGTGACAGAGCCCCTAGGCAGCCAGGCATGAGAAGGCATCAGATTGCTGGATTACTTGTGACATTTTGGGGCTATTGTTTTCACAGCTCATAAGGTACCTAAATCAAGTTTCGACATTTCACACCTGTAGCTGTAAAGAAAATGCATGCTCTCACTACTTTGTGTTTGTGAAAACAAGTGGCAGAGGAATAAGGTGTTTGTGCGAGAGTGTGTGTTGGGGCCGAGAGAGTGGAATAAGAGAGAGAGAGAGACCGCATATGAGAGCGTGAGATTAAATAGCAAATAAAAAAAGATTGCGTGTGTGTGTGTGTCCTACAGTGAGCCTTTCTCGAGATATGGTATCAAGCAGAATTGATAATGTGTAGCAGCTCCAGCCCGTGTTGCTGATTCAGAGGTCAGAGCTAAGCTGGTAGAGACAGTGCAGCCCGGTTATCAGGACTACAAGCGGTGAATGGATGCATGTATGAGACTAATTTTGATAAAGGAGTTTTATACACAATGTTTAATAAACTCTATTGTTATCAAACTTTGCTACAGTATAACAAATGAACTGTATATATTTTGTTGTGTCTATCAATAAGAAAAATAGTCCTGGCACCTGGTTTACACCCCCATTCCCCTAAAAAAATGCCGTGCGAGGCCAGGTTCACGCACTTTTCCTCCTTTTTCACGATTTGCTGTTCTCATGTCTGAGGTAGGGTTTGACCGATAGGGGTTTTTGAAGGCCAATACCACTATTTATTGCCCATAAATAATATTTTGTGACAATATAAAAAAAAAAAATTACATGCCAAAATATTCAAAAAAAGTACAAGTATTCAGGAAAATAGCAGCTATACCATGATCTCCATTGAAACACAGGATAATAATAATAATAATAATATCAATAATAAATGTATTCATGCATATTCTTGTGGAATCTAATCAATATATTCCAGTAGAATGAATTCCCATAGACCACCTGTGTAATACTGATCAATTGTACAATACATATGTCCTCATATCCATCATATCAGAGGTGGATGATAATGACTGGACCAGATCCCATTTTTGATAAACGGTCAGTATCGGCCTGTTACATATCGGCAAACCAACATCTCAGTCTAAAGCTATTTCACAACTCCAAATAATTGTGCAAGTGAAAACCGGCAAAGAGCAAAACAAAAAAGGGCAAAGAAAAACTATGTTGCAAGGAGGCCATGCTTCCCCTCTTCCTGGCTCGGGGTGATAGCACTCTGCCACTGAGCAAAATGCCCGGAAAGGAGGAATCAGAGTACCAGTTGCCCGTCAAAAAGCTCCCTTAAAAGCCTGCACAGTCTGGCATAAAATCCAACCCTTCTCTGCACAGGATTCATCTGAGGGGGTTGACTACACAGGTCAGGAACTATGAAAAACACAAGATTCTGTATGAAAAAAACACTGACGTGACTGCGAGGCTCTAAATTTTCACGCTCTAAATTACACATCACAGTCTACCATGATGTGAGGCTTCCATATGGCGTTTGACATGATTTATGCCTTGTTTAGACACAGTGTGACTGCCGCAGAGCTAGACGTTGCTGTGTTCTGAGTATTCTCCGATAAGCCATATCACTGGCACATAATTACCCATTAGAAGATCTCAATTTTACTTAGAAATAAGCTTACTTGTTAAGGGATTTCATGACTGCACAGCGTCAGGGATTAGATCACATTCAATTCCTCCCACCGTAGTGATTTGCAAGTCAAATCAATCTGAAAGGCGTGCACGGCCTGTAACACGACCTGTAACTGTGCATTGACTCGTTTGTTGGGTTAATGCACAGTATTTTTCTTTTTTTTCACGGCCATACGCTGAACATCTGCTATTGACAGGAGCACAGATGAGAAACCTAGAAGCATGATCTGTGAAAATAATTGGAAATTCACACACCTACCTGGAATCTCTAATTGGACTTTTTGCAATTTTCCAGGCAACCTTTTAGGGAGCGCACGCTATTAAACTGCTAGCACAGCGCAGTGGTAAATGACAACAAATAATGGCCCGCTATGAATGCTCATCCCTGCAAAATTGTCAAAGCCAGATGTTTTTCCTGCCAAATATTAAGTGCAGAGCGGGATTGTGCCAAACAACACAAGGACACCAACAAATAAAAGGTGGGGCCACGAGACTTGGGGCTTGTAACTATGCCAAAGGGAGTTTTCAAGCTATACATAATGCAATCGGTGAATGATAACAACTGGCGAAGTGTTCCAGACATGAATGCAGAAGCTCGGGCACTATCCAAATTCACTTATTAAAGGCAAGGTCCAGAGCCCCAGCAGTCATTAGCAGTCTGTCTCAATCTGCTGTTCAAAACAGGTCCTGTCCTTGGGTGAACCTAAGCAGAAGGTGCTTGGTGTTGTGTTACTGGTGTGACAGAAAAGCACCACATTGTCGGGCTTGACAGGTAAGCCTTAGTTAGTCAGCGACCAGCCTCTGGGACCGGCATAAAAGCAAAGTGCTACGTCTGTTATTACCACACTTCAAACTGTTGCAATTTATTGTTCTATTGATGATGGAGAGCTGTTTCAAAGAGACATATCAGTTGATTTAAGAGCTCGGATATCTTCCCGTGGTGCAGGAGAGTTCAATCAATATTGGTGAACATAAACAACTCAAGCACAAAGCACAGAAATCCGACTTTATCTGTGTGATGTAGGACTGCAGGATGGAGCTGTGCCACTGACAATAACAAACAGACTTCAGCGATTCAGAATGTTTGATTGTTGTTTTTACAACAGCAGTAGATTTATTTTGTAGTAGCGGTAAACGTTCTGAACCAGAAAAATGTAGCCATATCCTCAGAAACTCACCATATCACAGTCTGCACTCTGCATATTTTAGATTAAGATTATTTTATTTAATTTTACTTAATCCACCTCTGATGAGGATATGATATGGATGTGACAGAGTTTGTTTGTTTGCTTGTTTGTTTGTGTGTTTGTAGAATTGATCAATACTACACTGGATGTCTATGTGAAACCCTGATTCTGATGCATTTTTATTGGATTACAAAACAAACAAACAAAAAAAATCGCGTACTATGCTGCTATGCAGATGACACCCATGTATACCCCTTAAAACTATTGATTCCAGCAGCTCAACCCAACTCAGGGCCTGCCTATCAGATATACACTCACTATATACCACTATATTACACAGATATACCACTATATCTACACACCTATCTAGTACCGGGTAGGACACCCTTTTGAATATATATCTATTATATCGAGTTCCAGCCACATGATTCGCTGTTTGGAGGAGCTAAACCTAATAAAGTGGCTGGTGAGTGTATAAGTGCTGGGTGTCGCAAAATGTCCTTCCATTAGAACACTTAAGGGTAATCTTGGCAGCCTATCAGCCTATGTTAAGCTGGCCACCACAAACCTGGGTGCGTTATTTGACTCTGACCTCTGTTTCGGTGATCAGGGGTCAGATGGTTGTTCGGTTCTGTTTTCTGCAGCTTAAAAACATCTTGAAAATAAGGTTCCATGCTTTTATCTCATCTCGTCTAGACTACTGCAACTCCGTTTACTCTAGCCTAAGGGGTTTAAATTAGTTTTACTGTCTCATGACCTAAATACGGTTTCAGAAGCTTTTTCCCCTCTGAAAGGAATACTGGCAGCAACACTAAATACTTGTAATTTGAGGGTATTTTTTGACATGAAAATTATTTAATTTAAAGATATTGAACCAGCTAATAGCAGCTTTGATCCAAAAAGTATTGAGATCAGCCTTAAAAAGCCCTAATTTAAACAAGTTAGAGAAGATCTGAGGGTCAACTATAGTGGAGCAGTTACGGGCAACAGTGCTGTTCTGCTCAAGGGCGCTCATTTTCTTGCGCTCCGGCATAGTATAATGACAATAAAGTTGAATTGAACAGTGATGGCAGCCATTGTAGACACAGTCATCCTCCAGTTACCGTCCTTCAAATGAGACTCAAAGTAGCTCCCTGCTGGTTAATGGAAAGTCGCTACCTCTAGGCCAACCTGCCATGGGGTGAAATTAAGTCTTTTCCCTTACTTCTTGCAGTAGGGGACAGTAATGAATGTTCACTCACACTGATACTGGAAAATGTGAACACTGAAATTCAGCCGTATTCCCTTATGAGATGCAAAACACCAAAACAAGAGAATTGATCACAAATTTATGTAAACCTAACCCTAAGTTGTTTTATTTGCCTAATCTTAACCGTCGCCTAACCTTTTCATGTGACAAACATGTGAAAAATCAGACTATTGTCCCATAATCGTTTTTGCGGTGGAGGAACGTAAAACGACAATACGCCAAATGTGTAATTATCGATTACACTCCTTGGCTTGGTGTTTCAGGCTGAACAGTCTTGAACCGGCTAGGCTAAGCCCCGGATCGACGCAATTGGACGTGACCAACATTCAAGTCAACAACCACGGATGACTGGCAGCCAAAAGAGGGCACAACAGCCTCTCAGCACCTTGAGCACTGGCCAGGCTCATGATATGCTAACAAGGTATGCAGGGCTTTTATTCACACCTTGCGCTCTCAGCCAAGACCCCCCCCCCCGTCCGTCCTGTGCCAGAGGCTTCGTTGGCTCGCGATCACTGGCAACGGTGGCCTCGGCGCATCCAGCCACGACCTGGCACAGCGGCACAGCACATCTCGTTTTTTCGCCGGGACAACAATGAGGCTGCATCTGCGAGGGGTGTCTCGAGGCCTGAGGCATTGTCGTAATGATGCAGCAGATATGATGGGTGCTTTTTTAGGTCCCTCCTTTCCCCCCGGCGCCGTTGACGTCTGCAGCAGTTGATTTGCTCGCAAAGGCGACTGATTCACAGGAACCGCATATCAACTCAAACATCAAAAAAAAAAGAAAAAATCAAAAACAAAATCCGGGATGTGACTGGGCTCAGTGTTGCACAGTGCATCTTACATTTGTATTGCACTGGTACACACTCCTTGAGAGGTGGATTTTTTTTCCTCCTTCCCAAAATAGAAAAAGATGAGGGCCCGCAATGTTTGCCGTCCTGGAAATGCGCTCCCCTCGGAAATCCCCCAACATGAGACAAACAAACATCCTCCCCGCGATACATTAGCTATTCATTCGCATTTGCATGGTTATGCCGGATGCTGCCAAGACTCGCTCTCTGTGCAATGCTAATCAATTCCTGCAGCGGCTGGATAAGACCACTGCACCCTCCCTTTGAGCGGGAGCCAACACTAATATGAATGACTCATTTGCAATGTAAAACAAGATCAATTAGTAATCCGGCATGGAGGGCGCATGCAAACCACCCCTTAACCTAAAATATAAAAACCTGTTTCTTGAAATGACGGAGTGTTGTTCTGTTTTTTTTAAATGTCTAACAGGATTACACAGTTCTGCATGGGCATACAGTGAAGTGGATTGTCAGTGGATTTTTAGGCTGCAAAGGAATGTTTCCCTGTATTTTCTGCCACTAAAAAAGACATATGTGTTGTAACTATTGACTCCCAAAATCTTTCCTGTCGACAAGATATATTTAGGTCACCATAACTATGTCCCCCTCAAATGGTTCTTGAATGCATCGTGGCCTTCGCACCTCCAATTCAAAAAGGCAGCTGCATCGGAGACCTTCCTCGCTGCTGCCCTTCTCCGTCACTCTTTATCTCCCCTTTCCTTCCACCTTCTCTCCTCGGAAGCGCCGCCACAGAAAAAGATTACTCTTAACGCATTCGCGGGGCGTTTGAGGACCTCGTTTCAGGGGGGGGTAATATCGCATCTCTTATCCCGTATTTCCGACGGAGCCGCAGTCGCTCCCCGTCGTTTGTAGTGGCGCTTGCCGACCGAATGAAAACAGCTGTCCCACTCCCGGCTGTCAGGACCGTTTAATTATCTTGTTAAGGCAGTATTCTGGTGCACGAGGATGAAAGTGCATGTCATCGGAAGGAGGTTTTGGGTTATATTCCCAAAGTCATATATATATATATATATACGCGAGCCACCCAGATGCTGCACGGGCTTCTGTGCTGCAGTAACCCCTTCTAAATGGGACCACACGCTGCCATGCCTTTGACTGCTAAGCCCCCCTATGCGCAGACATTTATTGCAGAGCCCTTAAGTGTAAAGTTTTACACATAAGTGGATTTTATTTGACTATGGCCATAATGACTTTTACACACCGCTGTAAAGTCGGTCGGACTAATGAAATGCGATCTGACCCCCATTTACAATCTCAAAAGATCCATTAGCTCCCTCTGACCTTATTTTATTTGTCGCGATATTTTCTGTAATTGGTGTCATTTGATTGCCTGTACCGAATGGCAATTATGTGAAAATGTTATCCCAAACTGTAATTCATTGGGTCAGGGTGGGGTGGGGTGGGGTGGGGGGTGAAGGGCTGCATATTTTCACAGTCACCACTTGTATGCCGTTAAGGAAACAGGTTGATCGGTCAATGCGAAACCCGACACCGATGCATTCCATTCATTTCGGCTGTATCGCGCGTCGTGAACGGATTATGGCGCCAGCCGCCGCCGTCGCCTCCCCGGAGCGCTGACTCAGCAAGCAGACATGGGAAGACATGAAAAGGTTGGAGGCCCCCCCGTCCCCCCTGTCTGTGTGCGCTAACCCCCCGAACCCGCGCCTCCTCAACCCCGAAAGCCTCCGGGATACTTGCATTGTCGAGAAGCCCCGGCCGCGGTTCCCTGCACAAAAAGTGGAAAGTTCCTTGTGCTTCTTTCTCCATGTCGAGTGCATATCAATTATGTGATACTTGTGGAAAAAAATATTTATTTATTTTTTTCATGCAGGGTGATATGCTCAACCTTGCAAGCCTATTGGTGCCAGATAAAACAAAAGGATTTTTAAGTGTGTGCATTAAAGAACATTAACATTGTTTCATTGCGTTACACAATTATGGTTACTTTTCCTCTGTGTGTGTGTGTGTGTGTTGTGAGTGTGTGTGCACCCTACTGCGTATGTGAGGAGCCTGATAAAGACCGGCTGGAGTGCTGCTGAGGTGCGCGGCGCTGCATCCTAATGCGCTCCGGTGAGCGTGTGATGGAGCCGGTAACACTCTGTGACGCTCTCCAACACCAGATGAAAGTAACGCAACGTCGAGGTGCCATTTGAAGTAAGGCGATGCAACCGTTGCGTCAGCGCCGTGTCACGTTATGGGTTGTAAAGCGCCGGAGTCCACGTGTTGTTCAGAGTTCAGTGGAGGTGGGGGGTTTTTTGGAAAATTGATCACATCTGGTTTAGAGGTTTTTGCAAAAAAAGTGCATAATTTTCATGGTAGTGTTTACAAGTGAGTGGATGCAGAGCCACAGTGGGCGGGGCGTGACCGTCTAGACTAGTCAAGCCCCACCCACAGCATGTTTTCTATTGGTTGTCATGATTTTTATGCCATTTTGTTTATTGCATTTGGGTCACGGGTGAATTTTAGGTTCAAAGTCAAACAGTCCGAGTCGACTTCAAGTCAAAAACAGGTTCAAAGCGGGTCAAATCGAGACTGAAATAGGCAATAAATCATGTACACGTCTTTCCAGATTTAAAAAGAATGCTTAAGGAGTTTCTGAAGGATGAAGGGAGATAGAAGATCTAGCTGCAGGAGGTCCGTGCAACATCCAACGACATCAATGCATAGACGTTTGAGGCTGAAATGTCTTCAATTGCTTGCAGAACCAAGTTAAAAAACATAAACCAGTACAGCATCCAGTAGTCCAAGACATCAGAAAATTCGAGTGACGCAGGCGAATTCGAGATTACACTACTCCCCCCACCCCGCCTCCCCTGCTCTAATGATGCAAACTGCTCCATCTATGGTGGCACAGGCTGCTTTTCATACCACGCTAAGCTCACGCGTTCAATTATTAAACCCAGATTGTTGCTTGATCCTGTTCAGTGGGTGGCGCGGCGCCGCTCTTGGCCTTCAAGCGACCCTGCGGATCATACGTGGAGAGGAAAACAGGGGAGGAAGCAGGCCATCAAAGACCCACCATGCCCCCCCCGCAACCACCACCACCCGGCTCCCTTTGAGTAATGCCTCTGAGCTCTCCCCTATTGATGTAGAGTGAGCAGAGGCACCCCCCGCCGCCGGGACGTGGTCGGATCCGTCGTGTCACCCTGGCACAATGACGGACGGGGGAGGAGGGGTGGCGGGGGGGGGGTTCAAAAAGCCTGTTGGTACGCGGTGAACTCGTACTGTACTTCTCTATTAAACGCCGTCGGACGTTAATGTATGGAAACGCGACGATCGCGCAGGGTGGCGTTTTGTTCGCATCAACAACCCCAACGACGCATCAGCGTTCGAGAACAAATCTGAGAAGGAACCAATTTCCCCTCCCTTTGTTTTCGTGTCCTACATTCTTCTTCTCAGCTCACCTTTTTTTTTTTTTTTTTTTTTTTTTACAGATCGACGGAACGGAAATTACACGAGTTTTTGACATTCTGGATCACCAAAAGAGAGAGAGAGGGGAGGAGATGGGGGGGGGAGTCAAGCTGTGCGTAAATGGTCCGGTTATCAGCAGGAAGTGCTGAGGCGTAGCCGCGTGGGACGTGGAGGCCCTGAGCGATGAGCGAGCCGCGGTCCTGCCGTTGCTTTTTCTCCGCCGACCGTGCGGCCGAGATGAAAGGTTTCTGCTCGCTTCTGCTTTAAGAAAAAAAAAAAGAAAAAAAAGTCAGACGGATGAATAATTTTTCTGCTGGAAAGACTACACACAGTTGGGAAATGGGTTGCTCTGATGTTTCATTGTGTGTGTGTGTGTGTGTGTGTGTGTGTGTGTGTGTGTGTGTGTGAAATTTGAAACATTCTGCTTGCAGCACGAGGAGGAAAGGTAGTTTATTTGTTTACCCGCTTATTTTCATTCAGTGGAGGGGCGGGGCTACCCCAGCATGCATTAGGCTGGACAGGTGGCCAGGCCAATCACGGGGCGAACACACTCGCTGAGGCTCACACAGAAGTAAACTTTCAGCACGAATCAGGAGCGGAGTAGGATATTGAAAAACGTCACGTCAGAGTTGCGTTCAAGACCAACGCTCCCGCTGAGCTGACAGTTTATCACGCTGACCAAACAATATCTTGTCAGTCATCGCGCCACTTGTGGAAAATGATATTGGATCCACGCACTTTGCAACAGCCTAGGGTTTAGTGAATTGACCCCCCCTGAAGAAATGGAAGAAATGCATCATGGGACAATCACTTAATAATCTTTTTTTTTCCAGTGATTTGAATTTACTTGTCCCTCTCTGAGACGACTGGACTGATTCCACGCTACAACACCCCCTCACTGTAATAGTACTTCATGTTTGTGCTTCCTTTAATTGTACCCTATATCTCCCGTTACTCCCTCAGCCCGCCTCCCCTCCCCGCTCATCTATAATTCAGCGTGAGTGCGCTCCTTGACACAGTGCAATTAATTAGTCTTTTTGTTCATTAAAGGCATGGCTTTTAGAAGACCGTCATGTTTTATTTTTGCTTTAATTACTTTGTGCTTTGGCAGGCTTCTATTTCCAAGATGTATGGGAGGCAGTGCCCCGACCGCTATCCAATTAGGGTGGAGATATCCTTGTTTATCCATTCAGAAGAGGAGGAAAGGAGCATCGAGTGAGGCGCTGAAAGGGGTGGGAGGCAAATCTGAGATTCATTTTATATGGGATGGATGGAGATTTACAAACACCTCAGGGTCAATTGCCATTCATCTAAAAATGTGGGAAAATGGTAAATGTACCCAGAGTTGGTTTCCTGGTTAATGTGAGTGGAATCTATCTATCTATCTATCTATCTATCTATCTATCTATCTATCTATCTATCTATCTATCTATCTATCTATCTATCTATCTAGTTACTGTATTACTGGTATCTCAGGGCGTTCTGCCTCTTTTGGTTTTTATGCAAGAGGAGATCAGCATGACATTACACCAAATGACAGCGGGTGCACAAATGTCCTATCCGTATGTGAACTACACTAACTGCATGGACGCATCATCCATGCGTCCATGCATCCATGCATCCATGCAGTTAGCAGAGCCCGGGCGAACCGAAAATACATTCTGGGATGTGTGGACAGTTTCCCAGGCCCCCTCATCGAAGTCATTGTGACAGGCTGCTCCATGTTAAAACGTGTCCAGGTTTTTTTCCCCAGCCAAGAATCGCTGGAGATTTGCATGTATTCCGGTTCGGGAGACTCACGGGCCCAGATTTGCTAAAGGTTTGTGCAGGGAAGAAGCCCGTGGTGTCACCAAAATGTCAGAAATCACTAACCGTGCATGAGTGGAAAGTGTGCCTAATATCCACATAATAGTTGTTTGGAGGTGAGGCCATACACATCCAGATTGTGCCCAAAGACTTCGGAAGATGGAGAATTCAGAAGACGTCGGCGTCGTCCTTGGAAAACTTTGACAAAAGGAGAGGGTTTTCTATCCTAGAATCTCAGACTGCTGTAATTATGAAGGGCGCTTTAGGGTGCAAGAGTGCAAGACTGGATTAGTCTTAAAGCTGACATCGTGCAATTTGCGCTTACAGTTGGCGGCGAAGGGAGGGGGGGGGGGCGCTTGATTGCGCAGTCCTCCTTTCAAGGGCTTTGTTTGCAATTTGAATTTCTTGGTGAGTAAGACAGAAACTCTCAAGCAACGGAGACGCAAAAAAACCTGGACAGATTGTAATCATAGTGCACATGGACCTCAGTCTGTTAGGAAAATAGGTCAAATAAACAATGGCTCCATACATATGATCTATTGTGGTTGTCTTTCCAGGGGTCACACCATCAGACAAAGAGAGAAGTCACCTTTTTCATGTGATTTTCAATCATTGTACCCATTTTCCCTCATCCTGTGTTTTAGGGTGGATTTTCCCTTTAAAGATTATGTCTCGGTGTAAGACTAGATCCCCAAAAATCACTCCTCCTTTCCTCCCCTACCACTTCCTTTCCTCCGTGACCTAGAAACCGGTGTCAGTGCCGCCATGTTGCACGCTGTCCCCAATAGTGGAGGATCCACAAGTGAATCCTACCCAGGAAACGAGGGGAGGAAAGGACACACTGGCTTTTGTAGATTGTCCCCATTTTTTTTCTCTATTTACTAGAGAACTATTCACTATCATTGTGTAAGATATGAATAGCTTAGATGTTCTTTGTTCTCACAGACAGAAAAGAATACATCAGGAAACTACAGAAACATGCCATGCAGTGAGTAATCATCAATGCCTGTTATCTGTTGGTTCAAGTGTATTTATATCTGAGAACAGAAGGAGGACAAGCATCAACCAGCGGTTAGCAGGAACTCTCTGACTAGACAAAGTGTGAGGTCTCTCATAGAGGGTGGCGAAAACAAGCCCATGTATGGGAAAGGAAAGGAAGAAGCAAAGAGATGAGGATATTGGAATGTGGGGAGGCATGTTGGTGTGACACCATGGGGGTGGTATGAAGAGACGTGTGTGGTTGGAGAGGGAGGAAAATAAAAGCAGCAATCATGTTTACTACGAACAAAGATGATTCTACAGGGAAGCCGCGCTACGGGCTCTGTTTTCCTGCCGGCGCAATTCAATATTGACCGGCGCATTGATTTTCGTGAGGCACAATGACAACTTTCCCCCCGCCGTCTTCGGTTTGGTAATTTGGTGGGCGGCGTAACAGGGGGGGCATGTCGATCAAAACCAGCTGTAAGGCTATATTTAACCCCACGTTGAGGTAACTCCTCCACCCATAGACTAACTGAATGCTTTTTAATATGTTAACCACAACTCACTATTTAATTGATGTGAGAATCAGTCAAGACGCATCATTACATATAATTACAGTACATTACAGTACAGGCATTTAGCAGCTGCTTTTATCCAAAGCGACTTACAATAAGTGCATTCAACATAGGTAGGCAAGAAAACTACTAGTCACCAGAAATCGTAAGTGCATTTCCTTCCTAAACAAGCAACTAAGAGCATAACTAGCGCTAAGGTAAAAGTGCAATAAGTTAGCTACCCACTTTTTATTTAACAAATAAGACAAATAAGTGAAGCAAATAGTGCTAAGAGGAAGGGTCAGGGTGTTTCTTGAAGAGGTGGGGTTTCAGCCTCCGGCGAAAGATGGGCAGCGACTCAGCTGTCCTGACATCAGTGGGGAGTTCATTCCAGGCAGCAGAGCAAAGTGGTCGGAGCGGGGGTGTAGGGCTTGACCATAGCCTGGAGGTAAGAAGGAGCTGTTCCTTTCACTGCCCTATAGGCTAGCACCGGGGTCTCGAACTGGATGCGAGCTGCTACAGGGAGCCAGTGTAGAGAACGGAGAAGGGTGGTTGTGTGGGAGAACTTGGGGAGTTGCAGTAGTCCAGGCAGGAGATGACAAGAGCCTGGATGAGCCTTGTCAGTGATGAAGGGGCGAATCCTCCTGATGTTGTAGAGGAGGAATCTGCAGGATGCGATGTTTGCCGAGAACGACAGTTGGTCGTCCGGGGTCACACCCAGAGTCCTCGCAGTCCAAGTTGACGTCGCCACAGCATGATCAATGGTGACGGCCAGGTCTCGGTGCAGACAACCCTTCCCTATTAGGGACGGGAAACATGGTGACAGGGGTTGAAATATCTCAATAATAACATAAAACCGGGAGAAGAAACACTTTTGTTTGTTAGATGATTTGATTGGGCAGACTTGAAGGCCCCATTCATAAGGATTTGATCCCATTCTGAATAAGAGGCAGGAGATGCTGGCTCCCTGTACCTCTTACCAATAACTTCTGACATTTGTGTGCATGGAAAGAATAAGAAAACAAGATCAGAAAGCCATCGACTTCACTTGTTCAAATACTTGTTTTAATTCAGTGGTGATGATGCCGCGCACTGCCGATGCTGTGTTTTCCAGCTGCGAGGGTGAAGCCGTGCCAGCTGAGGCAGGATGGAGGAGAGAGGCCATTCAACGGCAAAACCTCCTATGTAGAGTTTTAACAATGCTGCAGGGGAAAAGAAAATCCGTACCAGCATGCTCTTTGTTGCCGTGTACTTTTTAGCCTTCCCTTGGCGGTGCTTTGTGTCAAACGCAGCGTAAACGCCGGGGATCCGCCGCCTCGCCACCCCTCGCCCTCGTTAATTGTACCTTAAGTGACATTAAACGCAAGCGCCGAAAAACTGCTCAGGTGGCTACGTCGATAGGAGAATTACTTGCTTCACAGGGCTGGTTTTAATTATTTGTACAGTCATTAAGTGTTGATGAACTTCCCGGACCGTCGCAACTAAACATCTGTGTTTCTGCCTCGCGTAGGCTCGCCAGCCATGTTTGACGAGTCTCAGCGGAGTTCCAGGAGGCTCGGAGTATGTCAACAAACAAATTGCCTGTGAGACAAACCAGTTGGAGATATATTTCAGAGCGAGAGAGTGATTTCTAAAAACAGCAGGCATGCGAATAGGGTTAAGCATCTTTTCTATTTTATAATTGTGTTCTTCTTTTGAAATGCATGCTGGAGGGCATTAAAGGTGCCGTACGTCCTCTATTTGCAATTCTTTTTTTTTAAATCATGGAGGTGGTTTTGTGTCTCAGTAGGCTTAAGGTGTGAAAGAAAACACTATTAGGGATGGTACCAGCTTTTAAAGGGCCTCGTACCACCAGCAAAAGCCCTCTGCCATGGTCTGAGTCCTTGGCTTCATACACTCTAGAAGATGCCATCATCATTAGCTGCAGTGGACTTCCAATTAAAGGGCAAATGACATTTCCTGTGTATTGGCCTAACACCACTATTGCCTCACAGTCTCTTCAAGAGGTCAGCAGATACTTCACAGGCAACAAAGAAAACTCAAGTGCCATGATAGGGCAACAAAAGAAACTACGTAAACAACCCCCCCTCCAATCCAACGTGGTAGAGTCAAACGAGACCAAGCAGCAGCTAGGGTGATCCCACTGGCCTCAATCAGGAAGTGGACCTCAAAGGAGAACGAACCAAAACCATGTGCAAAAGAAATGAAGTGCTATTTCTCCGAATTACCAAATAAAGTAAATTGTTCACCTGAAATGGGCCCTTCAATCACAATGAGAATATCAAAGCAATAACAATCATTCAACGAGATACACAAATAGTTGCAACAGCATTATATAGAAATGGAATCTCCTCCTCTGACCTTTCCTGTCATTGTTTAGTAAGAACTGAAATGTGGGATGATTACAGGGACTGCATTGCATGGTGGGAGTGGTGAGCTCATGCAAAAAAACAAACCTAAATTTCTTCCCTCCCAAAACAGACACTGAATCTCGGAGAGACAGATCAAAGGCGCTCTACCAATCACTGGTCTTTTGAAGCCGCGAAACCTACGCAATTAAAAACGGAGCAAAAGTTTTGGCTTTAATACTTGTTTACATGCTAATATCTGCAAGGCGTGTGTGTGTGTTTTTTCCCCCTACTGATTCCTCCTGTATCACTGGGGCGCGATGCCTCAGATCAGGTATTTATGAGGCCAATATGTGGCGTCGGTCGGGTCCGCCCGCAAAAAAGAGAGAGGGATGAAAGCGGGAGAGACGCAGCTGGTCAGCGGCGAAGTGAAGCCTCCCTGAGGGACTCCGCCGGCTCGCACTACTCCTTTTGGCTTTTAATTAGCCAGGTAGCGGCCCAACTTGCGGGAAAAAATTTGCTCGATCGTCATTCGCCTGCAGTGGGTCGAGCTATACCAGCGCGTACAAATGAATATTCCTGCCTGTTCATTTTGACCCGCTGAGGTATCCACATCTCTCAGAAGGGATCGTTATCCAAATGGATCGTTCGTCTTCAGATTCCCTGAATACGAATCAGACGAGCTCCAACTCACCTAAAGAGTTAGCCTTTCATCCAGCGCTCGCGTTTCGTGAATTAGGTCATTCCGTACATTTTCGGGTTTTTCAGATGTAGCAAGGCGGAGCACCTTGTCTGGAGTCATTAGTATGCCATGTACACGTCAACCCAGTTCGTTGCAGTGAGGCTGAATTAGAGGGCTTTTCGTGGTACATACACCCAATGGTCCATGAAACACATACTGAGAATAACAAGTCTACATGGTGTATACATTAAAGCTGCACTAGGCAAGATTTTAATGTAATGTTTGATCAGCCTAATTCACAAAGTGGGTCAAATCCCAACTAATACAAATGCCCATTTGCTCAAATTATTATAATTTGAGAGCCGGGTGGGGAATCTTCTCCACACAGGAAGTGACGAACCCTAAGAAGACATTTACTGACATCGCCAAGATTTCTGGATAACGAAGTCCTCACACTTGCCTAGCGCAGCAGCTTTCAGACAGTTCCTGGATATCACCTCGAATACGCGGGATGTCACCGTCTACCGCTTTAAGTGCATAAGCAAACGTTTCCAGATGCTTCCTGTAACCTTACTTCAATAAAGCTATTAATCAGTGTCAAGGCTCGGCTACCGTCCCCATCAACAACGCTTCACCTTCGGAAGATAAAAGATGGTCATTTCCTCTTGTCATTGCCGGCCCGTTGGATGCTGCTCCGGGCATTGTGCGGCTCCCTCGACGCGGCGACCTTGGCCCACCTGAGGTCAGTCTATCAACAGACAGCGTGAGCATTTAGTCAGCTCGGTGCCTAAAGGGACAGGTGAGGAGTGCATCGCTTCTTTTCTCTTCTTCTTGAGTCACACGCCAGATGCCGACGTGTTGAATTCTGCTGGAAATGTCAAGAGATAACGGGGGAAAGAGCTGGCAAACAGCAAATTAACTGGATTTCTTTGTGTGGACGTGCACCTGACTTGAGCTCAATCAATCAGTGTTGTCTGGGACTTTACGCTCCTGGTAGTAGTTTTATCAGTAATCCGCTGGTACAAGCGGTGTTGCATTAAGATGAAACAGTTGCAAATTGAATGTTGCAGGCGAACAATAGCCTTCCACACTTTCGGCCGAGATTGCCTCTCGACTGTTCCTCATTAGAGGACAATCTCTTTGGGCTTTACACTGGACAGACAGGCAATACGATTCTGTTAAGACTTTTGGGTCCATGGGCAGAAATTAGAGCCAATCTCGCTGATGGGCAGCTGAAAGCACATTACCACCACAGGCAGGGCCGGCTCGGAAGATCTGCTGGGAGGCCGAAAAGCAGCAAACAAGAATTTGTTGGTTTGTTTTCTCCTCTTGAGTGGAATCGTGGAGAGGTCAGTACATTTGAAAGGATATATTTAAAAATCAATGTTTTGCATTGGGCAAGCAAATCGTTTGCTACTTTGGAATACATGTTTCGATGAAAAATGTCGTCAATCATTGCGAGACAAAAAAAACCGGCTTCCATTCAAGTGTTTTGACTTTCCGCGGCTGCCTTTTTTTCCCGTTTGTTGGTTTGTCGGTTCGCCCCGGGTCAATGATGAATAAAATAAATGGTAGAACATCAAGGGAAACTCAACAACTCACAACTCAACCCGGAGGAAAAAATATTTTGCCCAGAATGGTCTTCACCTTTTCATAAATAGGGAGGATCTCAGTCCCGGAACATTTTGTGATCACCTGAAATGAGGAGAGGAGATAACAGAGAAAATCAATGTGACATATATAATGGTAATCAGCTCCTATGGCTGCTGCCCCCGTTGCTTCAATAGGAAAATGCAGCAGGATGGGAAAGCTGTGCATGTTTTCCTTTCATCAATTTCAGGCGAGTTAGATAACACTTATCTCACATAATCTGGAGATCTCTTGTTCTGAGAGCGATCTTGGGTAATTCTTGAATATGAGGAATGGGAGGAAATGCCTTTAATCTTATTTTAGTGTTAAAAACATCTAATTTGTGTGTAGGAGAAAAAAGGTATAAACATGAGATCTCTTCTTGGATTTTGCTTTCCTTAGTTAGAGTTAGAGTTTTAGTGTTTCTATTTGGACCTACATTGAGTCAATGACTCTGCTGTAGCTGAGACTTAACTTTCTTGCACTTAACTTTCCCTCGAGGCAATTTTCTCCCACACTTCAGCTGCAGACTCCATTTCCTCCAGCGTCTGAAGGATCCCGCCGAACAACCCCGCGGAATTTCACAGTCTGTATTAGCAAAAGAGCCTTAGAGTCGAAGATTATATTTAAAGGCATCTCCGCTTTGTCGGACTGCATACAGAGCGGAGCGATGTGACAAAACAGGAGATAAAGAGAAAGGAATGACTTCCACTAAAGATCATGAATCGGATTTGAACCTATAACGGGATTACATGGTATGCACTTGAGCTCTCTGAGCCAGCAGGCCGCTGCACCAGCTGGCTTCTGAAATCACCACGAAGCTGATGTTATGTCCATATGAACTGACTCTGTATCAGTATTATGACTTCACAGCTTTTATCATCATCCTGTCATCACTTTCTGACGTCTTCCTGGTGACTCCTACGTCCTCCGGTACTTAGTTTCTTCTTCAGGACTTTCCATATTGTTGACTTTGGGACGCACAGACATTCTGCAACAGCTCTAATTGATTTTCTCTTTTCTTTCATCTCCACAACAGCCTTCTTGGTTGTCATGCTCTCTCCGTCATCTGCAGGTTTCTTGTCTTCTCTCTTTCACCTCATAAAGTCGACTCTATAAACAGTTCCTAAGGATGTAAACCACGCCCTTCCATTTATAGACAATTAGAGTAATATGGTACACCTGTGAAATTTGAAACAGCTGAAGGTCATTTGAAATAGGGGGACATGACTCATTGAATGGCATTGTTGTAGTATAGTTCAATGTCTGTTCAAGGAAACACGTGGAATAAATGTAGACATTGTGAATTTTTCCTCAGTTATTATTTGATTTGAAATACAAGTTAGTACAGAGGAACAATAACCAATTTAGCACAAATGTCCCAATACTTTTGCATTTAACTGCATTTTTTACTTTATATATTACTTTATATAAAGCATGGAGCCTGCTATCACTCAACATAGTGTATGTTTAAGTGTTAGCATGGAGCCTACTATCACTCAACACAGTGTATCCTAAAGTGTTAGCATGGAGCCTACTATCACTCAACACAGTTTATACTAAAAGTGTTATCATGGAGCATGCTATCACTCAACATAGTGTATGCTAAAGTGTTATCATGGAGCCTGCTATCACTCAATATAGTGTATGCTAAAGTGCTAGCATGGAGCCTACTACCACTCAACACGGTGTATCCTAAAGTGCTAGCATGGAGACTACTATCACTCAACATAGTGTATGCTTAAGTGTTAGCATGGAGCCTGCTATCACTCAACATAGTGAATGCTTAAGTGTTAGTATGGAGCCTGCTATCACTCAACATAGTGTATGCTGAAGTGTTAGCATGGAACATACTATCACTCAACATAGTGTATGCTAAAGTGTTAGCATTAAGCCTACTATCACTCAACACAGTGCATGCTGAAGTGTTAGCATGGAGCATACTATCACTCAACTTAGTGTATGCTAAAGTGTTAGCATGAAGCATACTATCACTCAACACAGTGCATGCTGAAGTGTTAGCATGGAGCATACTATCACTCAACTTAGTGTATGCTAAAGTGTTAGCATGGAGCACCGGAGCCAACGATCTACCGGGGACACATGGATGATTTTGGTGTCCATGTTCTCATCACATAAGTTGACCAATCGGACAATCTACCCAAACGTGGTGTATTCCTTTAGGTTACCTCCAGCTGCACAGTACATTGTGAACGGTGGCATGGTTAAAATTGGTGAGCAAGTAGCATTCTCCACATTTTATATCGTACTATATTCCATAATATGAAATAAATGACAAGATACAGGAAAGCATATCGTCATATCAGTTGACTAGATCCAGGAATAGCAGGATAGGTGCAACGAAAACACCCTTTGTGTGATGTGTGAAGATCTCTGTTTGTGCACAGACTTCTTCTTCACCTCTCCCCAACAGCCAGCCTTATCTGAGGCTCGCTTGTAGTGGAAGGCTTCAGGAAGTTTTTGAGGAAAGTGGGGCAGGTAGACTTACAAAGGCCCATCACTTTCTTTATATAGTACACAGCCTGTCCAGAATATAGATCAGGTTGCGGCACGCTATCTGCTCCTCCGCTGTTCTGTCCTTGAGAGGTGGGGGGGGAGGAAAGAGAGATGTTGAGTATCTCTTCCATGGTGGACTTTTGGGAAACTTGCTCCATCCAGGGAGCTAATAGCATTGGCAACGCTTTTGATATCATTGATTGCCCACAGACATGGGAAACTGAATAGCGCTCGGCAAATAGGTCCTGGGAGTGCAGCACTGGGGACTTGTGTCCTTGAAATATTATTTTCGCTTCTATTTTCCAACATAGTGTCAGTGGATTGTACCGGCATGGTGAATGCCTCAGATACGTGGCACCTTTTCTCGATCGTTTGCCAGTAGTGTAGCGATAAAGAATTGCCCCGTTCACTGAGTAGCCATCAGATGTACAGCTTTTCGCTTCGGACGTCGAACAATTTCTTCCGGTCGGCACTTTCTTGCAGTGTCGCAAGGTCAGTTGTCTTCGCGGGCCGAGATAAGGGAGAATCCCCCCCGCCACCACCCCCCATCAGTGTTACCCAGGGGTCTCTGGGAGCACCTGATAAAGCCATGCCCGCATTATCTCCCATGTTAAAAACCCCCTCGCCTTGTTAGCATGTTAAATGATGGATCGTCCTCTTAGGCTATAAGGGGCCTCTGCACCCCCGCGGCTGGAAATCCCAGTGCCCTGCAGTCCGATGATAGATTACCCCGGCGTTATCTTGCCCCGTTGATTATCCCCCCCCCCCCCCCCACACACACCCTCTTCCCCCCCGTGTCATGAAACCTGAGCTGGGGATGCGATCTTCTTGTAATGTGGGGTGAAAGTAGCTCGATTATGCCCGTGTTTATTTTTGCCTTTGCTATCAGCGTGGATTACAATCTTCGCACCGAAGCAGTTGCGTTCGTTCTCACTGTGACGCCTCACCAACACTTTAACACAGGTGACACTTGAAAAGATGGATGGCAAAGGCAGGAGATGATGCACGTTCATTACGCCGTCTAATAGCTGTCACGTGTTTTCTTTTGTGCTTCTTATAGCTTTGGCAAACATGATGCATTAAATATGATGTACACTGAGCAGTGAATTAACTCGCTTCCTCATCATATTCCATCACATTTCTTCAGGGTGATGGATTATTGAGCCAACAGTGATTCACACAGCGAGACTTACAAGTGATATTTTGAAATGGTTGGTGAAGCAAATATAACGTATTATTGTCATTATTAATAGTAATAATCACAGCTGGAATATTACTGCATCGTTCGGTGTGGCGGTCTGACCTTCAGCGGTGAATGACAGGCGAGACAATCTGATGACACACTCACCTTCCAGTCGCCCGCCAGACGATTTCACTTCCAGTTTCATAGCCCCAGCTGAAGTCATTCGGTCCACCGGCGCACACAATGGCACGTAATAACACGCGCGGCATGAATAACACACGCTCTGGAATGTGGCATATATAGAGCGTGGATCCGAGATCGCAAATGGAATATCGATCAATCAATCATCAAGAAATTGCCGGGGATGTCTCGGCGCGACGCGGTCATAGTACAGAAGTAATAGGCAAAATACTGATGGTGCATCATCATCGTGACAAAAACAAAATACAATGCAAATCGGATTCGGTAATACAGCAGAAATATGTACTATGGGTAGAATAGAGATACATGCACACACACACACACACACACACACACACACAGTGAGAGGTTGTGATTCTGTACCTCCACCCGGTGATGCAATTCTTTCCTGATGGGAAAAATGTCTTTCGGAATGACAATGCCCCCATCAACAAGGGATAAGTGGTCGTCCAGTGATTTGAACAGCACGGAAATGATGCTAGCCATATGGTAATGGATATTCATTTGTCGCATACAACCCCGACTGAACGCTTATAGGCTACGGACTACAGGGGAGTCCGGGGCGGCTCCAAATCCGGAACAACGGAGGACCCGGAAGATCAAACTCAAAGAAATGAAAAAAAAAAAAAATGTTTTGCTTTCAAGCTGTTTGCATTTTATTTGTTGAGTTGTCAAATATTCATCCACGAATGTGACTACTGCCCCCCGTAGGCCACTGTAGGTTCTGTAGGCCAGATAAACGGGGCGGGTTTTAGATCAGCCTGAAGCGGGAGAAAAAAACGCTGGCCTCACACAAACCACTGCAACAAAAAGAAAACTAACAAAAAGTAAAATAGTCAATATTGTACAAAACCTCAACAATAGAGGAGTGGAAGATGGACTGGTTGGGGAGCACTATTCTCTTGCAAGGCCTGCTGGGAAAGAAGAGTGTTTATTTGCCCTGCGTGCAATGCAAATAAATTGTTTCATAGCCTCCGAAAAGGACGAAAAAAATCCCTTAAAAACAAAGGAAACATAAATGCATCACTTCCTGTCTCCAGAGGATGTTTCCCAGGAAAGACCTAGCTGACACCAGGTGTTTAGAACAGCAGATGGAAAAGCTTTCATGAACTGGCCAGAGGTTGAGTCACTACTGTGTTCTAGCAATCAGATGGCAGCAAAACTGACATTTCATATGAAAATGTCGCTGGATTATTGCTGTAACCCTCAACTGCTCCCAGGCGTGAATGTGAGGAACCCAATGGAACCCAATCCCAGGCTGAATGACAGATGTGAGAAAAAAAATAAACTGCCTCCGTTTACTTCCTTCCATACCCTGCACATACGTTGAGTGAGGGAAACGGCGTCCTTGTACGTATGCTCTCAGCCCCGGAGGAGAGCGTCTCACCGCACAAGATAAACACAGGTATAGCCGGGAGAAAATAAGTGTTATTATTGGGGGGCCTGAATCAAATTCGGGGGCCCCGTGGGAGGTCATGACAGCTCGTGCTATCGTTTGCCGCTGCGCGTTGTTGTTCCATCTCCTAAACTGGCATATCGCTGGCAGGTCCTCCGCCAACCGGAGAGCGGCGTGTTAACATGACTTAACATGGAGCTCATGTCACCGCTGACAGTGACACCGTGCAAACAGCCAGCTGTTTCTGCCTGCAGTGTGTGTGTGTGTGCGTGTGTAGGAGGTTAATATAGGGAGGTGGGGGGTTAACTGCTAAAACCAAGCAAGGTAAAAAAAAAAAATCTATAGAATTATTCATGCTTGTTTTTTTGTTTTTTTGTATTCAACAAAAAGATGACAGGGTAGCAACACCGACAGACAGACAGAGGCCCCCGTGGTACATTTCTGAGATGAGAAAATAAACTGAATCAATATCCCCACTGTTGATGCCGTGCAGCAGAGATTGATACTCCGCCGGTGTGTATGAAATATGCATGCCTTTTCTAAATCCGAAAGCATTGCTTTTTGCGGAACCGACCGGTTAAGGCCGAGGAAAAGCCGCTCCCGCTTCGAGATTCTGTTACAGCGCCTAAGAATAAACGTGCCTCCGCCCGCCGCTAAATTTCTGATTTGTTGTGACGATCGGCATCCAAAAAGCAGGCGAATGTGAAAGGTTAGTGTTTACAACCACGTGTACAAGGGGAATAACTCCAAGAACAGCATCGTTGTCGCGCCGCAGGAGTTAGATGAAAAGATTTTAAGTGCGGAAGCCACCTCCATAAGAGGCGGGCCCTGTGATCCCTTAGAGTCCTGCATAAGGGAAATCAAGCTGATACACCAGGCAGTATGGTAGAAGTCACAAGCAGTCCTAGGTTGGTGCATGGTGCGTTCACAGACCAGGAAGTAGCTCTGTGATTTTCTAACTTTGTGAATTAAATATTTTGTTCATTGATTCTCTTGAAATAATGTTTAATAGGTTACTTTCAGTGGGCTACTTTCGCTCCTTTCAATCCCTTAAACGCTGTTTTACCAGCAATAGGAAATAAATCTGCAAAAATTGGCATGATTTTGTTATTTTCTTCCCTGGTATGAAATCAAGCTGAACACATACCACCAGGGGAAATGCAATTTTTAGGGGAAACTAATTTCAGCTACAGTATTATTGGTTTGAGTTAGCCTGGTTGTTGTCTATTCACTAGCTAGCTGGATAGCTAATAGTAATTCTACTGAACAATGGGGATGGCCGCTTTAATATTTTTTTACTTTTTACTTTACTTTTTGCATTGGTAATTTGACTTATTGTTAATGGTTAATGGTGCTCCTTCCCTCTTTCCCCTGCTAGCAAGGAGATGCTGGTCACTTTCACAGGTACACACTCTTTGTTATGCACCTGTGTCACATTCAAAAAGCCAAGCTCCCCCATTCTCTTCCAAGCGGTATCAAAAACCCTGCAGAGACACACTGCACCGCTTGAGAGGGGTAATCCATCATTGCAAAAAATAAAAAAAAGAAGAAGCAGAGGTTGAATGTTGCTTTATAATGCAAATATTGGCACTTATGGGGACTATTTTCAGCAGCGCACTGTTATTCATTTTCAGTGGATGAGAGCAGGCAAAACGATGCTTGACTTCAAGGAACACAGCTAATCTGCCATCAACCAGCCGAGAGCGTTTGGAGAAGGCACACCTGGCTGCTATTGGATCACTTGACTCAAGAGGAACTGAGCACACACCGAATGTCTTTGGGCTGAGCAGTTAAAGATTCACCAGAGGAAGGAGGTAAGGCAAAACTGGGACAGAGGCAGTTTTGAAAAAAAAAAACTATTTTTAAAAAAAGAATCAAGAAACTTTTTAATAAAACATTTTCAATGCAGAAGTAATGGATTTTATACACCATCTTCTTAAAGTGAATATTGAATAAATTGAATTTGAAATTTCGAGAAAATATATTTTTTTAATGCAGGTCGAGGCGGTGTGGTGAGTCTGGTGGAGGGCCGGTGATGCTGTAACGTCGGTGTAAGCTCGGCTATCACACAGTGACTGACCGGCATTGCAAAACAGGGCCGTCTGCAAGGCCCCTGGTCTCTGTGTCCAGAGCTATATAACATAAATAATCTTTTAAAATGGTCATGTGTGTTGGTGTGTGAACGTGTGTGTGAACGTGTGTGTGAACTCAACGAAATCTAAGTCATTACTATATGATGCTGTGCTACGTGCAATGCATGCAGCTATGGTGCTCAATGCATTCCAGGAGGTACTTGGATGGAAGTAAGTAGGATGGAAGTATTTGACTTTTTTGGTGTACTCACTTTCTCTCAACCTGCCTCGTCAACCTCAGTTTCCTACATTTCCCACAATGCCTTTCAACAACCCCAAACTTATAACAATCAGCGGTGGGTTATACATGCAGGCTGATAGAGCAATACAATACCATCTCCAATGGTAAATACTATACCATACAAAACTATGCTATGCCATACTATACCATTTCTATTGGTACAGTGCAGAAAGAGTATTTACCATTTAGATACTCTCCAACAATGAACCAATTCTCTTTCTCACTCTCCCTTTCTCTCTCACACATTCCCCATCTGTCTGTCCTTGATGCTCTCTTTCTCTGTCTCTCTTTCTGGCTTTCTCACATGCTCGCTCTCTCACTTACTTGATCCAGGATAGAGAATGTGCAAAATGAAATTGTGTCTGGCCAAACAAACTGTGACAGGCCACACTATTAGTATTATCCTATTGTTAATGATAGTATTATTTGTATCATTATATTACATTTGTATGGTGACTGTGTGTGTGTGTGTGTGTGTGTGTGTGTGTGTGTGTGTGTGTGTGTGTGTGTGTGTTGTGGTCTCCATAAAAAGTAATTGAACAGCTCTGAAGATATTATATGCGTTTGCGGATTTGGACCTTAATTTAAGAAAACCTGTCCGGCTTCCCACGAAGATACAGTGTTCTCTTAGTGGGTTTTCACCTGACAGCAAACGTTACGTGTTTTTTTTTTTTTTTTCCTCTTGCAACCATGGCGATTAAAGGAGATCCATTTTTGGCAGAAAGCAACGTTGAAGTGGATGGCAAGGAGCTCCTTCACAGAAGATCCTGATGATGTTTCGAGGGCCTTGGGGGTGATAGTGAGAGCATACGTCCTGGTTAATACTGCATTTCAACACAGCATCTCATCCATTCCAAGCCTGTGTGGGTTTTAGTCAGTCATGCAGGTGTAGTTTGTTAAATGGATGCTTATTAAAGTTTTAACAGCTTTTTCCATGACTAACTAGTCGTGAGTGAGGGGTTTATTTTCAGCGAGGAACTGCAGAAAAGTATTGTATTTACTGACTTCATGTTTGTTAAAATTTTTCATCCCACTTAAAGGGAATGGGAACTCTGCTGTTCCAGAGGGCTCCTAGGGGCCACCCAAAGGGCTCCGTCGGCGATGCATTTGAGGAACGTCAAAAGGAGCCTCCAGGAACCTTCTATTTTTAGAGCGCAGGCTTCCTTTCATATTTTTAAAAAAAGGAGCCCTCTCTTCTTTCGAGGGCTCCTTCTGCAGTGTTGCAGCACAGATCCATGCCAATGTTAGTCCGGTATCAAATCTTCATTCCTAAGTAAGTTAATTGATATTTGAACTAATTAAACAACTTAAACGGTCACCTATTCAAACCTCAGCAGTCAGATTGCTTTACCAAAGGTTATCTTATGTGGCAGGGATTCTGACAAATTTATCAGTTCTTGCTTAGCTCAATTTAATTGGTGTTTTTGATACTGGAGATCATCATATTTTAATGCACTGCCTTAAAAACATTGTTGGTCTCTCAGGACATGTGTTAGATTGGTTTAAATCTTTTCTGGCTGGAAGACATTTCTGCCTCGGGAGTCCATATTTCTTAAGTTATTAATATCACATGAGGGATCCCACGAGGTCCCTCACTGGCTGTGTCGCTCTTCTCTTTATATATACTCTCATTAGGGAGGAAATCATAAGAAAACAGTGTGTTAATTATTGTTTTTATGCTGATACCCATGTGCATACATCAGCATTGCCTGATGGGTTTTCAATCATGTCTTCTCTGTGCAATTTACACTGGATGATGATAAAACCAAGAACAAAACCAAAACTAATTATTAGCTAAAATGAGAACTTAAAAAAAGTATAAAAATAAAATAAAATAATTATTGAACATGAATATAATTCTTAGCCACACACAAAAATGTTATTTTATTTAAATTGGATCTTTTCTCCAGCAAACTGACTTTTGTAATTGTCCTTTCAGCTACTAAAAGAAAAGAAAAGAAATAAATAGCAACAATAAGGACAAAATGAAGCAAAAAGGTTTGCATGAAAAAGAAAATCAAAGGGCTCATATAATTGCTGCTCAAGAGACTCTGGTTGCCTGTTCACTTTGGCAGCAGCATCAGAATTTTGAACTTGAACGAACATTTGATACCGTACCATATAACTTTAGATGTTCTGATGCCTGCCTTCTCTTTCTGACAGATGTAAGAGAAAAGATAAGGAGAAGCTTCATTCTTCATTTAGTTATGATACTTAAAATTCTTTCAAATTACTGCATTATAATGGTGTCAAGTATACAGATGTAAAGATTATTGCAAATGTTCACTTTTGATGTATTCATTTGACACATCAATTAAATTGCGTTGCGCAAATTATCACCTAACTAGTTGTTATAGTTGCTATAGTGATGTTCTGAAGAGCAATTTGTGCTCCAGATGTAGAACATTATACATGGTATGCATTTAAAAATAGGCATTTGATAGTACTACATACAGTTGCAAGAATAAGTTTGTGAACCCTTTTGGATTTCCTGCATTACTGCATAAATGTTTCCTAAAATATGATCTCAGTTTTATCAACATTTTATCAGGAAATGTTTCAGGAGAATATCAGGGCAACGGTCTGTGATCTGAAGCTTAACAGCGGTGGGGTCATGCAACAGGACAATGACCCCAAACACAAAAGCAAATCTACAACAGAATGGCTTAAACCCTCTTGAAATGTTGTGGCATGACCTGAAACAGTTCTGTAAGGATGAATAGTCCTCGTAACCGTTGTGCAGGTCTGATCAGCAACTACAGGAAACATTTGGTTGAGGTTATTGTTGCTAAAGGAGGTTCCACCAGTGACTAAATCTCATGGCTCACATACTCTTTCCAATCCAAGCTGTTAACATTTGAACAATAAACTCAATAGAATCATGTCAAAGTACATATTTGTGTGTTATTTGTTAAAAGACCATCATCTATTTTTATGACTTAGATGAATGTCCATCCCATTATACAGGAATGCAGGTAATTCAAAAGGGTTCACAAACCGTTTCTCGCAATTGTAATCAACCATTATTATTAGAATGGGAGATTAATTATAAACCTCTTTAGTGAAATTGCCTTACGTCATAGAGTTGTTTTTATGGAATAAAATAAAAGCTGGCAAACAGTAAGCATATCCAATTGAACTTAATTGGGCTCCATAAATTGGGTCCATTAGTGACAGAATCTGGTGAGTACACATTTACAGTGTACAGGCATCATATTTTTATCCCCATCAAAATGTGCATGCCACATTTCTATTTGAATTAATTCAACAAAACACGGGAGGGCAATTTTAGTATAATATGACCCCAATTGTTGGGGAGGCATGCATAATGAAATATTTCTGCCACTTAAATCACGGCCAGCTCTGATTAATTCAAAACATTGTCCAAATGTTGCCAAGCAATGCGAATTGTCAGAGGACGCAACTGAGGCAAATTGACCTTTGACTGTCAGAGCTTGATGGTAAGCTCTAGTTAAGTTGGATAGGGGAGGGACGGAGTCACACATGTGACGTGGCTGTTATTGCCACATCACTCTGCCATCATGACTAACTACTAGGATACATAAGCAGGGAGGAAATTGAGACAGCCGGCTGCGGTGGAAACAGCGCTGAAAGCTCCTTGTGACATTTTGATTTCTTTGCTGCCATGCTACGCTGATAAGTCAATATTATTCCTTCCTCTCTTTTGCTGTGTCAAATGAGACCCCCCTGAAAACCGTCTGATGACAAGGAAGCAGGCAGGCTGACTTGAAACTTTTATTTGCGCTATAAAACCACTGAATCACAGGACTCTGACTGCATGAAGGACACAGAGGACCCACAATGCAACATTCTTTGTACACCCACTGTGTTGAATGGTGACTACACTCAGCTTTGTTCAGTACAAAAAGTGATTTGTCACTTCAGTACCATGGACAGCGTTGCTGAGGCTGTATAGGGAGCCAAAGCAGGAGTTAACCACCCACTGGTTTACTAGCAGCTAGCGCTATTTTTCATAGACATGGGGCACACTAAGCAAAGCAGTAGATTATGTTGAAAGTCACCTCTGTTATATAAACATAAGATATACGCATGATCTCATTTTTTACAGTAATTTGTTTGCCTCCAAAAGCAAAGGGAAAAGGCCTCTAAATTGAAGTTTAGATTAAATCAAGGCAGGGAGAGATACTGTGAAATAAAACCAAAGAAAGAAAAGGCTCGGGCTATTCTGTAGAGCGAGCATGCTAAGGTCACACCCCTGAGAAAGGCTGCCTCACTCTGAAGTATCAAATATGGGGCCTGCGTGAGAGTTAGCTCATCCATTGGGAGTGCTGTCGATTTTCCTCCCCGCTCCTCTCACTTTGTGTTCTCAAGCCCATGTCGAGACCATGCATTAGAGGAGGTCAAAGGGCGTCCATCTGTTTTCCTCGCTCTCTTCTTTCGCTCAGCTGACGGAGTGAGCTGCAGGCAAGCTGTCAGCCGCTATCTACCAGCGTGACAGGAAGTGGTGGGTGTATCATTATAACAGAGGAATCCCTCCCACCCAGGCATACACACACACATTTGTATTATTATACTTGTAAGGACCTTCGATGACTACATTTCCTAACCTAAAATGCTAAAGTGAGGAGTGGCAAAATGTCATCACTTTGCAGGATTTTCTCATTTTCCTATCCTTGTGAGGACATTTGGTCCTCATAAGCAAAGGAATGCAAGAACACACACACACACACACACACTCTCTGAAGTCTCACTAACAATGATATGGTATATTATCACAGTCATTGTGATGTACCAAATACTCCCACACATCATATGTACACACACACACACACACACACACACAAACGCTTTGGGCTGATGGAGTGTTAAGGAATTTCAGTTTGGTGTTTACTTGTGTTGCCTGGTCAGGGGTGAGAGGATCAGAGTGACCCTGGGGGAAAAAGCACTGTGCGAGTTAATGTTTCACATCCAACAGATTAAGCGCACGCCGCCAGACGTCAAGTCCAAGCAGACGCAAGGGAGTGAAGGGTAATGGTTCAGAGAAATTACTCCCGCTCAGTTCTGGAAAGGAAAGGCACATTCAACCACAAAACCTTCTCGAAAAGCTTTCATTAGTGGGTGGCTGACTCTCCGCTACTATCCTGGTAGCATTCAGGACGAAGCCCTAGGTCCATCTTGTGGCTTGGAAAACCCATCAACACAGTGTTTTACTTCTGTGTGTTTTACTGGAAACAGAGGGTAGCGGTTTCCTGATGTTACAAAAGAATGTAAATCACAGAAAATTACCAAAATCCAACATTTGCGATAGCTGCAACTGATCTCCAGTAAAAGGAGGTATCAGTATAACGGCAGTGGCATATAGAAATAAAGCAATTGTAGCAACGAGGAGAAACCTTACCTCCCGGTTCCCTTTCAGCATGAAGTCTTGATCAATCATTTACTGACGAGAGAAGAGCGGAAGTGCCTCGGGCAACAGTCTGAGGATTCAACCTTTCCTCCTTTTAGGACATTAGGGCCTCACTGCTGTGTTATAATGGTGAACTGTGGGTGGATTTTGTGAGAGGGGAAAACCCATCAGGTGCCTTCATAGAAGAAAAAGCAATAGGCCAGAGCTTAGAAAGGCGGGGAGGATCTATTGTGGAAGTGATGACAATAGCGCCCAAATATCACCATCAGTCAGGTGCTCTGCTAGGAATTGTGGGTCCCCCAACAGGATAGGACACATGCACATAAGATCATAGGCCCATAAAATAAAACATTTTAAAGGAACACACCAATTTTCTTGTAGACTTTTTGGTTCATTTTTGAATTTTTGGTAGACTGTTCCATTGGTCAGCTTTTCCATTACGTGACGAGAACATGGACACCAAAATCATCCATTGGTCCCCAGTAGATTGTTAGGCTCCAGTGCTCTATGCTAACATTTTCGCATACACTATGTTGCGTGATGGTAGGCTACATGCTAACACTTTTGCATGCACTATGTTGCGTGATAGTAGGTTCAATGCTAACACGATAGCATGCACTATGTTGAGTGGTGGGAGCTTTGTGTTGTACTGTAAACAAAGATTCTGAAAAGTGCATTTTCAATACAGACAATGAACGTCCCTCGTGTCTACTGACAGATGATTTATTTCCAGTGGTCTGTTAGCTTCATCTGTAGTCATGCAATAAGGTACATTGAAATCATAAGACCTTGCTCAGTTGAATACTAACATGATGCAGTTGCACCCCACCATCCCAGAATTATATTAAGTCAAGTGTAATATCTCATACCGGCTTGCATTTTATTTGATCAACTTTATTTTCTCAAGCCTCTGAGCCCTTTCAAAGCAATGTGAAGCAAATTGGTGTGTGTGTGTGTGTGTGTGTGTGTGTGTGTGTGTGTGTGTGTGTGTGTGTGTGTGTGTGTGTTTGTTTCTATTGGATATTGAAATGCATTTCTGTCTTTTTTGGTACAGCATCTAAATGGTCAGATAAAGGCCAACCCTAACCCTAACCCTTAAAGAAAAATGTTTCAAGGTGTTAATATATCACCAGACAGGTGTTTGCCTGCACCCCGGGGATCCATCTACGATGCCAGTGTCTTGGAAAACAAAGCCCTGGCAGTCTTGTGGGCCCTTCTGGTGCCTATTTATCCCATGTTGGTTTCCGAAATAACCCAGCCAGTGTTTGGTAATAGCTGCAATCAATAATTGATGTTTCTCTCTCGCAGTGTGAAAGTCCCAGCTGAGAGGCGCACAACACGACTCCTGCGCCGCATTGTTTACTACCTGCTATATGGTTGAGAATACAAAAAAATGAATCCACGTCCCATGTCTTAGCAGCATGGCCTTTGCAATTAATGCAATTAATTATTGCAATTAATCTCTGTTACAAAACATTTTCTCCCATAAGAGACGATGAGTAAACCACACACAACCATTCCACTTTATGGATTTGAAATGAGTCTAAGGGAGATCACTGGACCAGAGGGAACAGTGTTAAATGTCTTCCTGGTACATTATTACAGCGTGGGAAAGAAGAAAATACAAAAGGGATTTGCAAAAAAAACACACTTCGCTTTCCCCCGCAGGTTGTGTTGGTGAATTTTGAATGCTGTCAAGTTGCAAGGGGCTGGCAGATGTAAGTGCTTAGAAAAATCTCTGTTCCAAATGTCACTTTACAAGATTTCCCTGTTGATGGGAGACTTGTCTGACACAATTTGTTGACCGCAAATACATGCTAGGCTCACGAGAGCCAGAACACAGCCGGTCGGTAGACTTGTCTAATACGATTGCAGCGTGTGCTTGATGAGGACAATTCAATCCGAGATGAATGCCGGTCGCGCGTCATTTTGAGGTTTTTATCTCTGCATCTGGGAATTTGGTGCGAATTCTGGTGGGAATTCTCTTGCCAGTTATACCGAATAGCTATTATTGCTATTTTCATGGCTTTAATAAGCGATGTGAGCATGAACACAGCCTATTCAAAAGATTACCAACCCGTTTTCTAGATGTTCTTGACTTCGATATAAATCCCTCAAGCAGGAAAAAAACAAAGATGCAACATTTTTCATCCAACACAGAATTGCCAGTATGCGCCATAACCCATGGAGAACAACACTGAAGGGAATTCCAATATCCAATACCTAAACATAACTTGACCTGACACGCCAACCTCTATCCTCCCAAAATCTTCCACACTTTCATCTATAGATGTCGGGGACTGGCAGGTGGATGGCCCCCGTCCTAGCAGACAAATTGCCCCTACGGTTCACTACCACTTTCTGTTTGGCTCTTCGCTTAATATTACTGAGTCGCTTCCTTGCATTGGGGCGACGGTTCTCCTAGGACCGGAGCAACACATGTTAACCAAAACGTGTTATCTCTTACCAAGCTAATCTAACAGCATCTGCCCCCGGCGGCTTGTTTAAAGGTGCCATATAGTCACACTTGCCGATTCCACATCTCACTCACCGTCAGTTTCCTCTTGAGAAGCTTTTGTTTGGACTGTTCTCTTGCATCACCAGCGCACTCTTGTGAAGCTAATAACTCAAGAACAACATGTGCATTTGCACACATATGCATCTTAATGAGGGAAAAACTGGTATGTTGACATGGATGTATTTGCTTATGAACGTATTAATTAGCTTAAGCAATGACCCCAGTACCGTAAGTGTTTATCATTAATATAGCATGGTGATTATGGCAGGACATTAGACATCTGCCTGTTGAGCTGAGCTGGCCCCCGGTGGAGGTTCGCGGACTGGGCCTTCTCATATATTCCACATCGGCTTAGCGGATGAAATAATATTTTTTGCACAAAGCTGAAGCTGCACTAGGCATGATTTTTATGTAATTGTTATCTTATCAGCGAGCAAGAGAGAGATTGTCCCATCTTGTCCCATCTTCCTGGTACTTTCTATGTGGAGTTTCTATGTTCTCCTGGGTTTCCTCCCACAGCCCAAAGACATGGAAGTCAGGTGGATTACATCCATCTGCTATGTCCATAGGTATAAATGTGAGTGTCTGTCCTGTTATGGACTGGTGACCTGTCCAGGGTGTGTCATTGCTTTCCACCCAATGGTCATAAATGCATTACAAATAATAAATAACATTCCTCAGCAAGATAAATATATAACAACTTTCCGGTTAACCATATTCTTTCTCTTTTGTACGTATTGCATCGATGTTTTGATATATTGTGACTTCCTGCATGCAGTAGCTCATAGACTACTGCTGCCGATCCAGTCAACACACTGCAGCAGATAATAGCCCAGTCCAGAGAAATCTCAATTGCTGGTTTAATCGACTGGGGTAATGCGGACTGTTGATACAACTAAGTGTTTTCATCGCAACAGCAGAGGCAGCTCTCAGCGGCATTACTGCTGCGTATTGATCTGGGATAAGCTCGCCATAAAACACGTCTCTGAATCAGGGATGCTCAGACGTTTTTTTTTAATTGAAAATATGAAATATTATTTATCCTCTGCCCACCGACTTTTTAGAAACTCGAAAAGAAAGTGTGCCTAAAGAAACAAAACTCTTATTCATATCTACTTTAAATGTAGTCTATTAAACTGACTATTTAACTATATGACTATTAAACTATTAAACTTCAAATTCAAAAGTTGGTCAAATCACGCGTCACATTTAGGCACCAGTCTCCATAGGTTTACAGTCAAAAGCTGTACCACTTGTCAGTCATGGCTTTAAAATAGCTGGTGACCGAAAAGCCGCCGGTTCAAAGCCCCAGACTGGCTGAGAAAACATGCGTGGGGAAAGCGGATGGGTAACACTCTCCTCCCTCCCTCTGCAAACTCCTGTCAAACTGCTCCAGTAAAGTGGCCACCAGTAGAAGACTGTGGCTGTACTGGGAAAGCTCCCAGTGTGAATGTGAAGTAAGAGTGTTGCTGGAAAAAGAACCAGAGTGGCCTGTCAACTTCCCCTGGATAAATAAAGGTTATATAAATATAAGGTCAAGGTTTTATGAATAAAGATGACTGTTTGATCCCTTTTTGCATTTCAGATCACACACATGGTTTTGAGTTAATATTCAGATGGTTCAAAGACTAAAAATCCAGCAATTTTTGTGGCTTTGACAGGTAGATATGTTTTGTTTTTCATATAATTTGACGCAAATGGGTTATGATGTTTAAAAAAAAAAAAGAAGAAGCCCGAGGATTTATTTGTTATTCTCTGATGTGAAGGGAGAAAGCTGCACAAACAAGTTTAGGTTTATTTACAGTGATGAAACAGAAGCAGAATGATTTTTTTTTGTTTTTTTTAAACAGGAATAAAATGGGATTATAAAAAACAACATAGAGAAAAGAGATGCAATCGATCATCTGTGCAGGTGAGATAGAAAAAACAACACAAAAAAAAACGGGGGGCTTATAGAAACATCTCGCCTCAAGACAACAAGGAAATTAAGATGACAAGCCAAGACACAATTGCACTGGATAATGGAATCGCAACGATGACAGAAAATAGAGTATATAATTAGATTTGTGAAATGACAAGGGAAATAAATAAAAACATTAAATTAGGCCTAATGCAGGAGAAGAAATCATTGGGGAAGTGAGTGTGGTAATGAAAGAGAGAGAGAGAGTTAGTCTGTTACTAGGTGTGTATAAGTAGAGATGTAAACTCAAAACGTACACACCTTCACTCACCTTCACTCACCTTTAGCTTTGTCAGACTTTACACACTTTTTTTTAGAATGGCGTGACAGGAAAATAGACATCACTAATTTCTTGATGATTTTCTAATTCTAACAGCAGTATAATGGATTTATAATCTGATTGTAATGTATCACAATGCACTTCAAGTCTCATTTCTTTCCAATGCAGCCGGTCAGCAATCATAATTGTGTAATTGTATTTACAGGGAAAATCCATGCTAAAACACTGAGCCGTTGGCGACGTAGCTTGCCTTTCTGGGCTTTCTTGCTGCTTGGTTGTGTGTTTTTCTTATTTCCGGTAGTGTGGAGGAATGGAAGATTCACTCAATAGACACTCAGACACTGAATAGCCAGTGGGAGGCAAGGGGCGGGAGATCCAGCAAGTTGATTCAAGATGTCCTGTCTGCCTCCACTGTTGTTTTGACTAAATTCATGTTGGTTCAGATGGGTTGAAGGCGTCCTGACGTCAAGAATCTGTACAGGAATCTTGTTTATTTTGATTTTTTTTTTTTAAATCTGTCCAGTGTGTTGCAGATATACGCCAAGTCAGAGAAAGAGCTGTTGTGGTGCATGTGGTAGTCTGCCATGTCTTGCCTTCCCTGGTAAAAAAAATCTTTCCCAGGATCCCGTAGAATCTTTAAAGATCCTTATTACACAGGATCCTTGTAAAGATCTTGCTCAGGAATAGAATCCTGTACAAGATCCAAAGTAAGATTCAAGGCATTTAAGGCATTTTAAGGCAAGATTGTTACTAGGATTGTCAAGATCTACAGGATTATACTTGATAGATCTAGGATACTGGGATCCTAAGATATCTTGACATTTGCAAGGATGTTTAAGGAACAAGTTAAGGATCTTTAAAGTTCTTGATCATTTAGGGATCTTTAGAGATCTTGTTTAGTATCCTTCAAGATCTTACTGTATTTTAAAAAGCTTGTTCAGGATATTTAACGATCTTGATAGGGTCATTAAGGGATCAAAATCTTGATTAGGATCCCCAAAGATCTTCCCAGGATCTTAAAATAGAGTATCTTGTTGGCTTGCTTAATATATTTACGAGGATCCTGAAAGATCCTACCAATATCTTTAAAGATTCTTTAGGGGTCCCTAAGGATCCATCCAAGATCTTGGTTAGGATCTTTTAGGATCCTGTTCAGCATGCTTTAACATATTGGAGGAATAAAGATACATATAACACAGACAGCTGTTTTCTGATGAAAAAGACAGGACATCTGCTCATGATGAATGAAGATGATGAGGTTTCTATGGGAACGTCCTCCCAGAGACGCTGCATACAATGATAATTGAACAAATGTATAGGTAGTGACATAAGAACTAATGTATTACTTAAAGAGAATCTAATATTGGATTTCAAATGTCCCTCTATATACATCTACGATTAAAGATGATTAACGTTGACATTGCTAAATGTTGATATTGTTTGAGTGGTTACATTTAAAGTATTTTCAAAAACCCATCCTTTTTGTACATGCATCAGATGCTGCTCGGTCCTGATTGGCTCCCTTCACTAAACTATTGCTAAAATCTGTCCAATCAGGCCACTTTGCACCATTTGAACTTGAAAGCCTCCACTCAGCAGGTGTATCTCATTTGAACTAGGGGAACTTCTGCTCTAAGCCAAACAGATCTTCAAATTAATTCACTAAATATCTTTTTAACTGAGCTACATTGATTCATATCATGAAGAACGTATTCTTATCCTGAGCCATTGCATATTTGAAAATGCCTACTGCTTTGTTCATTACCTACTTGCTAAGTACTTCATTATACACTAGCATTTTTGTTATTCATGGTGCATCAAGTAGTGACACAATAACCACCAATATGTCCCCTTGTTAGTTAGTATTACAACTATTGACTTGTGCCTACATATCACAACATTATACTTACTTCTGCCTGCTGCAGTTAATGAATAACTAAATCATTACCAAATGATTCATTATATTCATTATATAACAATGAAAATATATTCATTATATATATTCATTATATAACAATAGTTATGTTATAGTTATTAAGTGCATGCACATGAATCAGGTTAACACATGGTTAGTTAATGCTTAATAAGTAGTTAATTAAGCATTAATTAGTGAACTGTAACACAATGTCAATGAGTTAATTCAAGAAGCACTTTTATCATTATGAAAGAGCTGCATCCTGCTTTGCCAAATAGCATTATAATATGAAGAGGGAATTAGTTAGTTAGTTCGTTTTATTTGACAATTTGAACATCTAACTCCAGTATAACCACTTATCCACTGTCCTCTACATAGCTGCTTAAAAGTCCAAAGTTGAAAACCATCAATTTGAGAATTTGGGCTTTAAGGCTTGTAGAGAGGAGGCTAAGGTCACACTGGGAAAATGTGGGGGTAGCGCCCTTGCACAGCGAAATTTCCTCTCCTGCATATTCTTCCTATTCCCAGGATAAATGCACAGGAAGCACGGATGACTATATAGAAGTAATGGACAATGGATTGTATGCAGTGCAACCTTTTTTTTTTCTCCTATGGAGTAAATTGATTTGTTAGCCCCTAACAACCGTTAACCAACAGAGGCTCGGAAATGCATCAATCGGCGCGATAGCCTCGCCACGGTGCGCAGGGGCTGCTTAGAACCGGATTTCATCATTTCATTGTAAAAGACCGATGAATTCATATATCCCATTTAAAAAACGATGATGATTAAAAACAGGCCCTCGAAGCCAAATGACGATTAAACCAAAGTGAGGAACATTAAGCAGTTATTTGTTTCCAGATGCAATTGCTCCCTTTTTCCCCTTAGAATTTATGTTATAAAGCCTTATAAATTTATGTTTTTAATTGAGATGGTGTAAAAATTGAATTGAAATTGAAATAATTTGACTTCTGTGGAGATGCAGAACAAACATTGTGTGAGATGGAACAGCACATTCTTCATATTTGATCCTCCTGAAACTATTTCAGATTCATTTCAAGATTCAGATTCAAGGTCAAGAAAGTGGCTCATTAGTTCATGAAATACAAAGGTCCTATGTGTATAGTGGAGACATCCCACTCGTAGCCAGAATTTTGTTCCTTGAAAGATCTTAAAAGAGCCTCCAGAATTCTGGGAAATATTTTTTTTACCAGGACATTTAGTTATTGATCAAACCTTTATTTTGACCCCATTTCATCTGTTTCCCCTTTAAAAGACACCCATAAGCTTCATTCAGTGATGGCATAGGTCGACATCATGACCATCACAGAATAGCGTTTGTGAACCGATCAATGTACAATTTCTGCCATGCATTCCTGCATTTTTTTTACTTGAAATAAAGGATCTTTGTTTACCAATTTCCTTTCCTACACTGTATGTATATTTGCAGCAAACATCAGAGAGATGCGAGCTATCGTCCTCCCGGGTGCACGCCCCGAAACACAGTAAGCAATGTTTAGCCCTGGGGCACGCAGTCAGGTGCTAAAGACCCCGTGCAGGAATTTCAAATAAGACTTATTTTTAAACTCTCCTGCCAATTTGCAGTCTCTCTGGGTGATTACCACCAGAATAACTATGCTAATTGTTTAATAAGCGCACTTTGCTCTGCTTCAAAGGAGAGATTTTTGCATAATATTTCCCGCAAGTTCAAAGCTGTCGTTATGCTGAACAAATGGCCCTGACTGTGGAGGCTGCTTTTTAAATGCACCAAAGAGAGCGGGGGTTATAAGACGGCCATGTAATTGCGTAATTAAAACAAGGTTATCAAAGTCTAGAGCGGACCACTTTTGTCATATATTTGCCATTAAAAAAACCTATAGGCTCTGCGCTCCAGGCCTTACAGATCTTAATTGGGCAGCGGTGTCAAGTGCTTAGGCACTATCTAATGTGATTCAATTTATTCACTTTCTTCTTGACACAAAAACCTCTGGCTACACAATGAGAAAATCACTTCATTCTGTGTCTTTGACTAAGTCCTCCAATTGTCCTCAGCAGAGTTCTTAATTCAGGGGGAAGAAGCCCAGCCCAGGTTGATTGAGTCCCAAATCCCTCTGCTTCCAGGGTGGGGTGGGAGTTAGCGCATAGCAGGTAGCACTGAAGTTTCCCCTCAATGGGTTTCACTCCAAAAGAAACACAGCCTCTCCATACATAGTCTGCTGCCTACCGGCCAGGCGACATCACCGGGTGGGGGGGTGGGGGGGGTTTCCGGGGAGGAAGCAGGTTTGGGTTTTTGTTTTTTTTTGCCGTGACAGACACACGGCGCCGGCCTCGGCTAAGGAACCGTAACCCCCCTCGGAGGTCCGAGTTGACTGGCAGTTAGTCGACAAGGTCACGATAGCAAAAACCGGCTGCATGGCTCGGAGCCACTGCATTAATCCCTCTCACTCCGCCTGCGCCGCTTTTGACATTTCAGCCACTCGATTGCATCACGTTGGCCCCCGGAGTGGGAAAGAAAGCAAAAAAAAACAAGACACACTCGCCGATTCGAGCCCCAGTTGTGTACGTGCATTTATGGGTTCGTCGTATAGTGTGTTTTTCCCCACTTTATGTGCAATCTGAGTTGCCACCTATCATTTCAACCAGTCACTCAGGACCTAATGTATTTGCAATGTAATGGTAGTTGTTAGCAAATGGTCGACGAGGCACCGAAAATATTCGTTCTTTCGCGGGAATGGATCGTCCCTCCCGAGCAATGAATCACGCAGGTCTGCCATCACGCTGTGTTATGTCAGATTTTGCAAAGGGAGAAAGTAGACGTTTCATGAATAGAATCTCTCTCTCCTTCCCTCGTTCTCTCTCTCTCTCTCTCCATTTCTGCCTCTCTTCCTCATTTTCCTCAGTGTTTAATGTTTAATTTAAACCTTCAGTGCGGAGTGGAATCAAAAAAGAGGTTGACACACACACACACACACACAGTGCCGGGCAGCAGTTAAAGTTCCACAGCGCCCCCACATGGATCTTAAGAGAAATGCCTCCCCCCCCCCTCCCTCCCTTCCCTTCCCCGTGGCCAGACATGGAAAAGAGACAAGCCTCCTGTTTGCTAAGGAGGTGTAAGGCACAGCAGGCGCAGTTCAGCCATAGCCAGAGGGGCTTTGCTATGTTTAGTCAGGAAGCCATTATGTAAGTCGTCATTACGCACTCTCCAATCCCCCCTCCATTCTCCTCCTGTGATAGACAGCTGGCAGGAATGTGTGCAGACAGGAGAAGCTGAAAAGGTGAGGGATTGGGGGGCGGAGGGCGGCGGTTGTGGTGCAGGGAGAAGAAGACCTGCATTAGAGGTATGATAACGGACACCCCTGCTGTGCAGAGTGATGCCGAGGCCTCTCGAGTAAAGACTAAAGGACGGCGGGGACTTCTTCCACACTCCGCGGGGTCGTTTTCCCAGATTGGATTTCGAGCTCTTGTCACCCTTTTTCACGTTAACGGCATCGTTGTCGTTCTCACCCTGGTCTCTCTCGGTGAGTTTGATAACTGATAATGAAGGCACCAGGCTCGATAAGGAGATGCCTTTGTTTGACTAGGGTTGACCCTGCTGGTTCTCGAAACCCTGGTCATTGGGGTCCAGGGCCCTGCTGGTTTTTGTTGTAGCCCTCTAATCAGGGACAGACATAGACCTGGTACACTACATGAACACAGTTAGCTGCCTGGTAGGATAGAAAACCAGCAGGGCCCTGGACCTCGAGGGCCAGGATTGACAACCACTGGACTCTTTGGAGGGCTTATAAAGAGGTACTTGTTGCATGCTGTTGTCCTGTAACCCATACGTTTGTCTTGATGCTACTTTCTTGGTCACGAGGTAGGTTCCTCTGGCATACAGGAAGTGATGCATTTTACCTTTCCGGTGTGTTTAGAGTACGTAGAAGAACAACTGGGTAGTTAGCATGAGCGGCGATAGCTGTGGCTGAACAGACAAAGAAAAACCTACAGAAACTCAACAGAAAATCCAAGGAGAAAGACGTCACAGTGCTGGACACACTGTTTGATTGACAGGTGCAAAGTAAAAATGCCATTTCAAATAAAAGAAAAACCCTCTAGGATGTTTCATTATTGGGGAAAAAAATGACATTTATTGCTCCTAAATTGACGCTGCGACCACTGAGCGAATGTCACTTCCTAGAGCGCTGGACATTTATCAAGTCGCTATTGTCTAGCGGCAGCGGAAGAGTGGATAAAAACACATCCGTGCAACAGCTCCCTATCTTCATCATCTACAGCGGACTCTGACAGCTTCCTGTATCGAGCCGCGGCGTGCCAGATTAACTCGTTCTCGCAAAGAACACTTGAATATCTTTATCTCTCCACTCTCGACGGGGAGCCCGGGCCTCCGCTCCTCCTGTGTCTTTTTTTTTTTCTGGAGACACATCGCCACTGAGGGTGGCAAAGAAAATGCGTGCGGACAAAATATTTGCCTCATTATGGACCTCTCCCGCAGGTCGTTGAGATATCGGGCCGTCAAAACCGCCGGAAAGCACCAAAGTACAAATCTGCTAGAGGGTGCTTTCATCTGTGCGGTGGCCTTTTATAGCCTAAAATAGATGCAGGGCATGTTGTTGGAGCCGGCTTGGCTGGAGTGACTCTGCTTTTAAAGTGGTAGAAAAAAAATAAAATGTCCTTTTGTTGGCAGAAAATCAGTGTATTCAGTTTGTACTAGTGTTCGCCCAATATGTGTTTATGAATGCCAATACTGATACTTTTTTGGATTGAAGTTGCCGATAGCTGATGAAGCTGCCAAAAAATCTCAAGTATTCAATGTTTCCCTCGGGATTTTAGTCTTGTCAGGGTGGAAATGCCCCTGAAACAGCATTTAGACCATCATGGCACACTAAGGGCCTCTTGTGAATCAATGGCACACAGGGCGCGGTGACTGATTTCCTGTAATTTCGCACAGTTGGAAACGGCGTCGGATTAGGAGGAACACGTTATCAGTAAGGCATCAGCGGGCTTGGCTTCACTCGCGACCAATCAAATGACCTCTTTTCCAGTGCGCTGTATGCCACGGCGCTCTGACAGTCTGGCGATGGAAGAGAACAGGGGGAGAGGAAACCGATGTTTTTGCGTGGGAGATGCAGAATCGACAATCGCAGAATCACCATGGTCCTAGGAGAACCATTGCCCAATGTAGGAAAGCGGTCAGCGGTATTAAGCGTAGAGCCAAACAGAAGTTGGCGGGGAGCTGCAAAGGCAGTTTGGCTACGAGACGGGGGCCATCCACCAGCCAGTCCCTGCCATCTATTGACAAAAAATGCCACTTCGCCAGTGCAAGCCCCCGCCATCCACTGTGACGAAAACGGAGCCCCGAGGGTGAGATCACTCCTACGCCTCTTTTTCTTCAGTCTGATCCAGAGTGGAAAAGTTTACTTTGTTGCATTTTTTTGTACTTGGTTCATTTAGGTTCACACCGCCCAATCAGAAGTGAACAAAGGATACAAAAGTCACATGGACTCACAAGTAGCTTGTTTATTGGACAGAGTTGTCTGTCATCCCGTTCAGGTTCAGAGTCCAAACCAATCTGTAACTTTATCTCAGCATGATGGATTTGTCTGCACTCTTTGCTGTCGTTTCCCTTCTCTGGTGTTCGTACCAGTTAAGAACTCATGAAGAAACATCTGGATATGAGCATCGGTCCAGACTGCCGTTTGCCCTCGCCTCACTTTGTTATGCTAAGTTTGTAAATCTCTACATTGAAAATACCACTTAAATTTGAGCTCCATATCGTTATTGACTTGGTAGTTTAAAGTGATCATATTCTTTACTTTTCACAAATTTGTTTTCTAACATAGTAAGCCTCAGATAATGTGCTTCATGTTGTTTCTCTACTATGAATTCAGTCCAGTTGAAGGTATTTCATTACTGGACTCTGATTGTCACCACTCACCACCACATTACAGCACTATTATTACTTCCCTTTCAATGGGTAGTGTAACCAATTACTATTTTATTTTCTGTAATAATGTTACAGTAACTGAACAAAACAATAAGTTGTTACTTATGGTAGCTCCTCCTCCCCATATCACATTGAACCCCATACCCCATCCCCCAATTTGTTTTCCCTAATTCCAATACTTTGATGAGAAATGGAAGTTGACTTTTCCTGGGTGGAAGTAATCCCACTACTTTGATTTTCTCCAGTAAAAGGACGACGAGAACATCAATAAAACATCAACGCTGTTTGGTTTCCTGACGTCTCCTGATTTTAAAAGATGACATATTTTTTGCTTCATAGCCGTAAATATCACAACTGAAACTGTAATAGATTAAATTACTGGATTAAAAGATTCCACTACTGGTTAATTGGAAAAGTAATAATGTTACTGTGATGCTTTACTCAGGAACCACCTTCAGTGACACAAGGTTGAGAATTGAATCTATTTTATTCTACATTTAGCAGCCTGAAGAAGAAGAAGACAGCAACATACTCACTCAATGTGTTCTTGGCTCCCTTTGACCTTTGTGGTTCAGTCTCATTTTATCTGAGCAAACTGTGAGCTTGCAGAATATGTCTTTCATGCCACTCTGGGCTCTCTACACCTTATCAGTTAGAGCAGCGGAATAATGGTGCAAAAAAAAAAAAAAACCTCTCTGTTTGAGATTGATAAAGGCAGGGAGACAGTTTTTCCCATCAAACACTCTGGGCTTATCAGAGGCGCTTGTCTCGAGAAGTCGCCGGATACTGGGTATGCTCTGAAGAGCACGTCTGGCCCGGGAGCCATCCTTGCCTTGTTTGAGTGTTGGAAAAAAAAAAAAAAAAAACAGCGCGGCTCGGTTTCTCTCTGAGTCCTGGAGAAACTGGGCTTATTCATAAAACATCACGTGCGCCTCCTCAGACGTTGGCTCGGTTGCAGCGACAGATGGCCAGACGAGCACTGTGCTACTGAAACAATAGCCACTTTACCACAGCGAGACCAAGTGGGGTTTAGTCGGAGGCAGGCCAGCTCAGGCATAGAAAGCACTGCTCATTGTCTGAAGCTACAGCGAAGTGGGAAAAAAGCCAGATCTGCTGCGTTGCATCCTTGAACCCACAGACTATTGTTCTCCAACGCGTGGTATATGGTTAAAAGAACAATATGCAACCTTTCTTCTTGAGGCAGGAAGCGTGGTGTTAGCCCCGCCCTCTTCAACCTCAGTTGGCTCGAGTTGCTGTCACTCATCGTTAAGCTCTGTTGTTCTTTCTGTCTTTTTTTTTTACTGCTTTTTCCTCCATCGTTGTGGTTGCGATGACTTCCCTGTATACTCTGGCCGCTAGCCTCACCTTGATAGCCACAACCCAGTTAACCGCTGGCGCCCAACATCATTGAAAAGTCAATTTGAAGTGGGGGGGGATTTAGGCATGAACACACCGGATCACACACAGGCCGCTAATGTAGAATTTTTATTTATTTATTCATTAAAAAGTCGCTTTATTTTGGAATAGGAGCAATTTTATTTTCCAAAGGTTGTAGAAATCAGCAATTTGCAGCTATTTGAATCAATCAGATGATATCAAATATTTATCTCGGTACTAAAATGGGAAAACAAGTTATGGAAATGTTTTGGGGGGGGAAATTGAGCCACATTGATGAAGAGGATGGTCAGCCTTGCCTGAGGCTCTGTCAATCTATATCGCTCTTTTCTGCAGCCCTGACAACTTAGTCATGCTGCGTTCGCTAGTGGAAATGTAGAGAGTGAGAAAACCACCAAATAAAACGGATTTGTCAAAGATCAAGAAACAGTCCAATCGAGGTCAATCTAGGGCATCATCCACATTTTGTTCGATATACGAGGCCGAGAAGGAGGCGATCAAGAAGCCTCTTTTTGCCTTTGACCTTTTTCCTTCCTAGTAAACCTTAGCTTGTGGTAGGCAGGATCACAAAAAAATGACGAGTGGAGCGGCAGGCAGGCTCCTGACACGTCCTGTGGATCGCTGCCAAAAACTAAATTGTACCAAAGCTTCTATCCTTTTAATGCCGGAGCATAACCCTGGCCTCGTTTCTTGCCAAGACGCCCCCTTTTTTTATCGCGGGCTGTAAAGTCAACATCTGGATCTCGTGCAAACAAAGTCCTCCCGGTAAACGCTTGTTTCATTAACCTTGCCAACTGACCTTTAGAGTCTAATGTGAATATTTGCCTTGCTGCTTTACCTACCGGCTGATGCTGAACTATTACGGTTGAGTATTTGTGACTGGAATGGCAGCCGAATGGGGATCCAGTCAACGGACTCACTTTAAAGGCCGAATCTTTAAGTTTTAAATTGAAGAGTGACAGTGTGGACTGAATGATTGATTTTATTTTGTAATACTTTTTTTTAATACTAACATTGACCTGTATTTTGAGTGATGGTGGCATCTGAACATTTATTATCTTTAAATTATACTATTTTCATGCCAAAATAAATCGAAAAATTCAGTGTTTTCCCCAAAATGTTACTCTTATCAGGGTGGAAAAGCCACTAAAACAGCATTTAGACCATCATGGGTCTAACACTAAGCCTAACTGATGCACTCAGAAAATTCTCATTAAAGCTTTAATTATGGCGTAATAAAAAAAAGCATACCCTCTAATATCCATCTACCTCACTTTGATACCTCTTTGATACCTAAGCAGGGTCACGTTAGGACAGGGACAAAGAGAGCTGACAGGAATTATACCCATCGGGCAGATTTCTCGGAAGGAAGACCGTTAATTACACCAAGCACATTTAGTCTCCGAACACCAGCGAGCATCCTCCGTTTTAAACGTACCCCCTCCACGCCCCTGGACTGGGATCAGCACATCACTGCAGTGCCTAAAACCACAGGGGCCAGGAGGCAATATTAAAAGAGGAGAAAAAACTTAGAGGGGTGGAAAGATGGGGGGGGGGGGGGCAACAGCAATAGACAAGACACCCCAGAAGACACACACAGTTTGCAAAGGCAAATTACACAGTTGGGAGGACATATTATGACCGGCTTCAGCAGATGGCAGAGGCATTTATGAGTGGGAGATAATGGCGGCTGCAGTACACTAAAAAGAGCCATAGCATGAGTGAATCGCCAGTCACGCATTACATGTCTTATGTTGGAAATATAACAAACGCTTTCCCTCAGTAACACGTTGTGGCTTTATGCGCTACACTGTAAAAAAAAAAAAAGTGAAATCAGCTTCGGAGTCGAAAGAACATCTTACCAAGCGTTCACTCAAATGATCATATAAAGTTTATTAAAGGGTAATTCCGGGATTTTTCAACCTGGCCTCTATATCCTCAAAATCGCCTATCGTACCACTAAGTAGATCCCAAAAGTTTCGGAGTTGCTCCGGTAGATCAGCTCAGCCGGCAGTCGCGAAACGGGGGATCAATGGCTGCAATGTAATCCAGGGCATATCAATGCGGTCAAAGTACGTCCACTAAAAGTGCTTGATTTTGCCACTGACAGGCTCAGATTGTTATTTGTGTGTCTGACAAGTGTCTGACAACATTACTGAAAGGATCGCTACAGAAATAGACCTTTTTTAACCAGAACCTCAACTCTCGACTCTCAACTCTGACAAAGATGGTCTATGAAAGCAAGAGGGTTGAATTGTTGCAGGAAGAGGACGGTTGTTTACACGATCCTCTTCTTGCAACAAGTCAACCCTCTTGCTTTCATAGACCACCTTTGTCAGATAGGCGTCAGATAGAAGTCCAAAACTTTTGGGATCTACTTAGCGGTATGATAGGCAATTTTGTGGATATAGAGGCCAGGTTGAAAAATCCCGGAATTACCCTTTAAGAAACATTGTTAACTTATTAGCATACTTCCCAGTATGCATTGTATTTGAGTTAACTCTCCAGAAACCGTTCACTTCCTTTTGTTTGGACAACGTTACAGGATGTAGATCTTGTAGGTGAATCATAGATCGGTTTCTTATTAATAATGAAAATATTACAAATTGAGTGGTATCTACTGCTTGTACTTGCATCAGTGCAAAGTGTAGTTTATTTAATCACATCAACAACTGACACATAAAATGTATTCTCTAGTGAAGGAGTAAATGACTGGAATGCAGTGAATTCAACTAGCTAAGTAATGCTTGTAAACATGATGAGAAATTTCCCAACTGAACTTATTATCTTACTTATTAACTCACTCAGTGGGTTTTACTACATTAGAACAACTACTACTACAACTTTGACCCAACTAATTTGTACTATTTCACAACTACTTATGTGCCTTAATATTTTTTTACAGTGTACGCATATAAGGGGGAAGACAGCCACTTCTGTCTCTCACAGCCAGAAACCAGAAAGACACCTCCTCACTCAGGATGGTTTTATGGGTGAAGTTCGACTGTACCAATAGCGATATTTTTGCACTGAAGCTACAGATATTTTGATATTTCGCACTAATATTCAATATCTTAAATATGGCCATATTCAGCATTTCCCCCAGAATTTGATTTCTGGAAAAGTAGAAAAGCCTCTGAAACAGCATTTCAGGCCATCATGGGACACTAAAACTCTGCAGACTAATGAAATTCTTGTAGGGTTAACAGTCGCTTTAAAGCAACGTGACCCACCGCAGATATTCAACGGCAGGAGGGAAAGCTCTCTCTACTGCCTTTAAAATGAAGAATTCATTTACAGAGTACATTATTAAGCAATTAAATGAGGAAATAAAATCAAATTTCCCTGCAGGTTTTCCAGGCTGTTTTGATGGAACTGTGGTCAGGGAGGAACCTCATTAGCATCCTCCAGGTTGTAGGTGTAGTCTCAAGAAAAAAATCGATTACAGTTTCAAGAGTTTATTTTTATGGATAAAATATAACAAGACGTGAAAATTCCTCCCTCTCTCCCGATTGCTGCAATCATTTTAATAAACTGAGTCCATGGCAGCAGATCATTAGTTGATATCACTTAATGTGCCTATTGTCGACGTAATCATTTCAAGTTTCACTCATCAAGATAACCGAAAAATTCAATCCCATCAGGTGAATCAGAGGCACTTCATAAAACCTTATCTTTCAGTATGTTACCCCAACTCCAGCCTCTTTTTCTTCTTCCTCTCCACATTTGACGGATGGCTTAAGAAGGAGCTTCAATGGTATCATAGTGGAGTGCCAAACACTTTCACGGCTTGAGGACACGAGTGCAAATGTTAGGCTACCTCGGTTTCAATCAAATTCATCTTTATTCCATTCATGCTGCAGGCTGCCTGGGAAAAAAAAAATCAGGCCATGAAGTGAATGCTAATATCAGCTGGTCTGTTTTGCGTTGCTAATGCGGTCAAAAACAATCTAAAAGTATGACATAAGGGAATGAGAAAATCTAAATTGTGTTTGATCAAAATGAATGTGGTCGCGTTACACATTCTATACTTTGGTGAACATGTCCTGATTTACTGCCTCCAGAGGAGACTAATACCATATTTGAACAGGGTTATGAAGTACATACGGACTATGGAGGTGCTTTCAGGTGTTAAGCTTTCAGCCAGATCAAACTATCAGCTTCCAAATGGCATCTCCGTCCAGGGCCTCGATTCTCCCCTGTCAAGTCCTTACTGTCATCTGAGGACTGAAAGCAGCTGCTGTTTGACATCTTTTGAGTGTAGGTTAGTAGCACACACGTCTTGAGTTTCCTCTTTAACCCCCTGATAACCTCAACCCCCATCTAAATATAGCCTCCCCGGCTCTAGGCTATTTAAAGTAGGGTTACAGTGATGTGGGTTTTGGACTGAAGCTGCCAATGGCCAATTTTTTATCTTTAAATTTTGCTTGTTAATGTGTGTGTGTGTGTGTGTGTGTGTGTGTGTGTGTGGGTGGGTGTGGGTGTGGGTGTCTATAGCAAGGAAGTAACACATTCTGTTTACTCTTTTTATTATAATTGAGTAGTTTTTTGTGTACCTGTACTTTTTGAAATCAGTAATTTTATTTTTGCTTACCTGCACAAGTTAACCAACTGGCAGAAAATGCTCAAATTTATTCAAGACAGCAGCTTAGTTAACATCCATCCAGCTACAGTATTATTGGTTTGTGTTAGCCCAGGTTGTTGTCAATTCGCCAACCTTGCTTGCTAGTTGAATAGCTAATACCAAAAGACACATCCATGTAGTGAAGTTATTGACTAATGGGGATGGGCAATTTCAGAATCTTGTTTTTATAACACTCGACATAGGCTAATAAAAGCGTGTAATATCACATATTGAACTCTGTCCTCTTGATCTTTTTACATTTTCATGGAAAAACTCATACATCAAACTTTTAAATGAGCTACTTAATTTTTTACTCAAGTATATTTTATATTAGTAATTTCTACTTCTGTAAAATTTCAGCAAAGAAATGGTACATATACTGGAAGAGTAACCAGGGATCAATGTACCGGTCTTAATACGACGCCCTTCCCAGCATCTCATTGGTTAACGCCCCGGGAGAGCTTCATTTCCATTGGTGGGTTTTTGTCAACACTGCATCTGCTGTCTTCCAGACGCGTCAATGCCCAGAGTTAGTCGTACTAATACCGGAAGTTAGTCGGTTTGGTTTTCAAATTAAATGCATAATTGTAACATCTGCAGAAAACGACTTAGGGGGTACAACGATTAAAAAATAATAACAACAAAAACAGTTGCGTTTTCATTTATTACAGGTGATTCCTTAAATATAGCCTTCATTATCACTTTGGTACAACCTATAGTCGTCAATATGGGTTTTATTTTGAAAGCTACGACCAGAAGAGCTATTTGTTATTCTGGTTGAATTGACACTGGTGTCTCTTCCGTGTTGATGTGGACAGAAGGGAGAACCGCTGGGTGAGGCTTCTTGTGGCAGCTAGGGAAAGAATGGGGAAAAGCAGCCAGTTTAATCAGAAAAAGGATGGGATTCATCAAGTTTGCGAGGTTTTGAAACTCCCTTTTATTTCGTACTAACGAATATCTAGTTAGGAGCTTTTCGTATGTCGTTTCATAAGTACAATGTTGCAGTATATCTCCTATTAGCTAACTATGGATGGCTCGCTGCTAACCAGTCCAGCTAACGTTACATGCTAGTGCAGTGCACCTGTCACCAGCTATCCTTGGTTTACCTCGTTCTTTCACGAATGTCGGAAGTTAAATTTCCTCTTGTGTGTTAGTTAAGTGAACTTGTTTAAGTAAACGTTAACTACTTTTGCTGGTCAGTATTCCAAATGTACAACGCGTCGGTTACCAAAACCCGAAAACCACTCTCGCGCTGACTGTGCCAAAGCTAGACAAAGAAGATGAACGAACGTTAGCTCGCTCTCTTGGCGTCCAAAAAAGCATGTGTTGCAAAACCAATGATATTTGCACTCGTCATGTTGGATAATCAAAGACCCAAATAGTCACGCTAGTCACGCAAAGAAAACGAAATGGCCTCATCCAAAGCAAAGGTTGGAGTCAACAATGAGACCAACTCCCTCAAAGAAAGTAAAAGCAACGCCAGCAATTCCGTGATGTCAGCTGGAGAAGCATCACTTAATAACCGGATATATTGCCTTGATGACCTGGAAACCATTGCCACAGTTGGTGAGTTACAAGTAACATTTCAGATACCTGACCTGCCCTGTTACTGAAACTGTCTCAGTAGGCTATGCCAATGCAGCAGGGTCCCCAAGTTCAATGAGAAGCAAAATTGTGATTGACACAAGGGCATTTCTCCACACCAGTCAAGTTCAACACTTAAAGAGATTTTCCCTTTTCTTGCCCCTATACGTCCTGTTCTCTTGACTGGTGTGGAGAGACCGTCAAGCCAAACTTTATTCCAACATCTGTCAGTTTAATGTTACCTTGCACACCTCATGCAACATGACCTTTTCCAAATCGGTACGCTCTACTTTTCAATTTGGCATGAATAAAATCCACCAATCAGCTGTTATTAAATAACATTTCAACTTTTATAACCGCTTTGCCTGTTATTCCCACTGACTTCTCCCACCAGAATACACCATGGAGGATGGTAGCAAGCAGTGTTGATCATTTCTAAAAGTTGAGACTTCATTGACATAAATTGCTGCTTGGTGGATTAACTATATGGCAAATTCACAAGAAGACCCTAACAATTTGGGACAGACTTTTGAATGAAGTTTGACATTGCGTTCTCTCTGTACAAGAAAGAACAGAACATCCACATGTCGGGTCGAGTCATTTCCATGGTCAGGCAGCGATCGGCAGCCCTTAAGGAAAGTTAGTCACCATGTTTTTTAAAATTAAGCAGCTGATAAATGTTTGAGTCACCCTTACGCAACGGGATTAGCTAAGAAATTACTCAAGCAAGGGCGGCAACACCTTGCATGACTGTTCATCTGACCCACCAGAAACGAACAGAAAGCCTTGTAGTGATCTGTAGATACCGTTGTAGATGTACTTTAGTAAGATTGAAAGGACAGTTTGACTGGAACATCAATATCACAGCATTGGAGTATCAATGTAATGTCATGTTATTGTAAGCTATATACTTTTTTTCAATTGAAGGGCAACATATATGTAGGTGTAGTCTTTGTTAATATCATATCAGTCTTGAGTCTTGAGATTCTTAATAGCTTTAAAAAAAACATTGATTAGGAATTTTCCATATGCCTAACTCAACTGTAATGATATTATTAGGCTTCCTGATGCGTCACTCTTTATCTTATAGTCCAGGTGGTCTATATCAGGCATGGGTAAGCTTTGATGCAGTGGCCACATCTGGCGTCGGAGACCGGACAGAGGATTAGCGCTTTGAAGAAAGACGCCGTGCTTTCTATTCGGCGTTGCTGAGTGGCTTTAAAGCCCTTCAGGTCCATGTACAGATCTGCCCTTTGGATCTCAGTTCCATGTCCCAAGGGAATGTCCTAGGGAAAGGAACACTCCAATTAATAATTTATTAGCTTACCCCCAAACCCATCCACTCGGCCATAACCTCAGTCCTCTACATCAAGAGAACACTGTGTTTTTTTTACACTTGACAGGAATTAATCTTACACTGGCCAGCGTGATCATAGTAGGCCAGATGGGGACGAAGGAATTGATAGCAGAAACCAAAGTGGTGACACAAAGCCTTTCCATTAATAGTAGATATGGCGATTTGTTTTATTTTTTTATTTTTTTTACAGGCTGATTTGATGATGATCTCATGTTATCATGCTGTGTACTTAATAGAAGACATCTAGCCCAATAATATGCATTAGGCTACATGCAGGCAACCAGGCCCTGTGCTTAATGTCTGTCAGGGAGGTGTGCAGCAGGGAATGGCATTCATCCCATGCTGTTGGGAGAAAGCTTGAAGCTTATGAGCCCGGCATTAAAATCCAATTTGCCAAGCCATTTTGTCTGATGAGAGGGATTTGCTGCCTAAAACAAATCAGCTAAAGCTCTTTATCTGCCCGCTGTTGTTTAATTGTCATTGAAATCATGAGGCAACTCTCTTGCGCCATTAGATTTACTTGCTGCCATCACATGCCGTGGTAGCCTGTAGGATCAAGGGAAAATCCCACTGTAGGACAACTGCATGGAGTGGCAGTGCTGCATATTCATTTGCAATATCCATAACTTTTTATATAGTTTGGGGGGGTGTATTTGTTGATCTGGCAACTCCTAAGCGTTGCATCCTGCCAGTACAACAGGAATTTCAAGAATCACACGCACTGCTGTTTTTGTCTTCGCCCCCCCCCCCTCCCAAAACAAAAAAGGGAGCAGGTGGAAGAAGAAAGAGTCACGGATGACCCAGTTTCTGGAGGGGTAAATGTCTGTCACGTTACCTCGTGAAATCAGCTGGCCGTTTCTGGGTTCTGTCTTTTGCAGCCACTGCATCTGCTACCGTACCTCTGAATGAATGTGCACCACCTATATCTTGTTGTTGTCAATTCTTACCTGAAATTCAGGTCTAGGCCTCCATCTTTACCTTTATTAGCAGGGAGCCCACACCACCTCCCCTCTCTTCTGTGCTCCCGATAACATCACTGTAATAGGAAGTGGGCCTACGACCTACAACCTAAGTGCGTTGAGCAGGATACAGAGTCTTCTTTTACTCACCCCCACCTGCGTTGAAATATTCAGGCCGAGCAAGCGGAGGGATTGTTTGGCCTGGGTGAAATATTACACTGGTTCGGCAGCTTCTGGTGCCGCGAGGCAACAGGGGCAGATACCCGACTTCTTAGCTCATCAACTAGAACAAACCACTTGCTTTAGTGTTTCGCTGTTGTCACGTGAAAACCTTGTAACTCCGATTTTAGTCGCTTTGGTCTTCTCTTCAATTGAAGGTTTATATGATCCTCCGCTTATGAATGCAGGATATCTGCAGGTCCTGAAATATTATGTTTCCTGAATTCCTGAAAGTCTTTAAAAGGTGTTGAATTACAGTTAAATATAGCATTTTAAGTCGTAATGCTACACTAGGTGAGATTTGTATGTAAAAAATAAATATACCTGTTTCAGAAACCTAAGCCACGACGTGTGTGTAGTTCACTAACATCAAGTCACATGATTTCTGGATATCGCTTTTTTTTTTTTTTTTTAAATATAGCACTATAAGTCTTAAATTAAAAATTGAAAAAGGTCTTTTGCAAGCTTAAATACAACTTGATGAAACTTGCAGACACCTTTTAGAAACCCTTTCAAACCCCCCCCCCCCCCCTCCCTGAAAAATCCTGTTTTTCTTAGTTCATGTAAAGTTGACATTTTTTTTTGAGATACAAGGTTTTGACCCGACGGCAAACACTTTACTGCTGCTCTCTGTGTTGCCATGGCGACGCGCGCGCCGGGGCTGAGACAAAGGTTCGTTGTAGGTGAAGCCAAGCAACAAGACAGCCAACATTTCATTAGGAAAGGTGCGCCGTTTGAGTTGCTCGTCTGACTCAGACCGGCGTGTAGTCAGCCTCATGTTCTCTCTCTCACCCCCACCCAACCCCCCACCCACCCCCACCCATGACACGACGCGGCAGAGGAGCGAAATGACAAACGCTTCCCTCGGCGTTCTTGGTTGCGCTCTTGCCTGGGAAGGGAAGCAGCAAGAATCATGGATGCTGGGGGAGCGGGAGTCACTTGGTTCAAGCCTGTCTATTAACTTGAACCTTTCATTCTCAGGTTTATAGATGTTTCTTTTTCCCCCCAAGTGCATATAAACCAGATGACAACTGTGTTTTCCACAGGTTGGCAGGTTATTCACATCATGATAGACTCGATGTTGTTTTCCCAGTGTGTATGTAGATAACTAGGATATATATTTGGCTGCACTTGTACTGACATTTCATTTAGTGAGCTCTTTGTTCAGTCTCTTACTCTATTACACGTCAGCTAACGAGGCTAGCGTTGGCTAACTTGCTACTGCAACATTAGCTGACTTTTATATTCCCATTTGTTTATCTGCAGGTATAACATACAGCTAAATGGGTTTAACGTATATCTTTAGTTTGTGTCACAGGTGCAATGAATTATGGTCGCTGGAGTTTATAAGTTACATCACTGACATACACCAGGTTTGAACATCTGCCCAGTGTACCACAGCGCCCAAATCAATACACAGGGAAACGTTGGATAAGCTTTTATTTGGCGGCGTCTCTTCATTCTGCGTGATGCCCATCACGATGGTTAATCATCTCTCTTCTTACCTGTCTCCGCCGCCTCAGGCACGGGGACCTTTGGCCGAGTCTTCCTGGTCAAGGACAAGAAGAGCAGGGCCTTCTACGCCCTCAAGCAGATGAAAATCCCCGACGTGATCCGACTGAAGCAGGAGCAGCACGTCCACAACGAGAAGGAGGTGCTGACAGAGGTCAACCACCCCTTCCTCATCCGACTGTGAGTCTCACCCCCTGGTGTTGTCCACAAGCACATGGAGTAGATGATGTAGACAATTTGACTGTGTGTGTGTGTGTGTACTTTTCATATGCATGTGTAAACCGCCATGTCCTGCACAGCCTCTCATATCAGAGGACTGATGTCTCCGAAGTGAAACAGTAACACACTTTGTAACAACTAAACTGATTAACGCACCTTAATTGTGATTTAATTGTCTGTTGGGTTGTCGCTGAATTAATTGTCCTTGCCAATTGTCAGCTCGGTGTGTATCGAGTCTCATGTGTGACTGCTGGGCAATTCTACAAATGTCTACCAACTTAAAAAAAAGTGAACAAAAAAGTTTCACATTTGTTTTGTCAGTAGGAGGCGCTGTCAGTTTGGAGATGCAACAGGAAAAAAGGCTCCTTCCGCACTGGCAGGGTGATTTAAAATGTAGTGCAAAGAAAGCGTGGTGATAGATGGGTCTGTCTGTCTGATGCGCAGCTATAAGGCGCCGAACAGCAATATGGCTGGTCAGATTCAGAGGGAATTTCCTGCATTTAAAAACAAAAAAATCACTGTTAAAAACTAATCTGCTGGAAAGGAGTCAGGCAGTCGGCTGCCTGGCCAGCAGCCAGCGCTTATGGAAAACACTGGTGGCCCTCCATCTTCATCAGTGGCAATGCTCTCTTGCTGTTATTTCTTCTAAAGTGCCTTTGCAGCTGAAGTAGTTGTTGATCACCGTTACAACCCTCACTGGGGGTTGGAGGATGGGGGGGGGGTGCAGTCCGTGAGAATGATGCATGGTCTCGTTTTATCAGTTTAATTGTCAGACATCAGTTTTAGACAGTGACAATGAACCGCTTGTAGATAACGGTGTTTGTTTTGCACTCTCTAATTGTGGCGTTTCACCTTTTGATACAGCTGACAAATAGAGGCAGAGCACGCGCTAAGCTGAGCAAATATATCCACACAGTCGGGTGTAGACATGGGTCTCCAAACAAATATTTAAAAAGAGACACCTTGTTCAAATTGAATCGGTCGCCTGTGTTGTTTTTTTTAGCCCTGTGTTTGTGTTATCCCTCAGGTTTTGGACCCACCATGACGAGCGCTTCCTCTACATGCTGATGGACTACGTGCCGGGCGGCGAGCTGTTCAGCTACCTGCGCAGCCGCGGGCGGTTCAGCAACGCCACCGGCCTCTTCTACACCACCGAGATCGTCTGCGCCATCGAGTACCTCCACTCCAAAGAGATCGTCTACCGCGACCTGAAGCCGGAGAACATCCTGCTGGACGGGGAGGGCCACATCCGCCTGACGGACTTTGGCTTTGCGAAGAAACTCTCCGACAGGTAATAAGAGACGGCGACAACTTGATTTATGAAGGGTTGAAAAGAAAAGGCAAAGGTACAATGCAATAAAAGCAAGGGAAGAGCCATAAAAGGGTCGTAACCAACATTTAAAGGTAATTTACGTAAAAGCAAGTCTATAAAAATGAGTTTTAAGAAGTGAAAGGATGATACAGAGTGTAAGGTCTTGCCTCATAGCCCATAGGGACTCTTGTTGCCAATCTAGACTCTGACTTTTCCCTCTCAGACCAGCGTTGTTTTGAGTCCAAGTCGTATTCATAGAGCATAGACGTTTTCATCATCTTTACTTTGCAGCAGTGGGGGTGGCCGCTGCTACTGACAGTTTGGGAAACACTGGTCTTTGCTCCCGCTGTTTGATGCCTGGAGTGATTGTTAGTTCCAAGCGAATGACAAAGCAGCCTGTCAGTTTCTCGCTGCGTGTCAGAGCTTAGACACCGCATTCCCTTTTGGGGTGGGCTAAGCGGGCTAAACGTAGACTCATACCGGTAGACGGTGGGCTTCAAACGTGGGCCACATCCGCAGATTGCCTCCTTCCCTTTTGAGTTTTTTCGGAATAGATTAAGTCAAGACCCGTTTCAAACCTTTCCTAGCAGCCGATCATATGAAATTTGTGGGAAGTCGAAGCGTTTTCCGAACGTCTGAGGGAATGCAGACAAATGATGATGCACTTCTTTCGAATGAGATTCTAGCCGGTCGCAGTACTCGGCCTTCCACTCAGAGTCACATCGCATTTTCTTGGATGAATGTTACCCTCAATATTTAATTTTGTTTGACGAACTAGCTAGTGACTTTTTTTCTTTCTTTTTTTTAAGTAGTTGACGTAAACCTTGCAGTCAGTTTGGAGGGAATGCAGTCTTGGATAAGAGATCAAGGAGGAAGAGCTGTGCTGCTCTGTTGGGAGTACATCTCTCAGGATGATCAGATAAAACAAATCAGACCCGTTATGAAAGCGAGAGAGAGGGAAAAAAATCAGTATCCTTCACAGATACTCATTTCATCCTCATCCAGCTGCTGCGCCGGCTCCTACTCCCCTCCTGTAAATTTGGGAGGGCGGTTTGCTGTGTGATATGAATATTGTTGAGGATTGCGTGACCAATGAGCTTTCGTTCAACGTCCTTGAAAAGCTCCTAGAGGGGAATTTGAAGGGAATCCTCCCAACTTCCAAGAAGCCAGTTGCATCGCGACTCTCAAGGACAAACTTCCCAGATTGATGTCATTTAGTTTGAATTACGTATACAGTGAGCGAGGCCTCCCGGCGACCTCGGCAGAATTGAAAAGAGATACTCGAGCCGAAGAAGTGATGGCTCGGTAACTGCAGTGCCACTGCAGTGTTTCTCACAAGCATTACGCCGAGTGCAATGTTGACCCCCGCTGACATGTAAACATAATGGAGTAAGATTACATTTTCCCCCAGACGGGGAGAGCAAAACAGATGGGGAGTAGATACCTCTCTGATGTGCAAGTGACCCACTTATATAAATGGAGGGCGGCAGAATTGCCTGGAATGGGATGCAGCAATAGGCAGACAACTGCCTCGTTGCCACCGGCACTCCTGTATCTTCCACGGGCTACATGATGGAGCGTCACCACAGTCCCACCCCTCCCCGTGCTGCCACAGTGCCCCCTGCTGGAGGACACGATAATTAACTCATTAACTGTGACGCCACCTATGATGACACATGATGGCCCGAAGAATCACAACGCATGTGTCTTATTTCCACTACTGCCACGCGTTCGTCCGTTACCGAGAAACGTCCTGACGGCTACTCCCCTGATATCAGGAGCCTCCTCGTCCTCCGGCAGGCCCCCATCATTTCCATACAAATTACGGTTGCCATGGCAACTGGCCGAAAGAGGTCATTACCCAGGTGATAACGGTGACAGATGATGAAAAGCCCGGCGCCGAGTGCTCTTCATCAGAGGACAAGTGGCTTTCACAGGGAACATGGCTAGTGTTTGTTACTCATGCACAGTGTGTCAATCAGCTGCTCCGCCAAGCAGGATGATTCATCACTTGGAAATAACAGTTGGTGAGAGGAAAATTATCTTCTTTATACTTCATGTTATTGTTCTCGGTTGCCGGGCACCTTTCACTTATTGTCAGATACTTCTATGTGGAGCTGCCGCGCACTCCCTTCATTACTCGTTCATCCGACGGCGGCCCGGCTGATGCTATCGGACAGCTGGAGATCTATTACTCCCGCATGCACACAGATGCCGCATATCCTTGTAGTACTATAAGGGATGACGCAGCCAGGTCGGATGGCATAGGCGGATCACTTTACCTACGGGTGTTGTCTCCGCCGTGTAACCGGAGTCTCCCCTTTTACACTTTGTGTAGAATGTGCAGATGTATACAGACCAGCCAGAGGCTATCACTTATCACCAGTCAAACAATAAGGGCCACTGAGCACAGTAACACACACTGGCTGATTGGTGTTTCACAGGGACACACACACCAGTGGTAGAAGTCGCTGATTTGTGACGTGGGCAACCTATTTAGAACAAAACTGTAGTGAAAATGTAATTAATTCCCCATCAACGCTGTCTCAAAATATTGCTCATAAATAATGGATGTGGCCTCTTACAGTTTGAAGCATGCTCACACGGTGAATACAAACAGTAATTAACCTTTTAATAACGTGCAAAATGCCTAAGTATAGGTGAGGGCTGCTTTGATTAAGGCCTTCCATGGCTTCGCTGCATCTGAAGCGACATGAGATAAGTGTTATGACTCTCTCCCCGTGTTATCAGGACCTGGACGCTCTGCGGCACCCCCGAGTACCTCGCTCCCGAAGTCATCCAAAGCAAAGGCCACGGCCGGGCGGTGGACTGGTGGGCCCTGGGCATCCTCATCTTCGAGATGCTGGCTGGGTAAGTGTTTGTCCTCCCCCCCCCTTTGAGACACAAGGGGGCGCACTCCTCCACGAGAGCAACTGTGGCAAAGTAGCACAGAGCAAGCACAAGTCACAGTGTCTGAGAGCCATTAGGTTTGAATGTGTTGAAGAGACAGTGCATCTCAGTAGTGTAGTAAGTATAACAGGCTGGCATCTGCTGCAGGGCCCAACCGGCGTCTGAAAAGTAAAGGTCTGAGAGATCAAAGAAGCTTTGGCAGAAGGAATTTCTCTCACACACACACACACACACACACACAGAGGTAGCTCAGAAATTAAATTCTCCTGCAAAAAAAAGCTCCCAACTGTAAGGTCCTGACATCGAACGCTCTCAAGTGTTTCTTCTCAGCAGAACCTAATGCCGTTGGTATCTTACCTTATGATAATCTGTCAAACCAATTGCAGAATTTCCGACTGCGACGAAGGTCTCCGGTGCCTCCCGCAGGTGCTTAGGTTATTTGTTGCGGTGACAGGGCCGCGGCTGTCGAGAGAACCGGGAACAGCGGAAAAAAGACGTGCAGCACAGGAATGCACTGTTCAATTAATTGTAACACAGTTATCGTCTCAGCGTGGGAAATCTGTTTCACGATGGGCTTGTTGGATATTGCAGTGGGCTGCCCCAAATGAACAAATGACTGGTGTAGATGGAGAATAAAACAATGGCGTTGCGGTTAATTCTGATGTTCTCCCTTGTCTTTGCCGTGTTGACACTCTGAGAAAATGGCCCTCAAGGTTGAGATCGATTTGAAAATGATTGTTCCAAGGTTTCAGGGACAATTCAGCTGGTTTGCTGGTTATCCAGCAGGTAATTAATTGAACCAGTTCAGCAGCATGGCATCGGGTTCAACTGAAATCGGGTTTTAAAAGCTGTTACTGATGTTTTTTTGGATTGAAGCTGCCAATCGCTGATATTTTGTGCATTTTTAAAAAATCTTTTGACCATTTTCATCCTACAAAATTCCCCCCAAAAACTACACAGAATTGCATTTTCGTCAGGCCTCTGTAACACCATTTAGCAACATCATGGAGACTAAAACTCTCCGTCGAAACTAAACACGACTAGTGATAAAATCTGTTCATGCACGCTTGTGTGGAATCGAATCAAAATGTTGCATGTGAATCAACTCGGATTAAGGGCTTCCCTCAGCATGGATCAATTCTACAATAAAGGTCGACGCCACTGATTGGATCATATCTGATTTTTACCAAAGGCCAATATCAACTTCACATATCTGACTAACCTTATTGGCACATGGCTAAACACATGAATACGGAGAACCTCTCTGAAGCTGTCCTGAAATGAAAAGTGTGGCCGCCTGCACGTGAACCTGCCTCATCTTTTTTCTTTTTTTTTTTTAAAGTACCGGTAGGAAAAGTTGCACGACCTCGGATACATGGAAGGCATGTGACCTTCTCTGAGACTTTCATCGGGTGCAGGCTTTGAAGTAGTGTTGCCGTCCCGGCAGAGACCGGGTGCTGTGCCGGGCATCAGCAGCACTTCACCAGGCCTGTCCAGGGAAGGACACCCTACCGCTGCCCCCCCCACAACCCCCACAAAGAGCTCCCTTCATCACGCAGCACACCTACAAGGGAAAAAAAAAAAAGGTTTTACCGTTGCATGGAACGCTGCAGGAATGTAACGGCTGCTTTCGAAAAAAGTTCACACGGTAGATCGTCCAGAATCCTGAAGTACAAGTTGGGAAAACATCCAGTAGGCCCCGAGGGGGGAGTCATGGTGATGAGGTGACCTCTGCAGCTGCTCAGTGTGTGTGTGGTGTGTGTGTGTGTCCATAATCCTACCTTAAGGGACAGATTTCTCATCTTAATGGAAACCAACCATCCAGTGTGTGTCGTTGTACAGATGTGGTTGTGTATAAACCCTGACTACGTTACTTCATCTGATGAAGATCTGCCTGGATTTTCAACCAGACCAACGTGACAAATCTTAGGGCGATATGAGGAAAGCCAGGCCAGTTCATCACGGTTCAGTCCGACTACCTTTTTTTCGATGGTTAGTTCCCTCCTCGGCTAACTCCCAGCAGCCTCGGAGTTTGGCTCAGGGGAGCGTAGAGTTTCATTTTAATTATTGAAGTTTTGAAAAAAAGAGTATTTTAATGTCAAAAGGAATCCCAGTTCAGAATTTTAATTGAGTATCTATTCCCCGAATCAATTTTCCGGATTGACTGAATTAAAATGAAATTGACCCTCCGTCTGTCTCCTCGCCTCCCCCGCCCGGCCCTCACCCACCTCAGTTCAACGGAGCGTCTGATGATCGGAGATGGAGGTCCCCGGAGGCGCGATGCCCAGAACGTCAAGGAGTCGTGCAGTTTGGGTTCGGGACCCAAGTTGACCCTCGTCCTGTTTCCTGTGTCGTTTTTCAGCACCTTGTTACTGTACAGTCACACGGGCTAGCTTTCCGTCATCTCGCTCCTTGGCTTCATCCGCCAGGACGGCTTGGCTCCTCCATGCTGATTCATCGTTCGGGGCCTCACCTCATCTGCCTTACTGCGAGACGCCAGACTTCCCCCCCCCCCCCCCGCCCTCCCTTCCTCTCCCGTCTTCTTGCCACATTTCCTGGATCTCCTCAAAATCTCCCCCTGCTATTGTCATTACATCTCAGTAACTAGCAGCTCCTTAGTTTCATGAAAAACACCAGAATATTCCCTGACAACACGACCCCCCCCCTCACCCGATATTTAGAGCCGATATCAGCCAGCCAGTTTCATCGCTGATTAACATTCTTTCACTTTCTTTACTTGCTTATTCCTGGACAGATTGCCAGTCCATCTCAGAGTTAGGATAGATAGATAGATAGATAGATAGATAGATAGAAAGAAAGAAAGAAAGAAAGAAAGAAAGAAAGAAAGGACTAGGGAAGGGAATCGAACCCAGGACCTTCTTGTGAAGCGACTGTGCTAACCACTGAGCAATAATGCCCTGAATACTTTTTTTACTTTTTGCATTAAAGTGCTAAGATTTGTATCTATATTTGTCACAAAATATCAGCTTCAATCCAAAAAATATATCTATCTGCCTTCAAAAACCCATATCGGTCAAACCCTTAATCCTGCCCCTCCCCTGTCTTTGTCCTCTGGGGGTTTTTCCTCATTGTCAGTGTTGACTACCGGTGCCACGGTCCGTCAAACCTCGAGCTTTGTCAGAAAAATGGTTGTTTTGTCTTATCGGTCTCCCCTCCTCCCCCTTTTCTCCAAAAATGACCCAAATTCCCCAGCTATGACGCCATCGGTTTTAGATCCAAACTCAAAAAGCGTTGGGAGTCTGTGGTGCACACCCTAGCCCCCCCCCCCCCTATCCCACAGTCTCCTTTCGGCTGGGAAGACGAGCGGCGTGTGACAAACCGGTGCGATCATGCGCCTGTCTGCAGCCGGGGCGTAATGCGTTCAGGGCCCCGGTCCCATTATGTAATTTTGTGGATAATGACTTGTCCAGGCCGGAGCAGAGGGGAGAACGGGAGCGCTGGGAAAGCATTCAGCTTAAAAACCCCCTTGCATTCACCAGGTGGTAGAAACACACACCGGTCCACACAGCTCTACACGGCATCCTAACAGGACACGCTTCCACATCTGCCTGCGTCTGTTGTTCGTTCACTTACTGTACTTTCCTGTCTGCTCTTTGCATCACGCTATTTTTGCACCGCGGTGATGACATGTACACACCGCGCCAGAGACGATGACGTGTGTTTTCTCTCGCCAGGTACCCGCCGTTTTTTGACGACAATCCATTTGGCATCTATCAGAAGATTCTGGCCGGAAAGCTGGAATTCCCGCGGCATCTGGATTTCTACGTAAAGTAAGTTCAAGTGTGTGTGTGTGTCCTTACATGTACCGAATTCCTATCTTTAGCAGCGTTATTCAAAACGAAAACATGGCCTGTAGTTGGACCTGTTGTGTCCAGTGACCAGTGAGGAATGACTGACTCACCGGTCCGCCCCCCACGCCTCCACGCCCCCCCCCCCCCCCCCCCCACCACTCCAGCGACTATTTCATCCTGATTCTTCAAACGGTTGTGGGAGTTGTAGTGGCCGTGGATTGGGCCTCTAAGTGGTGCAGCGTCCCTGTAACTGCGGGGTCAATGAGCTCCCCGGTGCTAAACAGTCAGGTTCAGGTGGACCCGCGGCCGCTAATGACACACCCAGCTGATTTGGACTAGCCCCCCCCCACCCCCACCCACACCGGCCACACCACCCACACCACCCATTACACCAGCTGGAGGGCGCAGGAATGTGCAAGATTACAGGCTCAGCATGCTCTGTTTTTGTGTGTGTGTGTGTGTGTGTGTGTGTGTGTGTGTGTGTGTCTCTCTCTACACACTCAATCAGTCCTGACACAGTGGCCCAGGAGAGGTCAGACACACACTGCCCCCCCCCCCCCCCCCCCCTCGATAATTCAGCGAACGTAGAGCTTGCCACTGTTAAGCCATCTATCTTCGGGGCAACAGACGGAGGGGATTTTTAAAAAATATTTCCACCATTTCTATCACTCTTACACAGTCCCACATCACACCGTCCCATCCATCAAGAAGTGAAAGCCCGAGCAAAGTACTGCAGTCGAAGCGCCCTGTCTCTAGCAGCAGCTGCTGTGTAGCCCAGGCGATAAGACGGTCCTTCGATGTGTCCCGGTGCGCCGCCTTGTAAGGCATTACTCATAAAATTAGCCGGTTGTTAAGGAGTTGGGAAGAGCGGTTGACATTGGGTCGACCCGGCTTCTCCCTCTATCTTCACTCGACACTACCTCCACCTTTTTCCTTAGCAGTTGCATCCATAGACGCTACGGTATGAAGGGTTATTGTGTAATGAAAGTAATATACGGGGGGGCGGTGGCAGCCTAGAGGTTACAGAAGGTTTGAATCCCCGCACCAGACTGCTCCAGTGGTACTGGGCAGCTCCCAGTGGCCACCAGTAGAAGACTGTGTACTGTGTGAAGCCGAATGTAGCAGGATAAATAAAAGAGATGTATTTATGTATTTAATATGTCCTATTTTTCTGTGAATATCTTTGAGCGTACGAAGGATTTAGACAAAAAGAAAAAAAAGCTGTCAACATCGCGCCAGTGTATTTATGAGCCTGTCAGCAGCTCGTCAGGCGTGAGATACGGCACCTTTACGGAAAGCTCTCCGTTCGTCAGCCGGTATCGCATTTCATCAGAAAAACGTAGGCTCTGCCATTTCTAAAAGACTCCCGTGAATCATCCCCACGTTCAACCCACTCATTGCGAGCCGTGCGTCATATTCACATCTTTATAGTCATAGAAAGTTCCTATGTGTTGGGGGGGGAAAACACACACTCACTTTCTTCAATTAAAAGATTGTCAAAGGGACACAACTCACTTAGCCGGCCCTCATCACCTCTTTACGGGCTATCGGGCTACACCGGCTATGAGAGCATCTGTCATCATGACAGCACCAGGAGGACCTTTAGGCTTCTTTTTCCCTTCCTCCTCTGCACTTTTCATATATATATATATATATATATATATACAGTGCTTGATCCAATGACTGTTTCTTTTTTTTCCCAGAGACCTCATCAAGAAATTTCTGGTGATCGACCGAGCCAGGCGGCTGGGCAACATGAAGGTGAGTTGATAAGACGACTCCTCCCTCCCCATCTCAAAATATCTCATGCCCTCGGTAGGTATAGCTCACGTCACCGGTCTGTTTCCACGTTCGTTTCCAATTAGTAAACCAAAGAGGAGACGTTACCGGAGAGAGGTCGTTTGGGGCTTTTTCAGTTGTCGCGCGGTGATGTTTGTAATACGTCTGATGTGTAATCTAAATATTGGTGCTCCCAGCTGAAAACACATCCTCGCTCTCCTCAAACATTCCTTTTGTTTACTGGACCAGGTTTGCACAATTTTGGCAGAGTCTTCCTTGTGCAGGGAGAGAGCGACCACAAATCTCTCACAAACGCCTCCAAACACAGAAAGCCTAATAAGCAGCAGTAATAGCTCCTCGAGGCTCGCGGCGGACTTGACCCCGCGCTAACCCCCCCGGCTTCTTCCTGAACGGCTCTAACGGCGGCTTCATCCTCGGTAAACCGATATGTTATTTCTCTGGAGCGAATGAATCTCTTTGACACCCCTATATTGAGTTTGGCCCTATCAATTATGACGGGGCGGCGGGGGGGGGCAGATCAGGAAACCCAAACGTAAATCTGTTACATTTTTCAAGTAGTTCTCTACAGCGGCACTAGATCACCTGAACGCAGCATCTGAAATGTGGAAGCAGAGCATTTTGACGAATTTTGCCGGGACTGCAAGACTTTTTTTTTCCCGTCCCAGGAATCACCCGGAAGCATTACCGAGTGGGAAAATGGTGAGCGTGTCTGTTTGACGTGTCTGTTTGACGTGTCTGCGAGGTTGCCATGTCATCGCTCATCAACGGGGAGTGAGCATGCCCCATTTCAAACTGAAGGACTGGAGCGTTTCAATTAACATTACTCACGAGAAGTGGGCGCACGAGAGCCGCTCTCAATAAAATAAATACTAGTCTAAGCCGAGTGATTAACTCGACATAATCCCAGACAAGATGATATTGATTTGTGGCTGCCAATACTCCTCCGCCGAACACAATCGGGTCGCTCGTTCACACAACGCCGACGGCGCAAACGCAAGCGCTGTGTCCAAGCTGACTTTGACAAGAGGGAAATAGTTGTTTTTTTTTAATGCTATTGTCAAATATCCCCAACACTAAATTGTGATACAAGAGTCTAGTTTTAGTTCGATATGGATTGAATTTTGTCCCAAGTATTCAGTGTTTCTCCCAGGATTTTATTCTCGTCAGGGTGGTAAAGCCTCTGAAACAGCACCTAGACCATCACAGGACACTAAAACCCCAAAACCCATATTAATAAAACTCCTTTTAGCTGGGTTAGCAGCTCCTTCAGGCAGGGTGAGGCAGGTTTCATTGCCGGTTTAACAGACCGACACCCCTGAAGCTGTCGGGGGGGGGAAAATCCTCCCACACCACATTCGATTGATTCCTCTGGTCAGATAAAACAAAAAAGGGCTACGAGGAAGAGCTAAAAGGAATATGAAAGATGGTGAAAGAATATAATAGGAAGACACTTGAAAAGAAAACACAGGCATTGAAATTCACCTGGATATATAATCAATATATAATCAACTCGTTGAACTGTCAGAAGCCATTTATTTGCTCAAGATGAGAGTGCGAATCACATGTAGCGTGGGGAAATCAAAGTGAAACACCGTGATTTTCACAAATGGAGGATGATGGATCACACCAATGGAAGACGATTGATTAGATGATTTGTATCCATTGACTCCAAACTAATGGTTAGTAATAGTCGGCGGTGGAAAAGCCACACAAAATGCCTCCATTACACGGTGTATATCTACAGCCGTGCTCTCTCTCTATTGCAGAATGGAGCCGATGATGTGAAGAAGCACCGGTGGTTCAAGACTATCGACTGGGAGGCAGTTCCTCTGAGGAAACTGAAGGTGAGCAGGCGTTCTTCTCCCTCTCATTGACATTCCCTCTTCGTCTGTGCTACTTTTTTTTTCTACTCTCTCGTACTCCCGGCGCCCGCGAGACACAAGGCTCTTTCAGCATTTGTGACATTCTCTGTGCACAAATTATTAAGAGCATCTGCCGAAAGTTGCTGGCGTGTAGAATATTTACCTCCTGCGTTCTCAAAGTAATGGCTGTAGGAAAAGAAGAAGCCAAGAAAAAGACTATCACACAAGCTGGACACAATAAACAATGCAGGGACAGAAGTCAGAAAGATATTTTATTGGTTGTACTGTGGTGTGAAGAATATACTGAAACATGAGGGCTTTTATTTTATGCTTCATTTTTTTTTTTTTTTGCATGGAGGGTCCCAGTGGGAGCCACACCCTTAACCCTGGCAGTACCCTTTGAGCTATACAAGCCCATTGGTTGATCAATAGAGGATCATAGCTTTCATGTCACTGTTTTGGTGTCTATGTACTTTTGGGAACCCAAGTTGAGTCTTTGAACAGCCTTAAAGTTGGATTTTCTGAGTCCTGTTGTTCTTCCCACAACATAGTGCAATTGTACATTATATCTAGCAGCAGGTAGGACGCCACTTTTGCCTCCAGAACAGCCTGAATTCAAGGCCTGGATTCAACAAGGTCCTGGAAAGCGTCCACAGAGATCTTGGTCCACGCTGGCTCGATGGCGTCATGCAGTTCCTGCAGATCTTTCAGTGGCGCGTTCATGCTATAAACATCCTGCTCCACCTCATCCCAAAGCTTTCTATTGGGTTGGACTGAACTAAAAGTGACTGTCATGTTGCTGTGCTATCTTCATCCTGCTGGAAGTTTCCGTTTTGATAAGGCTGGACTGACTAAGGGATGGATCCGGTTAACCGCCGTGTTTAGGTTAGCCGTGGCGTTGGAACGATGCTCCATTGGTACTGCAAGGGGCTGACCTTTCTCACCAACGAGGCATTTTTGCTGTCAGGACTGCAGCTATCGCACCATTACTCTGTAAAATCCCAGGAGGCCGGCTGTTGTCGAGACGTCGCAACCATCACACCATGTTCAAATTCACTTAAATCGGCGTCTTGTCTGCTCTAACATTTAGTCGAACAGTAACTGAACCCAGTGGACCACATCTGTATAATTTATAGTTATGCTTTATTTATTTTTTACATTAGTGGCTCACTGTCTGGAGGCTTTCTGAATGGAGAGGTGTCCCTTTTTATAAAGTGGATAACAAGTCTATATTTAGTCAGGAATTTGAGTTTGAAGCTAGAAAGCTGCTTTCCCACTGTATTGTTCCTGCAAATAAGCGTCCAATGGGCTTCTTGTTGTTCACTTTCCTTCAAAAATTTGGATTATGGATTATAACTTTGTATTTGTGGACTAAGGATTAGAAAGTTCTAAGCATTTTTAAATGATTATTCCACTTTTTTTCCAATTTCTACAATTTTAATCCAAAACTGTAGTAGCTGTACATTTAGCTGTACATGTAAAACTGTGCATTATATCTATTTGGTACTTGCTTAGCATTGGTCCAGGACTGCATTGAACTTGTACCGATGTCTCCACAGCCACCCATAGTTCCTAAAGTCTCTCACGACGGCGACACCTCCAACTTCGACGTCTACCCCGAGGACGAGTGGAAGAAAGACGCCCCCGTGCCTCAAAAGGACCTGGAGATCTTCAAGAACTTCTGACCACTGGACTTTGACTCTTGGTATATTTATTGGTAGAATATCATCTACATTGATAGAAGTGATTTTTACTGTTTACGTGACAAGTCCTGTCATGACGACAATGCTTATTACCAATGCCGTGGGGCTCGCATTTTAGGAACGGCTTCCCTAAAAAAAAGAACCTAAAAGGATTGATGCTGTGACATCAAATATCATACTACAAATGCATTTTTTTCATGTTTTTATTTATCTTTCTAAAGTGTTTTTTTGGGGGTTTAATTGTTTTATCGTATACTTTATCTGAGCCTGCTCATAATATGCAAAAAAACAAACAACAAATACGGTTCCGTTGAAACCAAACGACTGTTACTTTCTATGTTTGAGAAAATTGAAGAATCAGGTCTTTTTTTATATTCTCATGTTTTATATATATTTTGTCTTTTGGAAATTTGAGAAAATGCTTTAAAAAATGCGGTTTTATTCATATTTAAATGTGTACAGATCAAATCCTGACTCCACCCGGGCCTGGTAGTTTGCATCCGGCCGTATGAGTACGTCCCTCAACGCTTTGTAATCGTCGGCTGGCCAGTAACCATTAAAACGGGGGTTGTTAAGACTCTGACATGCTTATATATGTACTCATTCGTCAGCTATTTCTATTTGAAAACCCAAGACCAGTAGCACTTGTAAAAAGGTGCCTTACAGTCACCGTTTGATGGGCATGTCTTAAAAATCGTACAGTTTACTTGAAATTGTGCTTTACCCGCGCACAGCGTACACGGTACTAATAAAAAGCTGTGCTGTTGAAACGTTTCAGTTCATGTGACATCGTGTTGTCAAGGAAGGACGGTAGCCGGGTGCTCAGCGTGCTGCCACGTTCTTCCTCTCAAGGTTTTTTTTTTGTTTTTTTTGTTTTGTTCTTACCTCAACTCTATTATTTACCTGTTCCGGGGTCGAGGACGGGGCGGGGAGGGTTTCTCCACAGCCAAAGTACTTTGTTGTCGCGCTCGCGGCCACGCAGTCACATCTGTTGTAGAAATGAGCGACTGATTTCCCCCCCCCCACCGAGACAGGTTTCTGCACATGAGGATGGATCGTTGTCATCATGCCTTTTTGAAGCATGTAAGGTAAAAAAAAAAAAGGGCCCCCCCCCCAGCTGAGTGAGGCCCTGAATGTTTTTGTCTTTTCACACAATACAGTAGACCTATTCAGTATTTATTAGCTTAGCCTTTAATAAAACCCTTGATATCGGCCTGTCGGTGTCGTTCCCCGCTGATATGATGAGGATGCAATTTTCCTCGGCAGCTTCATGGAGGTGTCAGCCTGTAAAACCTGCAATGAAAGCTGCCTCGCCCCTGCCTAAGGAGCTGCTACCCCACCTAAAACCATTTCATTAGTCTGGCTTTCAGCGGAGCGTTTTAGTGCCCCGTGGTCTAAATGCTGTTTCAAAAGGCTCTTCCACCCCGCCAAGTGTAAAATTCTGGCGGAAATGGGACTTCCCATTCAACAGCAGCCCCTTTTTGTCTCCCTCCTCTTAGATCTCGTTTTTATAGAGTAGAATTAAAATGAACACCACTCTCAATGCCTGTAATGCCACACACCAATTTGTATTTAATGCTTACTGGTGGATAGAGACACTCAGTATGGAGCTTGTCCATTTAGTGCAATTTTTTGTACAATGCATGTATTGTCTCCAGCCCTCCGCCCCCCCACCCCCATCTTTTTGTGCTTCATTGTGTCTCACCCTGGAATACATTTTTATAATTAGCAGCCTTTGCCATTTTTTTAACGTAGAAACAATCATTACATAATTTTCTACCCGATACATAATAATGCCTTTTAACATCACACCCTTTCTAACTTTAATTACAGACCTTACACAATGGCAAGTGTTTGTAAAAAGGGTAAAAATGACACCAATCTTTGGACGTGTTGTTCTGACAAATGGACACGAGGAATAAACATGTTCTCTTATCTCTTATTTTCTTGTCTTGCCTGGTCTTTTCCTGCTCTGTCATTTGTATTCCCAAATGACTCACATCGGCTGCACTCTAGATGCCTCCTGAAGGTCAGCCAATGGCCTGTTTACTCTGGTGAGGCTTTTATATTTCTGAAATGGAAATATGGCATTTGGGAAATGAACTCTTCATATTTAAACCTGCACTTTATAACTTTCTGTCATGTAGTCGTTGGCGGCCCCCTAGTGGCAGTGAGAGGTAACTGTTGTATTTTTGAATACTTCACTACCCTTAGCTTTCTGTAGCGATAGCCGAGGCGCTACCTTGCTAGCTCACTCTTGTGTGTGTTTGGCTTGTAAGTTTGGATTTGTCACTTCCTGTGCTTGAAGAAAACTTTCCCGCCAGTGTATCTACCAACTCCAGAACTTCATTGGGGTGAATGGACATCGATCCTGGAGTGAATCTACAGCGGCTCGATGAAGGGGGAGGAGCCAATCTTCTCTGGAACTAAACTGATAAGGCAGGAGTGCAGCTTAAAGTATCTTTATAGATGCACAAATCCATGCACAGATCCTGCAACAGAGAAGAGCGTCCCATCCCCACCAATTGAGACGCTGCAGTTTCGCCCTGTTTGCCCAAATGAAATTCTGGGGTCGGGTATGGTGGGAAATCTTCTCCACCCACAGGAAGTGACAAATCGAAACCTGAGAACAAAATCAAAACTTTCTCCTCCCCGTCCAGAGAAAGCTGGACTCACCAACATTACATCTTCTTCCTCTCTCATCCCTTCGGTATCCTTTTGGTATAAAAGCATCACAGACTAGCCTGGTCGGTAAACAGGAGCAGTTCACTGACGTCACCTTGCATCGTTTCTGGTTATTGGAGTTCAAATCTTTCCAACAGTTACCTCTCCCTGCCAGACGGCAGCAATGTGTTGGCGGTTTCCTCGTTTGGCTAAAGTCTTCGGTGTTTCCTAATCAATACCATGCGTCAGAAGTACAGCTGGCATCGGTGGTCTGCTGCGTTGGTACTTGCATTCGAAAGCCTCCGCATCCATCTGTCCCTGTCATCGTACTTGAACGTTGCTGATGGGGATCACATCTACCAGCACAGCAGAGTTTTCATTTCCTCTCTCTCAAATGTGTCTAAAGGTATAATTTGGCCGCGTGAACTCGGTGGTGCTAATGAGCTGTTACGAGAAAGGCCATTATGTTTACAGTGGAAAACTGAGTCATGTTTTGTCTGGAGCCCCCTGCTACTGTCTGGTGATGATGTTCAGGACCGTGGCGGTGCGAGGCCCTAATAGGCTAATGGATCCCTTATGACCTGCTTGAAGATGTAGGAAATAATCGATCTCTCAGGGGCATCAATTCACTGGACCCTAAGGTATGGCAAAGTGTAGTATCACCGGTACCAGAACTTCTACCAAAACCCGGTTACAGAAATGGAGTTAAAGGTCCCATGTTGTTAATTTTTCATGAGGATAGGAAGAATGACGTTAATGATGATGTAGTTTTGTCAAAAGTCGATTGAATTAGTTAAAGAGTTTGTTATTAGTCCAGCCACGATACTGGACCCTGATTGGCCGGACAGCACCGGCTCCTCTAATGAGGTGAACCTGCTGAGTGGAGGCTTTCCAGTTCAGATGCTGCAAACTGGTTGGACGGATTCCAGGAAGTCCTTAAGTTGTGATGTGTTTGCTGGAGTTAATGTGAAACTAACTTTTTTTTTTTTTTTTTCTTAATTTTAACTATCTTCATTAAACATCTTTGATCATAAATAGAGGAACATTTGAATGAATAAATGTCTGTTTTGCTACTACGATAGCCACCGTGGCTGAACAGACCAAGAAAAGAGCGCCACCTACAGAAACTCCATCAACAGGAAATCCAAGGAGAAAGACGTCACAGTGCTGGACACACTGTTTGATTGACAGGTGATCTCTGGGAAGAGCAGTGCAGAAACACCACAGCGATGAGGCTGAGAGACTAAAGGAGACTAAATTAAAAAAACATGAATCTCACAGATTACCACTTTAAGACTGACTGACAAGATTATTTGATCAATATGATAAATTATTACATCACCAAACTATCAGCTTGGAGAGAACATCGATCCTGAATGCTCCCCTAATGTGATTATATATATAAACGTCTGCATGAGGTGGATGTGAGAAGAAGCAGCCTAGGAAGTTTTGGATCTTTTTAGCATCTGCTGAACCGATCCCGTGGGATTTCAGAAACATTTAATAAAAGCGCGTTGCTCGCAGCGTTGAGTTTTCTCGCCGTATGCCGCTCTCCCTCAGGGGAAATATCACCTACGCAAACCCCAGCCCTGCATCAACTGTACAGAGTTAGATGAAAAAAAAAAAAATGGCTTAACCATGTGTGGCCAGTTGGCAGGAGATGAATCCTTGATATTTCCTACTTTAAAAATAAATAAAATACATGAGATAAATAAAAGTCGGCGGATGCATTGTTTGGCTTAGAAGCTGCACACCAGTTTACCTCTCTCTGCTAAATCGCCCACAGCCAAAAACAGTAATAACCTAATAATGAAAGTCTGATATTCTGCAACAGCAATCTCCATTACAGATTAGCTGCTGTGGAGCGAAAATGAACTCTCCCTGAACCCTGCATGTAAATGGTAGCTCGCAGACGTAATTAGAGCCCCGGCCACGAGGGTACGGGGGCCGCAAACAAATGGAGGTGACCCCCCGCGGGGCCGAGCGTTCCTCCGACTCAGTCAATCACCGGGGCGAGGCGATTTCTTTTTTTTTGTACGTACCTTTTACCTACCTTTTTTTAATAAGACATTAGTTCCAGACGTTTGTCCCCTTGTATTTCACGCTCCCTGTATCGTCCTGAGGCTGCGTTTTTTTAAATTTGAAGCCTCCGGTCGTCCGGGTTTAGGGAACAAGCGTCGGTTCGTCCTTGATTTATGCTTCACCAAACCATTAAAGTCTGTTTGCAGTAAGAGGTGCGAATTTGAGTCAGAACGGGTGAAGGAATAATGAGAGAAAAGGAAAACAAAGGCCCCAGTATTTTGTGTGCGAATGTTAAAAGGCTTTTATTTTCTCTGTGGCCACCATCCTTGACTTCCTCTTGGATTAAAGCTGCCGAGAGCAAAAACATTCTACATGCATATTCGTTTTGATACCTAAACTATTCGATGTCTCTCTCAAGATTTTATTCTTATCGGGGTCGAAAAAGCGTCTCAACAGCACTGAGAGCATCTCAGGACACTAAAACTCTCCACTGAAAGCCATACTAATGAAATGGTTCAAGGTGGGTTAGCTCCTTAAGGCAGGTTTCATTGCAGGTTTTCCAGACCAACACCTCTGAAGCTGCTGAGCAAAGTCCTCCCACAACTGACGCCTTGTAAAAATCAACAACAACAACAACATATTGACTAGCTGCGGTCAGGGAGGAACCTCCATCCTAGCACATCCCGGTGTTTAACGTGGGGGTCAATATCGGCGTGACACACCGTCTGACCCGATTTGCGGCGCCATTAGCCCCATCCAGCCTTTGAGCCAAACAACCGGGTGTGGTCGCGTACCTGCCCTGTGATATCAGGTGCGCTGACCAACCGTGTAATAACAAGCACTCGGGTCACGTTATCTGTGATTCCTGTCATCAGTTAGACCACACCCCTGCTGGGAAAGGCGTTGACTCACCCACCCCCCCCCCACCCTCACCACCAGGGTGTCATCCGTCTGGTATCTGTCCACCGGTGTTACAGCCTCAGCATGTGGTCCAATGTGTAAGTCAAGCATTTGCCGACATTCAACCTCTTTCTGTAACCTATATTTTTTCTATTTTTTCTATATTTGTTTCTTTCCATTTTTTCACGTTATTTTCCTTTGTGATTTTAATGCTAATTTCCGATTTTTCATTCATATACAGTACCAGTCAAAAGTTTGGACACACTTACTCATAGAAAGGGTTTTTCTTTATTTTTACAATTTTCCACTATTTTAGAATAATAGTAAAGTCATCAAAACTGTGAAATAACACAAAAGGAATTATGCAGTGACCAACTATCTTATATTTTAGATTCTTCAAAGTAGAAATCCTTTGGCATTAACAAGCAAAGAAATTCCACAAATTAACTTTTAAAGGCCACAATCACTATGTGAGTCTTCAAAATGATGATTTAATCATTGTGGTTCAACATTCTCCACCTCTAAAGTCTAAATGAAAACTACTTGTTGGGGGTGCATTTCAATTTAATTAAAATGTAAGTTTTGAAAATAAATTCATACACAGGCATCAACTTCTCTATTCTTCTCTATAAGAAAATTTCGAGCATTTAAGCATCAAGCCTTTATATCAAAATGTCATGAGAAGATCATGAGAAACAGAAACAGGTGTGTCCAAACCTTTGACTGGTACTGTATTTCTACTCAACATGTTCTAGTATTTGTGCTGTATTCTGTTAATATTTGCTAATGCAGTGACCCAAGTGTCCCCACAAGGATCATTAAAGTTTCATCGTATCTTAAATGAGAAGAGAAGAAGAGAAGAGGCAGACTTGCTCACATTTAAAAACATTTTAAAAAATCCAAGTGTGCGGCTGCTGATGAATCCACATCTTTAATTAGAGGGGACTTGGCGTCAGCTCACTTCAGGCAGCTATTTGCAGGACCCCGGTCAATGAGGCCCCAGGGCCGCCGCCGGTTAAAATACCACGCCGAGTGGTTCCAGCGCTCAAAGTGACTTATTATCACAGAGCTGGATTTGTATTCAGTGATGCGGTGGTGAATAGAAAGCAAAAAGTATGACTTCCAGACGAAGATCATCGTGAGGCAAACAACCAGCGGCATCAACAAAAATGACATCCTGATAAAAGCACTGATTCATGGTTTTCTACCTTTTAAAAGACCCAATCTCCAAATATCGTAGCTGGAATTCGCTAATATTTACAATGTAAAGTAAGTATACTATCAATTTATGTCATAGAGATTGAACTGAATAATTCAACTGTTCAATTAATTATAGTGTTCTCCCTGCATAGGATGACAGTGGTGGTGGGGGGTTAGTTAGAAATGTTGCTAAACCATCCTTCTATTGCTTCCTTCTCTCTTTTCATTCTCAAGTGTGTGTGTTGCCTTACATGGGTGTGCGCTTGTGTGTGTGACTGCCTCTATAGCCGTGTTTCCATTCAAATGTATGTTTACAAGTCAAGCGAATGATACTCAAACTTTGGAAACGTTTCGGTTAGTACTGAAAATGTAATATCGTAACGTACCAACGAATACAACCATACAACCACAATGAAGACTTCCTTAACACAGAGTTTGTCCGTAGGCTATGTAGCTCAATTACTTTTATAGCCTTAGTTTATGGGTTTTTGTATTCTAAGACCCTTAAAGACTTTAAAAACTCGGAACACAAAATTATTCTTGGAAATACGATTTTACAAACTCATAGAATCTCATAAATCTGAGTTTAAAATCTTGTTTATTTGGGGGGGGGGGGGGGAAACGTTTTGGCCCTATCCGTCTTCTGTATTCAAGCCAGCGTGAAAAAGCTGTGAATGTCGCTTCTGTCTGCTTCATAATTCTCCCCAAAAATACTGTTACATGTCTGTTTTGTGTGTTGGGGGGCTAATAGCAACAGGAGTGAACCCTCTTCAAACCCTCCTCTCTCTCTCCCTCGGTAAATGGACACACATGCCTGATGCTTCCCATCCATCACCGTAGCAGCTCAACAGCTGGATGTGATTGAGTGCCTCACATCGTTCTGTCTCTTAAGTCCTCTGGGGGAGAGTCTAGTCTCTCTCTCTCTCTCTCTCTCTCTTTCCATCTCACTCTCTCACACAGATCAAAACCAAACCTCTAGAAACCCCATTTTGCAAGGCTTCTTCGTGCAAGCTTCAGCTACCTGCCATGTGTTTACAGTATACTCGTGCAATTTTCTCCCAGCGCCTTCATCCCTTCTTCTCATTTCATTGATTGATTTTCGTATTATCACCGCCCCCCCCACCCCCCTCGGCAGGCGTTTAGCCGCTAGGGCTCCTTTGCGCATTAAAGCCCACTTAGCCCCGTGACCCATTGACACACCAAAGTAAGCGTTTCTCCGGCACGCCGCGGACGTTTCCCCCGCCCCGTCCCGGCACGATGTGGGATATCGGCCTCATTGGAGACATCTTCCTGGCAGCGGGGGGACGGAAACATTAAACGCAGGCCGATGGCTGCAAGACAAGAGAGAGATTCATCATCCCTCTGGCGAGCGACGGGTCCAAACACCGCTGCCTTACTCACTTGCCCCCACCCCCCCCTCCTACCCACCCCCTCTCCAGTCAATGAATCATCCTAATTCCCAACAGTTAACGCTCCTTCTTTACAGAACTGCATATCTGCGGGCGTGTTTGATAGCGTGCAGAGCATCCGCCGGTCCTCCTTCAGTAAATAAGTCACAAAGAAGCTACACCGCCGGGGGAAGCGCGTTTTGATATTTCGTCCTTGGTGGAAAAGGAACTGGGGGGTGGGGGGGAATTCATTATGTCTGCCGAGCCTCCATCTTTCCCTTTTATGCGTCATGAATAACTCATTGAAAGTGTCCGGGCGCATCAGCAACCCGACGGGGAGACCTTGTTATCGCTGCAATCCCGCTCACCTCAGACACTATTCAGACGGCCGGACCTCTTTGTTGAAATGCAGAGTAATCTTGTTTTTCAAGCTGAGACTCTTCTCCCTGTCATCACCCAGTTATTACCGGCTGGCTTATTTCAAGTGTGTGTGTGTGTGTGTGTGTGTGTGAAGGGGGGGGTGCATGTCGGCGTGCCGGCGCATACTGATACGCCCGGTGCGGGTACATGTGTGTAAATGATGATGACTTACGATGTGGCTCATGCCGTTTGTTGCCGGGTCTGTCTCCTCTCTTGAAGTGCGTCTGGAGATGTTTTATCAGCGCTGATGAAACTTGAAGAGGGGGCAGCAATATGGAGTCCAGGCCTCGGGGTTGATGGATTTATTTTTATTTTTTTTTCCTTTTGCTGCAACGGGGCCCGCAGAATATTTGAGGACAATCAGCGGCGTTTGGATTGTTTTCCTGACTACGCTCGCCCCGGGGGCTGAAAAACTGCCCGTTAATATTCTGCAGCGTACAAAACGATCTCATTTTAATTTCAAAAAGTTTGGAGGAAAAGGCTGTTTCTGTTTGAACAGTTATCCAAATCTGGGCCATGTGAATAGGGAGCGCAATGTAGGACAAACAAAGACACACGAACTCAAACAAAAACACAATTGAATATATTCATTTGAGTCGTTACAGTTGCAGAAATAGTTTTGTTACATGAACAGTAGATGTGAAGTTGTGTGGGACTGCTATCAGGGGGTTCAAGTGCTTACCCAACATTGTCTGGCGCTCCGAGTGTTAAAGCTGCACTGGATGTTCAGAATTGTTAAAAGGTTTGAAGGACTTCACTACCCAGAAAGCCAGTAAGCTGCTTCTTCTCAGTGTCTTGGTCGCGGGTCGGAGGTGGTGGAGAGGGTTCGCTTTTTCGGATGTGATTCCTCACCTGCTGTGTGGGGATTTGCCCGCTGAATCTACGGCATCACGTCGGGCGTATTTGTTTTGGGGTTCAAATCAGTGCAGCTTCATGCGTAGTGCGGTTTCAGAATCATGCGCTCTTCAGTTGTTCGCAGCGTTTCTCCTCTCACTATTTCCTCCCCTCGCCATGTGTCCGTCTGGCGGCGGTCCCTGCGATCCCCTTTCCATATGCTGATCCAGCCTTGCTCGGCGCGTTGCTCACAAGGTATCCATGTGTTTCTGTTTTAAAGATGCATCCGCTAACCTCCCGGTACACAGAGGTCTGCGGTCCCATCTGGCCCCCTCGTGCGCATCCCATATTTTGTCATGATGGACTACCTGTATCTTTTCTTTTTCTTTTTTTTTTTTGCAGTTATGTAAGCACGTGTCCCTCTGCAAGGTCTTTTTTTTATGGAGAAAAACCTGAACCGAGATCGGACTGTTTGGCTCTTTCTTTCTCGATTTGTAGAGCGTGAAATTGAGCGTGAAGTGGAGAGTTACTTCATCTTTACAAGCTTACCATAAACTTATTTTGGTATGGTGGCCAAGTTGAGTGTCCACCCAAACGACCACAAAATGAAAATACGGAAAATGCCCTGGAAAATGTTCTGAATTGATCTCAGAAAGCGCTTCAGTCCCGATTTTCACAAAACAATGCAGATGGCAGCTTCGGGCGACTACAGACTTCGTGTCAACTTTCAGTCCAGCGGTAAATTTTCACGGGTTTGTTCGTGCAGGCCGACGTATCAACATGTGCTCAAGTTCTCTTGGATGTATAAAACGCCAATTTGGAGGAACACATGAGGTTTTAAAGAAGCATTAATTGCCACAGTTTATGGTGCCATTCTATGTTTACATCTCTAGTCCCATTCATAAGCAATGCTTTACCCTGCAGACAAACATATCCATCTGAAAGGAATCCATTACCCAAGGGTGGCATAACACAAACAGGCTGTTACCATCACATGACTCGTCACGTGGCTGCGTTTTGGTCTCGGTTCGTCGGAGTTTCGCCGGAGTGTCTCCTCGTCTTTTTCTCTCTTTATTAACTTTCATGCAATCTGTCCGTTTTCGAGGCCGTTCGAGGTCACGGGACGTCGGTCCGCCGTGTATGTGTGTCTGCAGACCGTCCGTATGCCCTTACGATCTGCTATTTTCATTTCACCTCAAATGAACGGATCTCGCAACGCCTTCGACCATCTGTGACCACTTTCGTTCGCTCTCCCCTCCGTTTCCCTTTACAGCCTTCAGACAGGTCAAGTTGATGTTAGGCTCACAGCTTTTCACTTCCTCTTACGCCGTCTCTTTCCTCCCCTCCCCCTCCCACCACTATGGGATCTCCTTGGCAATCGCCCTGTTTGCTTTGCAAAGTCAATCTTCCTCTTTCAGTTTTTTCCCAATAACTTCCATTCTGCGTTAATGAGGTCCCGCTGCTCACGCCCCGTCAAACGGGAAGGGTTTGGAATGAGGGCTTATGCATCAAAATGCTGTCTGGACAGATGGTTTCCATCAGTTCCTGGTATTTTTCAGGCTCAGGTGTGGCTCCCTCACCTCGGCTTGACGATTCATTAGCAGTGAAAGGCGATCGGCAAACCACATGGCGGCAATTTTGCAAGGATGGAGGAAGAAGGGTTGAAGTAAAGTGAATGCGCACATCAAGCTATTCCATAATTGCCGGACGAGGATTAAAACGGTGGTAATCTGTACCGTTTAAGGACCTCATCGGAAACCGGTAGGAATTGCAACAACATCTACACCTCATGTCCCCTTGAGCTACAGTGGCCTGGAATTGACACAATCAATGAAGCTGCATTTTCACAACAGTTAATCTCAGTCCCTCGTGAAGTAATCGTTGAGTCATTGGTATTGATCACCAATCCTATCAACCCCCGCAGATATATTATGGTCATTTTATGCTACGGGGCCGCAAAAGTCATACCTTTTGCCCTTTTAACTTGAAAAAACCAAAGGAGGTCAGCAGTCTGCGGTAATTCTACTAGAAATCTACAATTGATTTGATTTGTAATTGATTAAATTGATTGTTAATAAAACGCCAATATCGGCCCCATATATCGTCAAACCCTACATGTCAGAAATCAATGAAAGCAACTTGATTTTTACACATACACGTCTAACCCTACTGCCTCTCTGCTGACCCCAGATCCTTCCCTCAAGGTATAGTTGGACTAAACGCAGGCTTTCAACGCACACTTTAAAACAGCCACTGCCTAGAATAGCAGCATTGCAAAGCGTGTATTTCGGAAACATCTCTGCCGCATGAGCTGTTCTGGACCGCTGAGCATTATTCCCCCGGAGAGGAGATCCGTCTCCTGATGGAGACAAATGGGCCTGGCCAGACTCCCCATCCCCAGCTGGGGAAACAAGAGTAGCTGGACCGTGCCCAGGGGAACGGACGCTGCCGAGAGGGAGACGCTCGAGGGAAAGGGGATTTGCCGACTGAGTGGACTTGCCGTTGATTTGAAATTACACTCCTCGCGTACTGATAGCGCCGTGGGGAATCTCAGGATCTCGGATATCATAATATAGTCTGGTTTATCTCTGCGATCTGGGCCTGTGTGCAACCTCGGAGAACAGCAGGACTGGTTTAAGGTCACCGTGGAGGTCCCGGGACCCAACGTCTCTATAAGTGGAAAATCCACCCTGAGAACCGTGAAGCTGAAGTTGTGACGTTATCCGGAAAAACGGTCATGAAATCTTTCAGCGGTGCTTAATTCTCAGCGGGACAACCAAAACTACAGAATGCATGCAAGACATCCATGCCCAGACGCTTCAGAAACAGGTGTCCGCCGAACAGCATCGTACTCCCATGAAACTTTAGCGGGCAGATTATCGTTCCCTTGCATAGCTTTCGCATGAGACCTCCTCCATATGGAGCCATCTACAACACATGCTTGTGTGTGTCTAGGGTTTGATCGATACCAACGCTGATTGAACATGTCAGAAGCTCATGTTTCGTGCCGATATTCAATATATTTGAATTCCGAAAGATTCCAAAAGCTTCGGGGTTGGAAAGCCTCTGAAACGGCATTCAGACGACCATGGGACACTAAAACTCTCCACTGAAACCCAGGACAATATCATTATTATTACTACTTCTACTATTCCTACTCTTAAGTAATTCAAGATTCAGAAATACCATTTTCATGCCAAAGAAATCCCAAAAATGTCAGCGCTTCCCCCCCCAATAACTTTTATTCTTGGCAAGGTGGAAGACCTTTTAAAATAATAAATCACACGGCTGCTTACCTGTGTGGAATCTGATCCGAATGAAGGATCAATTCAGGTTAAGGGCATCCCATAGACAACCAGTGTATCAATCAATCAACCAAACTGCATCATATCCATCATATCAGAGGTGGATGACACATTTAATAAAGCAGATTATTGGCCCAATACTGTATATTTACTCATGTGAGCATCCTTGCACATGGCATACGTGTGAGTGTGTGTGTGTGTGTGTGTGTGCGCCCGGGTGTGAATTTACAGCCAAACCGACTCCCCAACACCTGGCAGCGAGTCACAGGCCGTCTGACCTGCTAGTCCTCAGCCGCTAACCCAGTGCCTCAGGTGGTTTAGCGGGCTGCTTTATGGAGGTGGGCAGACCGGCGGGTTTTTATTTATTTTTCCTGCCCACCAGCCAGTCAAACGTGTGTGTGTGTGTGTGTGTGTGTGTGTGTGTGTGTGTGTGTGGCGTCTGGAGGGCCCGGGCACAGCTGCAGCACAGCAGGCACAGGGAGGCTGTTTATTCTCCGAGGCTCGGCTCCAGGCCAGCAGGAGAATACAAAAAAAAAAAAAAAAATGAAAAAGGCGAAAAGGCACCGGCTCCCGAGTTGTGGAACTGACCTACAAACCTGTCGCCTGGGCGAACAAAAATAACATGATGAAGAAAAAATAGCTGCCAGCAGCTTCCCCCCGAGCTAGCGATCACCTCTGGTTGGGTTTGCATGGCCTCGTAACACTGATGAGCTACAATACGCTCGTTCTTTAGGAAATACCTTTTGGCAAAGAGTGCTTTCACCGCGACGACCTTGAACCTCGGAAGTTGCAGGAATAAGAAAAACAAAACACATATACTTTCTCAGCAGGTATCTTGACGTTAATACTTTACTTTAAGCATCTTTACTTTACAGATTTCTTTACGCGACTCCGGGGTCGCTTACCTTGTACGAAGACGATAAATGTGACATTAATTGCGTGAGCGGGCACGACGCCTGGAAAACACGCCTGACAGGTAAGCTTTAGTAACCATGGAGACGCTGGAAAAACAGCTCTTTTTTTTTTCCCCGGGAAATGGAGGTCGGTGAGCTCTTAGGTAAACAATGCATTTCAGACCGCTGTTGGTAGGCGCTGACGTTACCGTGCCTTGGACGCTTTGAGTTCATTTTCACGGAGCGTATCGTTTTATTTACTGGAAGGACACAAATACGACGATGGAAATACAATCCGGGAAAATGGATTGTTCTCGGCTCATTTACGCGCCGCTCATTTATCCTAAAAATAAAACAACAACACGATGACAGACGCCGCCGAGATAGATCGCCGTTTTCTTGGGGTTATTTTGGAAAATAATATTGCGGTTATGATACATCAACGTGCTGGATATTTGGTTTTATTTGCGACTGTTTGATTGTATTGTAATCTGAGTGCCTTGTGTTTGTTCCTGTGTGGTTCATACAGGGACTGCGGCCTTTGTTATTGCACTACACTGTGGCTGTTAGGTGGGTCTGACCATAAGAACAGATGTTATTCCTACAGGAAACCTTGGTGTGTGTGTGTGTGTGTGTGTGTGTGTGTGTGTGTGTGTGTGTGTGTGTGTGTGTGTGTGTGTGTGTGTGTGTGTGTGTGTGTGTGTGTGTGTGGTAGAGTCTGGTCACAGAGCATGGAAACTGCAGGACTGTCTTGATGATCCACTCAACATGTTCTTGATTTTGTCCTAACAAGAGGCTGTCAGGAAATGAGATTACAGTCAGTGGATTCAAGTCGATTATTCAATTAAAGGACGTTTTCTATGAGTGCAAGGCAAATTGTAGATTGTAATTCATGCTATTTTCAGATTCGTTTTAGTTGTACAAACATTTCTCGGTAGCAGAGCTGCTCCTGGCGGCGGAAATGATCTCATTGGTTGAGTTAAACCACGGTGGGCGGAGCAAAAGAACCAGTGTTTCCGGTAAAGTAACATTAGACAAGAATCCTGAATGAAAAAAATGCAAACAAACCATACAAAGTTAGCTAGGTTAGCTAGTTGAGTTAGTTAGCCTTGAGATTACTTCTGCCTCCAGAGCAGCTCTGCCTTTGAGGAAAAACTCCAATCTGCATTGTATTCGCTTGAGTTTTCTGTCTTGGCTGTAATGTGTTTTTGTAGGTGTTTTTCAAAGCCACAGTAGCTTCCACCGCTTGCCTCCACCTGTCTAGCTGCAAAAATGAGTGTAGATTAAAAACAATCCACAGGCCTTCCACAAGTCATCCCACTGAAATGAACTGCTGGAACTGAACTCTTCCAAGCATCACGTCTGCTGGATGATGGGGGAGGAAAATAAGCTCCTTTCCGACTTTGAGTGATACATGTGTGTCATCGGCCAAGGTTCAGGCTCTTACATGGGGTCAGAACCCCCTCCCCCGCCCAGGCAAGAAGGACATGGGAAAAGAAAATCATACCTGGATGTGCTGTACAGGCTAACACCTGTTAACCAGGAAAGATCTACAATGGAAAATATGTCCAAGGGTGAAGAGGTCACAGACGATTTTCCATTTGGCAGTGAATTACGCTTTCCTCTCCTCTGACTGTCAGCCTGCGACTTGAACCTTATAAACAGTCTTGGTAAGACTTTACTTGAAGAGTAGTCATAGAATGTGATATAATATACTATAATACAACATGCCAAAATCATATGGAGTGAATACTTCCAAATGCATGCCATAGTGCAGTATTATGCATGTACATTTTTCAGTATCTACCTTTTATCCAACTACTGCTGTGGCATGTTGAAGGTTAATATCAAGTGTGTGCGAATAAATCCTGACTGGATTCACCTCTCTCTCTCTCTCTCTCTCTCTCTCTCTCTCTCTCTCTCTCTCTCTCTCTCTCTCTCTCTCTCTCTCTCCCTGAAACCAGTTTTGAGAGGAGAAAGATGGGACGCTAATCCCTTTACCTTCTGCTGCCTCGTCAACCTCTAACACTCGGAGGCCCAGGATGCATCTGCAGATGTGGAGGACTTTCCAGGCAGTAGGCTATCCCCGGTGTTTATGTAACATCCAAACTGTATCCAAGCGCTCTCTCTCTCTCTCTCTCTCTCTCTCTCCCTGGCCCGGGCCACGTCGGGGCCCTTTTCCAAGCAAATCGCAGTTACACTACACGAAGTCACTCCGAGCAGATCCAGCACGCTGTAAACTGGGGCACATACGAGCACCATATGTCTCAGGGAAAGCTATATACAGTGTGCATGGAGGCATGGACACTCTCTTTCCTCTTCTCTCTCTCTCTCTCTCGCTCTCTCTTTTGTCATTCTCCGTCATTGTCCATTCAACCGGTGCAGTATTGTTCAATTCCGCCGTAAACATGTGATCAGTCAACCTGCACCGTATCCATCATATCAGAGGTGGACAACACTGACTGGCCCATTTTAATAAAAGGACAATATCAACCCCGTATATCAGCAAACCAATTTATCAGTCTCACCTCGATGGAGACGATTCCACCCAGTTTTATCCCTGCATCCCATTATTAGCCTGTGCATTCTGCTTGTGACTCAGAAATGGGGTCATATAGTATTTGCAAATACCCTGATACTTTATTTACAGTGCCTAGTTCGATGCCAGATGGGTGGGGTTTACCACACAGGACAATAAGTCCAGAAAGTGCCACAAGGTTTAGACAATGGAAAGTATTTGAAAGTCAATTTATGATAACTTGCTGACAATCACATGTTTCCTAATGCGGTAAACACCCGTTATCTGGTACTCGCAGCGTGTTAAAGGTGCCATATGTAGCTTTTTTAACATCAATAAATCATCATCACATTCATTTTGAGACATTAGTATAATTACCGTAAACAAACAAGACCATCGGCGAGAAGATTTGCAGCCTCTACCGGCCTCTACGCTGCATTTTACATTGCGTGTAACCGGGTCGGATTTGGCGGGAAATCTGCTGGATTGCTTTACGGCACAAAACAGGAAGAGGGCGCTGTTCTTCCAGCGCTAACGGAGCTGAAGCTAAAGAGTTTCTGGCAACGGCAGATGGTGGAAAGGAGAGAAAGGAAGATGGAGTAAAATCACTTCCAACATGTTGATCGTCTTCGGTAAAGATGCCAGGGAAGGGGGAGGGGGGGACAGGAAGCAACAGGGTTTATGGGAAATGTAGTCTTAAACTGTCCAACACAGTTTTACGTTTTATGGCAAAAAAATTGTTGTGGTTCTACATCCTTCACCTATTTGCGGACAGACATCAAAGACAGTTGGAGATATCCAGTCAAAAAAAGATATGAATGTAATAAATGGGAAGTTGGTTCCCCTTGCTGATGAATTTGAGTTTACTCCAACATCAGTGTAACGAGATAGCACATGCACAACAACTATCACTTCACACTGTCAGCACTAATTGGAGTCTAAAGAGTAAAGGCAGAATTGATTACTTGACAACAGGCTTCAGTCTTGACTTGATGTTCAATACAAGGAACCCACAGCACAGGGAGATATGGGAAACCCTCTGTTTTGGTCCATTTGTCACGATCAAAGTGACCACCCTTCCATCGATGAAATAAATCCACTGTGCTGACATAATTTACCTTTTTTTCCCCCTCGTGTCTTTTATAGATTTTGTCTCAGGCTGTAACTAGTTTTCTCAATTGAACCCGAATGCCTGTGGTCCATGACCCTCTCATCACAGACCGAGCCTCAAGGGGAGGAATCCTTATTGTAAAGATTAAACGCTGAGAACTTAGCATAACAAATCATGTTTTGATTAAAAGCCCAAATCATTTCATTTAATGACTAAAGCAAGCAGGCGCAGGCCCGTGGGCCCAGGCCTATTTTAGACGCTCTGTTCTCGCTGCCACCCCCTACGCTACAGAAAAGAGATGCCTGTGTATGTTTTAATCATATCTGTTTACAATGAAATGCCAAAAGAGATTCATCTTGTATTCTAGGGAGAAGAGTACTCGAATTCAATTGTGCAAGCCAGTACAGCTGCAACTGTAATTCCCAATGATACACTCACACTTGGCAAGGATCTCTTCCCACTCTAGGGGTGATGCAGTTTCGCAAAAGCAATCAATATATCTATCAGGTTTGCAGGGTCTGCTTTGTGACCCACAGTATGTCAGCTATATCTGACTTGTATCTCATTTTTAACAACTTGTTTAAAGTAATAATCTGTGGCATTTTTATAGGAATACAGAAATGTCTCTATTGCCGCCTGATCCGACCTCTCGCCAGACCATGAAAGCTTTTCCATCTGTTGCTCCAAACACCCGGTGTCAGGTAGGTCTTTCCTGGGAAAAAAATCCTCTGGAGACAGGAAGTGACGCGTTTTACGTTTCCTGTTTGTTTGGCATAAACAGAAGAAGAACAGAAGAACTGGGTAGTTAGCCAGGCATGACTGAACAGACAAAGAAAAGACCGCCGCCTACAGAAACTTAAACTCCACCTACAGAAACTCAAGGAGAAAGACGACAAAGTACTGGACACACTGTTTGACTGACAGGTGATCTCTGGGAAGTGAAGAAACATCATAGCAACGAGGCTGAGAGACAAAGATGGAGACTAAATTAAAAATAAAACAAGAATCTCAACAATTGCCACTTTAAGGACTTTTATTCTGGAGGTGTTGGCAGGGATGTGGCATACTGGAGTCCCCTGATTGCTTTTAATGTTGCATTACTTTCCACTACTTATTGGATCCCATTCATATTGACACTCAATCAAATATCCTGGGCACAGACAGCCTCATCAATCCCGAGCCACAATCCTTCAATCTAACGTGCACGGATAGCACGTTTTCAAGATAAACGGCCTCCTTGTTCCTTTCAGGCAATTACTTTGAGAGCTGGCACTGTGTCCCTAAAACAATACTGTCTGAATTGAGGAATAATACAGTTTGCATTGGAATTGATCTCTATAAACCTTTATTTTATTGGTCCTTCGGGTCTTTCCCAATTTGGAAATAATCTACCACGAAGCAATTTAGGATGCTACGCTTTCTTCTACATTTCTTCATTGTTTCTTCTTCAACAACTATTTGTTCCCTTCCCGTCTAAGCCAGGGATCCGGATCAGTCCTTCACTTTACATTCATGACCTCCTCCAGTTGGCAGGACGTGAACCGAGGCAGTTATTTGTGAAGTGAAGTAATAAACTTTTTTCCAACCTCATTCGTCTGCAGTGTAAACTGTTGACCTATGATGTCATTAGCAAGTGGCTTTTCATGACCCATAACAACAATAAAGCCACGCAAGGAGAAAGGAGGGAGTGAATGTATTCTCCTTTAAAGACTTTAAAATGGATTGGTTTAAGGTTTTCTTTGAAATGTTCATCCTTCACATTAAGGGATCCGGTCTTGCACCCGGGCTCCGATGACGCACAGACGCTCGCCTCAGGAGGTACATAAGGGCACATAGCATAAATGACCTGACCTCCGTGTGGTTTTGGTGCAGGTGGGCGCTATGGGCCTGAAGTGACATTGTGATGGATGGAGGCTCTCGGCCCGACGGCGGGAGCGGGAGGCCCTCCGTCACCTTCTAAACTCTCGCTTTCCCCAAACATCATCATCGCAAAAGCCGATACTCTGCAGCCACGAGGCCCCTGGACCGCGGTGCTCGATCTCCAGGGTGCTCTGAGAGGCCAAAGCTAAAATCCCAGCATGCACTTCGGTGGCTGAGTTCAATGTCAACCCCAAAGGAGTGTACAATTTCCACCATATGATGTTAGGGCACAGTGAAAAATTCACATTAAAGCAGCTTTGGAAACTGTTTTGGAGTGATGTCTCCATTGTGTACTATGATAAAGGTCTTGCGACAGACTCGGCCTGATAAATCAATTGCATAGATCTGAGTGTGTGGATGTCATTTCCACTGTGACTAGGGGTTTGTGTGTGTGCGTGCACCCATTAGATCGTGCACGCTTTGGGCAATGTGCGTGGCTTTGCGTCTAGACACCCTGCGTGTCGGCGCCGTGAGTCACTGCTAATGACAGGGCTTACGCTTCACCTTTAACACCCAGCTCTCCTCGCTTTACAGTCGGGGATGCAGTGGAGGGCAAACCCCAGCCAAACAACATGACATAAAGATTGATGAGGCAGCATTATAAATGATTTTAATTAAAATATTATTGATTTTTCTTTCTTTTTGATTGTTTCTTTCTTCGCCTGACTTCGACGTGACTATTTAAGCAGCGTGTCCCTGCGCGAGCGGTCTTACTGCTGCAGTTTGCGCTCGAGACGTTCTCCTATCCTCTCATATTTTCAGTGTGACTCATCAGACCCTGCATGTCCCGCTAAACTCGCTCTCGGCAGCACAGTGCAGCAGTGTCGTATTCTCTGCCTCTTCTCTCTCGAGTTTTTAACCAGTAGAACTTTTTGGGTAGCTCCTCCTGTTGCGTCTCCACACCGCGCGCTGGAGAAGCTCGCGCAGTCCGGTCACTGTGGTGTCGCAAAGCGCATACTGCCACTTTTGATGAAGCCAATTTTAGTTTAGCCCCCGAACTTTATTTTTCTAAGGATTTTTTTTAACATAATATTTTTCCCTTCCCAGTTTCATTGACTTTTTTTTTTACTTATAGATATGCGCCTTGAGATGTAGACTTCTTCCAAATCACCAAAGCCATGTTGAGACGGAATATGAGGAGTTTTCTGCAGGGGAGAGATTATCGAGGTTTTAAGGTGAGACGATCTACATTTCATTAAACTGACTCGGCTTGAAAATCATAAAATACATCAGATGCGCTTTTGTTAAACGCCGGAATGTGTGTGTGCAAAATGTAGCTAGAGTTCATCCATTCAACTGGTGATATGGAGTAGACACTAAACTCAGAACTTGCATGCTGGCTATTTCTCTGAGCAAATCATTATAACTGTAAAAGGCTTATGGTTTTCATCTCAACATCTTGGCACATTTTGCTTTACTCGTCATCGTCAGTGTCAATTTATGATTGCACTCTACATCATGTCTGTACCTTTGAAACGCCTATGCTTATCATTAATATTATTATTATTATTAGTGGTAGTAGTAGTAGTAGCAGTAGTATTAGTGGTAGTAGTGGTAGTAGCACTCTATTCTTCTTATTATTAATATTATTCTTATTTGTCCAGCTGCTGTGATTGTGGCATCCCGTGGCTTAAAGATGGACCACCCCGCTGTGCGCATCCTCCAGACTCTGGCGGCGCTGATGGTTTTGCCCCCCGGCGCCCCACTTACCTGCCCCCGGCCCTGCTCCTGCCCCCAGCCCACGGAGCTGCACTGCACTTTCCGCTCCCTGATCACCATCCCGCCTGGCACACCCAAACAAGTGGAACGCATTAACCTGGGGTTAGTCCTGTCGGCATCCTCAGCGTTGCTTTGGCATCTCGGCTCCATGACCACACAGCAGGCTTACCGGCCTGTACCTTTAATAATGAGAAGCGAAAATCTTTTGATTCCACTTTTATTGTGCTGTAACAAAGTGACTTTATTGTATTGCCGAGCAAGTCAATAACCAGTCTCATGCTGAATCAGTTTAATATCCCCTTCCACCTACACTTGTTTTATTGTTTCGGTTCCAGGTTCAATAGCATTAATAAGATTACAGACAGATCACTGGCTGGCCTGAGGAGGCTGGAGCTTCTGATGGTCCATGGGAATGACATCCACAGTCTCGCCGATGGAGCGTTCAGGGACCTCATATCCCTACAGGTATGCTGGCTGAACACAGCAGTAATGTATTGACTGTCTGTCTGAATGAATGAATGAATGAATGAATGAATCTCAAATAATATGACCTAACATCTACATCAGAGGCTCTTATTGTTTAAATAAATCATACAAAATGGAAATTAGTCAAATTTTACTATTATTTCACACAGGTAGCTCAGTGAGTGACTAATGAGAGAACTGGTGTTCTGATTCAGCTCCATTCACCCTCCTGTTATCTTCCTGCCACAGCTAAAGGTGTCGCTTGGCGTGATAAAAGCTCGATAATCCCTCATCTACATAACCATAAGCGCAGCAGTAGTACAAGAGAATTAATATCACTCTTTGTTCTAGTAATCGTAACGTGCTGGTTTCAGCTTCCCTGTCATGAGATTGTGTTGATAACATGTTGGTAATTCTCCATTTACATAACTACCAGCACAGGAATGGTGCAAGTGAAGTCGTATTATTTATAGCATGTTTTACAACTCTTGTTTAGCGTTCATATTAGGGCTCTTCTCAGCTTCCTGCTCATGAAATTCGAGACACATGTTGTAATAATGTCACGATCAGTAAAGATGACTTTCTCTTTTTTGGTTTAGATGTTGAAGATCAGCTATAACAAGCTGACGGAGATCAACAGACACACCCTTCAGGGTCTGTGGGCTTTGGCCAGGTTGCACCTGGATCACAACCGGCTGGAGTTCATCCACCCAGATGCCTTCCAGGGCCTCACCTCCCTGCGGCTGCTCCAGCTGGAAGGCAACCGACTTCGGCAGCTCCACCCGGCCACCTTCGCCACCTTTTCCCTGATGGGCCACTTCCACATCTCCACTCTGAGGCACCTCTACCTGTCGGAGAATGGGCTGACGTCACTGCCCTCCAGGCTGGTGGCGGATATGCCTCAGCTGGAGAACCTGTATCTCCACGGGAACCCGTGGACCTGCGACTGTCACATGAGGTGGCTCCATGACTGGGATAACAACTCACCAGGTTAGCCTTTTCATTTATGTACAGCAAATTCATTTAGATATTTTGAATTCTTGGATGACAAAAAGTGCAGAATTGTTTTCTTGTTGTTTTGAGTGAATTGCGATTTTAGAGGACGGCCAATACTTACAATAATTTATCATTTCCAGAGGATAATTCTGTATTTTATTTAAATGTATAAATTTTTAAAAACATGACAACTTAAAAATTAACAAGTCAATAAATCAATCAACAATATTGATACTATTGCTTTCTTTTGCTGCAGGTGTTTTGAAGTGTAAAAAGGACAGAGCCCTCCCTGGCGGGCAACTGTGTCCTATGTGTTCCTCCCCAAAGCACCTCCAGAATAAGGAGCTCCAGGCTCTGGAAAACATGGTCTGCAGGAGCCCCGTCATCAGCTCTCCTCAGAGGGCCACCCCACCGGAGGACACCGAGAGTGAGGTCATGGACCAGGAGGAGTTCAGAGAACCGTTCGGCAATATCTCCCTGGGCTTGACAGACGAACACGGGAATAAGGTGGATCTGGAGTGCAACATTGGTGAGCCTAGAGAGGTCTCTAAGATCAACTGGGGCCAGGTCAACCAGCTCCAGCTGGCCTCCAATGTCACTTTGTCAGTGGATCTGGAATGCCCTATCAACAGGGACAACTATGAGCGACTGTGGAGGCTCGTTGCATATTACAGCAATGTGCCAGCCCACTTACAAAGGGAGGTTATGCTGACCAAAGAGCCTCATCCCAGCTACAGCTACAGACAGGATATGGAGAAGGACGCCCTGTACTACACGGGTGTGAAGGCTAATATCATAGCCCGGCCGGCGTGGCTCATGCAGACATCTGTAGACCTTCAGCTGAACAGACCTCAGTCCACAGGAACAAAAGTAAAGTTGATCCTCAGCACCCACCTCTCACAGACCGTGGAGACTGAGTTGGTGCAGAGACAGAGGAGGACATGGGTCATGATTGAGTCAACAAACACTACTCAAACGGTGTTGAGTGCTGTAGTGGGCAGCGCTAGCCAAATGTACTGTAACGTGCACAGTTCTGGCCAAGCAGTTATCCAGTGGATGCTGCCAGACGGCTCCAAGGTGGAGGCGCCGTACAGCAGCCCAGACAACAGGCTGTCTGTGTCCAGCGATGGACAGCTGGTCATTAAAGCCGTCGGCCACTCCGACACAGGAATTTACTACTGCATCGCCAGTGTTCACGGAGACCTTGCCACCCTGCCGTTCCGCCTGACAGTGGAGGAATCCTCCAGCCCTTCTCCAGGGGAAGGTGGCTCACCTCCACCTATCGAGGGATTGGCAGGGGAGCCCATTTCCCTGCCTTGCACAGCATCTGGCTCCCCTGATGCTGAGATTAACTGGATTCTGCCGGGCAGCAAGATAGTAAATTTCAAGGCCAACAACTCCAGAGTGTTAGTCTATTCCAACGGCTCTTTGCAAATCCCACACGGCCAGTTATCGGACAGTGGTTATTACAAATGCATTGCCATAAATCAACACGGCGTGGACACGCTGGCTACAAAAGTCACCGTCACCAGGAACACAGGGGTGATAAGGCCGTTGAGGAAGTTTCCAACAAGACCTCAGTCAGCCTCGGGGGTCAATACCAAGATTAAAGTCCCCACAGCGGATGCAGAGGAGGCATCCGGGGACGAGGAAGTCACTCGGGAGGGGGCTCCAATGAGCCGTCTGGATCTTTTGAGAAGGAGAGGTTCGGGAGCAGGAGGGGTGGGCACAGGCAGGAGGGGCAGCCATCCATCTCGGAATATGTGGCGGAGGCCGAAAGTGCTGCGAAAACCAATGGGGTCGCGCGTTGAGGACAGGAAAACCACCGTTGAGACCAGGAGGAGGATTAATATGTCCAACAATAAAATAGACCCTGAGAAATGGGCAGATATTTTGGCTAAGATCAGAGACAGAGGTGTTCAGAACAGCGCAACGCCCAACCCGGTTCAGCACACCACCGAGAGGAAGCAGAGGGTAGAAACAGAGCAGACACCGCGGTCGCAAGACGAGGTGGAGGGATCATCAGAGGGCGGGACCATGCGGGAGGTAGAGGTTTACAGCACAACACCACATAGCCCAGTGCAACACACCAAGAAGACACACACGACCACCAAGACCGACGATATACATCATATGACACCTAACACACACGACACACATGCAACATCTTACCCGTACACCGCACGTAACACACACACCGCGACGCCTAACACACATTACACGCACAGCACACATGCCACAGAAGACCCGTACACATACAGCGCACATAATGTACACCACGCAAACCTAGACCCACACACAACTTCGAGCGCTGCATTTTCCCTCCCACGCCCCACATCTGTTCCACAGAGCGCTGACGCTCGTTGGCAGACAACCAGCGCAAGCAGCAGCACGTCGTACGACAAGAATGAAAGCGCTAATGCAGACGTCGATGAGGTCACGACAGCTGAGACGCCCTCAGGTATCCGAGGAGGGCAAGCGTGGAGTTATTGCCGCTACCAGCTCTTATGAGGAGGGGAAACTCTCTACAGGCAGAAGTCAACTTAGCCCGTCGGTAACCCTAACTGAACCACAAACGAACCGGGATGAAAATGGAAAATATCTCGCAACAGCATCGCCCTCACACGCTCAGCCAAAGGACACAACACTTGAGATTTTGCACTTCCAAGCGTTGCTCACAACAGCCTCTCCGACAACTATACCTGTGCCCACCCCAACTGCGGGAAAGGCGTTTGGCGAAGAAGGGCCCACTCGCCTCCGACGCCCTAATTCCAGGCGAAGGAACGGCGGTCGGAAGAGAAGGCCAAACAGAAGGAAGCAAAAGCTGAATCAACCCACCCGCTTTATTACCACTGCACCTGTGGGTGCTCCCCTAGCAACGGCCGAGACCAATGCCCGCACGCAGCTAAAAATAGAACCATCAGTAGAAAACATAATCGCAACGGCCAACTTCAGTACCGCTGTTCCATTCACTAGCAGCCAAGCAACGTCATCAGGCAGACTGAGTCACAAAGAAAGTACAGTCTCCAGGCATGACAACGAGGCAGCCACCGAACCCTCCCCCCCGCCAGCCACTCTCCCCGAAACAAAGGACAGCCTTCTCCCCCCGGCCAAACCGCTGTTCAAAGGCACATCAGCCGCACCGTCCTTTCCAGCGACCTCTCCAGGAGTGGGTCGCGGAAAGACGAGCGCTCAAAAACCTTTGGGGATCCCGGTGAGCGCATCTCCTCGAGAGCGCCTGGATATGTCCGTGTCAACTGGTCAGCCGAGGATGACGAACACCCCTCTTCCATCTGTTAAGCCCTTAGAAGAGACACAAAGGGGAATAGTTGTGGGAGACCTTGGACCTGCGCCACGTTCTGACAACTCCTCTGGGAGTTTTCACACTGCGCTGCAAGTGCAACCAGATGTAGAGCCGCACCAATCAGGCCATCAATACCCACTCACTGAAAAGGCTGAAAGGATGCTTCTCAAAGAGAATGGGGGGCATTTTCCACTGAGGCCATCCTCCTCACCTGCTCCCTCGATCCAGCGTGAAATCAGCACAACCTTTGGCGTACACACTCCAAGTGGCTCAATTACAACAGCAGGCACACTTTATGAGGGTTTGGAGGCAGAATGGATTACGACAAAGAGACCTGCGGCATCTGAAAGCTCTTATCAGAGTTCTACTGCCAGCGCTGCCTCGGAGGAGCACGGCCGTCTAAAAGAAACTGCTCACGGGGAAGTAAATGTTGATGCTCCTAGCACTAGTACTGTTATAACACCATCACCACCACTTCTCTCCCCCACGACATCAAAGCTCTCTCCTGTGATCCTAAAAAAGCCACATGTTGCAATCCCTGAAACCTCATCCACAGGAGGCAAAGCAGGACCCTTGTTGAGGACCGTCCCCCAGGAGGGTCCCAAGTTCAACTACATCCCAGACAGCCACAGCCAAGACCAAAACATCCCCTTCTCCCCCGACAGAGACCCCCCCGACATCAGCAGGCCAGAGCTGAACAGAACAACAGCCTCTCATCCGGCGACTCATTCAGACAACCACAAAATAAGTCTAGCCAATAGCACAAATCTAACCTCCCCAGCCCCCAAAACGTCTAGTGCACAGACAGTCAAGGAGATGACCACAGTTGCCTCGGTTACTGCAGCATCTCAGTCCACTGCACAGACTGATACCTCCATGAGAACAGGGACTCCTCCTTCTACTCAGGATGTGTCCAGAGGGCATCAGCTACCCGGACTAGTCTCTATTCCAAGAGGGAAGCCAAGGATAACAAAGAGCAATATCCAGACTATTACTGTGAACGCTGAATCAGATGCACAGCTTCCCTGTGAGGCCGTGGGCGAGCCCATGCCCTTCCTGACATGGACTAAAGTCTCCATTGGTATGTATGACTCAACAACACAGCTGAGCTTTGCATTTTCAGACCAGTCTTAGCAGTTTTCTTTAAAGGGGAAAACCACCCTAAAACACTTTAATAAAAATCATAAAATATCAACAGTAAACATCAGGTTATGGTGTCTGCCCCTCAGAATCAAACAGCAAGGGTTTCTTTCTAGACCGACGTTCAACAATCATACAGGGAGGAATCCATCCTAGTATAGGAAGAGATACCCATTTCTCCACCGACAGCAGCCAAGATAGACCAGAATGCAATGCAACCACAAGACATTGTTTTGAGTAAGGGGTGTGACAACACGTAAAAGCTAAATGCATGTCGGCATCCATCAGATGCTTGCTGGGAAGGTTTACATTGCTTTTTAATTTCGTGCTTCAGGCTACTTCACTTTACTAATAATTGGTGGAAACCTGGGGGTTGCAGATATTACTTATTTCACACAATAACACAATATAATACTGCAAGGGAAAGTTCCATGTGATCCTACATATTGGTAAATTTCACAAAAAGATTCAGATTCAGAAAGTTTAATCCCAAAGGTCATGAAAATGCTACCGATACTTTTTTTTACGCTATTTTACACATCCTGCTAATGCTTCAGTGTTGAAATTCTTAGTTTGAGTTTGTTTCTATAACCTCCTTTGTGCTATATTTTTCTTTATATTCTTATTTTTATATTTATGTATTTATTTTTTTCATAATTTTTGTGTGAACATTTAACACACAACTTTTAAGTAAGTCGAATTGTCCTTTATCACGTTTTCTAATGTCCATCTTTCCATTCACACAGGGGCGAGTGTTGCTCAGAACACCAGGGTACAGAGATTCGAGGTCCATCCCAACGGTACATTAATCATCAGGAACACACAACCCGTGGACCGGGGCCAGTACCTGTGCATGGTCCAGAACCAATATGGCACCGACAAGATGGTAGTCAACCTCATGGTCCTATCTCAGCACCCGCGGGTCCTCCAACCTCGGCACCGAGACACCACTGTGTATTTGGGTGGCAACATCGATTTGGAGTGTACAGTCCAGGGGCATCCTACCCCCCGAGTCACATGGGTGCTTCCTGACCACATTCATATGGCCGCTGCCTCACATATTATTGCTTCTCAACAACGGGTGGCGGCCCTTGGTAACGGCACCCTGCGAATTACCGAGGCCAGTTACACAGACAGGGGGATTTATAAGTGCATTGGCAGCAGTGCAGCAGGGGCTGACACAGTGTCGGTCCGTCTCCATGTTTCAGCGTTGCCGCCTGTGATCCAGCAGGCGCAACACGAGAACACCAGCCTCCCAGAGGGCAGTACCGCCTTCATCCACTGCACCGCCAAGGGTGCCCCCCCACCCTTCATCCACTGGATCACACCTGATGGAGTCCAGCTCACCGCCTCCCAGTTCGTCACTGGACGCAATCTCCTCGTCTTCCCCAATGGGACCCTGCACATGCGTGGTTTGAGACGGGGGAATGCTGGGAGGTACGAGTGCGTGGCCAGTAATGCGGTGGCAGCCAGCAGGAGAACTGTGATCCTGAGTATACTGAGGAACCCCTCCTCCGCCAAGGCCAGGATCGCCTCCTCATCTCCCCAGAGAACGGACGTGATCTACGGGGGGAAGCTGCAGCTCGACTGCCTGGCTACAGGAGAACCGGAGCCCCGGATCATCTGGAGGACACCCTCCAAGAAACTGGTGGATGCTGAGTACAGGTATTGAAAGAATGAACTCACAGACAGACAGACAGACAGACAGACAGACAGATAGATAGTCTCTACTAAATATATATACCAAGTTTTGTCTAAATAACTGAAATCTAAATAACCCCCACAGTTTGTATTGTCTTTTACAGTTTCGACCCCAGGATCAAGGTCTTCCCCAACGGTACCATGACCATCCACTCCATGACCGACAAGGACAGCGGTGACTACCTATGCATGGCGCGTAACAAGATGGGTGATGACTACGTTCTGCTGCGGGTCAATGTGCTGACTAGGCCGGCCAAGATCGAGCGGAAGCCGCAGCGATCCAGTCAGGAGGTGGTGTATGGTGGAGACCTGAAGGTGGACTGCGTGGCCTCCGGCGTCCCCAACCCTGAGATCAGCTGGGCCCTGCCAGATGGCACCACTGTCAACCCGGTCAAATGGACAGATAGAGTCAGCGGAGGGCGCAGTCGAAGGTATGTGCTGCTCAGGGGTGGACAGAGTTTTGAATTTTACAATTGAAATATCTCAGCCTTTCAAAATGTCCATGACCTTTTCCTTTCCTTGTCATTTCATTTTCAAAATCACAGCTGGACACAGCAGTTATAATTATATCCCTCCCTTCAATTGACGCTCTCTCTACCCCCATATTTCATTCACCCTTTCTAGTGTGTGTTAAGGAGTAAAGTTACTGGTGTAAAAATCTACTTAAGCAAACATAAAAATGTGCTCATTCAAATAACTAAAATAAAAACTGACATTTACATGTGCTCTTTCCCACAGAGTTATAAAGATAAGGGGCACAAGCAGTTTAGATGTGAAATGTATTTTTTGTTTCAGTTTAATTTTATTTGTCCAAAGGTCACAAGGAAACATTGATCTATTTTACTAATCTAATTTTAGATAGATGTCTTTAGCAACAAAAGTGAAAAAACGGACCCAGGTTTCACGGGAAGGTCTGCACTCTCAGCCAGTGGTGTTCCTAATGAGCCCAAATGTAGTATCTTTAGACCCATTATCAAATTACTTGATCAAATTATTGCTAGTAAAACATGGAAATGGGCACACATGTAAACTACTACCCAGCTCTGTGCCACAGTGGCAGCTCACAGTGGGGTGTCCATTGTAAGATGAATGACTCCACAGAAAACGACTTCCAAGAACCAATTTTGCCATGTTCAAAAAGCACTTACTTAAGCTGTAATTGTCTTTCCATGGTTTGAAATACATGTAGGCTACCCGTTGCCTGTCAACGTTGGCCTAACAAGGTTTGACAAACCAAACCTGTTATATTTCAAACCCACTATAAAAACACTTCACTTCACACTCCACATCAGATACCAGTACTTTTGTTCATCTGTCAAAGAAAAGCCTCAGGCACAAACGCAGAAACAGAACCTACATTCTTGGTATGCAAAGCTCTTATGCAAAGTGTCCCTTTGTGTGGACAAATTTGATGAATTCCTTGATGTTTGAATACCAAAGCAAATGAAGCAATTTTTACATTTTCATCTATAAAAGCACTTATTCTTGTTGGACTTCATTTCTGTCAGGAACACTCTCATCATGAAGTTAAAACCATATATTGCCCAAATGGTTATACAATTGTATTTGACGATACAGGTTCTGCTCTGTTCTGTACGCCATAAGAATCCAAGCAGCATGCTACATATCCGGCAGGGAGCACATTTAACCCCTCCGGTATACTGAACAGAACCCAGCAGACATATCAATCGAGATATGGAATAATTCTGAGAGACATGCCTACAGAAACATACCATCACAAGTATATTGATTAATAAGGAAATGGAACAGGTGGAGGCTGGGGTGGTAAGGGAGGGAGTAACATCACAACCAGTCATAGCAGCGAGGCAGGAAGGAACCGAAGGCCTGATTGTTGATTGGTGTTGCAATCTTTAAAGTGTAACAATCTCTATTCTTCTCCATCCCTTCCCTGCCTGCCTGGTACGTAGGTACGTTGTGTTTGACAACGGGACGCTGTACTTCAATGACGTCGGCATGCGAGAGGAAGGTGACTACACCTGCTATGCTGAGAACCAGCTTGGTAAAGATGAGATGAGGGTTAGAGTCAAGGTCAAGGTCATGGCTGACCCACCACAAATCCAGAACAACAATCACAAGGTCATCAGGGTCTTGTATGGCGAGACTGTGTCACTGAAGTGCAGTGCCAAGGGGGAGCCAACGCCCATTATCACATGGAAGTCCCCCACCAACAGAGCCATCTTTCCAGCCGTAGACAAGTACCAGATCCTGAACAATGGGACTTTAGTGGTTCAGAAGGTCCAACGCTTTGACGGAGGTAACTACACTTGTACAGCCAGGAACAGTGCAGGCCAGGACCACAAAGTCATCAGGGTGGAGGTCCTGGTAACCCCTCCGATGATCAACGGGTTGACAGGCACCGCCAACACCATCAGGGTGACTGCAGTCCCAGATCAGCGGAAGCTGGTGGACTGCGCAGCAAGGGGAACTTCTGTCCCCCGCATCATGTGGGTCCTACCGGGAAATGTTGTCCTCCCTGCACCGTATTACGGCAGTAGAATGACAGTTCACCATAATGGGACCCTGGATATCCGGTCGCCCAAGAGGACAGACTCAGGCCAGCTAGCTTGTATCGCTCGTAATGAAGGTGGGGAGGCCAGGCTGATCGTTAACTTGGATGTGAAAGAGGTTGTGGAGAGACCACAAATCAGAGGCCCCAAAACAGATAGCCTGTCGCTGACAGTGGGGAATGTCATGACTCTGAACTGCTCATTCGAGGGCATCACATTACCCCATGTCACTTGGATCCTACCCAGTGGCACTCCTATGCTGAGTGGCGCTCGGTTCTCCAAGTTTTTCCACCGGTCCGACGGCTCTTTGATCATCAGCAACCCTTCTGTGGCTGAAGCCGGCATGTACCGCTGCCTGGGGCGTAATTCTGGAGGACTGGTGGAGCGTACCATCACATTGTCCCCAGGGAAGAAGCCAGAGATCATCAACAGATACAACTCTCCTGTCAGTATCATGAATGGCGAGAGCCTTTTGCTCCATTGCCTGTCCAGCGGCGAACCCTTCAGGCTAACATGGACTCTGCCCAGCGGGGTTGTCCTCGGCAGGCCGCAGAGAGCCGGACGATACACTGTGCTGTCCAACGGGACGCTGGCTATCCAACAGGCATCAGTCTATGACCGGGGCTCCTATGTTTGCAGAGCAGCGAATGAGTATGGTAGCGCTCTGCTCTCGGTGCCAGTCATTGTGATTGCGTACCCACCTCGCATTACCAAGGGCCCTCCCTCCGTGACTTACGCCAGGCGGGGAGTTGCCGTCCAGTTGAACTGCGTAGCAACTGCCACCCCAAGCGCAGAGGTAGCATGGGAAACACCCGATAAAACCCGCCTGGCTGCCAGCACACAGCCACGCCTCTTTGGGAACAAGTACCTCCATCCACAAGGTTCCCTCATCATCCAGAACCCGTCACAAAGAGACGCTGGCATCTACCGATGCACAGCCAGGAATGCCATAGGCATTGACTCTAAAGCTACGTATCTCAATGTGTTCTGAATAGATTCACTCAAGAAATAATTCATTGTGGTCCATTGCCATATGCCCAAGGAACTGCCAAGTTGAAAGCAGCTAATGCTTTTAATCATCCAAATGTTGTAAAAACTGCTGTCAAAATGTACAAATATTCTTATAATGGGTTGGTTGAAGCTGTTTAAGAAAGCTGCAATTTTGCATCAGGTGTGTGCTAAATAGGCTGCAATAAAGCTGTTTCATGCAACTTATCCACTATTATCCACTATATTGGTCGTATTCTAATACTGTACATGTAAGGAGCCCTTTACTTTGTTAATACTAACATTACAAGATTGGGTGCTCTTTTCCATCTCTTCTGACAATGACAGTTTATGTCAAACTGTATAGAGCCACAAAGCTTCACATACTTTTACCTAGAAAATATTATGTCTAACTTATATAATACAAAATCCATTGGAAATATGTAAAATGTTGCTGAGATTGATTTTTTTAAGGCAGGAAACTACTATTGATCCATTGCTTTTTTTTGGCATATTTGAAGCAAATTCATCAAAAACATTTCTTGGTATCCCATACCATTTCATAACTCCAACTCAACCTGCTTCAATAACAGTATCTGTGATTGTTTTACTTGGTCTCAGCAGTGTGTCCTCATGGAATCAGCTTGTGAAGAATGCTGATGCAGTCTCTGCGATGTCCTCATTTGTAAATTATTTGTCTTTGACAGACTGGTGCATAGCAATTCTTTTAACATATTTTAATAAAAGATTTCTACCCATTTCTAAGTCTAAAAACAAAAAAAAACCTCATGAAAACTTTTTTGCTGAAGTAGGGATTGTAAAAGACTGGAAAATGATGACTCAAGATTGTGTGCCACTGCACTATAAATGACATGTTTAAGAGTGAATAATGTTTATACGAGAATTTAGGAATAGGAGCATATGCCACGAAAGCTTGAGGAAATATACACAGGGAACTTTTTGAGGAGTTAAGAGTAATATGTATTTTTCTTATAAAATTATTCAAAAGCTGAGTGTGGTAAGGGTTTTTATTCAGTCAGCCTGAGAGGAAAGCACAGATAAAAGTCTGAAAAAATACCCAACTTAGCATTTTGGATGAAGGAAGTAGGTCAGCGTGGCTCTCGAAGAGTAAAAACTTCCAATCATCACTCTGGGAATTACTGTATTATACAGTCATGGTGTCCTCTTCCAGAAAGAAGAGAAACATCTGGAGACATGGGGAAATCCCCCATTAGTTCAGCCCATTCTGTCTGAAAGAATCACAGTTCCACCGATTAGAAAGACGTTAACTCTATTTATTAAATCTGCTAATTATTTATCACAGCACCATCCCAGTCAAGGTACTGAAATTAACCAATGCAACACCTAGATATGTTGTTTATAATAACTTCCACCCCAAAGCAATGTTTTTTCTTGCATTTTTGTTGTAGCTTCCTTTCATTTTCCAAGTTGAAACCCTGAAAATTGATTGGGCTTGCATTGGTGCATGCTTTTTCCACTTTTCCCCATATGGCCAAAGAGGCCTGACAGCTAACAGCACTCTGCTTTGCCATGACCTCTAGGTATAATAGAGCTGTCTGTCTGTGACCCAGGAACCCGGGCAAATACAATCCGGAAAAGCTCACATCTTGGGCCCACCTGTTCCCCTCACATGTGTCTGCCGGTACTGAAGTAGTTAGCTCTCATTACTAAAAAAAAAGGCAGACATCAACATTAAGTGATGCCGCACTCTTGGATGTTTACACTGTTTATATGAGCAATTTCTTTCCTCCGCTTTTCTGTTCTGACTGGCGATGGCCTGGTGTGCAAACGGGCTAAATGACATCATAGGAAATCTCAAAAAAGAAGTTGCTATTTGGGGGCATTATTTGTGTTCAGGGCACATCCTTGACCCAGACACCACAAAATGAAGTGAGGCATTAGCGGGGGAACCTCCTCTGGTTGGAGATTGTAACATAGTGCTGGTTGATTGACGAATCAAAGACAACACACAGAGTTCCCTGGCAGTGAAGAGAGTCCTGCAGCAACACGATCAATACATTAAACATCAAGGCATTTCATATCTGAGACGAGGAGCTTGAAGAGAAGTTGAAAAAGACTGCTCCAACACAAAATACTCTCTTTTGTGCATGAGAACAGAGTGTGGATGTTGAGATTCCTTGGTAATGAAAGCGGGATTGAACTAACCCCCTTCTTCCTCTCTGTGGCTCGGTGGTTGCTGTGATGTCGACAACATTTTCATGACATGCAGCTTTAGTGCTTTTAGCTAATTTTAATTGTAAGCGTGCATGTGGGGATGCATGCTTGCGTTCATGGTGAATCATACTGGCCGTGCTGTAAATCTTTGACACTCTCTCTTCCAAGACTCCTCTAACTCGTTCAAAATGAGCAAAACATTCTCCCGATTGCGTGTGAAATGTCTGATCTCAGAGCAGCATTCACTGTATTCTTTGCAATAAGCAGTATCTGTCAAAGTGGTAAAATGTGTTGTCTTTCACATGTAAAACTGATGTGGTGTGAATCTAAAAAAGAGCGATGCAATTTTTAAAGGGTGATTTTCGACGTGCAACATTGCCCAAGGAGTTACCTCAGCTCTAGGAGGCAAGGGAGGCAAATTTGACAAATAAAGTGATCTCTTAGGTTCTGCTGTGGATCTGCACCCCATTTCTCAAGTCTTTGCTTTGTTTGTGGGTGCACTTGTTTACGCTTGCAGGGTACGATGTAAAATGTAGGTAAAATGCATCTCAACGAGTCAAGAAATAAGGAAATGTCGATGGAGTTTGATTGTTTCTCTTGATACATGTGGCCGTTGCATTGCAGAGTGCTTACTTGTCAGCTTGTGGGTTGCTGGTTTGGTTGGTTGGCCTGTTTTCAGTTGGCAGCCTGCCCACCGGGAAGACAAACTCCGCCCGATCAGGAGCCCTGAAACGAATGCACCCCATATTCCCCTCCACAGCTGACTGTCATTACTTCTGCAATCCTCAATTAGGCTGATGGCAGAAATTGTAGGTCATTAGAATCCAAAGCCACCGGGCTATACCGCTGATCAAATTAGCAGAGCGGCTTTGAACATGAATCAACTAGCTACCACACATGATGAGCAGGGGGAGGCGATTCAAAGCAGTTAACCGCACAACATATGGAGCCGCTTAGGGCTCTGTGACAGTTATCGCATTTCGTCTCCGTCCACACTACATACGTGTGTGTTTGTGAAGGCAATCACAACATGCCTCGGATAACGGCTGTGGCTGACTGCCGCGGACATACACCTGCCGGTATGTGAGCACACTGCACACACATGGAGTCTCTCTCCTCTGTTCACTAACACACACACACATCCTCTTCCACCATCATCACTGAATAACCAGTACTCTGTCAAGCAAAAAGGTAATAAACATCAAGCCGTAGAAGAGTTCCAGATGGGGACGACATAAGGGCTACTTGTTCATCCAGACTTGAGGACAGACTTAGTAAAGAAGTGGCAAAGGGAATTACACATCTATTGAAAATAAAGGATAACCAATTGGAAAAAAGAGGGAAAACAATCTACAATTTCGAGTCCGGCAATGACTTTTTTTTATTTGTGTGTGCGCTGTTGAATATCATCCTGTTCGAGACTAGCGTTAACATACCTGACAGCAGTGAAAACTCCTAGGAAGCACATAGGTGTCAATCCCGCATTGTCAAAACAAATAGACTGTCAATGTGGTGAAATTCTTTGCGGGGTCACCGCGGTGTCAGCGCCGGCTATACGTAAGCAAGGCCAGCTGAAGTCTCTTAGCTGCAGTAGTTCTTTTCAAGAGCCGTGTGTATGCAACCTTTCATTCCAATGAGACACGGCTGGAGTTTTCATTACACACACACACATTTCTTGGAAGCACAAATAATTGCTTGAGTGAAACCTCAATGGGCAGAGTTAGAGAACCACAGTTTTTTCTGAGCTCAAGTTTGCCAGTTAGCGAACTTGACATAGAAGGAACTTTGGTCAAAAGATATAAACTAAAGAATACAAATGGGAATAATGTCATTTCATTCATTCAGGACCATGGCATTCATAACCTTGGGAGGTCAGCAGGCTAGCTAACTAGTTTAGTGTGGCGAGATTGCATTTGTTTTCAGTTAGCAGCCAGTGTTAGGCTTCATAATATTAGCTAGCTCCTCTCTTGACCCTTTCCTTTTTCACTGGGCTTCAGTGTAACATTACTTGGCCAGAAGAACTGTGGTTCTTTGGCTCCACCCACTGATGAGATTATTTCTGCCGCTGAGAAATGTTTGTATGCTAATGCTGCGTTCAAGTCACATCGTTGCAACAGCTTTGGCATTTAAAATCAACCATAAACAAACTTCAGCAGACATTCATTCGCATTCACTTTTCGTAAGTTTTGTATATAGTTGTATTCGAGTTGTATTACTGTAAATGTGACTGATCATTTTCATTTTTATTACCTTCGACTGCCAATGTGAACAGTTTTTCAGTCGGCAGGTCATATTTACGGATATTCTAACAGGACATGAACACAGCATTCAACTCTTATCTGCCAACTGAACACTGCAGCAGCTGATTTAACTGATTTGCACTAGAGAGGGGGAACTAATCAGTGAAGTCAGCTGCTGGAATGACGTCATTGTTCCTTCAGTTGTGAGTTGTGAGCCTGGGGAAGAAGCAGTGTTTAACAGTGTTGTTTCAAAAGCCCCATAGTGGGGGGCAGGGGGGCGGGGGGTTGATGTGATCTCAGATTCCTTTTTGCCTTTTAGAGCTTAATGAATGAGGCGGTCAAAGGAAACTGGCAACTTATCCCAGATCGCCGCTCGCACTTTAATCTTGATGAATCAGAGTCATGCGTGAGCTGCTCAGCCGAGAATAGATATGTGCCGAGCTATCTTTCAAGGCAGTCGTCATAAGGTCTTTTCATTGACGGCACAGGCCTGGCCTGATCTCACCTCCTGCCATTCACTTTGTCTTCAGCACGCCTCCAAGCCCATCGGCCCTACCATCAGTGTAGGAGGAAGGCCTATGAAAATTACATGCACCATGTGCCTGGTGGATAAGATCACACAGCATACTGTTGACTGCAGTAAGACACCTATTAATCTGTGTTCCTGCTTCTCTGATCTCCTGCCATGATGACAAGAAGAGCCCCGAACGAAAAGCCACAGTGTCCCCTAGTGGCAAAACAACACAACCTAATAGCATTTGTTTTGATTACTATGTCTTATGTTTGATACTGTATGTATCAAACTGTAAGGGCAAATAGCACTGACTGTCTGTCTGTCTGTCTGTCTGTCTGTCTGTCTGTCTGTCTGCCTATGTGATCTCAAATCACATGAAGAAATAGGTGAAAGAGAGGAAGAGTTGTATTTCATTTCAAACAGAAATGGGAAAATACTAACTGCAGGATGAAAAAAAATGAAAAAGAATTGGGGGATAAAAGCAAGATGCACAAGATTAAAACAAATCATGGTACTTCATAAAGAATAATAGTTAAATTAAGTCCTTTACAGACTTATATTTTGGAGATATCAAAATATAGAGTCAAAGATTGAGTTGTCAGTGCTGGTGGCCCAAACCCAAAATCATCCTGTCTAAATTGAGCCCTAACGGTAATAGTAAGCAGAAGTCGGAAAATATATTGGAAAAATACTAACAATAAGGGCTGTGTTGAACGGATACCCATGAGATGTATTGTGTTTTGTTCCAGTGGTTAAAATACATCAACATTGTGGAATTTGATTCTTTAGTTACTTTTGTTTTTAGCTAACGTAATGCTAATCATCATGGAAAGTTTAAAGAATTTGAACATCAGCACAAAACATCAGCTACAATCCAGAGACATCAGTATCTTTATCAGCCTTCAAAAAACACATATCAATCAAACCCTAATATCTATGACCCCTAGTCCGACTGAAACCCGATCAGTTAAGTGAGAAATCCAGCCTGACCCAACCAAGACTTAAGACTCAATACTTCAATAATAAGCTCTGCCTCTGGGTAGCTGAAAGGATGTCCGTTAATAACCGACCCAGGTCTGTTTGAAAATGCAGAGCTGTTCATATGCGAGAACCGTTAATCCAGGAAACGGTCCAGTTTCCTCTGGATGTTGCGGAAGGCGTCCTTGCCCAGGTAGTCGACCTCGCCGGCCTCCCACAGCCTGCGATGCTCCAGCTGCTCTGCCTCCATCCGCTGCTCTGCCTCCATCTGTAAAGTTGAGGGGGAAAACAGGTTGTTGGATTTGTTGAGGACAAATCAGTAGAACTCTGCAAAGCTCTGAAAGCATCGTTATTGGCTTTCAAAAACCCATCGGCGTTTGTATAGAAAGGAACGGTTGACATACGGGATCTGTACTGGCGTCTGTACTGGCGTCTGTACTGGTCTCTGCGCTGGCAACGCTGCCCTCCGACTCCTCTGCACCCATAGGTGGGTCCCGGTTCTCCATTTCCTCTGAGTTTCCTGGCTTCTCCTCCCGCGGTGCGTTATCTGGATGTGAACACTAGAATCCAGCGCAATCAAGCAGAAATACTGTCACAAAATAACAATCCCACCACAACAAAAAATGAGCAAAAGGACAATATCACATGAGCTCTACACACCCACCATCTCCCTCGCTTCGGGCGGTGACCACTGTTTCTCCGTAGGCTGTGAAAAATGTGCGAGCAGCGACTTGGAGACGTCTAAGTTTTCCCTGAACGGCATCCAGGCTTCTCTCGTCTGGATCTGCAAAACAAGAGAGGATTTTAAGTGGCGGGAAGACAGCCGAGGACTCTTGTTTCATGATTTAAGCTTGCATTCCCTGATTGGGACGACACGATGGCCTTATGGGTACTGAGGGTCCAGGGTCCTGCAACTTGGCGGAGATTTGGGGATGAATAGGGTATATCGAATCCTCATACTTGTTGCAGTTTCCCACAGTCTGTGCCGGACTGTTTCCGTGGTTGAGCGGGGGTTTCAGGACTGGCATACTCCTTCCACCACTGGGTGACGAATCGTCCCACACTGGCGTCCTTCATCTGGGCGCCGGAGACAGAGCTCCACGGTTTAACAGCTCCTTGGAAGTGGACGATCTTTGCATTGTGGCCATACCTAGAAACAAAACCCCAGCATGTTTGCACACTGTGTCAGTCAAAAGTTATCCATTCATTTCCCCTTGATCGGTTTGATGCTAACTCAAGTGTATGTCATGACGAGCTGTGTCAGCCTAAAAAGGTGGGCAAACTTTATTAAATACAAAAGTGTCACACACTCACTGTTGGAAAGCAGGGAGATAGGTGTAGACTGTGTTGGCGCTGAGGTTGTAGACGAAAGGCAGGTGATTACTGAGGTCCTTCACCGCCCAGTCACTGAAGAACGTGTTTAAGAGCCCCTGGTCCCCACCTGTAAACAAGGTGTATAGTGGGGACACAGAAAAGGGATTAGCGAGACATAAATCCTTGGATAAAAAGTCAATCTATTCCTAATATACAGGGTATGAGTGAACTAACACTTTAAGTTTGTAGCCAAATCAGAGTTACAAAAGCAGCTACGTGGGCAATAGTGTCAGCTTTAAAAGAGGTCTGACAATGGTCGCTTCTATATGCAAGTTTTGACAGCAACACAAGGCGACAAACAGGGTCATACATAGTTGGTGTTTGAACCGACATATTGCCAAACACAGACAAAACCACCATAGAATTGAACCAACACCTGAACAAAAACTGTAAGCTTCACAAAGCTGGTGTTTACAGCAGGGCTGCCATTCAGGAACCACTTGTATCCTAGGCCAACGCACAAAGACACACAACTTGTGCGAGGAGAATATAACCTGGAGCCCTGAGTGATGGGGGGGGGGGGGGGGGAGTAATTCGAATAAGTCGTCCTTCAATGTTTGCCAGCTGGTGCATGGTGGTGGATCTGTTGTGGTGTAGCGCCATCTACTGGGAGTCACTAGGTGTGATGGTTGCTCTGGTCAAACTCCTTCCACGGCCTCCCCAACCAGCAGATCTAAACTGAACCACTGGGGACCCTTAGGGAAGTAGATGTCCACCTCCTTCATCTCAAAGAACTGGAGGCTTTGCTTCTTGAAGAAAGCTCCAATATCCATTATACAAAGTTCAGGATGCAGGATAAGGAAGTAGCTGTTGAGTCATTGGTATTGATCAACAACCCTATTAACTCCCCAGATATATTATGGTCATTTTGTGCTATGGGGCAGTAAAAATCGTACTTATTGCCCCTTTAATAAGGCCTAGACATTCATATATTGTGTTACACCCCATACATATTGCCAATATAAATGATCGTCCTAAACAAACAGATCCTTTTCATTCATTTGGACAGAGAGAAAGACAAACAGAGAGGTTTTTTTTTCACAAATGTATCCCATCGATCGGTCCAGCATTCAGTATGCACGGTGCTCCTTGCCTGTTGGCCCGAGCAGAATCCTTTAACGTGTAGTAATGTTCGTGGCTTACCATCAAAGCTTCCGTGCTGCCGGGCGTGATCCAGGAGCCGGGCGTGGGTGTCCAGGGAGGGCCGGAAGACGAACACCCCGGAGTTGAAGCAGTCGGGCCAGCCGGGGTCCGGAGCTGCCGACAGCTCCTCTCTCTCGAACAGCTCGTCTACGTTGCACAGCACCTGAACAGGGGGAAAATCCAAACGTTGTATTGGTATTGTGCGTCATGTAGGGTTTGACTGATATGGGGGTTTTTAAGCTAATGCTAATACCGCTATTCTTGGATTGAAACTGATGAAAGCTTAGATACAATATCTTTAAATCTCACCATTTTTCATATTACATTTTTTTTAAAATACATTTATTAAGGATTGAGAATAAAAAAATATGTATACTATCTTCCTTTTGCAAGATTGGGCTCACATAAAAGACCTGATTTTTACCCATGTGCCCATGTGCAGACATGTATGTACAGATTCAATATCATTATCAGTTCGACCTCTCCACCGTGACCTCTCAAGGCCGGGGTCATCTCTATTTGCTTGGCCACAGCCTTCAAACATGACCGCTAACATGAGAAGACGCCTGTGTTTGCTCTGACAGAACAGAACAGTAGCAACAGGTTAAGATCAGCGCTGGGGATTGATTTCAAGGCATGTGTGCTACACACAGATGTTGCCCAACACTTACCACATGGATAAACCTTCAAAGACCTTCAAAACGTGTTGACTTTGGGGTAGATTTCATAGATAGTAGATTAGTTTCATTATTGGGCCAAACTTTCCACGTGCTGTGCAGGTTTTACTTAGAAAGAGCTCAGAGTATGTTTTTTCTCTGAGTCATGAAATTAAACAGTAATTAAAGCTACCACATTGTGGTTTGTGGTTTATAAAGACACTGAAAGAATGAACGCATGAAGGAATACTTTAATCATCCTCACGGGCACATTATTTAGGTGACATTATTCACTTTGTGGTGTTGTTAGAAGTAAATAAAACCTTTCAAGCACACAGTGACATCGTTACTGTCCTACTTGGAGTGATTTATATTGTATCTTGTTGTTTTTGTTAGACAAACATTTCTCAGCAGCAGAGCCACTCTGGAGGCAGAAATAATCTTATTGGTTAGTTAAACATCAGTGGGCGGAGCCAAAGAACCACAGTGTTTCAGATTGCAAGACATTTCGTTTTGTTTTTCTCATTCATGACCTCGAGGCTAGCTAACTTGCTTAGCTAGGTAGCTATAAGCTAGTATGGCTAGTTTGAACTTGGATGGTCAGTTGGGTTAACTAGCTAACCTACATAACTTCACTAACATAACACAACTAACTAGTATGGCTAGATTGCATTTTTTCAGTGAGTAGCAGAGCGCTAGGCTTCATAACATTAGCCAGCTCCTCTCTCATCTCTTTTTTCCCCCTATAACATTACTGTGGTTATTTGGCCCCGCCCACTAAGGTTTAATTCAACCAATGGCATTTTTTCTGCCTCCAGAGCAGCTCCAATTAATGTTTCTAACTTTCTAACTAAAACTCCAATCTGCTACTTAATCACTCTAAAATAGAAATGACTTGTGAGTGATGGATAACATTGAATATGTTGACTGTATCTACAGTAGACTCACAAGTGTATCAGCGTCCAGGAAGACACACTTGCTGTACTGGGTCAGGGTCCAACAGTGGAGCTTGGTGAAGGTGACGCCGAGCTCAGGACGTCTCAACCAAGAAAGGTGGACCTGGTCCTCACTGTCCACCACATCTACCAGGATAACCTCATCAAACATGTTTTCAAGGGCAAGCCTACAAGGAAGTAAGGATTAGAGTTAGACCACTATGGGTTTTTGAAGTTCAGTACCAATACCAACATTAGTACTCAGTGTTTCCCCCAGAATTGTATTCTTGTCAGAGTGGAAAAGCCTCCGAAATGGCATTTAGACCATGAGACACTTAAACAGCTAGGATAATAATAATCATAATAATAATCATAATCATAATCATAATAAATGAATGCATTCCACTTGTGGAATCACATCAAATAGACTATCCCAGTTTCAGATATTCAGATATATCTGCAAACTGATCCAGTCAAATGTTACTTGAAGACAAAGTTCACTTGCTAGTTTCAGCCACTGACATGAACAAACAAGAAGACTATTTATTTATTTTGTGTGTGCGTGTGTGTGATGATGATGATGATGACGCCAAAGGGCAGCGAGAGGTAACTGTTTTGAATTTTGAGGACTTCAGCCGGAAGTCCGTGAACTGCACACAGCCAGTCTGTGATCCAAACAGATGAGAGATGAGAGAGACAAAAGATTTCGATATAATCTTTGTGTTTCATCACCTCACCTCTGTTTTGTATCAGTGTTTGAATAGATGAACTAAACTACACAAAGAGTGCCGCCGCCCAAAGGCGGAGCTTCTCACCATCAGTCTCAATGCTACGCCATAACATTTAACCTTGTCTTTTGCTGCCTAGCTACACAGAACAGGGTTTATTTGTGCTTTTCTGGTTAAATTACAGCGGGGTATGAGGCAGGGGTGGACTTGTCAAATTTTAATTTCATGGGATTAAAAGGATCTTCGAGCTGAGGGGCAAAACACAGAACAGAACAAACAGAAAATGGACATCGTGTTCAGACAGCGCTCCTGGAAGGAATTAATATGAAAGGAGAGATGGTGGCATCAGTTCTGTATGTGGAAGGTTTGTGTGTTGTGTGGGTGCGTACTTCTATCCTTATGAGGACCAAATGTTCCCACAAGGATGGAAAGATGAGGAAAATCCTCCCAAGTGAGGACATTTTACCACTCCTCACTTCTACGAGTTTCTACTAGTTTATGGTGAGGACTTGAGTTTAGGGGTTATTTGGGGATTTCAGTTAAAGGAATACAGTAACTTTTGGGAGATTGTCCTGTTAGTCAATTTACACACTAAAATCATCCACATGCCCCCAGTAGAGCATCTCTAGTGCGCCATGCTAACACTTTAGCATACACTGTGTTGAGTGAGTAGGTTCCATGCTAACATTTTTTATTTTTAAAATGTATGAATCTACAGGCAATATAATAACAGTCAAAATGTTTTATCACTAAAAGGTCAGTTTTCTTAGTTTGGATGATGCTAGTGGCCTACTATCACTCAACATAGTGGATGCTAAAGTGTCAGCATGTTACACTGAAGCCAACGACCTACTGCGGACACGTGGATGATTTTGGTGTCTATGTTGACATTACTTAATAGGAGCGTTGGCGCTCTCAGAAACTTGGTATATAACCTTATAGATTATAGGCTGAAGAATGAATGAACAGTAGACATGAGAAGGTCCTCCCACCGTGATTCCTTCGAGACATTCGGTGTGACCATGACGACGATGTGGCGAGTCGTCCCGTGCCGCCGTAAACTCTGGGCCACCACCGTGGCTCCCATGCAGTAGGCATCTGTGGTGGCCAGGGTTACGAAGGCCTCGGCAGCTAGAGAGAGAATGGAGGGGTACAGGATAAGACTGATATATTAGGGCAGATATTGGCTTTTTATTATCTTATTAAATCAGTCAGTCAGTGTCATCCACCTCAGATATTATAGATATGATGCAGGTATTTGATTTTATATTTAAACCTGCACTATGTAACTTTCTGTGATTTAGTGGTATTAAGTAATCTATGACCTTTCTCAGTGATCAGTGGGAATTGCAACAGCACAGAGAGACCTTACAACACAACCCTAAGATATGTTATGATCAGTTTGTGCCAAGGGGCAGTAAAAAAATGTACTTATTGGCCCTTTAATTCTGCACTAAGCAACTTTGCATGTTGGCGGCCCCAACAGCAAGAGTCTAAATGCCGTCTTTGGATTTGGAAATATTTGGCATGAAAACAGTCAAATTTAAAGATATTGAACATCGGCCCAAAATAGCAGCTGTCAGCAGCTTCGACTCGACATAAAATATCGGTATCTGCTTTCAAAAACCTGCATCGGTCGAACCCTCTTTGAAAAGCAACTGCATATAACAAATTTAGCCCTAGCTGGAGTAGCCCTCTTAAAAATGCCTCCAAGGAAAACTTTCTCACAAATGACATATTGGCTCTCTGGGTTAAATATACGTGAGATTCACACAAAGCCTCCGAATGCTTCCTCTCTAATGCATATCCATGAAGGTTTTGCTACAAGGATAAAAAAAAAAAAACGGTTTCATACGGAGCACAAAGTGTGTTGTTGTGACAGATGTGTCGGCGGTATATTTTTCCTGGCTCGCTATTGGACGCACTGGCATTTAACCTTTTGTCTCCAGCTATCTCCCCCGGGGAACGGTTGCAGTGTTAAATTTCAATTGGCACCTATTTTAGCAGCCCTGTGACACAGCGGCCTGGCAGGCACAGCGCATCGCTCAGTCTATTCTGATTCCCTGTTTAAGTGGGTCACTGTGCTTCATATCATTTAACACCTCTGTAGGGTAGACCGGTTCTGCTCCCCGGGGTCAGCGCAGAATTTGGGGTGGCAATTTAAGGAACCACCATCCTAGGGAAGCTAGGCGTGCTCTGACCGTGAGAATTTAACCTTGGAAATTGCAGTATTGTAAAGCATGAAGACCTACCTGACATTTTTGATTTTTTGGACAATTGCGCCCCCTTTTCCTCCCCTAAAAGGACTCAGGAATTGATAAAAAAAAATACAAATTCTCAAGCAGTCCAGTTGCTGAAACGATCACACAGTCAAACGTGAGGGGCCAGTTGGAGAAAATCCATTTGACAGCCCCATATTCCAGCAGTTGATATCTGTAAGTGCGCTAAATATGAAGATGATGCATTTGTAGCCCACGGCTGCGGTCAGATGTCACATCCCATCCTGACTTTTGTGGGAGTTGACCAGGGGCCCGCTGTCAAGTTTGGTCATGTGGTCATTCAACTAGATCAAAGCAAACTTTGCCAAGTGTTAGGCAACAGGCGGGGGGGGGGACCTTCACAACCTGCCTTATCATTCTCTACTGTTCACTCCAGATCTGCAGTGTGTGTTAATCTTCCTGTTCGGTAGAGAATTACTCCTCGGTGGTATTTTCCCGTAATACCCAACACTAGAATCTGTAATGAAACAGGGGGATGGCAAAATGACAACATGGCAATTAAGTGTACAACACGGCTTTATTGAAAACATGTACCACTCCTCTGAGACAACAAAAACACAAGTAACATTCAAACAACAAATGTAATAAACCTGCATAACGACTAATGAGTGAAGTAAAAATGCATTTCAAACTGAGGACATCGCTACTGATACTGAAAAAGTCAAAGCCTAGAGCAAAACAAATCAGCAGGGCATCTGTACACATTATTGCTAAGTATTTACAGCTCACAAGGACGAGGGCAAAAACTCATAAATATTTTAGCATCATAGCAGGAACTCTCCCCCTATAATCCCGTAAGAGTTCTTTGACATTTCATGTGCTTGTTTATGGCTCCGATGAGAGGACGACACACGGGCGTGAGAAAGAGTCCCGACGATAATGCAGGAGGATTGTAACAAACAAAATGCTGATCATAACCGGCCCCATCTGCGTTGCCCCCAAAGTAAGCAAGCAAAAGACATCAAATGTACGAACTAAAACTGATAAAATGCAAACATAATCTTCACATGAATCCCCAAACTAAGTAATGCTCAGGAAGCCATTTTTACTCACATATATACATATATACAGTGGCTTGGGAAAGTCATCAAACTACACACACAAAAATTAGAAATTAGACATTTTTTATTTATTAAAAATAAAAAATTGAAATATCTCAGTTACATATTCTTTCAGAAGCCACTGTATAAACATATATATATAAATATATATGTAAATACATACATGTCCATTTAATCACCTCCACCTTCCCATCTTCTTTTAAAGGCACATTACAATCAACATTTGATATGACAAGCTAGCTCCTTCTGTTGGATTAATATCCAGTTACATGATGACTATATGAGTATGGCAACTTGAAACAAACTGTGTAGCAGACTGTGGACAGGATTATATGGTTTCCTTTGAGACTTTGAGAAGTCCATTTAACTTAAGATCTAAGGTGCCAAATGGAAAACACATCCGATCTGGGACAAACACTATAAGCAACCTGGTTTGTTCTGTCCTACTTAGGTGCCAAAGGAGTGGGGTCTGCCACAAAGGACGGTAGAAAATCGTAGGAAAGTATCTTTTCTGATCTGAGTGGTCTGATGCTGTAAACCCCACCCATCTGGTACTCCAAGTTGGTAAAAATAAATGCTTGGTTATTTGCCGTTACTATACTGCACGCCTCAGGTCTGGAAGATATGTAGAGAGATATGTAAAAAAAAAAAAAAAGATGTGTATGTGTTTTAACACATACCACAACGCTGTGTGCAAAACCGCTGTCTAAATCATCACTGCAGAAGCTGTTCTGACAACAGAGGGATTTAAGAATTGCTAAACATGAACATGAACAACAAAAATAAACTGTACTTTCATTTTACAATTTTCAAGTGAGGCTTTAGTTCTATCCTTGGTTTAAACACAGCGGGAGGCAACGGAAAACAGCCAGAAATCATAATCTTTATGGACGAAGATCCCAGCTGATGGAAGAGGGCTCTCATGTCTTTTCTGTGCGCATGGAGAAGACATCTAGGATGTCCTGAGCAGGTTGCTGAGAACTGATCAGAAAGAACAGAACAATTCATCAAATTAATTCTAAGTAATAAGTAATAAATAAATTCTCTTGTCTCTTGTTAGCCAGCATCATCTCAAAAGTGAGAAAATGAGAACTCGTAGCAGCTGTAATCTAGCAGCTGTTATCGCTCAACATAGTGCATGCTAAAGTGTTAGCATGGAGCACAGGAGCCAATGATCTACCGGGGACACATGGATGATCTTTGTGTTCTTAATGTGCAAGCTGACCAATGGGACAACTTCCCAAAAACTTGGTGTATTCCTTTAACATGTAATAGATAATGGATCACCAGCAAGGGATGATCTTCTTGCTACAGTAAACATCCAAAATAATCTCAGATTATCTTTAAAGAGAAATATATTTACCTTGAGGTTCAGACTGAGTACCATGATGGCCCTTGCCACTCTCTGGGTCTGCACCTGGATAAAGAACATATTATTTGGACTATGTCCCCGTGACAACAATACAATGCCCATGTATTTGAATCTATTGCTATACAAGACATTACCCAAAAAAAGGAAATAAATCAGAGCTACTGACCTCCTTGCAGCTTGAAGCAGAGTTTTTTCTTCTGGTAAGCAAAGTAACTGGACGCTGCACCCAAGATTGCTACTCCTATGGCACTGGCAATCCCTGCAATCTGACCGGTTCCAGCCTCTGCAGGACAAAAAACCCACAGTAGTTAGATTTATCTTTCATACAGAAAAAGCAAAGTTTGTGTATCTTAACAGCAATTTAATTTGAACATAATAACCAGTGTTTTCTATTTAAAATACTGTGACTTGACATGTGGTACAGAAACCTATCACTGTGTTTGTTGATTGCTGTTTGTTTGCCTTTTTGTTTGTGCCTACTAAGCAACTCGGAAATGTTCACTTTTTGCATTTGAGGTGGCTTCCAATACTGTGGATTGCCATATTGTGGTTATGCCACAAGGTGGCAGTCAATAGCTTTTTATGACAGCCAGCATCAACTTGCACTGACCAATAAGAGCCTTGAAAAAAAAACCAAAAATGAAAAGCTGAAGTTGAATTGTGTATTCTCAGATCGACACACAACACCTAAGCAACACTGTGTATTAACAACTTCAACACAATAGTGGAAAAACTGAAAAAAAACAGACAAAGCAGAGGCAAACAGCTGTGAAAGCAGAAATCGAACACGCCCAAACTCAAGGGCAGGGTGGAACAAGAGGCAGCAGACAAAAGGATTATGGCGCAGACACCCATTGGTTAGCAAGTGTTGCTTTTCTCTCGACATGCACAAACTGGGTTTGGACTTGAAAACCCACACTGAGTCACGAGGGAGAGTTGTGTCTTGTGACGGTGTACCATCCAAAAATAGGGTGTTGCCCGGACAAAAAAAAAAAAAAAAGGAGAAATACTGGATGCCATCCTACCATGACTTATTGCAGGAAAATGTTGTACAGCACCGCCCAATAACCTTCATTCTCACACATGTGCAAGATAGTTAAAGAGTCGATATGGAATCTGCCACCACAGAGTGTAAATGCTTGAAATCATGAATCAAAACACGTTGTGCACTCGGACCAGGTTTTATTGAGACCATAAGCATAGGGAAAGCAAATTGACGTTGCACCTGAAACCCTCTACAATAAACAAAACGATATCTTACATAACACCTCTCTGCAAAGTCAGCAGCTCTGTAACAAAAGCTTAGAAAAGGCAAACTAAAAAGACAGCTTTACACAAAGAGAGCCCACTGAAAAATAAATATATTGCCACTTCCCAAAAAGTACACAGGGAACAATTCATAATTAACTCATCCAAAGAGAATAAGAAGTGAGAAGAAAAGGCGTGTTGGAGGGTATTGCACTTCAACACACACACCTACTGGATCTTTCAGTGCTTTGAATGCCGGCTATGTAAAGAATGTGTGCTGACTACTGCTACCTATGGTCCTCCCAAGGTCTTTGGACTGAAAGCTACAGCTGGCATGTCATGACAAGAGGTGCTGAGGAAACAAAAAAACTCTTTAAAAAGAATCTTTACCATCCACAGATGCATATATACTGATTTTTTTTCCATATTTCAGGCATGTTTTAATAAAAAGAAGAACAAAGGCGTGATCGAAGCCAAAGTCTTCTGATGCTTTGTGTCCACAAAACATATTGGATGAGTTATATTTTGCCAGTGGAAAGAATGGCTCCCACTGGCACGTGACTGCAGCAGAAGCCAGGGGAACTCCTAACAACCTCGACTGAAGTGGATCTTTATTATTAGCCAGTGACTGAAAGCCGGAGCGGAGCAAAAATCGATTATGTCTTTAGAAAAGCGTTAATTTAAAGTACCCTATCCGCTACAACCTTAAAGCTGTGTACCCAAAACAAAACATCACTCATATGACTCACAGCACATTGTAAATTAAAGGGAGGGGTGGAATGTGAAAGACAAAACGAGGTATGCACACGCCCAACTACCGGTGTCAAAGAAGTGTAAACTCACAGGGATAAGAAACCGTATACACGAGTTCTCAAGATGGCCAAGGGGGCTAAAGCACCAGGGTTGCTGCTCTCTAAATGGAGTAACAGAAAGAGAGCAACCAGCAAGCTAGCTAGCTAGCATGAAGTAACTAAGGGGATTCCAGCACACCTCGAACCAAACACTTTGTAAACCGCTGGCCAGAGCGCTACCTCGGACCTGAGAACCAATCAGACTCTGTAAACGCTTCCTGAGAGAGACGCTGAGGCTCATGGGAAAGCCATCAGCAGTTCCTTGGCCCGCTCTAACAGGGGCACCACGATTTTCTTTAAGTTGGATATCCAAATATAGACTTCTTCTGGCATGTCGGCATTTAGCAGCTTCAGGAGTTGGGCCCACAGAAGGTGCAGATCTGCAACGACACACAACCGTAGCAGGGTTTTAGCCAGGACAAAGCCGTCCAGGGGCCGGTATGAATTTCTCCCTCGCCAGCACAAAACTCAAGCTCAAGTCCGCTAAAGAACATATACACCATACAATCCATGTGCGACAGTGACGGTAAACGAAGCACCGACACAACCAAAGCAAACAGAAGCAATCACAGCCCACATAACTTCCTGTGAGACAGGAAACAGGAAGTGCTCATTAAGCAGCGCAACGGAATACATATTTCCACGGGGAGAAATAACGATGACACAAACAAAGCACCAAGACAAAGGCAGGAATTGTATTTACCTTGAGGCTGGTCGCCAGCGGCATCTGTGACGAATAACAACATGGAATTAATCTATGATGTTGCAGCCGAGTCAAGAAGTATATAGGATTAGTTTATACTTCATAACCATAATAATAACATTAACTTAAGAGCGTCTTTCAAAGGTACTCAAGGCACTTAACAACAGGGAGACAGAGAGAAAGTGAAAAGCTAGGCTAAAGTTTATAGGATTAGACATAAATTACGTTTAGAAGGCTGATACCGATACTGATATTTATGAATTGCCAATAGACAATATTTTGTGGCAATAATCAATGTCTTTAACCACTTCATAGCCACAAAATCCCCCATAATTCCCACAGATTCAGTGTTTCCTGCATTTAAACCGTGAGACACTCTCCATTGAAACCCAGGCAATAATACTGCTAAGCCCCTCCCCCTCCCTGGTGTCTCTGTGTTGACTGAAGAGGTTAAACATGTTTTTTCCTTCCTTTCACTCCTTCCGCCATCTGCCGTTGCCAGAAAAGCTCTGAAAGCTTTAGCTCGATCCGGGAGGTTCCCCGCTAAATCCGACCCGGTGGCCGGTAGACGCTGCTAATCTTCTCAGCGATCGATGCGGTAACGATTTATTGACGTTAAAACGCTGCGTGTAGCACCTTTTTAAGGAAAAAGGCCGATAACAGCCCTGCGCATTGGCAGTCAGTCTAACCGTAATTGTTTATTTGAACAAACTAAAGCTAATGACAAACAGGAAGCAGAATAAAACCTTACCGTTTGCGTTGTCCTGGGCACGACCTGCATTGAAAAACAGAGCAGATAGGCCAAGTGAGAATCATGCTAGGGTTATTGAACTGTTTCCAGCGACGCCTTGAGTACAGTGGGTGTGTATTCTGTGTTGACAAGTATAGATCAGCATCAGCACCTCTCTGTTGCGCTTCCTCATTAGTGTACAGGTTAAGAGCTCTATGTCCATATGAGAGGTGACAGGCTGTTTTCCTTCAAGCCATTTGGTTTGAAGGGACTGCGTGAGGGATGAATCACTGCCACTGTCGTTGCAGTTTAATATCCACCCCTCTGGTTCATGCACACTGTCATGCGGAATCAGATCTGAGTAACATGTGGCTTTAATTACGCTGGTAAGTTTGGGGTTGTTTTTTTTCCTTCCCACCATTTTCTTTCTTTGGTAAAAGAACAAGTAATTACTTCCATGCTCTCGAGTGTATGGCGAGAGAGAGCGAAAGAATGGGTCTTGAATCTGAAGTGCTTGAATTTGATAATGGGTAGTTTTTATGTTTTCACTTGGATATAGTCGAAACTGATTCAGCTGATGGAAAAAACACAAGAGAGAGCATGATCAAAAATAGGTTCTTTCCTAGTTGTGCAACGGTAAAGATGTTATGAAGAACCATGACAACCCATAACAAAACATGACCGCTCCTGTGCATTCAGCAGTGATGGGGCAACGCTGCTACAAGATGAAAAAATACAAATACTTTATACAAGTAGAAGTATTTTTAGCCCACTACCCCCAAAAAACACTGACAAGTACAGCTCCAATGTTTAAAAGTAGTGCTTTTATGATCGTTGGCTATGTTTACACTGCAGATTTTTCCCCTCATGTGAGGTTTTCAGTGTAAACAGCCAAATGCTGCAGGGAGCATTTTTTCAATTCTGATCTGGACCACATGTATACGGTATACTACAATCAGACCCGGAGGCATGCAAACGTGCATGTGACCTGAATTTGAACATTCAAATCAGAGTTTGTCTGCGTTGCCGTGACGATAAGTAAATCTTACATCATTTTCATGTGAAATTGCAGAGAGCGGTTAAAAAAACAGATGTGACGTCTTTTGTTCTAGTTACTCAAACTCTGCTCGTTTTGCACATCGCTGTCACAGTTCACATTGGCATCCGATAGGGGTTACATCCTAGAAGAGGTAAGTAAAGCCGTCCGAAAGAATCGGATATGAGCAGCGATTTGGAATTGAGCATGAACGTAGCCTTAATGTATCCAGGTGATACAAAAATAAAAGTCCTACCTCCTGATCGGCCCCCGTCAGGCTTGTAATCCCCACCGCTCAAATCCGTCAAGTCTGAGTCATCAAATGATCCGCCACCTTTAACACATGAATGACAGAAAAATGATTAATGGATGAGTCAAATTCACATACCTTTTTTTCTATGCCACTGTTCAGGAATTGTTGCGATAATCATTTTGCACCTATACGCCCTGTGATCTTTTCATCTAAGACTTGCCAGGCTACCAGAAGGCGATTTCTCAGATTTTAGCTAGGAAATATGCATGGAAATATTCTGCACTGCTTCTTTACACATTACAATTACAGACACCAATGAGACATGAGATTACACCCGAAATATTTCTGCAAATTGGGAACTTCTGGTCGTGGTTGGAATGAATATGCACGTTATCAAGACGTCAAGAGGCAAGAAATCAGTTTGAAAGCATTTGCAGACTCACCCTCTCCTCCACTCTTAGGTGGGTTGACGGCAGGTTTGTTGGGTTTGGGATCGGTATCTACGGGTGGAAAGACTTTAAGTCAATAAGTAGGTAAATATTGTACGAGCAGCAGCAGATGCGTTAAGGTGACGGTGTAGGACGGAGCGTCTGCAGGGAGAAAAATCACCAGCGGATTAGAGAAGTAAGAATAAAATCACCCCCGAAACTGATTGCAAACCAAAAGATAAGCTGCATGGAAAGAGAGAACACACAACCAAATAAACCTGAATAGATCAGAGCAGGAAGCCGCTAGGAGAATCCGCTGGCTAGATTTCAGCGGACTGACATTGAACTTTTGGGTTTGACCAATACGTCAGTTTGCTGATATATGGGGCCGATACCGTGGTCCAGTGAGTGCCGTCCACCTCTGATATGAGTGGAGGGTTATAGTGTCCCGTGGTGTGTTTCAGGGGCTTTTGTTGGAATAAAACTGTTGGAAATGCAACATACTTGGAATCATTCTTTTGCACTTTTTTGACAAAGATAGTGAATATTGGCGGCTTCAATCCAAAAATACCGATATCTGCCTTTAACACTTCCATGTTGGTCAAACCCCCAAGTCAGAATCCCGTCTCGACTTCTTCCCGAGAGCACCTATCACGGAAAACTTTACCTGGACCCAAAGCATCCATTAGATCAAATCCACCCCCATCTAGGAGTGGAGAATATCAAAGACAAATGCACACTCTTTAAACTCGCCCTTGACTTGACTGTACCTCTTCAAATCTCTCTCATGTTTTTTTCTCCTTTGTAGTAATGTAGTAACGTGCTGTTGTTCTTACCACCGCCAGCTGGCTTCTTTGGATTCACCGGTGCAGGGGGTTTGGTGGGGCCTAAAAGATGGATAATATTCAGGATTATAACAGGTGCAAGAAGTGCCACATGGGTGCCAAATGAAAAGTATGAAGCTGAATGATTAAAAAGATAATTGAAATGAATGAGTAAAACGAGGCATTCTGTACCGAAATCAAAGGCATCCAGAATATCCAGCGTCCCTGAGAGCACAAAGAGGAAGTCAATGTTGAGGTTGCTCTCATACAGAGGGACTCAATTCAGTTGTATCACGTACACAGTATTAGATTCACCGTCATAATACATATTATCATAGAAATGTTTTTGCTGTTAATGGCATGTCAGCTTACCGGAATCGCCGCCAGCTGGTTTCTTGGGCTTCTTGGGCTCTATATCTGAATGGGGATGGTAAAATATAAGTATATAGCTGGTCCATTTCTTTTTGACTGACGTGAGCACGGAAGGAAAACAATGGCTTAAACCTGCCAAACACTTTACCTGGTCCCAAACCATCAGCAAGGTCTAAGCCATCGCCTGGAGGGGGAAGAAGAGGATGTATAATTTGCTCTAAATGGATCACAGCCCAGACAAAACGCAACCGAGTCCTTCAGAAAATACGTCTATTTTAATGGCAGACAGGTTGTTTCACATATAGTAGCAAGAAGGTTTCACAATCCATCATATGACAGCAAGCCAGTCCAACTGTTGTTGGATGTTCTACATGTTATTCTAGCTTATATATAACAGGTGAAAAGGTGCAAACCATTGTCTTTGGGTTTCTGCGGGGCCTTTGGAGCAGGTGTTGGGCCTGAGGAACAACGGAGAACGACCAGCGTTACCAACCCACAGCAAATTAACATTTCACTTCACATCTGCTTTACAACGATGCTGTTGTATATGGTGGAAATATGTTTTCACCCCCAAAAGATCATTTGTGCTGGTTACTCCATTATGGTTGGGGAGCTGCCCTTGCACCTAGCATCTTCATTGTCCAATAAGTGCAGATCCAGTTTTGTTTTTTTTAAACCATGCATAAGGCCGTCAACTTTTAATGAACGTGTTGCCAAATGTTACGGCATACTGTAGAAAAACACTCACCGTCGTCGAATGCATCTGCCAGGTCAAATCCTGCATGAGGAAGACATGTATACCATTACAAAAAAAAAAAGGTAAACATTGGTAGCTACGATTTAAACTGCTGGACCAACATGAAAGTCATGATCACTGACCCTAACCCTAACCCTCCACTGCCTTCCTCCATCCATTCATGCCTTTTAATAACCACAGCATTCCTTCAACAGCCCTTCAAACTATGATTGGACCAATATATATCGGTTTGCCAATATATTGGAATTTTATTAAACATCATATACGGGCCAGTCATTGTGATCCAACTCCGATATGATTCAGGTTCCTCCCTCTGTTTTACTCTCAGTCTGCACAACCTTCAATGAAACCTGACTCACTGTGGTTTTAGGAGCTGCCAACCAACATCATGAGTCAGTTTCAGTGTCCGTGGGCTAATGCTGTTTCAGAGGCTTTTCCACCCTCACGGGAATATACAGTACTTCTGAGGGAAACACTGAATCATTGTTGTTTTTTTTGGGCTGGGGGTTATGGGGCATGAAAACAATCAAATTTAAAGATACCGAATATCTGCAGAAAATATTGCCGGTATTGACTTGGAAAACCCATATCAGTCTCAACCAGTCGACTTCGAGCGGAGAGCTTGCCATCTAGCTTGGCTTGCATGTCTGTGGTTGGCTCAACGCAGCCCTCGACCTCATTTGTGCAGGAAGTAAATACAGCAGCGAGACAAAAGAAGCGGGGATACAGTTACACCTCATACTGACTATGACTTTACAGGCCTCTACTGTGTCTACTGTATAACCTGTATGACACATTAGGCACATCCTGTTTTTTGTTATGTTGTCATATATTTTGTTATATGAATCGATAACTCTACATATTTCAGATTTTGTTTCCTAATACTCTTTGTTTTTTTCATACTTCCTACTGAATAGGTTTGAGTGTTTGATACACTCATCTTATATATATACAGCTTGTGAAAACCTAACTGTTTTTCATTCAGTGCCCAAGTAGGTCTTTAAGCATGACGCTGGTGTTGGTTCCCTGTCAAGTTTCATATATTTATATTGCATTTTGGCAAACTGACTTTAAACATTTTGTTAACTGAAGTGTGCTGATTTATATTGATGATGCTCTCTCCACATGTCTGAGTGCTCTCCTTTCCTAGCTGGAGTGCAGAGGCAGTGGAGGATTACATTCGTTTGTTGATGAATTCAATGAGTCCCAAGTGAAACAAAGTAACTCAAGGATGGGGTCGCAGATGGGGTCTTGATCAGTTTGTCTGGGCTCCTACACTCGTATGGACGTCATTGACCTTCAAAGTATTGTTTGGTGAAACTCAAGGACTCAAAATTGTTTGGGGTAAGACATGACATTGGTCAAAATTAGACATCATTGAGGCCTTGTGTTACTTGTGATCTATCAAGTCACGAAATACAGGTGGAATCATTTTAAATCTGCTGCTGTATCAACACAAATATCAATCACATGGTTTTCCTCAGGATTACTTCATTTTTTCCAAATCCACAAACTTTCAAGGATGCTCAAGGCCCGTGGGAACCATGCTCTTGGGGACCTGACCATGTCCCATGGTGGATATATGTCATGAGGTAGGCCTACAGCACTGTGCATGATGGAAAACAGGCGTGGTTTCATCAGGAATTAGTTACATTTTACTACATTTGTTTTTTATTTAATTTAAAATGTGTACTTTTTTTTTTACTTTGTACCAGTACATTTTCCATGCCATTCGTCCAGACTGTAAAATGCCATATGTTAGGTAACAACGTGCCCCATTGCCAACTACACTAAACGGAGGCTATAGCGCCACCCTAAAGGACAGAACAATTGTAATACATACCATAACCATGTCGTAATCACGACATATAGGCACACAACCTCTGACTATATCGTAGAAAAGTAGAAAAACGTACCTTGCGCGACTATTCCGGTCACAAGAAATAGAAGTGCAACGATCCTCAAAAAAAACTTCATGTCGACTGTACTGTTGCACGTCGTTCGCAGCTACTTCAAACTAAGTTATACCCTATATAAATATATATATATATGTGTGTTAAAAAAAAAGTATTTGTGATAGTATAGTCTTAGCTACCTATGTTTTGTCATTTGTCAAAAAAGCAGATAAGCGAATACACGGCGAGCTCGTGCGGGCTGGGACCGGAGGAGAACCCAGTTTGGTGTCCAGTTACAGTCTGTTATGAGTCAACTTTCCCTTAAAGTATAGACTGGGTGTGGCAGGCTTTCAGGGAGGGGGGCGTTGAGGCACTGCTTGTTATGAATCCCCAAGCAACCGCATTTGTAAACCTACACGTTTTTTTCAGAGACGTGCACATCATTTTACGCAGCAATGCAGTGGGAAGCGGGGAAGAGTTTGTCTAGGCGCAGAAACGCTGCGCTCTGGTGTGCGGAGAGAAGGTGACGGCGGAGTCCGCACAAAAATCGCAGAGTTGAATATGTTTTTTTCTTATCGGCGAAATTACATAACTCGTAGAACACGATGTAAGACCTTGAGTAAGTCGTTAGGGTCCGCTGTCCGCTGCTCGCACGCGACCCACCTTACAGCAACTTTTATAACCGGTTCGCCCTTTCTCACAATCCTCACGCACCAAAATGCACCGCGGAGGGCGGTTGAACACTGTCAGACAATTCCCAAAAATGTTGTTTTATTTTAAATAAAGTGCTGCTTGGTGGATCAGGTGTATGCCGGATTAAGCAAAAGACCCTAATTTTAGGAGAGGTCATAAATCATTTTTACGGGGTGTGTACGTTCGCCGATAAGCAAGGGAGTATTAAAGTTGACAGACTTTTCAATACAGTTTGGCGTTTACAATAGTTTGATTTCTTTATAGCCTGACATTAATCTTTATTGTATTAATTAACTGTATACATCATAATAAGCAACATCAAACTAATGTAAGATATATTGAGATAGTTTTTTATAGGGAAAATGCATTAATATATGCTTCTCTTTTGATTTTTGTTCATACAGTATTTGTGGTTGTTTGCCTTAGTAAAATCAGGTCATAGTTTACCCACTTTTTTTATTTAGCACTACACTGATTTGATCACTGGATTATAGGAAGTCAAAGTAAAACCTTTCCTTTTTCATGTAAGACCTGCAGCTACTTCTAATCAGGGCATGAAGCAAATCAATAGGCCAGAGACCACAAGGGCCCCAAACACACCCTAACTACTCTAGATAAACCTGACCCAGGACAGAAGCTGCACGGTTTCATGGTTTAGTCCAAAGGCCTGCACCCCTTATCCAACGTGATCTGAGGTTTTTACTGAGACTTGTGTGCCATCTAGTGTAAGCCAGGGTCTTTTTAAAAATATATATATTTTCATTGGTTCTGGCACAGGATGTTACATGCCTGAGTAATCGCTGTGGTTAGGTTTTCATTGCTTGATGATGACGAGGATGATGATGATGAGTTAGTCAGGGGTTTCAGTTCCCTAAACCCTAAGTATGGCTAAGTCCCTGCATCTCCTTTGGTTTACCACCAAAATTCCCCAAACCCACTTATATTCGCTACATTTCTAGACACAAAGTGGAGCAACAACTGCTGACTGACTGTGTGGTTATTGTTTAAAATTATTATCACAAAACTATCAAAGGACATGGAAACATTGGTTCTGAATACTCCTCTTTTTTTAGATATGGCTTCCAAATAAATATCTGGTGATTTATGCTTGATCTTCATTGTAATGGTAAAAACTACAAAGTCATAGTCATAGATGAATAACCATATAAAAAAGTCAAATTTTGATTAAATAAGGATTGTGTGGTAAAACTCAAAAAATCTATAATTGTACAAGGGGTTCACAAACTTTCATGCATGACTGTATAGTATAGTATAGTATAGTATAGTATAGTATAGTATAGTATAGTATAGTATAGTACAGTACAATGACAATAAAGTTGAATTGAATTGTCCCCAGTTTTAGAAAGAAAGCTCATTTGAAAAACTAGGCGAGTTAAACCGCGCTTGTGCAGAAGCCTTCTCTGACACCGACCGGGCTGATGGTGTCTCCAACTCCAAATGCGGACGTCAGGGAGGACTCGCCGGCGGCGCGCGTGTTCACGGCTTCATTCACCACCACCACCACCACCACCAGCAGCAGCAGCAGCATCAGCAGCAGAAGCAGCAGCAGCAGCAGCAGCGGCAGCAGCGGCGGCAGCGGGGCGTCTCGGACGGAGTATCCTCTCTGCCAGACATGCAGTCTATCATCTCTCCCGTGTCCAAGGCGATCCTGGTGGCTCTGTTCATCTTTGCCATTTTGCTCATCCTCTACGTGATCTTGTGGTACATTTGCCGAGACGTGGACTGCGACCACGGGATCTGAGGAGCTGATCCGGATCCGCGGTGGACTTTTAAACGAGACGAGCGAGGAGACCCCCCCCCCCCCTTCCCCCAACGACAGGGTGACCCTCATCGGTGCGCACCCTAAGGTGACTACCTCCCCCCCTTCCCCCTCTTGCAGTCAGGGCTGTATTCTAACAGTGGATTTATATTCAACACGTTGCGCCAACTTGACTGCAATCAATGTCGAGGGGAGGGTGCAGATTTTTGCAGAAAATCGAAATCTGTGTGTGTGTGTCTGTATCTGTGTGTGTGTGTGTGTGTGTGTGTGTGTGTGTGTGTGTGTGTGTGTGTGTGTGTGTGTGTGTGTGTGTGTGTGTGTGTGAAGTGATAGTCTAGATATGCTTGGATATGCATGGATATAATGTCGGCCATCCAAGTGAAGCCAAATAAGAAAAAAGTGATTCAGTGAATACAAATCTAACCGTCTGACAGTAGATCAGCATGAACTAGTTGGAGCCAGAGATGTAGTGGGGAATAAAAAATAAAAGGTGAGTATATATATATATATGCAGGAACTATATGACTTCCAAACACTCATTAAGCCTAAAAAGACTCTTATTATTCTGCAGGGAAATTGTGGGTCTTCTGAGTTTACATCCTCAAGTTTCCAGGACAAGCCACAGGTTGAAGATGGTGAGGCTGCAGGCATTAGGGTGAGCAAAGCCTTTCTTACATAGAGACAGGCAGAGGAATCAGAATGATGTTTATGAAAATATTGTTCATGGGCATTCCTCCATAACCACATGCTGCACAGCCAATGTGTTAGTCTGGTTGTGATGTTCTGGAAAGAGCACAGGCACAGGAAAATGGCAAAACATGTATTGCAGGTGAATTCTCATTGCAGTACATGTGGAGAATGCACTTTCTTTCTTTCATTCTTTCTTTCTTATTCCATCATTTCAACTTGGAAGACGTTACATCTACTCTCTAACAGATGTCCAGCCCTTTTGTTATAAGCCTGCGTGAGTGGCAGTAAAGGCCAGTGCGTCTTCTTCTCTTGCTCATTCTTCAATCTTTCCAAGGTTTCCAAAACATTCAGAAAACATAGAAAGATTTCTGCAGATCAATATTGTTATCCCTGTTGGGTACCACATATTGCAAATTTAAAGCTGCACAAGGTAACAATTTTTATTATTTATTCATTTTAATTGCAACAGAGAAGAGCGACCCATCCCTGCTAATGGAGATGCTGTAGATCTGCCCTACTTGTATGGTTGCAGGGAAATTAGGGTTAGAAATGCACAGAAATTCAAGCAGCACATTGTGATGTTCGACGCATTCCTTATTTTGTGATGAACTGTTGTGATCTACCCGCTCACAGCTTTCCCTGATCCTGCCTTGTCTACTTCTATTTCAGTTTGTGATTTAGTTCAGTTTCCTACCTTGTGCCCACACTTCTAACATTATGTCTCATCTGGCTCTGTGTGTGTGTGTGTGTGTGTGTGTGTGTGTGTGTGTGTGTGTGTGTGTGTGTGTGTGTGTGTGTGTGTGTGTGTGTGTGTTTTCATCACATTTCCACCGCATCAGTTTCGTGGCACTACATTGATAAGCAGTATGCCAGATTGATGGCAGATTGTGTCTCTCATTCAAATCTAAAAGTGGACCTGACCCCCTCCTAGGTGGTTTTAGTAGATCTGAGCTCAGTTCAAGTTAAATATATATATTTTCCCCCTAGCAGTCATGGTTATGATCAGATGACACCATTTAGCAGAATTGGAATCAGTGATTTATACAGATTTTAATTATTATTCTAGATTGACCTGTTTTTCTATTATTCTTACTTTTTAGCCAAGAGATGGCAGATTGCTTCTACAAACACTACCCGCCATCCATATTGACACATCATCTGTTATTCTGAGGAATATTTCCGAGTGGCATAGCACTTGTTCATCTCTCACCATCTGTTGCGCTATGGGCATTTATGATAGATTCCCCCACCCATTTCCTGGATGATGGAGAAGGCACCTTTTCCAAGCAGTTGTTTCTAAGTTTCTATATTTGTGGCATATAGTTTAAATAGCAGCAATTACATAAGTAAGTCACAGCTTGCACGACAAGGAGGCAGAGTGCTGCAAAACTGAGCCTAATGTCAGCAGTGAGACTACTATTTTGTCACTTGCGTACTGCAATTTTTAAGCTTTACACAAGACACTGGTGTGATACTTAGAAATTGGAGTCTGTGCAAGGGAAAGGGAATGCATGAGCTCAACTAGTACCGAGTTAGAAAACATGTAAGTTCTGGGGGCACCGGAAGAATCGGCGCTTGTGTGTGATAGGATGGGGGTTGTTTTCTTGTCTGCCTTGATCATCCTCAGACAGTCCCCCGTGAGGAAGTTGGAAATATGCATCCTTCCATCCACGCATGCCAGGGATGATGTGAAGGAAGCTGAGCATCACGGATCGCACCTCCCTAGAGGAGGACATAATTGGCGTGGCTTTGCTTGTCGGTTATAACGCATTATAAGTAATCGTACATGCACTTTAGGTTATGAGGCTGTTATAAATAAGGGGCCTTTTTCTTTCCAATGCCACAATAATAATAATAATAATAATAATAATAATAATAATAATAATAATAATGATAACAGCCTCATAACCTGCTCATGTCAGATTATGTATATGACTCATTGTGCTATAATCAACCAAGCATTACCACACAAACAAGTTATGGATCTGACAACACAGTGGAAATGAGCGTGGATAGCGTAGGATAGCGTAATAGAATGAATAAAAATGAATGAAAATCTACTTTATCTTTTGTTGTATATAACATTTTGAATGAACTAAATCATAAAACAAAGCTGTTTGCATTTCTAAAGAGGTTCCCCTTGTAGCTTAGCCAGCTAGCCCGCCAGCTAGCCCGCCAGCTAGCCCGCCAGCTAGCCCGCCCGGTTTGCATCTTGCCCCCTGTGGTTATTTCGGGCGGTGGAGTATCATCAGCCAATCCTTGACATCAGAGTGCTTGCATGCCATGACCTGGTCATGCAATATCCCTGACAGGATGTGATAGCTGTCAAAGAGCTCCAGTGAGCATCAATCATCTCATGAAGAGAAACAGGACGTCAGATTGAATCTAATGGTGTTGAGGAGTATAAGAATGGTAGTGAAGGAGCTTCAATTTGAGAAAATGTTTCACCAATCGATAGGTATAATCTTTTCTGAATCTTTCTGTCTAGCCATTTGCTGTTTGATGGATGTGTTTATCTAAAGTGTCTTAGAAATTTGAAACATTGACATTGTATGAGCTTCCATAGCCATTTTGTCGCTCCATTTGCACCAGCTTGATTTTGATGTGAAGGGCCTTTGCACTGAATATGTGATCATATGTAAGGTTGATGTTGGATGAGTTTGACAGCGAAGCTTATGAGTCGTCATCTGTCATGTAATGGTACATCTCGCACTTTGACATCACACTTTCATCTCGCCGTTGCTCTGAGATGAAAAAGGCGCCGTGTTGGCGGCGTCTACGGCTCGGCGGTGACATGCAAGCCTCTTCATTCACAGCAAGCGAAAAAAATCATACTGACACAAAACCTGTGCGAGTGGGAAGATCTACTAATCCCAAATGCTGTGGTTTGTACTTTGCATGTGTCATCATCACTTTAGCATGGAGGTCTGTGGGGAAACATTTGGCAGCAGGGCAGAAAATATATCTGCTAACTAGAACGGTACATGCAGCCAGACATTCCTATTCTGTTTGCACTAGAGAGACTTTGATGATGCAACACTGGAGGATTGAAGAGTTTCTTTACAGCTTTGAATCAAAGTCTGCAGGTCCTGAAAAAGTCTTAAAGTATAAATCCTTAAAATTTTATACCCTTTTTGATGCTTTAAATCGTTGGCATATTTTTAGCTATGTATTGCCGTTCAGTAAGTGATTCTCTATATATGATGATGCACAAACAGGAAATGATGCATCGCCGTATGGCTTGAGGGGTGTAGTTAGTTAGTGTTGCTAGATTGTCAACATGGCTGAAGGGGTATTTCAGATGTGGTGTACCAGGTGTGGTTGAATGTCTGCCCGCGGACCGTGGTTCTGCATCAGGACCACTTTAGCTGCATACCTGGGGGGCGCCTTGTGACATGGCTTGTCAGGGGAGGGGCCTGGACTCAGGGGATGCAGCGCCGTCCTCCCAGCGGGGAGATCCGGGAGACGCAGGGACTCAAGGTAACTTAGGTGGACCGGCGAGCGACCCCGGGCGCTATGACGACACCACCGCTCTCCGTGAGAACTCCAGACAGTTTAGGAACTCCAAACATAGGAGGACTCGGTGCAGATGGGAGTACTATGTGTGGGAAAATGATGAAGACAATGGGATGTTCAGCCTTTGAGGAGGGAGAAGTGTAGTGTACCAGCAAGGAGGAGTTAGATTGGCCTATGTTCATGATGATTCTGCAGTGTGTTGGGTAATATGAGGCGGGGCATGCTGGGTAATTGACATAAAAGTGTGTGAAATGGGGGTAAAACTTTATTGTTTGGGTTAGATGTTATTTTCATTTGGCCGTGTCAAGTCATATGTAGTAATATAACCTGGAAACATTATGCGCTGTTGGAGAATACAACAGTTAGCTATATGTTCATTGAGACAATAAATAGACATTTGTAAAATAACAGAAGACATGAACTCCATTCTTGTCTGTTTTACAATACTAAATATAGATCATGTAATTTTGTCAGCCTAAAAAACTGAGTTTAGGTTTTTCGCTCGACTTCATCCCTGTTTAGGATTTACAGAACTGACTACTGTATACTGTTTTTCTCCAACTTTAGTCTAGAGTGTCATGAATGCAAATAATGTATCATGACAAAAACGTGTAGGCCTAAAGCTTTCTTGCTTTGACAGCTTTGTACTGCTGCTAATCCACATCATTTCTGGCGTCTTGTGAGGCTATTATTTTCCTTGAGGGCGGAACCAGGGAACGGATAATTGTTTGCCAACCGCCAAATAAAAAAACACGGAACGCTGGTTTCATCCAGGCTCCAACCCGGACTCCATAGTGTGAGACACAGTCGGACTCGGAAGCAGAGGAGAATGTGGCTGCTGTCAGTGATACTGCCTCTTGTGAGGCTGTATTTATGTGGAGTTAAAGTTCTTCTCTATCAGCTGTTCAACAGATCTTTTACGTTACCAGGTCAGCTTTTGTGTGCTAAATTTCCATTATTGTATGCGAATTCGTGTTCTTCAAAGTGCTAATTCTCCATTTACCCCGATACGTGCCGTTCTTATGCCAAACTCTATTCAAAACCGAGTAGTTTAATGTTACCTTGTTTTGCGGCAAACGAGCATACCTTTTTAAGAGTAGTTAATGGCTTCTGGTAAAGTCGTCATACGTCCGATATGCTAAGCGGCACCTTTTTTCTCTAAAATATCAACTTTTAAGATTGGTTTTGCAGTTTCCCACTATATTCTTCCACCAAAACACACCGCGATGTGCGATAGCGAGGGAGCGATGTGAACCAATTCTAAAAGCTCAGATTTTATTGAGGGGGATCATATATATGCCGAATTTACCAGAAAAGCCAAACAATTATTTAAAGATCTTATGTCATGATCTACGAGGCTCTGCTGTTGCCAGCTATTGCCTGACAAACCACCTAAACATTATAGAAATACAGTGTGATAATGTTATGTGTACAACGCCTTCATTTATCTGTTAATATACGATGTGCTTTTTATTTTTTTTAATTTACTTAACTTTTTACATTTTTACTTTGTTAGTTTATACAGTATAACATTTCTTGCTAGCTGTATTTCATAACGGCCAATGTCAAATGATGACAATGCAACCTCACAGCCAAAGCCTTTTATTATTGTTAGCAAACTGTTATGCTGTTGAGTCTTAAGGGTGTTTTACCTGGTGTATTGTGTATCTGCTGGACTAAATTCATGCTTTTTTTGTAATTCAACAATTTTTTTTTCAGTTAACAGTAGCCGTCATTGATCAAGCCTAGATACTGACCTTTAGCCTAGATACTGTCTGATCTTCATGTGACATGATTTTGAAATCTAAGAGTTTAGAGGGAAATATGGTTATGGCTGGTTATCAGGGTTCAAATTGGTTGTGGCACAAATACTGATTGGGCTGATTTAGGAATTGTTAAGTTATTGCTATCCTCATTTAAAACGATATTTCACTTTGATACAAAAGCTTTTAAAACATTTACTTTGCTATGGCTTTGGGGGCAGTAAAACAGAAAATGTTTACAATTATTTTCCGAACATGGAGCCCAATATTCTATTAATAATAAAATAATAGCCTAGTGAGGGTAGAAATGCCGACGTAACCACCACAAATCGAATAGACGAGCCCATTCTGAATGCAATTTTATTTGGTATGAAAGGGGCGGTATAAACCCCAGTTAATCCGAAAAGTAGTGGCCAGTAGCCATGTAAATGCTTAAATGCTGACCTTAACTTTCCGGGAAAGTCTGGTGCAACTTTCTTTGCAAGATTATAAGTGTACTGTAGAATATAACCCTTTCACTGTTGGGAGATACAATCTGTTTCATTGTATCAGGGTACAACACATTAGTTTTCACTTTAGTATCTCATGTTTTAACACACAATAGCTTCTCTTGTATTTTAATTAAAAAAAAAAAAAGTTTATTCAAAGTTGGAAACGCCTGATGAAGAGCATGGTGGGTCGAAACGTTACATAGGTGGTAATGCATTTGGTAGTAAATTTCACTGGGTTGCACCCTGATACAAAGAAAGGGATTTTATCTCCCAACAGTGAAAGGGTAATCTTGTAAAGAATGCAGGCATATCTTTTACTGTGATCAAAGGATAAGGCCTGATTAACACAGGAATTTTAAGTACGATACCAGTAATTCATATTACTGGTATTATATCCAAATTCAAAATAAGTGATTGAGCTGCTGGATTTTTTTAAGCTAATTTTGGTGGTGCGTTATTAGTAGAATGCAAATGGTGGGTAATAATTGCTTAACCTGCTCTGTGTCTTGTTGAAGGAGCTGCCCAGGCTAGTCTCAGTTAGCTTTTTATATCAACAATGACATATTCTTCACGTTCACAAACGGGTGTATTGTTTTCATCATCCAATGTTTATTTTACTATTCTTGTCAGGTACTCAATGAGTGAAGGCATCTAGATGGATTGTTTATCAATGGAGGGTAGAAGTGCAGGAGCTTCATCCTCTGGCCTCAATCTTGTTGCACACCCACGGGCAAAAAGCAAGGTCTGGAGATACTTTGGCTTTGACACGGATGCAGATGGGTGCATATTGCACTGGAAAAGGATATACTGTCGCGTATGTATGAGCCAAATCGCTTACTCTGGAAACACCTCCAATCTGTCGTACCACCTCGAAAAGAACCACCCTGTAGAGTTCAGCGAGTTTGTGAAGAGCAACACAGATCATATGCGCGAGGCGTTCGTTACAGCGTTCTCTAGGATCAAGCCCGAGCCTTCAGTCGTGCATCTTCAGCAACCCCAGGACACAAACCCGAGGCAGAGCTTAGGCTATGAAAACAGACGACACAATGACCTGACAATCGCTATCATCAACTTCATCTGCGAGGGGATGTACCCCGTGTCTGTAGTTGAAGAGCCGACTTTCAAGACCTTACTGAGAACTGCAGATCCTGGGTACTCGCCACCCAGCAAAAGCGACCTTGCAGTTAAAATGCTCCCGCAGATGTACTGTCGCACCCGTGAGATTGTCCTGACTGAGCTTGCCGGGGTTGTGAACTGTGGCGTCACCACAGATCTTTGGCAAAGCCACACCCAGAATAGAACTTATATTTCACTCTCCATGCATTCTGTTAATTACAATAGTACGGCTGGTTTCTCTGTGACCAGCAAGTGCCTTAAAACCTTTGAAGTGCAAGAGGACAACACTGCAGAGAATATCACCAGAGCGATGTATGAAGCCTTCGTCGAATGGGGGATAACTCATAAAGTCAGCGGCGCCACCACTAATGGTTCAGTGGACATTGTGAAAGCATGCTCGCTCTTGGAACTGTCAGTGGAAATGCCTTGCCTGGGACACACCATGAACCGTGGACTGGATGAAGCCTTTGAGCTGCCTCGAGTAGACAGCTTTTTAGGACGTTGTCGCAAACTTGTCGATCATTTCCAAGTAACGGCAATGGCAATGTATCTACTGAGAGAAAAGCAGAAGCAGCACGGCCTTTCCCAGTGCACGCTAATCAGGGACAGGGGTAGGTCTTGGTTGGCCACGTTGGCAATGCTCCAACGGCTTAAAGAGCAACAGCTCCCTATAACTGCGACGCTGTTGGAGAATTCTAACAATCATCCTTTGAGCTTTGATGGTGCTGACTGGGCTATGACGGACGGCTTGATTGAAGTCCTCCAGCCCTTTAAAGTTGTGATAAACATGATAACGTCCTGTAGGTATCCAACCATTAGCATGGTGAGGCCTGTGCTTCACATGCTATTGAACACCACCCTCAAGGTGAAGGAAGGGGACCTCAAGGAGATCAGCATGACCAAAGAGGTCATCTCCAAGGTGCTGTCCAGCACCTATTCACAGACGCAGGACATTTCAACCTTCCTCAACATCGCTACGTTCCTGGATCCCCGTTACAAGAGGCTGCCTTTCCTGTCTGCTCAGGAACGCTCCCGAGTTGAGAGTAACGCCATCGATGAGGCAAAAGCAATTCTCGAGAAACAGATTGCCGAGCGACCCTCCCTTGATGATTTCTCCCTGGTGTCTGACGAGCCACCTAGCAAAAAGCCGACAACTCTAACGGACCATCCAGGTAGCAGCGCAACGCAAGACAACCCTTTGGCAGCCATATTTTGCCAGTCGGACTCTGACCAGAGCCAGGAAGAGCTGCATGCTCAGGTGGTAGAGGAGCTGAGCAACTACAAATCACAAAGGATCCTGGGTCTGAATGAAGACCCTTTGCTTTGGTGGTCGAGTCACATGGCCTTGTTCCCCACCCTCCCCAAGGTTCTCCAGAAGTACTGGTGTGTTCCTGCCACCAGTGTCCCCTGTCACAGACTGTTCAGTTCCTCAGGCACCAGTCTCTGCGGGAAGAGGAACCGCATAGCTCCAGCACTAGTAGATCAGCAGGTCTTCCTGTATGAGAACCTGCGGAGCTACTACGAGCCTGAGCCCAGCGAGGAAGGTTTGGAGGACATTTGGGATGGGAACTGTACTCTGGGTCAGCCACTGGAGTGAGTGCTTTCTAATGACATAAGGTCAAAGGACATATGATTTTGATCTATGGTCTATGTATCAGTCAGTGGTGTACAAAAGAAGTGGACCCCTTTTCAAAAAGATGTTTATTGATTTCGTCCTAAATTCTGTCATTTGTTCTATTCAAAGTGTGTGTGTGTGTGTGTGGGGGGGGGGTGTGTGTGGGGGGGGGGGTTGGTTTAGGGCAATTTGTGACGTTGATAAAGGTATATATGAGTTTTTACTATTTGTATGTAGCAAGTAAGAACCACTGTAAACTGCTAATGTAGCAATCAAATTGAATTTTCCTGAATTCGAACAAACTCCAAGACAAGTTTATAAGGATATAAGGATCCGTTCACAAATGCAGCCTAGCCATACAAAACCTGCACTAACGTCTTTGTTTTCAGATCAAACGAAACAGAGAATCCTAGTGAACATGTACTAGTAATGTTGTGCATCTTTTCTGGTCTTTCTTTCTCCAAATTTCAATTAGGCTAAATACATTTTTAGATTTGTTCATTTTTGCTTGAGACATAGTGTTAAATATGCGCTTGGCTATTCCTTATGTAAGCAGTGACCCAGTGTTGAGGACTGTCATGTTCTGTAAAAGCCCGTCACATGAATGATGTTGTAAGAACTTCCAAAGTAAAGCTTTTATTCAACAGGTGGCCTGGATGGTTAATGTCCAAACTGTCCATTTTGAATGCAATATGAAGACATTTTTATGAAATGTTTTCCTTGTTTCATAAGGGCAACAAATGCAATTGTATTCAACTATCTTTGTCATTAATACAGAATAGACCTTGTCACCAGCAATGGGAATGTTATGACTCGCGGTGATAAGCACTTGGGCTGATAGGATTTCCATTTTGTTGTCAGTTTAAAAGCTGTGTGAAAGCCAGCTGTCTGACGGGGTCATCTTATCTGATGGATGAGTTGCTGCAAAGCAAACAAAATCTCAAAGGCTCCTTCTCCCCTGCAAGGTTATTTGGATCAATGAGAGTCATTGAACAGGCTGCAGCTCCCTTCAAATGCTGCGTTAACCCGACCAATTATTCTGCAAAAAAATCACAGAATATACCAATTCCAAAAGAAAGAGACTGAATTATCAACAATGGATGCATTAAAATCAGATGGGAAGTATTGATTGTATTTTTATGGCTTATTACCTAAAGTGAAGAATTGGGTTATGTTCTCATGTGGTCACCCTGTCTCCTCTTACACAGTCTTACCCAAGCAAAATGGAAGGGTTGCCATTGTGACTGGGGGTTCCCGTGGAATGGGTTTTGAGATGGCAAGACACCTGGCAAGCCTTGGCATGCATGTTGTAATAGGTAGGCTATTGTACAACACACCATTACCGTGTATTCACTCTGCCAGCAACTGGGTTGATGGGTTAGTCAATTCTGACCCAGCGTGCACAAAGCTCTGATTGCATCACTTTTTATGCAGTAACAGTTTTGAAGTTAAATCATGCACATTTCACTGCTTTTGTATTGGCTTTCATAACATTGCATTGTTTTGATGAGCTAACTAGCTAGCAAGGGCTAATTATGTAGCATCAAAGCAAAAATGAACAGAAAAAAACTAGTTGGAGCTTACCATCCACTCCAACGATGGATGCAACCTATTCACCAAGCATCATTTTGAGACATTTGATTGGCTGTTGATTGCTGATGATTGAAAAGTTCAGCTATGGACAACTTTTCACACATTGGCCATGTTTCCCTGCTCTTTAGGACATGAAGGGACTTCCAGACTGCCTAACTGTATTGCTCATAGTTTTCACAATACAAACATTTTGAACATCGATACAATACCAGTGAAAATTATGATAGCAAATGAACTAGACTATAACCATTGCTATTTATAACAAAGTGTTTTCTCACCCTTGAAAATAGTTTCAAGGTCATTTGAGGCAGAGAAAAAGAACAATACAGAACATAAAGGCAAAAAGCCGACAAGTTACAAGTGCAACAAAAGTGCTATTCTTTAAATCACGAAAATCACTGTCATGGTGGAAAAACTGGAGCGGTTCCATCCAACAGCGAGAACAATTTAAACAGCCAAAGAATGAACAAACACTGATGTACAACAAACCTGACCGAAGAGCCCCGAGTGTCTGCGTCTGCATCAATATTCAGCAGTGTCCTTACACAGCTTTTTAATTTCTTGCCAATTACAAGATTCTTCGGAAGGAACACCAGCATATCAATGTGGTCCTCAGTCAGCCTTGACCATGTGGAGCCGTAAATGAGTCGCGAGGCACTAAACGCGTGTTCAGATGCACAGATTGAAGCCGAGAGCCAGGAAAGCTGCGGCAAAATAGGCAAGATGAGAGTTTTTTTTTAATTGGGTGCTGCTTTGCGCTGTTTTGTTTTTTCATACACTTTGTACCCATTGCTGACTTTTCCTTTCCTTTCCTTTCCCACCTTGGATGATGTACCCTCTCCACGTTCACTCCCCCATATCGACGTGACCCATAAGATGTTGTTTAACCTCATCTAACCCCCAAGATCGACAAAAATGCCCTTGAATCTTGGATCGCGGAAGGCGCCTGTCCTCATACTGATGCCTGATGCTTTCAGTTGCTGAGCAAGGATGCTGTCGCACTCCTCAACAGTCACATTTCAATAATTTAAATGGAATAAGGGGCGGGACAGAGGAGAGAGGAGCATCCCTCACCGCTTACAGACCGGTTATGTCTGAATCCTTTGGAGGTGCCACTCCTTTCTGTCATCTGCTTGCTGCTGTCATCGTGTCTGTGTTCTGGTAGATTGAGGTCTTTCTGTTTTTTCAGCGGAGGGCACGTCTTCGGTGATCTGCTACAGGCAGACACAGTCTTCCTTAGCCTTGACAGCTCTGCAAAGACACATTCAATATCCAAGCCTTTGTGTGTGTCTGAGCAAGCATCTGAATACAGACTCCTGTTGGTTGTTTTTTTTCAGTTCAACAAGTGAACTCGTGGTCCCATTTTGTGCAAAATAGCGAGGCTGTTATCGAATATATGGCACACTGGATATTGTTATCAAAAATTCAAAATCAGTACTTTCGACAACCCTTGTTGCTTGCAGTGTGGACACACAGTTACTCAATTAAGTGTAATCCAACAGCTTAGTGCTGATTGGTGCTTCATTTCCATGATCTAGATTTATCAAGACAGTTAATGGTCCCAAGGTAGCTTGTACAGATACAGTAATGTCCCAGAATGCAGCGTTCAGAAGGAAAATAATGTCTCAATATTGAGGTTCTGATTTTTACAGTTGAGTCACAAACACTAGATGCCTTGTGAATCACTCAGTAGCCAAAATGAATCAAAAATGAACTACATTTGTGACAGACATTTCTTGATACGTGGCTAATTAGCTGAGCTTTAGCCAGAGTCTGCTTGAAGCCCAGTGAGGCTGTAGCGTTGAGGTTGATATCTGCTGGACATCTGCCCACCAAGCCCTCTCTCTCATCTCCATCATCTCCAGCTGGGAACGAGGAAGAGGAAGGCCGGGCAGCTGTCAGGAAGATTCATGAAGAAGGCAGCCAGGGGAAAGGTAATTCTCTCTCTCTCTCTCTCTCTCTCTCTCTCTCTCTCTCTCTCTCTCTCTCTCTCTCTCTCTCTCTCTCTCTCTCTCTCTCTCTCTCTCTCTCTCTCTCTCTCTCTCTCTCTCTCTCTCTCTCTCTCTCTCTCTCTCTCTCTCTCTCTGAATCAAAACCAAAATTCATCTGTGGATTTGAAAGGCGAAAGAATTTTTAAAATATTGTGTATTTAATCATTTATGATTCAATATGATTATTTCTAAGAATTTGAGGACATTCCTCATTAGAAGGTATATAAATAAGGGATAGGTTCACCCTCTAACGACTGACTCGCTTATTACACGTATACGTACCAACGACACTCATCATTTGACGTGAAATATTGATTGTAAATGTAAAGTATCTAAAGTCTATTTACAAGCGACTGACAAAAACAGCAGGACTCTGCAGTAACCATGGAGTAACATCTCTGCCAGTTAATTTGATTAGAAATCAACAAAATCAACCAGTGAGAACTAAAATACTCAAGGAGGTCATGTAATACTGCTTGATAAAGAGTTCTTTCTGTGATCTTTCCCCCTCGCATACTTTGAAGGAAGTATGCGAGAATCCATTTTTCTAAAAGGAACATCCACCCTATTTTCATGCTGCATGGTGACCTTGCACCTGCAAAGTGGCAATTTTGGCGGCCTCAGGCAGATTCTTTTTCTCCCTCCTGTGGTGTTTTAGTAATTTTGTGGCTTCCCATGACATTGCTCATACAGAAATTGGCGGTGGAGCACACTAGACTTTTCATGAACTGAAAAAAAAAAAACACGGTGTAAGAGTATCTGAGGGTGGAATATTCTGCAAGAGGAGGGTAACTTCTCAATTTTTTTCCACCCTGATTCTCTTTTTCCCCTTTCAATTGCTCTACTTCAACCAAATAAAGCCACACAAGAGCCGAGGAGTCAAATTCTGTCCGATCGCGAGGATGGAAGCGTCCCGGCCGGCTGAGCGGTATTGTCATGCAGATGCAATTCGGAGCGAACGTTCGGGGGAGAAGGAATCTCTTGATCCCCGGCAGCACCTGCCCGCCCTCATTTGTGTCGCCAGCGCTGAGCTGTACGTTGCACTCAATGTATCGCTGTCATGTTCTCGTTCACAGCGACAAAGACCAGCCAACAGCAATGACAGCTAGTTTCTGCATATTCACAAATCTGGAGCTTCACTGTATCCCCCTGCCCCCCTCCTCCCCTTTCCTCTCAGCTGTTGAATACACTGTCACTCTGAGGCTTGTGATAAGTGGAGTCAGTGGAAGGTGTTTGAGAATACCATCATGTCTATAAATATCTAATTCCAGATGGTTGTTCGCAGAATACATCAAAAAGAAGGGATGCCCACTTACCTGCTCCCAAAAGCCACTAGTGGCAATTTAACGTTTCAACCATACATGGTCTAGGTAGTTTTTTTGCTTTAGTCTGGGTTTGGGAAGACAATATGAATAAGTGTCAAACCTCTTGTCCCACAATAGCCTCTTGGCATTTCTAACCCGTGTTCGGATTGAATAGTCTAGTGCAATGGGAATGAATGGATGAATCATGGTCCCGTCCCGCTCCAATCCCAGCTCATCGCCGACATATGGAGGCGAGAGGAGACTAGTTTCTCGTCTTGTCAGATGGCATTTGCTTATGCACCAACCAGACGTCGGCAGGGTGGGGGCAGTCCTCGGGGACGGCGACTTCAGGTTCCATTAAGCGTCATTCAGCGCTCTTCTCTTCATTTATTCAGGACTGTCTGCTTAATCAGGCAGGTTTTCACTGATACTCCCTACATCAAACCCAAAAGGAGGTCGTACCAACCGGTGCATCAGTCTTGTAGACTCACTCAAAGGCATGTCAAAGAATTGAGTCTGAGTAGGCATACAAAGCGAGTACAAAGAGGTATGCATTAACTCCCCGTACCTGGATTGGCCTGTTTGTCGATAGCCAGAACATTTGACGTTGAAACCTGAAGTCAAGATGAAATGACGACGGCCATAGTCGTCCATAACGGCTTCCTGCATCATTTAGCTAGTGAAATCAGGACCTGAATATCTTTCTGGTATCAGTTCAAACTGTTTCCAAAGCTGTTTTTTACCGTGTCATAATATCACTCTGAAACTTTTGTGCTCATTTGGGTTGAACCTGGCCACCTACAACACGCCGCCGTCAATCAAATGCCTGCAGGGTGCCTTCATCAGTTCATTCATTCTCAAGTGGTCAGTCCTGCCGGTATACGACCCACTGTTTGCAGGCACGGTCAGAAACTCTTAACTAGACTAAACATGGCAGTGTGCCAGATTTTGAAGCAACTGTTGAATAAAGATGAGTGTGTGCATGCATGTGTCTGGTCCAGATGGCATCACGCCTGGCACTGTGTACCCTCCAACTGGCATTCTGGCATCTTCACCACCTTGCGCTTCCCTCTGCGGGCCTCCCATTCTATGGCACTCAGACCAAGCATTGCGATTGAGATGGCACAAATCAGTTCTAGGCAACTGCAAATGGTTGCAGGTTAGAAAGGGGTACAAATCTGGATTTACAGTCACGGTAATTTTGTGCATGGATACTTTTGATCTACTGATAGAACTACAGTATATCAGCTATAAGCAACATGTTGACTAGTTCTGGAAATGTAGGTTAGCTGCTTGCCCCTGCTCAAAGTATAATAATTCATTTCCTCATCCAAGCTTGAATGTAATCCAAACCGACAACAGGAAACTGACCTAAAACCACCCAAAATCACTAACCTGGTGGAATGACAGGTTACCAGAACTGTCCAGCACACTAGGCTACTTGTGGGTCCATGTGACTTTTGTTTACAAGCCCTGGTTCACTTGTTATTGGGTAATGTGAACCTGAACAAACCAAACACAAAAATGCCACAAAGTGAACTTTTCCACTCTGGTTCAGACCAAAGAAAATCAACTGTAGTTGCGATGGTGAAAAGGACTACATTTCTAGCTGCATTCCTTTAATCAATGACTACCAATGACTCATTTTAAGTGGACTTGAAATGTTTCACTTCAATGCAACCTTTAGATATTGAAACACGAAACCCCGCTGATGACTTAGTGAACAGTCGACTACAAATACTGGCTACCCTAGTGTCTGCAGAGATTGGATGGGGTGCCTGAAAGCCAGTGATGACTACAGCTTTACAGCTGCTTTACATCTGACCTGCTAATGTTGCAGGTCAGATGTTCATTAACTGATGTAGAGGCAAGTGTACTCAAAAGTGAAAATATTCCACCAGAATAAAACACGGGCAGTTTTAAATGTCCAGAGCAAGGCATAAAAAGGCTAGAATACCGACGGTAATCTTGCCTTTTACACACAAAAGCTCTTTGTTTCTGGCTATGTGTGAGAAACATGACTAATTGGCTAGGCTTTCTCTATGCACTGCATTTCATGGACAATTTGTAGCCCGGTATGACTTGAAACCGTACTTGCTCGCTCTAGCGAGGCATCGCAATTAGTGTAACACAGAATATTGTCTTAATATGGGACTTTAATTGATTTAATTATGTGCTTGAGCAATCATTTCAGGAAAGCCACAAGCAGTGGCAAGTGACTCAAGTATAACATGCCCATTGTTGTTCATAAATCCTATTATACCAGGGTTTGGAGAGGATAAATTCAGTCGAGCTTCATAGCCATACAGCTTTAATCTCCCAGGCAGACCTTGAGTGCAGACCTACAACACCCATTGGCTGATTGACATGTTTTGCAATTCTTTAATAAAATAAAGTTACTGCTATAGATTAAAACACGTATGGGAGTTTTGTTTCAATTGCATTTATCCATTATAACCTTCCTTAATCTACAATAATTAGAGTAATTGCAATCTCATTCTGTCAGATTCCCCAGTCATATCAGTGAAATCTGTTCTAATTGGCCAAAATGATTGTGGGTTTATTTATTTATTTATTTTTTACAGCTGAGTTTCTCTTCCTGGACTTGGCCTCCCTGAAATCTGTCCGACAGTTTGGCCAGAAGTTCAAAGACCGGCGTCTCCCCCTTCACGTTTTGGTTAACAACGGTAGGATGTGTGATTTTGACTGTAAATGAAATTCAAGTCTTAATGGGGTTGGTCAAAGTTAGTGACACAATGCTTGCATACTATTGGATGAGCAACTGGGTTTGTTGGTTCAGTGTTAGTCTAAAGCTAGTAAAGCTAAACGGGACGTAAATTGGTACATTTGTTGGTAAATTTGACTCAAATATAACCTGTTTTGAAGTGGGACTACTCTCCTTGTTTCCATAGGAAGTGAAGGTGATGGGCAATGTGTACAGCAAAAAAATCACTGCAGCAGATTAATGGTTGTTCACCTGAAATACTTAATCTGCAGGCCATATAATAAAAATGACTGGATTAGATTATATTGGGAACACTTTAGCATATTACATAAAGCACACGTGCACCATAAATGTAAAAACAGTTTCAACAGCACTGATATGGATAACGTGCAATGTGCATTAAGATGGGTCAGCGCCGGGCAGGTTATTCTAGTGCGGCCCATATGGAGTAGTAAAGTGCAGGGCAGGGATTCAAGTGCAGATCAATTCATCATAACTCCATAGTGCAAAACAGTAAATCAATGTTACAACAGCTTATTTAGTTGAGTGATTGCCGTGGGCAGGAATTGCACTGGCAGTGGATGAGACTGGTCACAGTTAGGCGGGTAAGGCACAGGTGGTACAGGTCAGTCTGTTGCACCCCAATCAGAGCAATGAGGCGAAAGCGATCTTCCTAATCCTCTTCTATTTTCTGTGGTTTCGTTATTTAGCGGGAGTCATGCTGGTTCCTGAAAGAAAGACCGAGGATGGCTTCGAGTTACATTTTGGCCTCAACTACCTTGGTCACTTTCTGTTGACCAACCTCCTGCTGGATGTTCTGAAGAAGTCGGGAAAGCAGGAGTGCTGCTCTCGCATTGTCACCATGTCCTCTGCAACACACTACGGAGGGATTCTGGACAAGGATGACTTACAGAGCAGGTAAGATGAGCAAGGAAACGCCTATTCAACGATTCTACTTTGGATCAGAGGGCAATTTGATCATTTGTTGCAGTAGGTTTGCCAGTGTGGCTGCTCAGTCAAAGGCTAAAAAGGTAACTGTAATTGACGGACACCAAAAATAGTGATGAAAACTCAGAGAAAAGAAACAACGGCTTTTCCGCCTGTACTCGTTGATGTGGTTATTGGTTTCAATAGCAATATTGTCCCCACGGATAGCACAAAGAAGAGCAGAGGGTCTCGCTTGCAGTCTGAGATCCGATTAGTGGCACCGCCGCATCTCAGGAAATGAGCAGATGCTGGCCCCTGAGCGCCACTGTGAATCTAGAAATAATTTGACAGAGCCGGGAGTCATGTCGGTTTAGGCATTTCAAGGTCTGATGGACTGAAGAGTGACGGATGCGCGAGGAGATCGTCCCTCACAGCCGGTTCTTTTGAGAGAGGATTTCATTTATAGACAATGTATAAACATATGTGGGCTTAAAGCACATTGTTGAAAGCAAATCTCTTCAAAATGGGAAAACAGGGGTTAGAAGGGTTAGTCTGATATATCAGGCTTTTATTAAAAATTGATATTGATCAAATCGTGTTGTCCACATATGACGGTTCCTCCCTGACCACAGCTAGTCCAAGTAGCAGTCCAACTCTAATTCTGATGCAGCATTTTTGATCAGATTCTACGTATGCATTATTTTTATTACTATTATTTTCTATCAGCCGTCAGACCAGGAATCATTCCAGTGTGGTGTGGGAGGATTGTACTCATTAGTCTGGTTTTCAATGGAGAGTTTTAGTGTCCTGTGGTGTCCTAAATGCTGTTTCAGAGGACAAGAATACAGTTCTCAAGGCATCCTGGCGGTTCAGTCGGCTAAAGAGCATACCATGCATCTGCGACATCTTGTGTTTTGAATCTGGCCCGTCCCCTTCTATCTCTCCCATCGTTCATCATGTCCTCAGTTAAAAATTGAATCATGTTCCTCCCTCTCCTTGTTTCCCTCCAGGACCTGCTATAGTTCCCACGGTGCCTATTCCCAAAGTAAACTGGCGCTGGTCCTCTTCACCTACCGCCTGCAGGAGAAGCTGGCAGCCGCCGGCTTCCCGGTGACCACCAACGCTGTGGACCCCGGCATGGTGGACACGGCGCTGTACGACAACCTCTGCAGTGCGGCACAGATGGCCAAGAGACCAGTGGCCAAACTGCTGTTCAGGGTACAGCTGATAATTTCACACCACGTTTAAACATTAGCGTCCACGTAAAGTATGGAAAGATGGAGGGAGACGATTTTAAGAGGCTTCCCAGAGATCACCTGTCAGTCAAACAGTGTGTCCAGTACTGTGACGTCTTTCTCCTTGGAGTTTCTGTTGATGAAGTTTGAGTTTCTGTTCAGCCACGGTAACATGCTACTACCCAGTTCTTCTATTTAATCCAAACAAACTGGAAACCTAAAACGCATCACGTCCTGTGTGCCAGAGGGTTTCTCTCAGGAAAGACCTACCTGAGCAATCGTATCTGACCAATGTCACAGATTATTACTTTGAGAGACCCAGTTCAGACTGTCACAGCCGGATGCCCTTGGTAGTCTGTCAATAGCCATAAGAGTCCGGCTCCAGTCAGGAGAAAGTCAAACATCTTGCTAGACTCTCCAGGATAGAGTGGTTGTTTTTGCAGTTCATGATGTGATTTGCGAAGATGGTCTGTCAGCCAAGGCCGGCTTGAAACAAACTAAAAGTCTACTGCCTCTAAAAATACATACTAGCCTGTATTCTCCCCAGCTTCATAACTGCATACTCTCTGTTGGAGTGCAATGTTAAGACGGATCATAATTACCCTGATCTTAGGACACTGTGACAATTATTTCATTTCAAACAAACTCACATCAAAGTTATGGTAATAGGGTTGTAGTCTGTGGATAATTAACCAGAGGTGAGAAGGAGGCCTCGGAGTAGGTCTTCTAAATTGTAATTTTTCACTCACCACAAAGACGTTCTCACGAGGGCGCGCTGAAGCTGAAAGCCTCAAATAGTTTTTGTTCACTTTCATTTATTTAATTCAAAGAGGGCTTTGAAATCTCAGCTGTGTTAAGGTGCCCCCAAATAAAGAAAAAATAAAATAAAAAGATAGATAGCGATTAGCAGCGGGATTTAATTTCCTCTGCAGTACTTGTACGTCAATGCCATCACCTATATTTCACTTTGAGAGGATTTATCGGTTTAATTCTACAGTCCTCCGACAGGATATTGCAGTAGTGGTGAGACGGTTTCATGATATTTGCATGATGACATTTGTAGATGTTATAGATCAGTGGTTCCCAACCCAGTCCTCAATTACCCCCTTGTCCTGCAGGTTTTAGCTCCAGCACACCTGAACCAATTAAGGTATCATGAAACTGTGAAGCATCAAATTGGTTCAGGTGTGCCTGAATAGAGTTGGAGCTCAAACCTGCAGGACAAGGGGGGTACTTGAGGACAGGGTTGGGAGCCAGTTTTACCATCCCAGCACCATCCCTTGGAAACTGACCGCATTTTTAGTGTTGTTCTTTTTGTGTGTACTGCCCAGACGCCAGCAGAAGGCGCGTCCACGGCAATCTACGCTGCAGCTGCCTCCGAGTTGGAAGGGATGGGCGGCTGCTACCTGTACAATGGCCAGAAAACGCAGTCGGCCGACATTACCTACGAGGCCGATGTCCAAGCCGATCTGTGGAAACGGAGCTGTGAGCTCGTGGGACTTCAAGAGGCCTGAGATGCCGGGCAGAGACCCCGACCTGACGAACAGTTCCACATTCTCCAGAGCCACGGAACGGATGAGGTCGGCCATTGACAAGTGACACTTAAACTACTATCTGACTTTTTTGTTGTTGAGGAAAAAACAACTTTTAGGACATTCTAATAGGAACTGATTCAGTTTCTGAGGATTTCACTGACAGAGCTCTTCGATCATAACGGGCCTTCCAGCATTACACACCGTCCACACCAGCGTATATTGGTGATAATGGCTATAGATACATACAGGGCTATTTGCTGGGTATAAGGTAAATGGCTAGCATTGCTTTCATGGTGCCTATTAGCATTACAAGGTTAGCGATTCTTAGTTTTTCATCTGTTGACAGCACTAACAGCCAAATACGTTAAAGGAATACACCAAGTCTTTGGGAGATCGTCCTGTTGGTCAACTTACCTGGTAAGTAATGAGAACATAGACACCGAAATCCAAGCCTCTAGTAGTTTGTTGGGTCTGGTGCACCACGCTAACACTTTAGCATACACTATGTTGAGTGACAGTAGGCTCCACACTAACACTTTAGCAGACACTATGTTGAGTGATATAAGGCCCCATGCTAATACTTTAGCATACACAATGTTGAGTGATAGTATCCATGCTAACATGCGCACACTGTGTTCCTTTTAGAGAAGCTAAAGCTAACACCGTGACAGGCAGGAACAAAGAAGAAATTGGTGTTTCTCTTAGACAAACTAATCTAAGAGAATCAATGGTTTAGCTGGGAGCCTAGCCAGCCCAAACTCCAACTCACCGCGTGTATTTATGTCTGCACAGCACAAACTGCAAGCTACTGCCTCAGCTGTCGATACTGTATAAAGTGTTATTATAGAGACAGTTTGATTTCTGTGGCATCAACAATTGACATCTCTTACCTGTAGCTTCAGCAGGAAACCCCCACTCTTGTTGCTCGCTCACTCATGCAGACGTCAGACAGATGCAGGCAAAGTGCTGTGTGCTGAAATGGCTAGTAATTACAGACAATCTGAGCACATGAGGAACGTGAACATGTAAATGCCTTAGTGCAGTGCCTCTTTAAGCCTCCAAATGTCTCTTTATTTACCTATTCTTTGAAGAATCTGGCACGCTTCCCATTCCATTTCCCATACTTGTCATTATTCAAGGAGGTTAGAGCTTAACACAATGCCGGCATCGCCTAATAGCTATCTCTGATTACGCTGTCCATTACGATTCAACGAAGGGCTAGCAATTGAAGGGTAAATCCGCCCTAATAGAGACGTCGCATTTGCTATGGCTGTTTCAGTCTAGATGCGTGAATATGGACGACTCTGAAACCATACGTACCTGGAGAGTCAGGGCTCTAACCTGCGATTTAATCAAGAGGAAAAAGCGCTGAAGCTGCTTCACTGAAAGTAAATTGGTGATTCACTATTGATGAATTTAATATAAAATGAGCTCAATTTCATTCAACACTACTGATATTTCTGGACTGAAGCTGCTGATAGATCAACTTATTTTTATTTCAAATAGTCAGTGTCAGTTTTTTTTTCTTGTCAGGGTGGAAATCCTCTGAGTGTAGTATTGACTAGTGTAGTATTGAACAGTTCTACAATAAATCAATCAATCAAACTGCATCATATAGACCAGTCTCAGCCCCGTATCAGTCTAACCCTAGAACTGTCCAAAATCATACCAATATCTTACGTGGATTTCCCCCTTATTGTACTTTTACATTAATATTGAAATTGTCATCCCCCCCATACACACTGTTGCGATGGCCCTGGCTTGGTTGCCAAAAGGATATCTGTGCCATCTCCTTTTCACTGTGAAAGCCAACAAAATTGAGCAACGGTAACATCTTTTCATCTGTTGACTGTAACATTGATGAAGACAATGTAGATATTTCTCAGACCTGTATAGAATTATTTTTAAGATATTTACTTCTAATAATAACTTTAAGGATTTTTGGGCTCTGTATATTGCAGGTGAAACGTATTATTTATGTGTCGTGGCGAGATTTGAGTGGTACGGTTCAACGCTTGAATGAGAGAAAAATAATTTCTTAAATTGAATCATCAGGAACTGCAATTGCACATTAATTGTCCAGGACCAGCAATATTTCAGTTCCATAATTTGTGTAAAGAGTTCATATAAAAGACATTGTCGCTGTGTCTGAAAACGTCCCCTGGTCTATGATTATTATTGATATGTGTCAGCACTACCTTGTTAGATTTCAGTACATTTCAGTAGAAAATTGTAATCTACTTTATTGTTAATTATATTGCACACAAATGGTTTACCATGATCACTGTGAATGATGCCTTTTTCCAATGTGTCTTGATGTATAGTGCCATGTGAATTGAGTATTTAAGTTGATAATGTTGATCTTATGTGACAGAATGAGAAACGTGTACCACAAAAACAATGTGAATCGGTAATAAAAAAATAAATAAAAAAAACTGCCTTTGCCTCCACCAGCCATTTCATCGCTAATTGCGGTAAATCTGTTTTGGCAGAATACAAATGCCAAGAAATCGACTATACAGCCAATATTGACACTTTTACTGGTGCTGATTGAGCAATCAGTTAACGAACACTGGCAGATTTACGTTGTCGGACAAACTGAGTTAACCTCAGTCCCTGTAACGTCAGATAACATGTCTGCTAGCTAACATTATGAAGCCTAGCGCTCTTGCTTCTAACTGAAAAAATACAATCTTGCCATACTAAGGTATCTAGGTTAGCTAGTTAGCATAGCTGACCTTCCAAGTTCAAAGTAACCATACTAACCTATAGCTATCTAGGTAAGCTAGTTAGCTAACCTGCTGACCTTCCAAGATCACGAATGCCATGGTCATGAATGAATGAAAAAAATAAATGATTGCAATTTATTTATATTTTTCCTTCTTTAACAATTTTCGCCCTTAGCTAACTGGCAAACTTGAATGGCTCCGCCCATTGAGGTTTAACTGACCAATGAGATTATTTCTGCCTCTAGAGCAGCTCCACCTCAAAGAATTATTTTGTCATGAATTAAAACACCAATCTGCAAAACACTGGGTTCTCCAAGCCTCACTTACCAGAGACTTACTCACTGGTAAGTGAGGCTCGCCCAGGTTAAGCGTGTTGGATTGCAGTGATTAATCTCCATCAACCAACCCGCCACTATTACAAAACCCCCTCCTCCTCTGCACTGTGACGGGATGAGCTCTTAGCACCGGTTGTATTGAAAAGAGATGAGAGACCCACCGCCTGGGTTGATAGTTATTAGCCGTCGTGCTTCTGTAACAAGGAATGGAAAGTACGGCACAGCAAAATTAGATGTAAATGGGGAAGGCCCGATTCCCGTGAGACTGGAAACGTGTCGGCCTGTCGCTTGCAAAATAGCACGACGACAGACCTGGGCAGAAATGTAATTGGAGTTCTGGAGATGTGTTTGATTTACCCTTCCAGACACCGAACACATTATGTGCAAGAAGGGAATATAAATCAAACACTCTTGGTTTACATTTACCCCTGGTCTACATGAAATGCATCATAACGAGGATGCAGAGCTGCGGACTGGCCTTGTGATTAGTTACAGCCGAGATCCATCCGTTGCTTTAAATATCACGCAGCAACAAACCAACATATTGCTCTTAACTTGGTCGTGCAAAGCATTTTGAAAATAAGATTCAAGAGACATCAAGAAATCAAACAACGCTGGTTTGTGGGTCTAGGAAAAGCCGTGGAGGGACATTTTGAAAGCTGAGATATTTCAATTTGAAAATTCAAAGCGGCAATCACTTGACCGCAGCTAAAGTGTCACGCCCGGCCTGTAAAGCAACACGATCCTGAGGACTAACCCTGACAAATCTGTGCTTTTTCTCTCTAAATGAAGTGCGCCCCGGTGGATGTTTCAAGACAGCTCCCCTAGACGGGAAAAGTAGGATTTGGCGTGGATGGCTAATCCCGGGAACAGATAGAAACATCATGTGTGACAGCAAAGCATTTGTGAGTAGACGCTTTTAATGCTTTCTGTGTCTGAGCCTGGCCAAAACTGGTGAATCACAAGTCAAACGCCAGCTGCCAGTCACTGCCTGAACTCAACAAATCACATCACTGACACGGAAGTGTCCTTGGAAAGGCTTAAAGGAGAAATTCCAGGCATTCAAACACCAACAACTTGAGTGTTAATTGTGGGTAATTCACCGTTGACCTTCAGGGGAGGCATCTTGATTCTGTCGGACATCGATTACGCATCCTTCACGGGGGGAGAAATGGGGCGATGAGGTGTAATTCAATCCAACGCCGAGGTGTCTCTGGCAATGCAAAGGTCAGGCCACTGGGAATTGAACGCAGGCAAATTCCCATTATGTGCAACAGCCATAGATTATCCTCTCTTCCCCGCGGAGAGTCACACAATGCACGAACCACCTCTGATGATCCAAAAAAGACACATTAAAGCAAGGGCCTCCTGCAGCCTTGACTTATAGCGCCATCTAGTGGACTGATGCTCAAATGTCTATGGGGTTGAGTCTTATTTCAGAACATTTTCTGAAATAACACGTGAGATTCAGTTCCAGGGACCTATATGTGTTACTATCTGTCTACACTGTGCATTTTATTGGATTGTGTCAAGTTATTACATCATCAAATACCATCAATTGCGATACTCTTTTGTTTTATCTTGTTTGCGCAATGAGAAAATGTTTAAGACAAACTATCTGATCATAGTTTTCACTCCCACCGCTGGGCAGTAACACACTTCTGCACTAAACAAACAAAAATAATCTTCTCAGAAGAGGAATTTCTGCAACAAACAGCCTAGCTGCACCCAATAATTATGAGGATTATAGAGTTAATATGAATGGACAGGTTTACACTGAGACTTTAAGTTTGTTATTTGAAAAGCCTTTTATGTTATTAGTTTGACGTCATTCATGAACCAGACAGAAGTAGCATTGTTCCAGTCCGTTCCTTCTGATTCAGGCCTATGGCGTTGGACCATGGTGTCTTGTGGCTACATTGCATTCTGGTCTGTCTTGGCTACTGTCGGTAGAGAAATTGGCATCTCTTCCTCTTTTTCAGTGGATTTCTCTCAATTCTGAGGGGCGCCAAAACCTGCCATTTACCACTGATGTTCTAGAAAAATGTTCTGCTACCAAACTCTGTTGTGCTGGAAATATCTTGTCATCTACGTTTGGCCATTTATCTGTGGGAATAATAGAAAATACACCACCAAACAACAAAATGGGCCCAGAAATGCAAGCATCACCAGTAGCTGTTTTTTGAACAGTGGAAACGTGTTTTGGGATGGATTTCTCATGCAAATAACAAGAAGAATTAAGACGCAGTACTTTTTATAAGTGCTATGATGGTATTGTTTATTCAATCAGAGTAAAGTCTGTTTATCCTATCCCTGTATAAAAAAACAAAAACACCTTTAAGTTAGCCCCAAACACCCATGTACTGAAAAAAAAGCACATATTTAGTATTGGTTCCAGCCCTTTAAATGTGCAGATTTATATTATGTGACAGATTATAATGTGTAAATCAAAATCTAAGAACTGTATTAAGTGTGTTAAGATACAAAGACACGGTGGAAAGGAACCTACAGTAGAAAATATTACACTGAATTCACGATCGCTCAGACTTAACCTACAATGAGATGCAGCAATTTCTGTCCGGCATCGACTGACGTTTCCTTAAAGTGCTACTCAGTCTACATTTCTCAGAAGAAAAAGGTGCTTTAGGTCCGTCTAACCCGGTAACATTGAAAAAAACAAATGTGCAGTAACAGCAAAAGTAAGAATAAATGTGGGTTAAAGTAGTTTTCTAAGTGTTCAGCTATTTCTTTGAGGTCAAATTAAAAGATATTACATGTTAAGTGAAAATAGTACAGTGCGTGATTAAATGCAAAATACAGTGGTAATAGAAATCAAAATGGTAAACGGGGAAACAGAAATGTGCAAATGAGCAAGCTGTCCGCCCCTCGTGTTTGAGGTTTGAGCTTGAGGCTGCACTGAGATGAGCCGTAATGACAGGGCGGACAGTCTTTGCTTCTTTATATGGAAACTCTTGAGAGATTCAAGAGCGGCAGACGGTCCACCCTGGAAACCCTCCCCAAACTCTCCAGCACCCGCAAACAAGAAGCCTGTTGAGACACTTGTCGGTGGATTTGCGCAACATTGTAGAACGTGGGAAATTGCCACCGCTAAAGGCAAAGTACACAGTCAACCGGTCCGCCTTTGCCCGGACAAGCCTGTCCATTGGGTTAGGTGTACGTAACCCTAGGGGTTCCCACAGTGTGGCCCCTGATGTCAAATTCCATCACTTTCCATTGCTAAGTGTGGGAGCATTTCCATGACTTGAAAATGGTCTTCCTTCCTGGTTTGTTGAGGTTTTTCTAAAAAAGGGGTGAACATTCTAGTTTCCCCTCCAGTTGGGATGAAAACCATCTAATACAATGAATGTTTGAAACAAGTAAATACACCTCTCAAAAGTGCCACGATGTTCCAGGAATTCCAGGACCGGTGGGAACCGCTTGACCTCGGACTACAAGCTTGTGACACGGAAATCAGCCAGATTACAGGCTCCAGGACAAAGGGCTTAAGCGCCAGCCGTGGATAGACATAGGGGAAAGCAAGCCGGAACATCTGAGCTGCTTCATTTTTGGACGGGTAGTATAAACCAGTCTATACTTGTGTGGCACTGTCACGCCTACATTTTAGGCTTCAGTTAAGACCTTGCAGCTTCTTGGATGGGAAGCTGAGAGGCTGAGGAATGGAGTTTTGTCCACCTCTGACATGATGGATATGATGTTGTTTGTTTGATTACATATTTATTACACTGATTGTCTCTAGGAAGCCCTTAACCTGAATTGATTTTGATTAGATTCCACAGGAGTACACACACGTTTCATTATTATTATTATTGTCATTATAGGTTTCAATGGAGAGATTCACTGCCCCATATTTAAATTCTGTTTCAGAGGTTTTTCTGCCCTGTCAATAACACAATTCTGAATACTGAAGACAAAATATCAACTATAGGCAGCTTCAATCAAAAAATATCAGCCTCCAAAAACCCATATAAGTCAATTATTATTTTGGATCGGTCTTTAAAAGGTAATTTATTGGTCTGCCAGATTGCTGACAAACAATAACCCCTATCATTATTGTTCTGGTTTGGGTGGGCATCTCACCCAATAACATTCGATTTGGGTCTGGACTTAAACAAGGCCTTCAAAGAACCCTCGAGCGTATCTGTCTCGCGGAACGACGTGCTGCGGACAACCTGCGACGTCCTGTGCCGGAGCTTCTGAAGTTTGGGCTTCATCCCGCTGAGCGACGACTTGCTCCTGAGGGGTACCCGTCTGGCACGGTCCCCCCCGTCCACCGAGTCGCCCTCGTTGTGGCCGAGGAGCTTCAGGTTGGACTGGAGGACCTTGGAAAACCTCCAGCGGCCCTCGCCCCTGCCGCTTGGCTTCTCTGAGCGAGAGAACTCGTACGCCCCGATGATGTCCCGTATGTCCGCGGTGACGCTGTTGGTGAGATACTGGCAGGCCTTCTTCCCGCTGTAGTCTCTGATTTCCACATCGGCGTCGTACGCGCCCACCAGGAGCTTCACCACCTCCATGTGACTGTGCATGGCAGCCAGGTGAAGCGGCGTGTAGCCGGCGCTGGACCGGGCGTTGATGTTGACGGGCACGGCGTGCTGTTTGGCAAAGTTGATAATCAGCGCCAGCAGTTCGGGCTTGCCTTGCTTGGCGGCCCAGTGCAGGCAGGTGAACCCGGTGACGAAATCCTTTTTCAGGACGAGACTGGGCTCCTCGGCGAGGAGCTGGTACAGGCTGTCCCACTGCCCGTCTGAGGCGCATATCATCCACTCGTGCTCCAGCGGGTCCAGGGTGACAGAGGCCCCGTCCTCCTCCGGGTTCGAGGACACCAACGAGGCCGTGTCGCTGTCGCTCCTCGTTCCATCCTGGTACCTGGAGGACAGGTGAACGGAGTTGCGCAACACCATGCTGCGCCTCACCTGGGGCGAGCTATTCATCATGGCCTCGATGAAGTGTTTGCGGCTGACCTTTGGGCTGCTGTTCCCTTCGCTCCCAGACAGACTCTGCGAATCTGACTGCCCGTCGTCTGCCAGGTTGCCGTACAGCAGCTTGCGTTGCGATCCTATGGAGTTTCGGCGCCTGGTCACCACCGGGACACCGGTCTGGTCCGCTCCGTTCAGGCTGTCTGCCGGTGAAACAGACTCGCTCTCAATCTCTCTATTAACCGAGTCTGCAGGATTTAGCCAGATGGATGCGTCAACCTGTCCCGAGGTACCGGTTTGTATAGGCCCGCTCTGGTACCCTGGCATGATGAACATGGATCCCTCTGCAGCTGCAGGGAGAGGCGACGCTTCAATCACAGCAATCACTGGTATTTCTGGCGGTGCTGGAACGCACCCCTCCTCAGACTCACTCTTCCCACCTTTGAAGCTTACCAGGTTTCCCATCTCGCTTGAGCTGTTTGCGGCTTTCTCGACTACACAAACAAACTCGGGACCATTCCTTTTCTCTGCTGTTTTGTCGGGCAAAATGGTTGCAGAAGAAAAAACATGCGGCACTGTCTCCCGGTTGTCATTTCCGTAACCTGAGCCAGGTAATATTTCTTGTTGCCTTTCGCCGCTTGCAGCGCAAGTGCGCAACTCAGTCTCTCCATCCGAGACTCGCCCCGGCTCGGTACCTGGCCTACTTGTCCCGTTTTCTTTCTCCGCGCGCTTCACCGAACCTCGGTACCTTTTCTTCAGACAAACAAACTTAACTCCGCCGTCAACCTTTACGAATGCAACGTTGTCAACGTAGCTCTTAAATCTCTCCCGGATAACCGCTTTCCTCTCGGGCTCGTCTGGGAATACGGCTTTAAAACGGTCAGTTAAATCCGTGTTTTTCACTCTTCCCCCTCGCTCCGTTAAAAAATCAAGGATCGCTTCTTGGGTGCACTCGGTGGCCATTGCAGTCGATTTTCGGGTCAATTGTAAAAATAATCTAGTATTCAACTAAATAAACTCACTTACTTACTCCGTGGACTAGCGTTAAGAGAAGTAATTTGACGTATAAAAGTGCAAAAGTGCACTCGAGCTGTCCCGTCCCATACTGGACTCTCTGACGAATTATCGCTTCAGCGCAGAAATGAAATTTGTAGAACAGTTTGTGATGGTAGACGAGGACACGTGCAGGGTATAGCCCTTCCCTGCGTTTTATTTCTACCGTTTAGGCGTTCTCCGCCTCCTAGCAACGGACGTAAAAGGAAACTGTGACACACGAGGCGCCATTTTGGACCCAAATAGGTCTATACGTATACGGGGAAAGCCTCCTCTCGGAGCCAAAATGGTATTAGTTTCACAGCCCAAAATTAGACTGTACCATTTATTGTAAGGGGTGATCCGTGATTTAAAACGTACATTTTATATCCGATATCACAATGTACTGTCGAATTTCTTATTTTTTATTTATCAAGGGGTGCTAATAAATGAGTATCTATGAAAGAAACATGAGAGGGCTAAAACAGTTACAAAACTAACAGTTGCTATTTTTCTCTTACCACCTTCAAAAGTTAAGTTTCCATCACGAGCAAGAAAAGTTTTGTTCATTCTCACAGAAGTTGACTGGGAAACATAATAGTTAACGTTATCTTGTTGCTTCTTTTCTAGTTAGTTTCAAATAACGTTAAAACCCATAGCTCGTCAGCAACGATGATTTCATCAGATACGGCCCAGGGACAAGGGGTAAAGACTTTTATTGAAAATGTTCTATTGCCTTTTCCCTACATTAACGTTTGCTAACTAGTTAGCAACCCAGATGCAGGCAAGTCATACCTCTAATTAGCCGCGTCGTTAGCCATCGACCTAGCTACAGTCGCACAGTTAACTGGTCACACAGGTAACTCAAGTTATTCTCTTGCGAAACTGATTTAGCATCTTCCGTCTTCCATATCGCTCACCGGCTGTGACCCTGTCCTCTGCCCAGCCATTGAAAGGCGGGATAGGTCAGAAATTGGTACAGTACAGAGTACAGTTTGAACTTCATTTAAAAACCGGCAAGTTTAATGTTGCCTTGCTTCTCGGCAAAACTACATAACCGGTAGCACATGACTTGAGGCTTTTTACAGATCAGTAGGAACCATGCTTCGATTTGGCATTCAGCCATTACACCAAGCAGCACCTATTTCAAAAACATTTAAACTATTTCACCCAATTTACGCTGCGGAGGATGGGGACGAGTATTGATGTGAACCAATTGGAAAAGTTGATACTTTATTGAAATAAAGCGCTGCTTGGTGACAACCGTACAGAAGCAATTCGTAAAAGTAATGATTCGTGAAAGGTCCTAAATCGTATTCTAGCAGGGGTGTGCCTTTGCCGTTAAGCAAGGCACCATTATATTGCCAGATTGTTTTTGCGTGACGTTCTTTCCATGTCAGCTGGTATCCGGGTTAGGTAGGCATACACTGTCACCTTGCTACAGTGTACAGTATGGAATATACAGTTAAAAGAAATATTTGGCATATTGGCCATTTGTTATTATTTTATTTATTTATTTATTATTGTGCAACAGCAGAATCATATTTGACCTTCCCAGTTCACAGTATGACCTCTCTGTGTACAGGACAAAGCCGCCCGCCCCCTCTCCTTATCGGGTCACGTTGGCTTCGACGGTCTCCCCCACCAACTGGTCAACAAATCAACATGTCAGGGCTTCTGCTTCAACATCCTCTGTATTGGTGAGCATCGTCATCATTGTTTCCTACACACGAGATGTACTAGCGTGCAAAAATAGCCCTCCTCTCTTGTGTGAGGAGAACTCCATTAAAAAAAGAAAACCTTGCCGTTTAATGTCGCCTCGCATATTATGAGTCGATACCTTTTCTGAATTGTTTGGAGCCGCTTTTCGTTTCGGCATACATATAATCTGCCGAGCACCACTCAGCCAATCCTTTTTATTTGGTTCGCTTGCGATTCCCCGGTCTCTTTCCACCAAAATATACCGTTGAAATTTTATTTAACTGAAGTGGTGCTCGGTGGATTATACGTGTGCCAAATTTACCAGCGGAACCTAACAATTTAGCAAAGGTCTTGGATCGTATTCAATGCAGTGTGTGCCTTTGCTGGTGAGCAAGGCTTTTTTAAGCGGTGTAACAGCATACATGGCTGGCACTGCCTTCCCTCTAACTCTACATTTACCCCGAACCTGCAGGTGAAACCGGCATCGGCAAATCGACTCTGATGGACACGCTGTTCAACACAAACTTTGAGAATTTCGAGTCGTCCCACTTTGAACCAAAGGTAAAGCTGTCGGCAAAGACCTACGACCTGCAGGAGGGCAACGTTCGCCTCAAGCTCACCATCGTCAACACCGTGGGCTTTGGAGATCAGATGAACAAGCAGGAGAGGTGTGCGAGGAGCGTTTCAGCACCAATCTAATACACACTATTTTTTTTCTGTAATGACTACACAGCAGTTAGAAAGCCACTTGGGATTATTATTATCCATCTCAAAACCGTAAGCTCCCCTTCCATTAAAGCAACAAACACACAGCCTTCAACATGACTTGAATTGAACAACATGAATTATGTCCTTTTACTTTCACCCACTCTTCTTAGAAAAAACAGCCATGACTGACAGTGTTTTGACCCTGTTGCTATTACACCGTTTTGTCCAGTTACCAACACATTGTGGACTACATCGACACCCAGTTTGAATCATACCTGCAAGAGGAACTGAAGATCAAGCGGTCCCTGCACAACTACCACGACTCGCGCATCCACGCCTGTCTCTACTTCATCGCGCCCTCGGGACACTCCCTCAAGTCTCTGGACCTGGTGACCATGAAGAAACTGGACAGCAAGGTGAGTTTTAGGATGGATTTTCCCTTTTTAAATTGCTGAAAAAATGCGGACTGTGTGGACTTTCCTTATTGTGTTTGCTACTAGACCAATGCATCAGGCCAATATTAGTCTTTTACTAAAAATCAGACATCAGTTATTGTTGTAGCTCTCCAATATGATGGATATGATTTATCGGCCCTCAGAAACCCATAATGGTCCAACCCTATTTGTTATGTTGGTTCAATACATTGGTCAGAAAGGAGGATCTAACAAGTAAGACTTGTCATGACGCCACCTGTTGGTGGAAAGTGTATGTTGTTACGAATCAGTTTCTAATTGATTATTAAATATGAGCAATTAAGAAAAACAGTTAGTTACCGAAGAGCACACAGGCTAGCAACTGTCATCGGCTTACTTGTCTTTTGATTTGATTGTTGGTGAATCATGTGTGTTGTTGTATGGCAGTGAAAAACAGGCACCGGTTGCCTTGGAGAAATAGCTGTTGCACAAACAGGACTGAACAGGTCTGACATAGCAACGGGCTGAGTCAGCACAGGTATCTTAAACCCCTGACGCCCCTCCCAAAGTGTTAGTTTGAGGTTTCACTGTCATTTCATGGGAAGGAAATGAGCGTGAAGGACTACGTAACCGGTGTTCTCGGGAAGGGTTACCACACATTTTGCTGATCAAGAAGTCTTACCTGTTTTCATTCACCCTTTAAAAAGTGGCCATTAAACTAAAACTAATGAATTAACTAACACTCATGTTGCCTGAATAATATAATGTTGGCCAAAAAAAATATAATATATAATAATCTGCAACAGTTTGATAAAAAATGTCTGTTTTGATACTTTCTACAGCTGATGATTCAACCTCGAGTCAGTTCATGAAAACCTTTCCATTTGCTGTCCTAAACACTTGGTGTCTGGCAGGTCTTTCCCTGGAAAAATCCTCAGGACAAGAAGTGATGTGTTTTACGTTTTGGGTTTGGAATAAATAGAAGAACCGGGTAGTTAGCATGAGCAGCGATAGCCACCGTGGCTGAACAGACAAAGACAAGAGCGCCACCTACAGAAACTCAAGCTGCATCAACAGAAAACACAAGGAGAAAGATCACAGCCAGCCAGTGAAAATCAGCCAGTTTAATGTTGCCTTGCTTCTCGGCAAAACTACATAACTGGTAGCACACGACTTAAGACCTTTTACAAATCAGTAGGAACCACGCACAGTCAACAGGCACCGTAATGGACACACTGTTTGATTGACAGGTGATCTCTGGGAAGAGCAGTGAGAAACACCAGTAATGAGGCTGAGGTCTCTCGGTGTCTTTACAAAGTGCCTTTTGTAAGTCGCTTTGGATGAGCTTTAAGCATCTGCTAAATGACTGTAATTTAATGAGACAAAGATGGAGACTAAATAAATAAATTTAAAAAAAGCATCTTCATCATCTTGTGGATTGTCATTTTAAGACATATAATTGTTGTCATTTCATTGTTTGAATCGTGAAATATCCGTTTTGTTTATAGAAGTGCCTAGCAGCAGTTTCCACAGAGGCTCCTACAAGTCACCTGTCCTACTATATGATGTGAGAACACCTAACTAGTTTCCCACTGTAGCACTCGTGGTCCCAGCTCAACATACAGTCTTTGTCATTTGGGTTCATGTATGTGAAACTGCAGCTCATTAGTCCAATCATCTTATTTGATATGAATGCTTAATATTCTGTTTTGCACTTTAGTGTAAACCAGTTTTACTGGTTCCAGTGAAAGGAAGGCAGGGAGACTGTTAGGAAGGCCTGGAATGGGACTAAGATATGACCTAACTTGACACCCGAAACCAGCAAAATAGAATATATTCTAAATGAGTTTGATTTTCTTTGCTTCTTTTCTGTCATTACCAGTTAAGCTATCAATGCTGTTCAAGCTTTGAAAGATTTAATCATCATCCACCATTCAAATTTTTGATGACACTTTCACTTTTTCTGCAATTGAATTGTATTTGCAATCTTTTGGCCCCGTAGGAATGCATTACGAAAAGTTATGTTTCAGTTTTGCAGTTGACAGTCTCCGTCTCCCTCGGTGGCTGTTCAATGTAATCCTGGCTGTGTTTCACAGTGTCCACAGACCAGAGACTCCAGAAATAGTTTGAAGCTGAAGCAAGCACACACATTTTCTTCAGAAAATGTAACCTTTTCTAGTTTTGTTTGTTATTTCATCATACAAAAAAATATTTATTACTAAGGGAGTTTCCTCCTTTACACTAGTGTTTTTTTAATTGTTGGTGTTGTACTGATTATATACTATGAATTCAATTACAAGAAGACTGACTGTTGATTGTTGATCTCGTCAAAGGTCAATATCATACCGGTCATTGCCAAAGCAGGACACAATCTCCAAGAGCGAGCTCCACAAATTCAAGCTAAAGATCATGAGCGAGCTGGTCAGCAACGGCGTCCAGATCTACCAGTTCCCCACAGACGATGAGACGGTGTCCAGCATCAACTCTGCCATGAATGTGAGTACCAATTAAAAAAACAACCTCCTTCTTTTGAAGCCATATCTTCCACTCAGTCATCAAGAGCTGAATGAGCTCTGCAAGTCGTCTGAAAGATAAAATGAAACTTTTACGATCCCCGTGGGGAAACTGGGTCGTTGCAGCAGCAAATAGGATACAGCAAAGAAAAGTAGAACATAAATAAAAATGGAGCAAATGGGGGTGTTGAACATAACATAACGTTTCAATAACATTAAGTAGAATGAAAGTATGAATCAATAGTAGAGTATGAACAATATGAAAAATGAACAAAAATATCAACCACATGAAAATATATGAAAAAATGAAATATTTTGTCACTTTACAAGGTAAATACCAAATACCATACATTGAATGTCCATGAGAAGAATTTTTTTCCCCACACTTTTGAAAACAGGACTGACGGCTGTTTGTTAATCATGAGGTTAGTAGTACGGTGCAAATAAATAAATAGTTCTCGGCCCTATTGACTTGTACTAGCACTGCAAACAAATACCATTTAACTTCTGTTTTTAACTTTGCCCTTTTACCTCTTCAAGGGTATCCTGCCGTTCGCTGTTGTTGGGAGCACAGAGGAGGTGAAGATCGGGAATAAGATGGTGAAAGCACGGCAGTACCCTTGGGGCGTAGTGCAAGGTGAACTTATTTTACGTCTTCCTTATTAAAGATCCTAAGTGGATCATTTTCAAACATCATTGTCAAATGAATATCACTACCTCGGTCTAATTGCTGTGTACCAATGAGACCATGACGGAGATGATTGGTAGCCTCTATCTCACCCCAGTGGTTGTTAGTGCTTCTCAAAATGAAGACAAAGAATTATTAAGAAGAATTAAGAAGAAAAACAGCGCCCTCTTCGTGTTTCATTTCTATATAAATACATATACATGATGTGCAAACATTCATATGCAGTAGGTCATACATATGTACACAAATGGTCTAGGCATGTAGACGTGTTGTAAGAAACTATTCACCCTATCAAATATATTGAATTTATAGATGTTAGTTTGCAGTTTTGGATATGTCCATTACTAGCTATTCACCCTCTCAAAAACTCAACGTGGAGCGACCACGTGTGCCTTCATCTCCCATTATACTGTGTTTGTTGTACTTCCTGGTATGTCGTACCAGAAGCCAACGTTTTGTTTTGGTGTTTTTCTTCATCTCAGTGGAGAACGAGAACCACTGCGACTTTGTCAAGCTGAGGGAGATGCTGATCTGCGTCAACATGGAGGACCTGCGGGAGCAAACTCACACCCGCCACTATGAGCTTTACCGCCGCTGCAAGCTGGAGGAGATGGGCTTCAGAGACACGGACCCCGAGAGTAAACCAGTCAGGTACCGGCTGCACTCACTAATATCCCAGCAAATGTTGCCATTTATCTGTCCAGGTAAAGTTGACTTTTCATGCAGTTACACACACACACACACACTGGGAGCTGCCCAGTGCAACCACAATCTACTAGAGCAGTTGGGGGTTCAGTGCCTTGCTCAAGGGCACCGCAACGGTAGCTGTTCCTCGACCACATTTCCCCAGCCGGTCCAAAGAGAATAGATTAGCTAGAATTAGCAGCCTTGGGGAGGTTTATAGCTTATTTGTAGTTTATTTGTAGTATATATTGTTCTGTATGGAACTGTAGTATTTATGAGAATATTAGTACACACAAGTGACTATAATATCACGCACACCTAGCTTGCATCTCTTCTCATTGTCATGAAGTTGGAAATCTCGCTGCTTGCACATCTTTGACCGTAACCTACATTACTGACGTGCGCGATTCTGTCCATCCCCAGCCTCCAGGAAACCTACGAGTCCAAGCGTCAGGAGTTTCAGGGCGAACTTCAGCGGAGGGAGGAGGAGATGAGGCAGTCGTTTGTCCAGCGGGTGAAGGAAAAGGAGACTGAGCTGAAGGAGAAGGAGAGGGAGGTAAATTTACCGCAAAGCATCGCACAGCCGCCACGCTTAACCGAACGCGAGGCCGGAGCACGCACTGACACGTCACCCTCCATAATCCAGTCGCCCTCTGGGCCATCAGTCACAAGTTAGTCAAGTAACGCTGCAAATACATGATGTAGGGTCATCGAGTAAGGGTAAGATGTTCAGCCTTGAGGGAACCTGAAGAAGCAGCGATGCGAAACATGTCATTCACTCACATAAATTATGAACAAAAACACATCAGTCCTCTAACTAAGTCGGTGTGCGGCAAACATAGATTTGTTGTTGGACATTTTTTAGGGCCATTGGCACCGCTAGTCTTTTCTAATCGTACAAATGATGCAGTCACCACTTGAGCCAGTCAGTGAATAAATGAAAAAGCCTGAGGGATGTATAAGATAGTCATATTGATATACTTCACAGTTTTTATTCATTCATAATATATTTATACTTAAGTTTGTTCTTGACACAGTGAAATTGTTGAAAATGAAATACAATTTTGAAAATCCAATCAAGAAAATAAAGTCTGAAAAAAGTCGCAGCTGGTTGGACTTGGATCACGTCACGTTTGCCGATTGATCGGGAGTTGGAGTTGGGTTTTGTTGAACGTTTTCAACGATCCCAAAACATAAACGCCCCATTTCTCCCATCCAGCTGCAGGGCCGGTTTGAGCAGCTGAAGAGGATGCACCAGGAGGAGAAGGCCAAGCTGGACGAGAAGAGGAGGACGCTGGAGGACGAGATCAACGCCTTCAGCAACAAGAAGGCCGCCGCCGAGCTGCTCCAAGGCCAGACCTTCAACACCAACAGCAGCAACCTCAAAAAGGACAAAGACCGCAAGAAGTAAGAAAGACACACACACACACAATCGATCTTTCCTATCTACCAACTATAATGCACTGTCAGTATGACTAAATAACTGTAAAATGTGTGGTATTGTTTTTGGTAGTGATTCTCAGTCCATTCTGAGTGGCTGGAGGAGTCCACAATTAGTAAAATATATAGAGGGACAAATTCCAAATCTCATTTTTAAACACATTTTCTCACTATAAAGGAAAAATGAAAATTGAAAGCATTTAATGTTCAGCAGCCCAAACAAATGAAGCTGAATGGGAAGATGAACCTGACAAGGCTGTACCTCACTAACTAACTAGCTGGTAGACTGGAGACACAACAGACTTTTTAACCCAATATTATACTGACTCTAGCAAAGCGTGATGTTTCTGAAGTGCCATTTTGCTAACCCTAACAGCCCACTAGAGGTGTCTTTCATATTTGGATAATCAATGTGATTTAACCAAACCTAAGATTCATATATCGCCTCGACACACGCAATGATTGTGATGTCTTAAAAGTAATGCGGTAGTGATGTATGGATGTTGGATTGATCCAAATGGCACCTTTTAAAGAGGTGTTTCATGATGACCCTTACCTTTGTCCCATTTCAAAGATTCTGTAGCCAACGTGAAGCTAGTGGAGTGTAAACTTGGGAACCGATTGCTTCTTCCTCTTTGGCGGTAACACAGTACAGCAATATGAATTTGGCAAGTAACAATTTAAGTAGTTCTAAAACAAAAAAGGTATTTTTTTAATATTGCACCCTTACAATAGCAGATGGAAGTTCATTAATCTGAAAACTGTATCCCACCCCCATTGGCCAATTATTTGTCCTCAGTCGCTGTCCCCCAAAAGTTGACTTGGGGAAAAAAATGTATAGAAGACTTTTAATTTCAGGGAAATTACAAAATAGTCAAATGTAAAGATAGACAGTTAGTTAGACTCCCAAACTAGTAAAACCAGTCTCAGATGTTGGACATAAATTGTCCATATTCAATTGATTTACCAGGAAAGATAAGATAGCAAACCAAATCTTGTGTTCTGTTGCTTTGTTCTTCACTTGATCACATTCAATTCATTGTATGTGTTCTTTTCCATAGTGCTGGATTCATGTGAAGAAACGAAGAGGACTGAAATCCCTCTGTCAGACGCTAATTACATGTTACGCAATCACCTTCAACACTATAGTAATGGGTTACTTTACTAGTTATATAACTGTCATATATGATATCTTCTATGTATCTAACCTCTAACCCCGTGTACCGTTGTGCCGCTAGAGCCGCAGGGTGCCAAAGGTTGAGGAGCTGTGTATTTATCTCCGAATCACTGTTAGGAATCACGTCGAAACCAACTAGGACTAAACCGGTCCATACAAACGGTACCTTATCTTCTGTTCTAAATCGCCGACACCACTCGAGGCCGATCTGTAGTCCCTGTACATTGAGCGCGACTCCAACTAGGCCGTAAGAACGTAGGCCCCGTGGAAACGAACGCAGGCGCTCGCTAGCAGACGCGGTCAGAGTTTAGTTCAGGACCCCACGGCTTGAACGATGTGGGTTTGTATAAATATTGGGTAATATAATATACATGTGTTTGGCTTCAGCTTCATAGATTTATGCATGTAATATTTTCCAGCTTTAATTCCGGATGTAGCATTTATGAAGTCTCACTTGTTTGTTTGTTGTTTGTGGGTTTACGTTCTCCCAGCACTTCCATTATGAGCGAAATGATCATAGCGGCGCGTTACGTATGCCAAGTGCCTTTCTGATGTGCGTGCGTCTGTATTACGTTTGTGTTCAAACAACACTAACCTGAAGAATGAAGCCATGTGGCATTCCTCACTCGGCGGTGAGTGGCCTTGCTGCCATTTCTATTTTTTATCAACAAAGGTGGGGAAATTTTATGCAGTATTTGTTTTCTAAAAACCTACGAGCTTATATTTAACCTTAAATGCAGATAGGTGTATATGTATTTTGTAAGTTCTCAATAAAAAGCATGACTTTGCAATATGCACCTCTCTTTCCTCTTTATTATCTTGTATGTCACGTTTTATCTTAAAATGTAAAACTCCACAATCATGAAATGTAACAAAACACACATTCACATCTGAAACCGTCAATGTGCCTGTAGTTTCAAAGACCTGAGAGCTGGAACGATGTCATCCAGACGACTGACTCCTGAAAGAAAAGAAAGCGGTGAGACGAAGCACCGAAAAGTCAAGGTAAGACGGAACCAGAACAATTGGATCTGTCACAGAAGTCAGGCCACTTCAAGATAAATGCATTTATGGCGTATTTGGTCATGCGGGATTTACCCAGAGTCCGGAGCATTTCCAGAACCAGAGAATGGAAAGCGGGGAAGAATTCCTCGTGCTGCTTGACCTTGACAATGATACTGAAAAAGAGAAGCGCATGGGGAAAATTAATGTTAACAGGTCCAACTAGTGAGGTTTCCCTGTGCACCCCCCGCCCCCCTCCAAAAAAAAACATGCTGTTGCCACTGATAATGTAATGTCCAATTAAAATGACCTTCTAAATGGGTTGAATGTCAAAGTGGGGCTGCAACAGAGAAGGGTGTACTGTTCCCACTAAGGCTGTAGTGTCACCAGTGGTGGCCGATGCATTTTTCTCCAGGGAGGGGATACCAAAGATCAAGCAAACATGTACTAAGGTGTCATCAGTGTAGGAAAATAAATGAAAAGGCCTTTATTTGTATTTGCTGAGTTGAATGAACAGTTATTGTAATGAAATGTGCTTAAGGTACTTCATTTATAGCAAATTCTTAAAAAAATTATGTAATGGTGAAAGACTAAAGTAAGTGAAAAGTGGCTGGATAAGTGCAAGAGAAATCTGACACTGAGACAATGGTGGAAAATAATGAACACAGTAAGATGTAAAATAGAGAATAACATTTCTGAAAAAGAATGAATAAATATGGTATTCCATTTGAAATACCCAGGGCCATCAAAACGCTGAGTGAACTGGCTCAAAGCCATATGACTTTGCCACCTTGTGGCTTCAACTTTCTGTACATAAATGTTGCCCATTTCGGAATGACTCTGGCACCACAGAACTTGACAGTGTCTTTTAGACAGGATGTGCCTGTTTTTGGCAACCTCTTGATTATGCTTCCAGATCCCCATCCTGTAGCCTTCATCGAGCTGAGCAGCTATGTTTACTGTTCCCAAGCATTTGCTGTAGTTTTTTCTGATAAGGGGAAAAAAAAAGAGGATGCAGGGCCAAGCAAAATAAAGCATTGGTGTCACCTACATGCAGTTAGCCAAGGCTTCCTACTGAAGCAGCGGCTTGAAAATGACTGAGTATATGGTGTCATTCTGGTGCGTTTTATGTCAGATGTACCACAAGCCACTTGCTCTCTGCTGCCAACAAGTGGTTGGTGGTGAGTGATTCAGATAAATGCTGTTGGGGTGCAGCTTTCCTGTGCCCCAAGAGCTCCAAGCTCTTGTAGGAGTGAACTGCACGTGCCCAATTTGTAATGAGTCAATGGGCAAAGATTAGTGTGGCCCTGGCAGGAAAATATGTGACCTAGCAGTAACTGGCGACAATGTGGGACAATTGCAATGTACATTTGATTGTGGAGTCTACATTGTACTCAGTAACTATCTAATAATAATGACCGTGCTCATCCCAAATGTGGTAGTACTAAATTGGAAGTAATTTTAAGGTCTTATGCAATGAAGTGTAGGATGTGGGGAGTGGCACCCAAGCGCCCTCTATTGGCCCAAGTGAAATAGTTTTTGGTACGGTCACTGGTGGGAAATGTGCTTCACACAGCAAGTGACGCTTTCAGTCCAAAGAGAGCTGGCCCTGTCAAATGTCTAAACTAGCAAGGTAAACGGGAAGGAGTTATCTGGAATGAAGGTTTCTGACAGAAGTGAAAATAGTTAGGAGTACGAAAGAGTGTTTTGTGCCACCTTGTAGGTTCCACAATTATGTGTAATGCGTAGCAAACTAATAAGTTGGCCGGAGTGAATCAAACCTTTCAGGGAAAATAGCAGCAACAGTACTTTGTTGATTACTGAGGTAGGTTGGCCAGTCTGTGGGGTAGGGTCACCCAAGCTAGGCCATTTGCCTAGTTAATTGTGTGGGAGGGGCCCACGCTTCCTGGCCGCCAATTAGCAATCAGCAGAAGCAGCCTTAAACCACTGCTGCGCTGAAAGCGTCAGCTTTCAAGCGTCGGCAAACGAAGGCAAGGCGAACAAAGGCATTTGCAGCCGACTTCTCCAAGTCCGACTTCACAAGGACCGACGGCTCACAGGCTCCAGCCCCCTTGACTGCCGGACTCTGTGCGTGCTGAGCGCAGATGTCCAACCAAAGCACCTTCCTCAAACCTCTTCTTCCACACAAAGGTCAGCAATATCCAATCCTCCTTCCCTTCACCTTGTTGCATCCAGCCACCCTACCACATGCTCCCTTGAGTTGGTCTACTGCACCTGGACTCCTTCCTCACCTCTAGATGCTTCCAAGACAGCCAGAGTCCCCCTTCCTATCCAAAACATGTCACCATGCAGTCTAGAAACACAAGTCCAGGTTCAAGGTGCACCACTCAGCAATGACAGACTCACTCCATGCTGCTAAAGTCAACCACCAGATCCTCCTCACCACTTTTGACAAGTGTCTCAGGGTCTGTGTCAGAACCACACAGGCTCACTAATGGGGTTCCACAAGGCTCAGTTCTGGGTCCTCTTCACAACATCTCTCAGTTCTGTTATCTACTCCTATGCAGATGACCCCCCCCCCCAGCTGATCCTGTCATCCCTCCCTCCCCCTACATACAAGTGGAGGCACACAGCAATGCATGGATGTTAACACACCACCTGAAACTCATCCTGGAAAAGACTGAGCTTGTGTTCCTCCCAGGAAATGGTTGTCCACACCGAGACCTGGCTGTCACCGTTAACAATGCTGTGGTGACATCAAGTCCGAATCGGGGTGTGACCTTGGACAACCAACTGTCCTACTCAACAAATATTCCACCGGTGACACGCTCCCGCAGATTCCTCCTCTACAACAGCAGGACGATTCACCCCTTTCTCACTGACAATGCAGCACATGTGCTCATCCAGGCTCTTGGAATCTCCCGTTTGGACTTCTGAAACTCCCTCCTTGCTGGTGCGCCGACCTCTGGAGCTTGTTCAGTAAGCTGCAGCTCACCTGGTGTTCAACCGCCCCAAGTTCTCCAACAGTGGTTCCTTGTAGCAGCTCACATCCAGTTCAAGCCCATAGGGTAGTGAAAGGAACAGCTCCTTGCCTCACAGCTCTCCTCTATCCTGGCCCCGCAGTGGTGGGATCGACTCCTCACTGCAGGCTCAAAACCCACCTCTTCAAGAAGCACTTGCCTATTTGTCTCATTCAAAACTAGGTAGCTACCTTACATGCTTGTTTAGAAAGGAAATGCACTTACCAGTTCAAGTGACTAATAGTTCTCTTGCCTACCTATGTTGCTTGCGCTTATCATAAGTCACTTTGGGGAAAAGCATCTGCTAAATGACTGTAATGGAATCTTTGCTAGACTAATGAAAATGTGTCATGGCCAGAACTTGACAAGCCCAACCAGGAAGGTCACGCCCAGCCCACTGTGGCTCTGCATCAAGGAGCACTAGTGCTACTAACTGTTGTGTATTGGATATCCCCACCTCTCAATGTCGCCGTCTCCCAGCAGGTGGCGGAGCTGCAATCCAACAGAGTCTTCGGTGGAAGAAACCAGTCTGGCCACCTGGTTCACCACCTCACTGGGAGGAGCCCTGTCATCTGACACAAAACCACACACATAAACAAGCAAGGGGATTGTAGTAGGGCTCAACCTAGATGGGTTTTGGAAGACATATGTTTGAACTGAAGCTGCTATATTGTGCCAATATTAAATACATTTACATTTGATTGAGCTAAGTCATTGCCTGCATTACTGCTGTACAAACGTCCTAAACTGACCAAAGACATCACACGCTGAATGAATAGAGCCGGAAGCTACCTAGAGCCAGGACGTCTCGGAGGTTCCTCATGGCGTTAGTCAGCTCCCCCAGCCTAGTGTAGACGTCGCTCATGCGTGGGTAGACCCCACTGAGGGAGCCCACATCAAACAGCTTCTGGAAGTGGGACACCATGGACTCCAGGGTGAACCTGGTGGGGCTTCTGAGCACCTTCCAACCCAAAGGAACACAATAGGAAAAAAAACAACTACTGCATCTACAGTTTGATAATGGCAATGCACAAGTAACAATTATCTGAACAGCTAGTTGATAACAACTGTCTGGCCTGTGGTGCTATGTTATACTGTACCTTCTCACTGTCAGTGGAAGTGTTTTCCAGCATGGTGTCAACTAGCAACAGCATATCTTCCACCTTCGCGGCTTCCACGCCATTATGGCCGCCATCCAACGGCTGCCACGGCATCAGTCTTGCAGACAGCACGCTCAGGCCGCGGTGCAACTCCTACCCACACAAAAATAGTGCAGGTCAGGTTGAGCTACAGCCAACTTGGAAGCTATGTCAAGTAATGAAAAATGAGGTGCACTGAGATAGAACCGTGTCATACGCCACTGTAATACGCTGGTGTAGCAGACAGGGACTCTAATGTCTGAAATTGTTAGTTGAAACCATCTGGTGACTCCAACTTCCACAATGCCAGACAAAAGACTTTTAAGACCTTATTCATACTACCTGGGATTGATCTTAAGACCAAAATGAAGAAACAAAAGGTAGCCTATTGCTGATTCAACATTGCTAATGAACATTTTGAAACTAGAAATGGGTAGAAGGAAAAAAAAGACACATTCCTACTGATTGCCAACAGAAGTCGATAAAGGTCATGGGTTACTCAACACCCTTTGAAGATTCTAATCTGCCTTTCAGCAGACATTTCTGTTCATCAAGAAACCACTTGTTAGCCTTACTTGCATTCCTTCCTGAAACAGCTGGGTCTGACTAGCACTAGGCTAGCTTGTTAACAAGCTGCTTCTAGGATAAATGCTAGAACTTCTTTGCCCATTAGCCCAGATGACATTTCTCAACGCAACATTGGTGACTGGGATTCCCTCAACAAGCCTGAGGCGGAATCCTGAACTCCATCCTGTATAAGCTTGCCAGAGTCGGTCCTCACCTTCAGTGAATCGAGCTGCTGGGCCCAGGCTTGCAGCGTGGGGACGAGACCCTGAAACTCGTCCGGCTCCAAACCGGCGGCGGTGGCGGGTCGTTGTCTGTGCGGCCGCAACAGGGCTTTGGGACTGGTCAAAACAGCGCTGATCTCATTCAGCAACTGGAATTCAAGTGAGGAATTGGCATAGGAAACAAATATTGTCAGCTATGTTTCTTTATCAAACACTTATCCCTTCCCTACACCAGACCAATACATTAGACCGATGATGGATATGATAGTTTGATAGATTACATATTTATAGTAGAACTCATCAATACAACACTATTTGTCCATGGGAAGATCTGAACCTGAACTGATTCTGACATTGGGAGCACATTCCACACAAGTATGCATGAATATGCTTTATTATTAATAGTATTAGATATCTTTTGTTTAAATGGAGAGTTTTAGTGTCCCGTGGTCTAAATGCCATTTCAGAGGCTTTTCCACTCTGGCAACAATAAAATCCTGGGGGAAAACACTGACATTTTCTTTGTGGAAATCAAACAACATGCTTACGCGGCGATACTGGGCGCATAAACCGGCGTCCGTGACTTGGCCGCTGATGTTTCCTGCGTCCGAGTTGCGTATCTCAGTTTTGTCCTCCTCTTTAGGCAATCTGCAACACACGGGGAACAAAGGCACAGTAGTTTCTGAGTAGGTCAATTGAGGCTTTGCAGAAGCATTCTAGCGACCCCTAGTGGCCGTGTTGGGACACGTACACAGTTGAACTTTTTGAATCGTCTCAGCTTTCCTACCTCGTGTTATTATGCTTGATCAATCCCTCCAAACGGCGGAGTTGGTGTTTGTAGGACTTCAGTTCTTTTACTGTGGGCCTGCACAGAGGGACACTATCAGCGGGAGTAGGGACGTGGTACGTACTGCAATGTTCACGTTTCTGTAAAATCGGATGTACCTCGTCTCCAAATCTTGCTTCAAGCTCTCAACTTCCCTCCTTAGCGCTTCTTTTTGAGCGTTGCTGTCCTGTAGCTGTTCCTGGTAAGACTTCGGAGAAAGGCAAAAGGTATTACCTACTGCTTACGTCAAACAGTGAAAATGAATGTTCTGCGAGTTACCTTTACAATGGTTTTGAAGGACAGAGTGACATCGCCGGGTGCCCTCGTACTAGTTGTTGGATCGGGCACTCCTGATTCTCCTCTGAAGGAACGAGCCAGAATAGGGAGGTGGGACGACAACTACTTAATAAAAATGGAGGCAACGCTTTTCTGACATTGTGACCTAATTAGAGCAAAAAAGAAGAAGCGTGGAAGGCAGATCTCACCTGAGCTCGTCCTGCAGCTGAATGATCTGAGTCTCGTAGAAGTCAATCACGTCCAACACCCTGCAGATACCAGACAGAGCTTAGAATACCTGAACTCCCGGGCACATAAATGACCACAACTTTTCTGGTTTCAGTGAAATTCAAATCAAGATTTTACTGCTGGTCCGCTGGAGAGCTCTGCTGTCCGGCGGTCTTGCTGATGCGTTGGAAGGTCTGACTCCGCCGGGCCAGTCGCCTTTCCTCCTCGTTGACGGTGAAGTGGAGTTTCCTCTGAAGCTGGGCCGCCGCCTCCCTCTGCTTGGACAGCTTCTGCTCCAGGGCCTGGCAGCGCTTCTACAAACACAAAGACAGCAAACGAAACTAAATGTTACAAACAAAAAAAAGGCTAATATCAACATGAACACCTCCATATTCACAATCTCATACAATCTGCATTGAATTTTTAAATATTAAATAAATACACAATTTATCTAATTTTATTAGAATAAGACAGTAAGATTATCATTTGGGATTTCTGCATAAATATTAGATATATCAATATTTTTTCCCTCATATTGTCTCGTTTGATTATTTATTTTCATTTAATTTTCAACATATTTCACACACAATATATATTTCAGATTGTTGTTTTTTTTCCATATCATATTGTGATTTCATTTTCCCATCAAGTTCTACTGCACACCCTCAACATGCTGCAATTACATACATCTCATACTTTTCATTTATAAAATGTACTTATCAAGCTCTAGTGTTGGAATTGTTTACATAACCCTTAGTTGCTATATTCTTATTTATATTGAATTTTTCTTGGAATTTCTCCTCTCAATCTTTTTCGCTCACACGACCGACTCCAAACGTACTTGTGCGTCCTGCTTTTCCTGCTGCAGTCGCTGCGCTTGGCTGTGCTGCTGGACGGCCTTGCCGAGGTATCGGTCCTCCAGGTCCTGGACTTTGGCCTTCACCCCGTCCAGCAGCCCCTCCAGCTCGGCGGCCCTCTGAGACTGACGGGCCGCCCGACTCGTGTGCTCCTGAGCCTCCTCTCTGGAAACGGAACACATCAAAGTTGCTGAACTGCTTTATATCAATTTTCTTTACCTTGGGGCTAGAGCCTATCCCAGCATGCGTTGGGTGGAAGGCAGGTCGCCGAACACATTTGTACCCACGACAAGTGATGCATTTTACATTTCCAGTTTGTTTGGAATAAACTTAACAACTGGGTAGTTAGCATGAGCAGCGATAGCCACCGTGGCTGAACAGACAAAGAAAACAGCGCCACCTACAGAAACTCAAACTCCATCAACAGAAAATCCAAGGAGAAATACACAGTCACAGTACTGGACACACTGTTTGATTGATAGGTGATCTCTGGGACGAGCAGTGAGGAACACCACCCAGCTATATTATACACCTTGGTATTGTACTATTTTTCAGGGGGATCTGGAGGTGAAGATGTATTGGAGGTGAAAATCTTCTGACAAACTGATAAAGAATGACTGCTGACAGGCGGTTCAACCCCTTGTCATCCCATCCCTCAGACCTCATACCTCCACTGAGCTGTGAGGCGTGTCCCTATGATACTCATCTGAAGCTGACGCGATTGGGTGACAAGCGGACAGGTGGTCGGCACAACACTCCAGATGCATTATTTAACGGACGGCGGACACAAAACCCTGACTGAATTTCTGTCTTTTCTTCGCTAGGAATGTCTAATATTGAGCCGTTAAAGAAAAGGGAATCCCTCGGATTCTCTTACACTGTTCTTCATCATCAATCTGTGATGCTCGACACATTCCAGCAGTTATTTATTTATTTATTTGTTAGTTAGTTATTATAAAACCTAATGTTTACCGTTGATGTTTTAGATCCACAAAACATTTTCTGATATCAAACTGTATTTCTTCATGAAGGTCTAAAGAATAAAGTACAGCAGGTCAAGTACACCAATTCCTAGACAGCCTGGTCCTAGCCCTCCAAACTACAACTCAGGGGGCTGGTACCAGACAAACTTGCTAAAATATATAATTGTAGTGGGATTTGTGAGATGGCTGATTGCTTTACTTGAGTTGGTTGTTGGACTGAATGAGCTCCTGAATGAGGGCTTGTCTCCTCTCGGAGTCTGTGAGCATCGTCCTCAGACTAGTCCTGATCTCGCCGGCCTGACTTCTTGTCCAGCAGAACCAGATCTGAGGGCATATGGAGAAACGTGGGGAAATCATATCGATCGTCCTGCTCCAAAGCCAGGGTATCTGCAGGTTTTCTGAAAGCTGAGATCTTTAAGACCTTTTTTTTTTCTAACAACTCTAATAACTGTATTTAAGACATATTAATACTTTATAAGGCCTTAAAACGAGATAATTTATGACTTTGTAAGAGACTTTCTAAGGACCCACAGACACCCTGAAAAAACCTCCCACATAGAGTTCATAGACAGTGAGGAAAGACCAGGAGCATTGATGAACGGCTGAAGCAGGTGTAATGTATAGGCCTCGGAGACCAGAAGAGAAAGCACAGAGTGGAGAGTGGAGGGTCATTAATGATGAATGCAATACCATTACGCACCTACAAGAGAACTAAATGTCACAGCAAATGATTCAACGTAAATCATCTTAATGGCTCAAATTAGGGTTAAACTGAAATATCGCTTTGCTGATATATGGGGCCGATATTGGCCTTTTAATAAACGATGGGATCTGGTCCAGTCAGTGTCGTCCAACTCTGATATGATGCAGTTGGATTGATTACATATTCATTATAGAATTGATCAATACTACACTGGTACTATACCATACTATACTAATATTATCCTGGGTTTCAACGGAGAGCTTTAGTGTCCCGTGATGGTTTGAAGGCTTTTCCACCCTGACAAGATTACAATTCTGGGGGAAACACTGACTACTTGTTTGTTTGGTTGTTGTTTTTACATTAAATTGTCATAGTAAAAGATTTTAAACATGAGATTTTAAAGATTAAAAGATTCCCCAAACATCAGCAATCGACAACTTCAATCCAAAAACCTTCAACCATGACATTTTGCCAGGAATTAGTAAACCGTGACACCCCCCCCCCCCCCTACCTGAAAGGTTCTTATTCTCAATAGGATCCGCAAAGTACACCGGCTTAAATCCATGGTGCTGGAGAAGCTTGTTCACACCGTCCCACTCGATCTGCTCCTGCTGCAATGCAAGAACAAAAAAGGGTGAAAGCTTTAAAATGTCAATAGAAAAAAACCCACTACACAATATAGTGCAGCACCTTTCAGTCGGACAAAAGGGAACCAAAGGGCTAAATATGTGGTTTCAGCTCTACCTGAAACTGCCTGTAGGTCCACAGATAAACATATGTCTTGTCTCTTGAGTGTAAAAAAGAATTTGCACTCTTGCCGTCCATCTCCACTCCTCTGGGAAGTCCTCTGCTCAGCAAAACACTAGCTACTCAACAACAACAAAAACATTAAGTCTGATTGTTAGATTTTAAAAATAACACTAGCCGGCTCGCTACCTTTTCAACACAGCTGGCACATCACCCTTGGATGCCTTGCTTGAATGACGATGAATGAATGATGAAGTCAAAACCTCACAAAAAATATCAAGTTACTACTGAGGGGAGCTGCAACTACTAACGTACAGCAATGCATGAAAGACGACCCACTCCCCCCTGTCTCTCCCACACACACACACACCTCTCCATGTCTCTAGTATGCATGATAGCTATACATTCACTCAATCTCTCTCACACACACACTCACTCACTCTCACACACACACACACACACACACACACACACACACACACACTATATATTCTTGTTTAAGTTACCTGTTTCATCGCGTCACCTCGGCTGCAGGAAACAAGGTTAATCCTCAGAGAATGGAGAAATCATCTCGTTGAAAAAAATCTGACAATGGGTGTTTATGGTGCGTACCTTGCCTAGAAGCAAGACCACATTAAACTGAGCGATTTTAAATGGATTTTGGCGTCACGGTCTCTCCATACAAGGTCACGAAATGTATCGGGGCTACAGAAAGCGTTGCAAGCGTCCACTTTCTCCACAAATATACAGTAAAACTATGAGCCAAACGAGTGGCGTTAGCGCTCAAGTCAAACCAAAGTGCCGTTATCGTATTTCTGTACCGTCAGCTCGCATTGTATTTTATTTACAGCTTCTGTTGTTTCTAGCACGCAAGAATAGTGAACCGCATGACATTACATCATGATTTGCTATCGTTATCGGTTGCTTAACTGCCCAACACTGCCCGACACTGCACAAACACAGTTGCTAACCAGCTACAGCTTAGTTTATTTACTTTTTCAAACAGGCGTGGATTCTTTACGACTGCAGCACAACCCTTCCGTCTTTCGAACAACTGCGGGATGGCGTCACCAGTGTGGACCAATAGGAAGTGGTTGTTTGGTGACAAAATGTTCTGATTGGCCTACGCAGGTCAGAGATTAACTTTGATCATTGCTTGGGACTACTTTGTCACAAAATGGCATTTTAAAAAAATTGTAAGCAAAATATAAGATATTGTATTATGAAAATATATAGAAATAATTTCGTAAACGTTTAATAAAAGAAATAACCCACTCCAGACCTTGATATATGGAATTTATATCGCAGGTGCGTAGAACGCTTGATTTCCTCCATCAGCCAGGAATCCACACAAGACAAGACACCGAGTAGGATAATGAAATGAATCATTCCCATGTGGAATGCAGCAAATAACAGTAGGACACAACAAAGAAAACTACATCTGAAAATGGAGGTTAAATATAACTCAACTAATCTCTGCTAAATGACTGTAATGTAATCATTTAAACAAGTAGAAATATATGAATGAAAAGTATGAAACAATATGAATTACAGCATTATGAGAGGTTGCAAAATAATAGCTGTACAGATACAAAGAAAAAAATGAATGGAAAATATATAACATGAAATGTTCCTAAATGCTGCATTAAAGTTAAAGAAAAAAATACATAATGCATAAGACCATGGTTTTGGTATAAAACTTTACTCGTTCACTTAGTGTACTTGAAATTGTTGGCAAAGGGAATATAGCATGTCAGAAAAATGGATGCGCTGCACTGAACGTTGGCATCCACAAGATGGCGTATATGCTTCAGGACGTCCACACATTGGCTGGTGATGGGTTACCTCACTACTATGTGCAACTTTTTAAAACTTAAATCAGTGGCCCCACTGAAAGTATTGCATTGCTTGATACCTGGTAAATACAGCAAATGTATTGTGAAAAAATAAAGAAACTTTATTGTGAAAAAACAATAGCCTGCATGCACAGTCAACAAATGAATACATTCATTGCCACCTCTAGGCCAATCAGAACCCAGTGTATGGTTTATATATATAAATATTCTGCTGTCGTCTGACTTCACGGACATCTACAATTCTAATGGCAGTGACATTACGGTTTGTCGCTGCTCTTTCTTGAACTTTTACTCGATGGTGGCATTTGCAAACCCGGGGCACCTTCTACCACAGGTGGACTAACCGTTAGTGCACGGAAAGGTCAAACGTATCATGGATCAAGCGGGTTAAAATGAAAATGTGGCCCAGTGTAGATATTCTTGTTGGCTGTTGGCTGTATTTTTTTTTAAATGGGTTTATCTGGCTAACAGGAGGGGGATTCTTCTGGTGTTCTCCTTTTCTTCATTTGCCTGGGTTTCAGTGGAGAGTTTTAGTGTCCCATGATGGTCTAATGTTGTTTCACCCTGATAAGAATAAGATTCTGGGGGGAAACACTCAATACTTGGGATTTTCTTGGTGTGGTCAAACTTAAAGATATTGAATAATGGCTTTAAAAAAAACAAAAAAAACAAATCGGTCCAAAGAATTAGAGGTCTTCTCCCACACTGCCTGGGGAACTTGTCGCGTCAGCGCAGTGGATTCACCTACCTGCCACCTCCTCGCGGGTGACAGAGAGCCCTGACGCTCATAGATCCGGCGAGGAAAGGTCATCGTCATTTAATAATGGCACTGGGAGAGAACGGGGCTGAAGAGCCTGGCTACTCGCCGTGTCACTGCATACATCAACTCCTCTGAGCAGAAAATTAAAATGGAAATTCAAGCCTTGAACGAGGCGGAGGGTCCCGTTGACCTGTGTGATTTATGTGAGGTGATCGCGTCTCCTGCTGCTTGTCGGATGCCACTACTTATAACCGTCCAATTCCAAGACACTGACTAGAATTCCGGTTTGAGGCTCCTGTTATTGCTTATTAATAGTAATTGGATTAATGTGAAAATCAATAACCGCGTAGACCAATATATTGGTTTGTGGATATTGGCCATGTATTAAAAATTGGATATCCGCTAGTCAGTGTCATTCACCCTCGATATGATGGGTATAATCTAGGTTAATTGATTACATATTTATTGTAGAATTGATCAATACTACTATGGCAAGCCCTATTATTTTAGTGGAGAGTTTTAGTGTCCCATGGTCTAAATGCTTTACATTTTGAAGTGACGAGACTAGCCCCGCCTTCATGTTAAAAACAGCTGAACGATTGGTCAAGCGGTTGACCAATTAGCTATTTTAAGTACGACACCTGCTTGAAAAAGTGGAGTCGACAAACACAAAGGGTCGACTTGTTGGACTCAAGGAATCCACCTACATGCTTGAGCGACTTTTGCTTCTAATTACTATTAAACGGTAAGGGCTGAAAAAAATACATCACCCAAGAGAAACGAGCTTTCCACAGAGGTGAAAAAAACAAACATGTTAAAGCCACACAGAAGGATTTAAAAAGAGATGCAATCTTGAAAGAAAAAACAAACAAACTACAAAACAAAAAGTGAAGGACCAGTTACAGAGCAGCGACTCAGGGATTGTAAAGGAAACCACATCACTGACTGTGGCTCCGTCAATGCCAACACCAATGAGGCATTTCTCCGTGTTAATGAGGCTAACCATCTTTTTTTTTTACCATGTTTGATGCAGAAGATTTTCAACCAGCAGCAGGTCCTGATTGGTTCGTCAGTTAAGGAAAAAACAAAAACAAATCATTGGCTGGCTTCAAACATATGCTGATCAATTCCCTTCACTAAATACCTACTAATATGTCTTGAGGCTACTTTTAGGTGTGATTTTACAATACCGACACTCTGGGAAGAGAAGAAACAGTGGGCGGGAGGAGTTTCCTTACCATCTGCTGGGTGGCGGCGTACTGTATGTACATTAAGTTCGCGCCGAGGCCCATTAGGCGGGTAATGGGGTTTGATTGCTGGGGAAACGAGCTGCGACAAATGAAGAGATGTCCTAATGGATGGGCAACTTCGGCAACCTAGCCAGCCGGAGAGCTTGATGGAGTGGGACAGGAGACTCGGGCGCTGCTCCAAAGGGGAAGAGAGTGGGGGAAAAACTTTATCTCTTTCCACTTCCAAATTGACTGACCGCGATCCCACAACAAGGATCAACAATATGCTGTGTAATGGCTAAACGTGAAGTTTAAATGTCAGTTTGTAGGAGTTTATTAAGTCTGAAACAGCATCAAATATCCTACTTGAAGAGATTGCAGTCAACCCAAAGTGCTACAGTTCGTTGAATGCCCCCCCATCTGTATATTATTTGTTTGATGGAGCCCAAATTGTTTTGCTATGATTTTCTAACCTTCCCCAGACTGATTCACTCTCTTCATGAGGTCCTCTGATGTCTCCTTATCAAAGCAGTGTTTTTCTTTTCTTCTCACCTGGATTTATGGGAGTGACTCACAAACGCCGCCCAATATCTGGCCTGTGATTGGTTAACTTCATACCCAATTATTTACCCACCTGATTCTACTTGATTTAACTGATGCGAAAGGAGGTTCACTCATTTTATAAATCTTGCAAACACAAACTAGATATGAATCAAGATAACCAGCACTAACTCCTGAGGGCAAGACTTAAAATGTGTAGAGGACAAGGTCCATTTTCTGGTTCACCTTTCAGAGACTTACCCTAGGAACAATCATTTGCAGATAAATTGGCAAAGGTAGGGAAGTATGAAGAGCTGTTTTCACTAATCCCACTTCACCTTGAAGCCGTTTGACTTCTTTTTTTTGTCGGACTCTAACACGCCAGCTCGAATCCAAAGGGCCGGAAATCGGACCAAAAAAAACAACAACTTCTACGTTTTGTTTTACGGCTCGTGGGAAGGGTAACGGGGCCAGCAACGCGCGCGGAAACAAAATGTCAATATTGGAAAGGTCTCTCTCTTTTTGTAGGGGTTTGGCTGTTCCCCGGTGACGCAGAGAGGACAGGTAATCCGCAGTGAGATTATCTCGCTCTCTCATGTTGCACAGGTGCCAGTGGCTGATATGACACAAAGTAATGGGCCCCTAACACCCCGTGTGGAGACAGCAGTCAGGAAAGCTTTAGATAGTGGCAGATAAACAGCAGCTGTCTGGCATTATGTCAACAACAACAAAAGCGTTGCACCTGTTCCCAATATTTGACTCGATATTGAAAAGACATTTAGCATTTTCACATTACAAATGTGGCTTTAAAGCGGCAATATGGAACTTTTTCACAATAAAATACTAAATGGGATATATTCTATGTTATCACTGTCTGTCTCTGACCTCTGTGTCCACGCCTAAAATCCTGTTTGCCTGAAATTGGCGTTTCAATTAAGCTGGGGGTTTAGCATTTGTTGTGGGCGTGGCTAACGGTGGCTACAGAGCAAGGACGTCATAGCAATAATAAAGGAGGAAAGCAGGAAGAAAAGAAAGTACAGCGGCGCTAAACGTGCAGCAGACAAAACCCGTTCAGAAACACAGCGAGCACCGGCGTCGATTTGACTGACACGTGTTCGGGCGGGAACTCGACCAACTGAGGGGGAGGAGGGCGGGACTAACATCAACATCAATTTAAAAGCATTTAAAAGCAAAGACGACCATACAAAATGTCTATAGTAGCATTTTATTAAATTTCTAGATCAGTGACTTGACTCATTTTCTACATATTTTATATTTATATTATTTGCTGCTTTTTTTCATGCTTTATAGAGTAGAGCTCATGCATTAGGCCCCACATTCCTGCTATATTATATGGGGCAAATCAATAACAAAGTGCAAAGAACCCATCCAGAACTGCAGAGGGTCACCAATAACCGACATTTGGACAGAGAGGACCGACATACGGTTGATCGTCTTTACCCATTCGTTCACGTCTGCTTTACTTTGAGGGCAATGAAAAAAAAGAAAGAAAAAAAGTCATTCCCTTTTCAAAAGTGCCGGTGGCAAATCCTGTGGGAACATTATTGGCTGGCACCTCCAAAAAAAAAAAACCCGAGGGGCCCCGAGCCTAGAGCAAGGTATGTGAAGACAGGAATAGGTGTACACACAAGTGAAGGCGTTTCCACCCGTCAATTTAGGAGCAGAAGAACGCACGTTAAAGATATTTTCTGAGAAGAATTCAACCCACGTTCAAAGTAAATAAAGTTATTTGTACTGTGTGATGATCATGATGTTCACGATCAAGTTTGAGGCTGAAGGTTAAGGTCCAGAGGACATTCACAGCTCAAAAAGAATTTAAAAATATATATAAAAAAGAAAGATGGGAGTTACACAAAGATACAGTACAAGAATGAACAAAACGGACATGAAATATAGAACATGTGCTAGAGAAAACTAGGGATTCTGTCTCTGTTGGTTTGAAAGAGTAGAACGATACACAAAACACAACCACTTCACACACGTTATCACAGACACTAAATGGTTAGAGAAACATTGGGTTTTTCAAAAAAGGAGTAACCAAGCAATAGATAAAAAAAACAAAAACAGTATCAGAAATCTTGAATCTAAGAACGTCCCAAAGAAAGGAAAAGGTTTGACAGATGCTGACATCATCTTTGGTGGTAAGAGTGACTCAAGTTATGTATTAAAACCCACGACAACACTACTAATGGCTGGTACAGTAAGATAACCTCCAGAAAGGATTTGGCTTTACTGCAGATGACTGCATGTGGACGATCACGCTGAAAGGTTCATTGCCTTTCATTGCATAAGGGTCGTTCTCACCCTATATAGTGCAACAAGGCAAATAATGAAAGATGTTTTAGGGTGCGTTCACAACAAGCGGTTCGTTTGACTGGAGCGTTTACTTGGTTCTTGGTTCGTTTGGCCAGGTGAGGACAACGCCATTGGAACCTGGGTGGAAGTCGGGAGATGTGTCTCGGTCCTGGTTTGTTCAGAGTGAGAACGTAATCATAACCAACTACAGGAAACAACCCCGAAATGCAAGGATTTATGGGTATAAGGGGACAGATTTTGACATCTGATAGCCAGCAGTTCATGCTTGGAAAGCCTAGCATAACAAAATGAAGCAAGGGCAAAAAACAGTCTGGACTGATGCTCATATTCAATGTATATAGTTCTGCATGTTCTTAGCTGGTATGAAGGGAAATTATAAGGACTAAAATTAGACTGTAACCTGGTGGGATCCCAGGTTACCAAAACTGTCCAATAAACAAGTTACATGTGAGTCCATGTGACTTTTGTTCACAACCTGGTGCTTCTGATTGGGCGGTGTGAACAAAAATGCAACAAAGTCAACATTTCCACTCTGTTTCGGACCAAAGAAAACTATAGGTGCAATAGTGAAAATAGAGAAAATCGGCTAGTGCATTGAACTATTTTCTGTCAATTTAGCCAACTGAGTGTACAAATAAATACCTAATTAGTACTGCGGTTTAGCACACAGCAAATGCAATTTAATGTTTTAGTAATTTATGTGTCATGTAAAAGGAACGGGGGAAATTCAAGTTACATTTGAGATAGTACTCTTGATCAGAATTACGACGTAAAAAAACCTCAATGTCCTTGTAACTGCAAACTTGCAGTAAAAAAACGGCGATAAAAATGCTGCTTTAAAAAATTGCAAGAGGACTCAAGTTATCACAACATACATGGAACACGGGATGAAAAGGAAAGCAAAACATCCCAGTACTAAACACAAAAGCAAACCGTGTACTGTAATAGAATTCGCATCAATTTGGTATAGTCATACATGCCAAATACTCTACTTACACCGATGAGTGCCATGTTCAACTAACAATGCTGTATGCAATTTTCCATTCCCAAGTTTTTAAATTTTGTATAAAGTTGCATAATTGACTGAGTTTTTTTAAAGCAACATATCATGTGTGTAGTTCTGGACAAAGGAACCTAGCATGAGGCTGTACAAAATTAAGGTGGAATGCAAAATTTATGGAGCGTGAAGTCTGGATTGTCAGCGTTTGGCGCCTCTCTTCCCAGCAGTACACAATCCAGTCTCAAAACCATCTCCATGATAATCCAGTATAAGGATTGGGAAGTCAATGGAGGTTCAAATTGTTCCCAGCAGGCTTTTTTTTCCCGGCGACCAAAACAGTTCCAGAAAGTAAAGCAAGCAATTTGACATGTTTGTTGTCGCCCCCATCCCACCCACCGACCCACCGACCCACCCCACGCCCCGACAGCGACTGACTCAGGTGGCGAGTGCAAACTGGTCCTGCTCTATGGGTTTCTTCACCCAGGCACCCAGTCCGGCCTTGTGGAAGGTTTTGATGAGCGTCTGCTTGGCCGAGTGGTACTCCGCCGCCGCCTGCTTGGCGTCATGGTAGGTGCCGGGCTTCGTCGCTTGGATCCGCAGAGTTGAGGACAGCTACAGGAAAAGGAGAGGGGGGGTCAATTAGGAAATGAGGACTAAACTAAACCTTGCATTTTTACCGATGTTGACCATTTATGAAAAATCTGATAGTGGCCAGACAGTGTCACCAGCAGTCTTAATTGCTTACCTAAATGTTTTTTTTATTTTACCTTTATTTTACCAGGCAAGTCATTAAGAACAGATTCTTATTTAAAATCTAAATGATCAAATATGAAATATGTCCCATACATATATATGAATAAAAGTATTTCTACACTCTAAACAATAAAGTTATTATTATCATCCTTCAAAAACCCATGTCGGTGAAACCATGTGGGCTCCTCATGCCCTGCCTGCAGTACAGTATGTAGTCTGTCTGACGTCTGGTACCTTGCAGTGCAGGCGCACCCAGCGGCTGTAGAGGGCGTGTTTACAGAGTCTGGAGGGGCGACCCAGATCGTCTTTCCCCGTGGTGGCGTTGACCACCTCCAGTCCTTGGTCTCCCACTGTCCAGTTCACGCTGAAGTTGGGCGCTTTTCCTGGCTGGCGAGCTTCCGCGTTGCTTATTCCTGCAGAACACGGAAAAAGACGTTGACAGTAAATATGAGGGGATAAGGGCAGTAAAATCCAATTCAAATCAGATCACTTCACTTTAGAAGTATGTTGGACATGCAATTTGAGTATGTATGCTTCACATTTTTTCAAATGATGTAAAAGGATCCCCACAGGTTTCCCACCGCGGCCCTAATGTACAATTCCATGACTTTTGCATGACTTTCCATCACTAAGTCAGAACCATGGCTTAAAAGTTGTATTCCTTCATGGTTTGTTAATGTTTTTCTGAAGGAAAACCACCATCTAATGCAATGAATGTGTGAAACAAGTTGAAAGTACATTCTGCTATATTCCTATAACGTGTTCCCCAGAGAACTGATAAAATTCCCTGATTTTCTCTGCCTGGAATACACCTCAAGATTACATGACTTTCAGAAACTCCCCGACGAGTAGAAACCCTGTCTTTCAGACTTGTTATGGACCCGCGGACAGACAGGTATACTCGAGATGCATTTTAATGTCAGTTGTAACATCAGCCTGGGAAACTGGAAATCATTGAGCTGGAAAGGTTTGGCCCAACCGCAGCCTAATTCTCACCACTGAGCAGTGGTCGGTTCAAGGTGAACGACTGCGGCAAATCCTCGATGTCCGTAATCCTCTGGTACATAGCTCGGGAGAGGTGGTCGGCGTGGTAGAGGCTGCCCAGGATGATGCTGGAGAAGTAGATGGGCTCGGTGAAGTAGCTCATCAGAGAGCCTTGAAATCCCACCACGTTCCACCTGGCAGGGGACGAAGAGAAAGGGTTTCATTCCATCAGGCGACACATCCGACGTGCATCAGCAATTTGTAACCTCGTTCTCATCGCTGAAGACTTCCAAAACTAAGATGACTACAACCTCAAGTGGAGTTTTTTTCATTTGGGACTGAAATGAAGCTACTGCATGTAATTCTTTAAATGTATATAGTTAGAAATGTGTATAATCAGCAACAGTCTCATATAAATAATCTGTTTTGCTGCTCTATTGATTGATATAGCACAACAGTGATTCACCCGATACCCGGTCGATGAAAGCGTCTACATTTGCTGTTCCAAACACTCTTTCACCTTCATCTATTGCACTTAAAGGCAAGTTTTCATCTGGAGCTCTGTGATGCAATTTGCTGTAAAAGTCTTATGTTAAAAGATCATCCATCCACCCCACGGTCTTTCCAGCCATTCTAGTAATACGGTGCCCTACATTTGAAAACCACCTTGGAGAGAAAGGAGGAGAAGGCAGCTTGAGCAAATCCACACACACAAATCTTGAAAAAAAAAAAAATCAACATTATTGTTCGCGGTAATTCTCCTGAAAATGCAAAGTTGATTCCAGTCCGAAGGGGGTCCTGGCTGTTACCGGCTCCCTGGCGATTACTCAAGAAGCCCAATCAAACCTCCGGTGCCCTAATGACACTCGGAGAACTGCAGCTCGCAGCCGAGGGGGAAACTGAGTGATTGCGGCGTGACAGCGAGATAATCTAGCTTCTTTACAAATGCACATAATAGGAATCATTAGGGCTCCAGGTGACTCTGGTCAGAAACACCCAGCAGGTTTTCCTGTTTCAAAAGGGGAAAACTATATAATACAGCTAGATTATAGGCTTTGTTGACTCACATGTACAATTTAGTGTTTCATTTAACTCTTTAAAGCTGCACTGCATCTGAGCTGTCTCCTAAACATATACTGGGTATACCGGCTTATAGGTTGAATCACTATTGTGTTGTATCAATCAGTGATGGAGAGTCTAAGAAACCCACCTGTGAAGTGTAACCTAAAGAGCACAGCTAAAGAGCTCCAGGCTGTTTTGGGGGGTTTCTAGAAGAGAAAGAAGAGCCACTGCCCTGATTGGCTGGCCGTACTAGAGGCTCCGCCCCCCACTTATGTACCCCAAACATAAGATGATTGGTCAACAAGAGTCAAGTCAGTTTTCTACATCACAAACCAACCATGGTCTTGCTGGCCCGTCTCTGAGGAGCCATTTCTTCAAAATAAAACAACAAATACAATTTTCACATTTTTACTGCGAACAAGGAACATCCTTAAGTGAAAACCCATGAAGATATTATAGATAATCCATTTCTAAAAGATACCTGCGCTTTAACTTGCAGTAAGGAAAAAGGGAGGTGGATAAAATACAAACCTGGCGATTTTGTCACTGCAGGACATGGTAAGCAGCCTCTCGCCCTGGAGGACCCCGTCCCACGTCTGAATGGTGTTACTGGAGCGTACTGGGATGGTTCCCTCCCCAGACTCAATCTTGGTGCGCAGCTGCCCGCGGGCTTTCCTGTTCGGGTGTCTGTCTCCCTGGTCTGTGGGGGAAAACCACAAATAAACGTTATACTGTCAATTGTAGCCATGACCATATCTATAGGGGTTTGATAGTCAGGGTTGGGTAGTTACAGTAAGTTTGGTATGTTTACTGTATTTGGCTGCCTGGGTGAATTGATGTTAGCAATGCTTCTCTCTTTCTCGATCTTAAACCCAAGATCAAATGCGGCTCTTTATTATCATTGATAGGACTGAGTCGGCCGACTCTTAATCGTAGCCGTACTGGACATCTACAACTTTTACAACATTTTCTCTTCATCCACTAACCCTCCACTCCAGCTTCGTGAGGTGAGAAGATACGGGCGTCGCCACATGGGGAGGTGCTGATGTAGAGGTGGAACTGGACATTTTCCTTCAGCCTGAAGCCATATCTGTTGTCACACCTGGTGAAGACTGATTTCTGATGCTCCTCTTTGTTGTTGCTGGGGGGGACAGAATCAAAGAGAGATGATTGGTCAGAGACGGCAAATGTTAAAGGACATTATTTTCAGTAAGGTTTGTGTTGTCCTTATGGAAGTACATGTATCTCAGACGCCCTTTTTGCCTGGCATTAATGTGCATCTTGAGTGATCAAATTGCAGTCTGATAAAGCAAAAAAACAAAACAGATGTAAATGCGCCTAAGAAAGATTGAATTTAACAAAATAACAAAATAAACAACAAAGCTGGAAACGCCTGCCTATTTCTGATTGAGCAAACTGAATGAAAGTTGTGAACTATAATTGGGCAGTATAACACAAAGGATAAGGACATGAAGGGAAGAGACATGAAGTCCAATTGTGTTTTGTACAGCAGATACAATAAAAAGAGACTGCTTTACTTATTGTACTACTAACCCTGTTCTGTATTATTCTAAGAGTGAATGTGCAGTGCAAAAAAAACTGTTATTGCACGGTGAAAAAACGTTTTATAAATATAGCTCATTTATTTATTTTGTGGCCTGATGTAACTGTCGGTATAGAATGAATCACTATTGCATTACATCTATCCTGCAATAAAGGATTATTCATGCATTATTAGTTACAGATTATTACTTTAATGCTAGGTGGTCTCAGTAACACAGGCCTCAGGTCTGTACTGTAGTACTCACCTTGAGGAAATGCTCCAGTTGGGAGTACAGGTACCTGATGAGTGAACGGCGAGCCACAATCTCAGCATGGCAGTCATTGAGTGCCAACCCCCGGTCGCTCATGTATTCACCATTTATGCACTTCGTTCCCGTGGACACACAGATGACCTGGGCCTCCTTCACATCTGTGCCTGAAAGGGCACATTTGAAGACAAATTTGCAGTGGAACATAGACCCAGCTCAGCTGTTCTGTAGCTGTAGAGTGGAGTTAGTTATACAAACATTTCTCGGAGGGAGAGCAGCGGCAGAAATAATCTTTATAGATTGACAATGGGCGGAGCCAAAGACCCACAGTTCTTTGGAGCAATCTGTGTGAATCTGTGTAAACGCTCAGTTATAGCGCCTTCAGAAAGTATTAAACCCCATTGACATTTTCTTCATTTTTGTAGTTGCAGTCTGAATTCAAAATGGATTGAGATTGTCAACAATCTACACAAAAAACTCATAATGAAAACAAGTTGGATGGATAGAGGTCATGGATATTTGCTGAAAGAACGGTATGTTTGATGATGGATTGTTTGAAGTAAACTGATATTGATTTATCAGACGAGCAGGACTAGAGACTAGCGATACCTGTTGTCATGATTACACCAGCCAGGACTTTCCGTCGAGCGTGGGGAGACGTGAAGTTGTCTGTCAGTTCGCTGAATTTGTCGACGACTAGACGAGAGACGGCATCTGCAAGGACCTGAGGCGGCAACCGAGACAAACATGAGAAAACGGCATCGCAGAAGAAGATAGTGAAAGTGAAAATGGAGGAAAATGGAGAAGCTTAGAGGTGGAGGAAGGAGCTATGGATTGGAGTGAGACAGCGGTTGGAAAGAAAATGCTTTTCATCAGATATTACTTTGCTCTCAATACAAATGACAAAGCAGAAAACAACAACGCAAGTGACATGCTACTGAGAGGCAACTGGTATTTGAGAGGCCTTCTTATTCACACTGAAACTATTACTGAATATTTCAATTAAACAATTGTGAATTGCACTGGTGTGAATGTGCCAGGCATCTGAGAGGCTTAAAACAGTCAAATCCTCTGCTTCACTGACTGATCTCTAACTAAAACAGACTAACGGGGAAACGCTTGTATAATCAATAGCAGTGTTTGAACAGCACTCTGGGGGTGATGTTAATTAAGATAGCAGTTAACTCCCCCCAGTGTTATCTGTGGCCAGGGATTACAGGCAAGGATTAGGTCATGTGTAAATAGATTCCCAGGGCGCACAGTATTGAACTTCTATGCTTTATTGCTTCTCCTAAAGCCTTCTCCATTTTCAATCAGACTTTGTCCGAGTTTTGTAATGAGTGTTGACAGTTGTAGACAAATCTTACTTTCGACAGCAGAGATTTGACAAGGAGTTGGTTGCAGCATTACAAGTCACTGCTTCTTAGCCATGGCTTTTGTCACAAAACAAACCTTTAGGACAATAATCATCCTTGTCACATGTAATATTGCCATTGCTTGTCACAGAGAGAGTAAGAGGTCAAAGGGCACAAGGAACATTCCATCATTCTTATTGCAATGCAGCAATGAAATTAGCATTAGCTAGCTAACCTGAAGTAATAAAGGGGATAATGTTGTTGACATGTTGCTTGTTCTTGACAATAATGAGGAGTCCAAAAAGGGGGATGCAGCTAAAGTTAATGTTTCCAGGCACTGCTAAAGTTTTCTGTGATGTAACGTCTGCCATGTGAGAGATGTTCAACTTCGAGTGCCCAGGGCAGCAGTCCAAAATACATCATGTCCAAAACGGCAGGAGCATAGTTTGGAGATGCACACCTGCCTCAACGAAGCCATTGAAAATAACTGAAGACAAGTGCCCCATAATGATCAGGGCCTCGTGCAACACTACCTGTATGCCATCATTAACTCTGTATACTGCCATTAGCTTTGTCACATCTTTCAACGAGACGCAACAAACAATAATCGTTATTTTGAGGGATTATTTCGAGCGTGCATACCTGCGGCAGGTGAAGCTGCAGTCCTTCTCTAGGTATGGGTTGTCGTGACGGTGCCTGATCCAGCTGTATGTTAAAGAGAGCAGAGAGAGCAGCCTGGGCAGCCCGGGCCTTGGCCAGCTTCTTATTCCGCCCTGAACCCTGGAAGTTCTGCGCATCTACCGTCACCGACATGACAAAGTTCTTAGCGTGGCTCTCCCCGCTCTCGGACACAAAGTCGTACTTGAGGCCTGGCCGCAACTCATTGAGGATCATTACTGGGTTCTTGCCACTTGTAGGGGAGATGAAGGCAGAGGGGGCTGGAGGTAAGGGTGCGTGGACCAGGTTTGGGACAGGGGAGGCTAGCAATGGGTACTCTATTCCCAATGAGCTGAAGGAACCGTTACTGTTGGAAGCAAGGTAAAACGGGTCATCTGCTGGGGTGGCTGTTTCAAAGCCGTTAAAGAGCATGTCCGGGAAGTCGGCCTGGTCAGAGGTAAAATCCGTGTGGACAGACAGTGTCCGACCCATGGCCATGTGGGCTTCAGAAGCATTGGGGAACTGGACGAAGGAGCGCAGGGCCTTCTCCGCTGCATTTAACTTGGCCTTCTTCTTGGTGGGACCTGAACCCTCGAAGAGCTGCCCGTTCACCTCCACGGTCATCACAAAGACCGGTGCGTGGACAGGCCCGGTCTGAGACAGCAGTTTGTACTGTAGCCCTGGCTTGATCTCATTCAGTTGCATGAGGGCGTTCTTAGGTAGAATGGGCCCGGGGATTTTCTTACGCTTCTTTGGCCTGTACTTGGAATGTGTGTGCCCATTATTGCCCTCCTCTAAGGGCCTCTTCCTCCCACCCCCAGCACTCCCATTGGGGAGCTGAGCAGCCTCAGCTGCAACCCCCTCTTTGGAGAAGAGGTTGTCCAAGTTGCGATTTTCCTTAACATCAGTGCTGCATGAACCTGCGGTGCCCAGAAAGAGTAACTTACAACGCCTTCGTTGCAGGATCTTGTAAATGTAAAATTTAGAGATTCCTTTATCTCTCTTTGTAACTGAACAAGTGATGTGTGTTCCTTTATCAATAGTGGCATTGAGATAAATTAGTATAGTTATTATGGATAAGGAATATTAAACAATGTCATGTTACATTAATTTATCACATCAAAAATATTAAGTAACACACAATCACGAGTAACACAGATACATTACTAGGAGAAAATTTAGAAGCGAGACTCTTTTGGGCTGTGAATTTCGTCTTTCATTACCTCCTTTACCAAAGTAAGATGATGGCTGAGAGCTAAATCACCATTAAAAAGCAACATGTTCGTAACAGTTCATTTGTTATAGTGAGTTAGGTTTTAAGTGCCCTCCTACAAACGTAACAAACTGCAGGACAAATTAAAACTACAAAACATTCTTTAAAAAGTATTGTTGCTGAAATATCTTTCTTTGGAAGATTGTTTGTGCTTTGGGAACACATATCACCAGGCCCTGTTAGCAAAGCTGATGGAACTTAATGTAAATTTCCATTTATAACATCCTCCAGCAAAAGCTCGATAGGTTACTCCTTTCGGTGCTCAGGACAGAAAATAATCCTTCTATAAAATGCAGGTTTAGAGGGGGATTGTGGGGAAAGATGGTGAGGGCAAACATTGGTGTCAACTTTCCCAAAATGGACCTGCCCTTGAAATAATGAGCCTGAAGGAAGCTGCCCAAGAGACTTTGTAATCATCTCTCAGGATTCATTTGGTTAAATATGGTCACTTCAAACAGGAAACCAGGAGCCACACTACAATCAATTTAGGTACATATCAAAAATATAAGACTAGCTCCTCTGTATTAAGTGGTCAAGAATTATAAGGCTGCGACATTCAGTTGGGCACAGATAGTGGATTTATTTGAAACACTGTAGTGGAGTGACTTCAGCACATAAAATCTACGTATGTTGACATAATTATGTGCCAACTACCAATGTCAGCCAAATTTAGATTTATGGAAGCCAATATGCATTGCGAGTCACCGTGTCCTGAAACACAGCGCCCAGACAGAATTGTCTTTGGCTTGCCATCACAGCACAGTAGCCTGGGCAAAGTAAATAACAAGCATGCGAGAGGAGGAGGAAACTCAAACAAGAAAAACACAATAGCAGTTAATGCCCTGAGCAACAAGAGGGGGAGAGTGATTATAGGCCTATTGGGGAAGAGGGAGAGAGAGATTTAATAGTGCAACATATTGTTGTGATTCCATTGCAACAGCAACCGCTGCAGCTCAGTAAGCAATAGCGTTCCCTAGAGCCATACAAAGAAATTCTCTTACTGACATTGCTGGAGGATCAAATCTAGGACATGACCAACTGTGACGTCAGTTTTTTATACATCTAAATGTGATATGCCCTAGCATAATCTTTGGTGTATAGCTCTAGAAAGCCCTTGTAGAAAGTAGAAAGCCCTTGGACAACCTTGACTACTTTCATCATTCAGCCTCTCATTGAATTTACTATAGTATCAAATCTAGAGGGCTTGTCCAACTGTAAGGTCAATTCTTTATACATCTAAAAGTGTTATGTGGCTTCTAAGATTTGATTTGTGCTACCGCAACACTTCCTGCTTATAGTTCTAGCAGAAAGCCCTTGGACAACCTTGACTACTCCCATCATCAGCCTGCTACCAACCCTCCCTATGCTGTCAGGCATAATCCACACGCTCTCCCAACTGGGTTCACTTTGGCTTAGACAGAACAGGGAAGGGATTACTGGTGTCCTAACACAAATAATGAAGTGTATAAGTGGAGCCCGTCAGTTAATGCTGGGGCAAAGCAGCGGCAGGCCAAACCACTGTGCCAAATTGGCTATCTGGTCCACGTCTTCAAACTGACTTTTCCCGTCTACTCAAAGAGTCAGATCCAGCCACTGGGGTTTCAAAATGGATTGCCTTTTCAGCCTGATGCTTGATCGTATCATTTTCTCCAACAAAATTGCCAACTTATCAAGCCATTGCGTTTCTTTCCTTCTGAATAAAACATACTCAAAAAGCTCAGGCTTCAGGACCAAATAATGTCGTTTGATTGTTACGAAAATAAAGCTTGATGTTTATTTTGTTGGCTTGGCCCTGCATGTTAACTTCACGTAGAATCTTGCTACATCCATCTTTTCCAAAAAGTCCTATTGGGGCTTATTCTGGGCCAGGTGGTATGAGGCTGAAATAGACCCACGCTCCAAATCCAGAGGTGGAGCTCAGGGGGCTTTAGGGAGCTATTTTGTGGAGAGCAGGGGGACAAGCTTAGATTCCGTCATCAAAATGGACTGAAATAACACAGCAGATACACCCTGACCCTGGGATTAAGCTCTGATCCTGCCTCCTGAGCAGGAATAAAAGAATTGGATGCCACATTTTCAAGGACAATCCTAGACCTAGAAGAATAAAATGGTGCACAAGGGAGATTTAAGCTTAAGACATTGTATTCCCTTTTCCCTGGATCCAATGGAGTTTTGAGGTAGATAAATATATACACAGTTCATGAAAAATCAAATCACATTCTTCTAATACTCAAAACTCAATAAAACATGGTGGTTTTGCAATTCAATGTAACACCTTGTGAAGAAATATACAGTTTTTGAACAAAATAAGTACCCATTTAACATCTACAGTAATAGTTTTGACTTCAAGTGGAGTAATTGACTCACTCATGCTCTCTTCTTCGTCCCCCTCTATAGCGAGCAGCCTCTGTTGGTTTCGCGGTGGCCGGGCCCCAGCGAGACCTGGAGGAAATACACAAAGAAAACAAATTAAAACAACTCAACTCGGCCTTGATATTTTGAATTCTTGCCCGGTGTTTTTTTTTTTATTCCCACCACATTTCAGGGGAAGGCTTTTCACAAATTTGTCATTTCCATTTTTGGCATTTCTCAGTGAAACAAATGGGTTCATCTAACTAGCTTAAAGGGGCATTAATTCTATGATCTTTATCAACATTTATCGGTGACCGGTTGGAATTGCAACATCAAGAGAACTTATCTCCTCCTACACAAGTAGCCGGCACAGCCCCCACCCCGCCGTTCCCTTGAGTTAATGGTGGCCTGTAATTGACACAAATATTGAAGTCACATTTTCACAGTCGAGTGGAGAAAGCTAGCATATTAAAGCCTAAAAAATGTCTAGTGAAGAGGCATTTGCAAATACACAGGAAAAATCAATATACCAGCAACTATGCTACTACCAAAGTTAATAAGGTAATATATCACTGTGCAAAATACTGTAATAATAATACAACTTTGTCACTTGTTTGCCTTTTCTGGCTTGAGACTCTGTAGTTCTTTTGCAGCATCGACCTCCTATCTTTGAGCAGCTGAAAATGCAAGTGGGGCATTTCTGTTCCAAGACAGAGTATGGAAACGTGGGTTCTGGGAGGCAGAAATTATTGAAAGCCAGTAATCATTGAGTCATTGGTACTGAGCAACAACCCTATCAAGCCCCCTGCAGATGTGTTTTGGTCATTTTGCGCTATGGGTCTTTCTTATATCGTGGCAAGGCAGATACGTGATGACGAAGACAAATACCAGAAATACCACATTTCAACTGACACAATAAGGAACTGACTCCCATAGCAGTGGCAAGCCAGCATCTCTTTTCCCTTCATTTTGATTGAGATGGTCAAGGAGACAAGGACAATGGTACGTTCTGTTCTATAGTGGTTTTCTGTGAAACACACACACACACATATATATACACATACCTCATTCAAAGGACACAAACCCTACCTTAAGGGTTAAACAGAGTTTCTATTCTCAGCATAAATATTCAGAAGCCCAATCCTTTCTGTCCTGACAACCCACTTCTACATTTGACTACCCCTCATTTCAACAGCTAGTCTAAAGGAACCCTTCATTCATGTATTAATTCGTTCCGTATAATGTGCAGATCAACAGAAAATGAAAATAACCTTTTTAGGGTATTTCTAATTTATTTGATTGTATGTAGTGCAGAGGGAAAAGATGGGGGAAAGAGAGGTGACAAAGGTCACGGTAAAGCTGTCACAATTCAGGTGGCTCAAATTAAAGCTGCACTACTAGGAGCACCAAATGGCAGAGAGGGAAAATACTATTATTACTACAATTATTCTTATCTATTCTCAAATGGTTGTTGATGTGCAAATAAAAAAAACAATTTTAATTGATGCTCTACATTCAAGCTTTATGGAGTTGTGAATGAAAGACGTGCAGTAACAGAATGTGACTACCATGAAGGTTATGTTGGATTCCATTAACAGTGATGAGTAGAAGACACCGTTTCAATTGATTGATAACATGAGGTCGAAATGGCCCTGGTGTGTGACATAAGCAGTCTGATCTAAACTGACCTCTCTCTGACCTCTGTCCGACCTGTGACTTCATTGCAATACACACAGGGGAGGATAAAAGATGAAGATTTAATCACAACCTGAATATTTCAAGATCAGATTCACCTCAAACTCTTCACGAGAGGTTAAGTCAACTGTATTTCCATCTGAGGCAAATGTCTGATAGGTCTTTAGAAGATACCACGATGACAAACTAGGCCCTATGGCCCAAATAAAGCCGACCTGGCCGACTTATTGTGCATATAACGTCACTGTAAATAAAGTTTACACTGGTCCTGACTGCTCATCATCATCAATTTGTTTCCCTTAGCATGATGTTAGCTAGCCTACAGGACTTGAGGCTGCCACGCCAACCCAGATTTATCAGAATACTACTCCAGCTTGTACTTGATTTCCCTCCAGCCACAAAACAGACTTGATGTCAACAAACCAAACACAAGCTATAATGTATTTTTCCCTGTACTATGCTATGCCTCTATGTGCTTCAGCCAGCATGGGGGAGGTGAAGCAAGGGCACATTTGCCGAGTCCATGCTTGAAAAAAAATGGCACTAAAAGTGGCACACAGATCAGCAATCAGGCAGATGCTCAAGCGTTGGTTGGGGTCTCTCTGTGCACATGACTGTTCCTGTGGGTGGAAACATGTCCATACCTGACACCACAATTTCTTTTGGGTATCTACGGCGTCTCAATTAGTGGAGATGGGAGGTTCTTCTCTGTTGCAGCGCCACTTTAGGCTGGGAAGACGGGTGGTTTTTTACATGAATTACATTAAAGCGTGGCCAGACTGCACGATCATTTCTGGGATGGCAAATATGGAAAGCAACAGCATGAGGTATTGGAGAAACAAGCATTCACGATGGTTTTCTTACCATAGCAACATACCCTGGCTCTTGCATTGTTGTTACCTGTATAGCTTCCCCAAAAAAAGTATTGTGTACTCAAAACATGTGACTTCTGTCTTGAGCTACGTGCACTTTAGAAAAATCCTTCACTTCAAAGAGCAAATATCACTGACCATAACATCTGTTGACTGGATGTGCCACGTCACAATATCATTAAACGAACTGATAAACTTTCCAATTTTGGGGCGCAAAGATAAAGCTGAGGTTTATAAGGGATACATCACATACGTATGCAGAGAGAAGTAGATCTGCTGCACTCTTCACAAAGAGACCCGAGCACGTTGCTTGCCAAAGAGGAGAACACCTGATCTGTGCAATCTTGGGCAACAAAGCTTTGAGGCGAATGCATTTGATAAGCAAAACCACACAAAAAAGCAGGCTCTTCAACTGAACGAGATAAAACCTCAGTGGGAAGCCAAGCCACATCGATTCAATAGCTGCAGATGCACGATACGGACACCAGAGGAAAGCGTAAAAAGTTGAAAAAGTTTTGCCTTTCATAGTGTTGCTCTTTTGCACCAATGCTCTGAGAGGCAACTGTTGTAAAAATATGAAGTTGAAAGAACATCTTTGATATGTGAAAAAACTTGCTTGATATTTAATATCAAAGGGATATTTGATATTTTACTAGACCCATGGAAATCAAATGAAATAAACAATATTTTTTTACCAAGGATAATGGTGTTGATTTCTTCAGAAACCACAGGGAGATTGTGTCATAACTAAAACACATTACACCGACAATGCTCAGCTAGAGAGCCTTAAAGCAATTACCTTTAGTCAGTTATATTTTCCTGTTACAACCCCCCCTTTTCCTTTACACTTACCTTACTCATGTGTCACATCGTCACCTAATTCTCCCCTTCAGCTAGCCCCCCCCCCACCACCACGCACCTTAAGCTACCCCTCTCAGACAGAGGTACTCACTTCTCAGGGTGATAAGACACACTGAGCTGCCATTATTTCCTCCAGCCTAATCAGAAAACTGTCACTCAACATGTCATCCTTGGACATAAATAAATAAAGTCCGTCCGGGAGAAATTCGGTGATAATTATCACCGTTTTGGCAGGGTGAGGGCGGCTGGGTTTCACTCCTCTGGTTGGCGAAGGCACTTGAGGATGACATGGAGTCTGACCAGTTGAGCAAAGTCAGATGTCCAGACTGACCCTGGCGTCTTGGAAGGAAGAGGTTGACTGAAGCTTCACTGGGGATGTCTGTCTTCGTCACATTTCCCACTCCTCGATCCTTCAATTCCACAGGAAAGGTGTTGCTACTTCGCCTAACAACCAAGGTGCATGCACTAGAAAAATCGAGAAACGAACAACAAATTTGTTCCATGTTTCGATCCTTCTGATGTCGGCATTGTTGGCTCAAAATGGTGAATTCGGACACTCAAACTTGAAGAAGAATTATGTTGCATATGATGTGGCTAACAAATACTATAATAGCATTGCCAAGTGGGTAGAGATAGATGGGTATAACCGAAAGGGCGACAACCCAGCTAGCCCTTAAAACAGGTTTCATAAGAGAAAAGCCATATTTCAGCACCATGGACAGCGACTCTTGTCTTCGCTTTGCACAGCACAGTTTCAGCAAAAGACCGCAAAAAGTGCTCAGTGAGCCTGGCAGTACACATGTTTATCCTCAGTGAAGCCAAGCAGGTGGGGAAAATGGGACAGGAAGCAACAGGGTTTATGGGAAATGTGGTATTAAATTTGAGAAACACCAGCTTAACAATACCATTGGTGTGAGATAGAGGCTCGTCTCGACCGTTGATAATTAATGGCTTTGGGTTTACAAGAATTTCTACATGTCAACCATAGTCTCATTTATTTACAGTCATTAAGTCATCAATTAATTTGACAATGATATATTAATGTTTAAAAATGTTAAATGTGATTGAAAGAGAATGTGGACTTTCACTGTCCATCGAGAGGAAACTAGATCAAGCTTAGCGGCAGAGCACATCTCATTTTGCCACCGCAACTTCATTACGAGAGATGAACTGGTATCACAGCATCATTTCCTATGAGCCGGTTCAATTGTATTGGATAAGCGGTCAGATTAGAGATAAAAGTGCTCTATCCGTGAGTAAATGGCATTCTCAATCCGCCCCCCCCACTCCTCCCTCTCCATACATTTGTCAGTCATACTCCATATTCATGTTACCACACTGTGCAGAATACTATACAAGTATAACATATTTAGCTTCTAGTTCAGTATTGGTTTTTCATATGATTTTTGAAATCCAAGATATTGTCCGGCAATGGAAGACATATATACTCATTCTGCATTATTGAATCATTGTAGATGGTGTCATCCTGACCTGAATCTGATTAAATCTGATTGAAATCAGATTACAACATCTCAGAATGTGTATTGGTTGGTTGGCTTGTGCGTTCGTGTGTAACGTGCAATGAGCAGCGCCTAGGGGAATTCGGGTCTATTCTCTTAAGGCCTCCAGAGCCGTGGGATTGGGACATTTTCTCAAGCTGATACTAGAAAGGTTTTCATAATTGATGTATTATTCAAAAAGGTCAGGGTTTTTTTTTTTCCTTCTATGAACTCATTTAATTGATGGTGAGCTGGCCAGCCAGATACAAAGCTTTTGGTAAAGATGTTACCTCATTTTTCCCCTGGAAGAAAAGCCAATCCGAATCTTTTTATTTTCTGGGAAAGGCCCTAGAGACTGAAGCCACTCTTTCCCTGCTCCCTGGTAAGACTGAACACACACACACACACAGACACACACACACACACAGACACACACACACACACACACACACACACACACTTCACAGCTCTACTGGACACTTTCACAATTTAGTGCCACTATTTCTATTGTTGATTTAGGATTTCTTTGGGTGCACCCAAGCCTTGAACTAACCCACTTGAATTCAGGTTCTACTAATATTTCCCCCAACAGATCTCATCACAGTCAATGTATCATTTTCTGTTTACCTGTTTTTCATGTTCAAAATCAAATACTGAAATACAAGATGTGTCAATACAGATGTGTGGTCACTGACGCTCCCACTGCTCCACAGCCGAACCTGCACTGGTCCAACGCTTTGAATGTGGTGTAATGTTATCCATACAATTACTTGGAGGAAGCACGACTAGAAACAGGTGTGAAGAGGTTTTCTATTGTGAATGAAGTTTCCCTTATTTAATCCTTACCCTATCTACCTTAACTTAAACCTTACCTGAACCAACTTAACCATCAGCTAGCCTTTTCACACGACAAAATAAATGGCGTGTCCAGTTCTATCTATTGTCATAATCCTTTCATATTGGAGGAACTTAATTTTGAGAGGCTGTTGTTTTGTTTTTTTTTGGTCTGTACAGGAATCCCATATATGAAAGTTGGCGGTTCACAGTGTTTTTGCACTCCGCTACAAGTGACAAGAACTCAATTAGACTCACTGAAATGGCTAATCTGTCCTCGGGCAGAAGAACAGAGCAAAAAACTCCAAGCCAATGGGATTGACAGGGAAAAGGCCCCGTACTTGGTCTCTATAATCACTTCTCTGTGCGTAGATATGGCCTTATGCCCCGCTGCCACTCAACGGCGGGGCTCCAAACATTATAAATGACAATGTTATCAGGGTAACAGGCCGGGTGTTCAACTGGCTCTATTGTGTGAGACGGGTGGAAGGAGAACGGGGCTTAGGTTGCCATTGCCAAGATAATGGAAGGAGAAAATTAGCTGGGGAAGGAAGTAAAATGTCAACAAATTTAGTTATCGGGCAGGTTTGTCACTTGGTAAGAGGACAAACAGACATTTTGAGGATTTTGAAATTTCATTATAATTAGTAAAAAAAAAAGTTCCATATTTAAGTTCCATTTGTCGCATGGGACACGTCACCCAATAGTATGGGATCTAAATGAGCCCATTGATTGTTGATCATCCTCATGTGGTTGCATGCGGCTCAAGCTCTACGGGAACTCTCAGATAAAAACACTATTTGTTGAGCAGTTATGCAAAGGGGCCATCAACAAATTGGAAACAAAATGAGATTCCTGAGGATAAATAGCCGAGGGAGCCCGGGGGAATGGGGAGCGCCGTGTGTATTAAGTTTCCCGTGGCCTGCCATCCATGTCGCATGGAGAAGCAGTTTATCAGACGACCAGGACAAAATAAATGAAAATCTTTTTATGGCCGTCTCCAATGGACGCGAAGATCATACAGCACGGCGCGCTAACTTAGACATGTTTCGCAACAGAGCACCTTTACAAACAAGCCCACCTGAAATAGTAATAAAAGGGGCAAGAAGTGGGCGTTGATAGGGTTGTTGCTCAACACCAACAACTCTGTGCTGTTAGAATTCCTACTGGGCACCGATAGTGGTCGATAAAGGTCATAACACTTAACAGGATAGGTACATACCTTCTGTCATTTCTTTGCTGATGACGCCTATGGGAGCTAACCACATTAGCGTAATGAAAGAACAGAACAATGATGTACAACAACATCAGGGCTGCTCAACAAGAGGATATGCTTCATGAATTCCACATCCACTGGCCACCGAACATCTCAGACTGATGTCTCAGTCTATGTCAGGCTCTTGCCCTCAGGGAACACCGTCGACAGGGAGGGGGAAGTCGGTCGCCGGCCATCAGCGGTAACTAGCCGACTGAGCCGACAGTGATAAATGGATTTCGGAGTCTTGTTCTGGTGCTAGGGGCTAGTCGCAACCGCAGCCCGAGAGGGAAAACTACTGAAAACAACTGTCAGAGAACTCTGTTAGTGCCCTAACGCAGATGGATCGATCCAGAGGCAAGGCAGACAGCGGAAAGGGAGGGGGGAAACAAAATTGAAGCCCACAAACATGTGACAACAACAACAACAACAACTTTCTTCAACATTGCCGGCAGCCCTGCACTTTCACACTTTCACACACACACAAACTCCATTTTCTCCCCATGAAATGAAATTGCGAGACGTGCCAAATTCGGACCCTGACGGACAAGGGTGTGACATATTGATGGGCTGGGGAGAGGTGATGAGATGGTGGATGGGAGGAGAGAGACGTAGCGCTGGAAGGACGTTTCGGTCTGTATCACGCTGTTACACTGGAATGGATATAACTTTTGAAAATGAACAACCAGAATTGTTTTGTGGAAAACACTTGATAAGGCATGCAACTCCATAATTAAGCCGCTGTAAATCAAATAATGGGATCTACAGTGTCGTATTGTACCAGAATCTAATTGAAGATTTGACAAAGAAACCAAACTCCTGACATTCTCACTGTGATTGTGTGCATGAGAACAAAAGCATTCAACAGAGACGTTTCAGCAGAAGTTGGCTGAATCCAACAAGCTCATTACTTGACCTTTTCAGCTTGACAGATACAAATAGAAAGGTTATTAACCTGCAGGTCTCGGGGAGTTTCTATTTATGAACTCATTTATTTATTTACTTTTTTTTGGAGCTCGGCGAGCGGATGGAAATGTGACATTTGCGGTAGAATAGGACACAATTATGTACAGGATTCAGAGCCAAATAATGGAATCCGCCCAACGCAACCAAAAACACATTTAATCACGCAAATAATAAGAATAAGGCAACATAACCAATATAAGCAAACATAAGCCAATATAAAGATCACTTAGTTGGATGCTACTTGCTAAGACGTACACCATGAAGATGAAAAAGGTGGGTTTAATCTCCACTACATCCCTATGTGTGAGCAAGACTCTCTAATATAGGTCACCAGTGCTGCTGAATTCAGGGGGGGAAAAAAAGTCATCACTGGCTCCTCAAGGACAGTTGGTGGGTCAGCCATCTTTCTAGCATTTTCACAGGGACTCTGTGAAATCTTTATGACGGCTTTAATTTGCTGTGTGGCCCCGGCGGTGGCCCCCGGGGGCAGGGGGAGCGCTGTATCAATTCCACACGCTAATGCAAGTCACTTAACCACCAGGACCTCCGTGCAGACCACCAACCTCCCTCCCACCCAACCCCAACACACACACACACACACACACACACACACACACACCGATCTGTGCTGCTGACAGCAAACTATTCAACCCACTGTCCTCTCTACTGGGGGGTTGGGGAAAGTGCCATTCCACCCGAAGGTAAAGCAACGGTGGGGATTATCCATTTCAAACTGCAGGTTAAAAAAACAACAACAGTGGAAACGGATGAGAGAGAATGGAGTCGGTGATTAAATCAATTAAAGTACTTAGCTCCATCAATCCAAATTAACCTGAGGTTTGAGTGTTGCAGATCACGTCGCTGTCAAAGGTGCTTTTAACATCGATGAATCACCACCACGTTCATTTGAGATGTTAGTGTAATTACCGTAAACAAACCTTTGTTGAGAAGGTTGGCAGCCGCTACACTGCAATGGGGTTTATGGGAAATGTGGTCTTCATTTTAAAAAGACAGAGGCTATCAATCGTCAATTAATCATTTGTTTACGGCACTTACACCAAAGTATCACAGTTAATTTGACAGTGATATATTGATGCTGCACGTGGCATCTTTCTTTGCTTCAAGGCTTCAATTGTCAGAAACTGTTACTTGCCTGCAGACAACTCGCTCAGTGCACACTCAGTCTAAAAAAAGGATGTGTCCTTTTGAGCACGCCTGCGTTGAAAAGCTCCACAAATGTGTGTTGTCCCAGAGAAGACATCATTTTAAGTGTGCATTGCATTTATCAGATATTACCCCTGAACGCCTATAGACTGCAGTAACATATCTCAACCAGGTCGGCCTCCAGGCTACGCTCTATGCCGTCTACTTTGTGCAACTTTCCGAATGTATTCACTCTTCTCCACTGTTCCCTTGGCACACGCTCTCATATTCATTTAACGCCATCGCAGGTAGCCCTGGCCTCCTGGGCCTGAAAATTGCTGCCGACTACATGCTTGTGAAAGCTCTGCTGGTGCTGGCCAACTGGGATATGTGTGGCCACGCTCCAGCGCTGAGCAACCCAAAGAGCAAGAATGCTTTCCCACGGGAATGGCATCTTCTTACAATGTTGTTTTGGTGAATGGAGAAAAAAAACATTCTTTTTTTGCGATTCAAAAACACGTCGGGGCCCAGACCTTCGACGTTCTTATTTTTGGTTACTTGCAATGTTTAGTGATCTAGGAATTGAAGTTTAAATGCCTCAAATGTAAAATTCTCTCAGAAGGTAAACCGGGGTGACAGGTTTTGGCCTGGTTGTGCCAAGGCAAGTGTGTCAGGGTTTTTAGGTCTCAGAAGGCACGGCATGAGAAATTTCAGGTTCTCCTTCGGCATTCGGTGACTCTCCTCCACCTCCATTCTCTCTGCATCACTGGCCTCGCTGCTCACAACAGATGGCTATCGCTGTATTCCTCACCCCAGTCAAGGCCGGGCCAGGTCCCCCCCCCCCCCCCCTCCCGCTATCTCCCGGGGCAGGTGGGGGGAGGTAGGGGGTGCTGATGTTGAATTTCACACCCCACGGCCTCAGGATTAGTGACACCAGGGGTTGACAGACAGGCCGGTATTGGGGTGGGGGCGGGGTTCAACCTGCATGGGTTTTTGAAGGCCAATACTGCTGCATAACAAGCAAGCTAAGCCTCCATCACATCTGACAGGTTCAACTCTCAAATCACTTGAACATGCCATGCCATTTTAGTCTTCAGTGTTTTCCCCCAAAGTTTCATTGTTGTCAGAGTGGAAAAAACCTCAGAAACAGCATTTAGACCATCATGGGACACTAAAACCCCCAATCTTGCCCCAAATGGCAGCGAGAGAGATAATTGTTATAAATTGAAGGACTTCAATAGCAGAAATGTAACGAGACGTCTTTATACCAACCGAAACCAGAGGCAAAAGGCCCAACGTCGGTGAGCTTCACCTGCTTTATCTGGTTGGTTTGTTTTCCTGTGGGCGGAGATTTCCCGCTAGTGACTATACCCGACACCAATATTGAATTTGGGCTAACAGGGCGAATGTACATGGTGTCTCCATCCTCTGTTGCAGCCCCACTTTGTGATATTTGGCCTGATGAGGTGTATATTCACATATAAAAAGCTAGACGGTGTGGAGGAAGAGGCGATGCTAACTTCCGTACCTGTCTGAGGGGTCAACTTGATGGATGGTGGAGTTTGTGCGTCAAAGCCCCTGGCAAAGCTCACAACCCCCGAGCCCCCGGGTTTCAGTGGAGACTCTGGTTATCAGCAGCGCCTCAGGCAAAACCCTGGCTGGGAGGATCAGTGCTGGGGGGCTGGGGTAGAGCGGCGGAGGGGAAGGGGAGGTGGGGGGGTGCTGTATCAACGCCACCGAATCACAGAGCGAAAGGCTGTTTGCCAGACAGATATCTGCGGCGGAGGTTCGGGGCCGACAGACACATCCCTTAGCGCGGCGTGCCATATACGCATCACGGAGCACATCCGCTTATACCTTGTCTGAAATTCACTTTCGCTCCCAGTAGATTAAACTCACACTTCAGTTCATCTCACAACACCCCGCTTGGCAGGGACACAGAAATGATGGGCTTTTTACTCTCCCAGCATGCAAAGTAAGAACAATGGCTACAAGTTTTTCAGCCCCAGTGCTGTTTACCCCACCTTCCCTGAATCACAGTTAAATTGAATATTCCCAAGTGGGATAAAAAAGCTGGGGGGGGGGAAACGCTGCAATTGCTGCGCTGGCTATTTAGGGGGATAGAGGAAATTTGAATTAATGTGAGGATTAAGTGCACTTGAGTTTTTCAGCCGTTTTTAAATATTAGCAGGCGTTTGCAATCACGCACGAACCCAATGAAGCAGGATGGAACAGAAAATGACTTCGGCAGAGCCGTATTACTGGCCTCTGCCTGGGGATTCGACTGCATCTCTATTGCAATGCAAACCGGGGACACTTTCATCACATGAAAATGAAACTAAATGTGATCCTGTGACATCTGCTGTACCGGTGCTGATTTGAACGCTTCGGGTCATAAAGTGTCCTCTCTTACATGTGACCATATTCAGGTGACCGTGATTACTGCCGTCGGGTCGGAGTGGGCGGGGTCTGACCGGTTTGGCCGGGAGGTTGTAAGGGAGAAAGCTAAGGGCTGTCCATCCCATAATCTAGTGGAGCCTGAGCAGAGATATGAGTTACATTATTAGACAGCTAGCAGGACGGGGGCTGCTGGAACATCTCCCACTGCGGACGTCTTGTCAGCTACTCAGTTTGACCAGGATGTCCGTTCACAGCGACGTACAGAAGCCCCTTCTCAGCGTATGATGCCTCGCGAGGCTTTGACAAAACCTTTTCTGAATATTTTTCTCTGTAGTAGTTTCTGAATAACTAACTATACTATAACTATATATATAATTATAATAATTTATGAACAAAAACTTGCATTCAGTGTTAATGAACATGAAGTATTTGAGAGGCTATTATTAGTAGTATTAGTAGTAGTAGCAGTAGTAGTACTAGTAGTGGTAGCAGTAGCATACGTAGTACTAGTAGTAAAAAATAGCGGTACTAGTAGTAGTAGCACATGTAGTACTAGTAGTACTAATAGCAGCACTAGTAGTAGTTTAGTAAGAAAGTTGCGCTCAACAAGGAGGTAATGACAACAGTAATGATGGTAATGAGGTGAAAGGGCTGCATGGCCACTCGGCTCTCTGGCCACGAAGCCTGAAGCCTGGAGGAGGTTTTAACACCGGCCTTCAAAGACACACCACCGCATCACCAGATAAAACATGCAACTAGTTGGCTACTAACATTAGGGTAATTTAATTATTGACAATTATTTGAATGAGATTTTGAGTTTGCCGACAACTAACTGCAACCATATGAAACAGCACTTTCTAAACCAGTATTTTAATCCTACTAAATCAGTATTTAATTCCTTTTAAACTCAGGAAGTGCACCAGTCGAAGACAACACACAGTGACACACTTTGAATAACAGCTGATTAAGGATAATGCTCCTAAATTAACAGGCTTGAAATTGTGGATACCAGCCAGTGAGTGAATGTACAGTTAGTCTACATGGTGCAGAGGACGATATCTGGAACTATGAGAGCAGCAGAAGATAAACATCAACCTTATTATTTGCAAACATTTTCAAACCAATGTTTTCATTGCCACTCAACTAACCTCATACCGTCACAGCTGATAAAGTGATTTGTATCGCCCCAGGATAGCGGATCCTTACCGTCATATGTGTTACGGTACATGCAACCCCGAAAGTAATGCAGCTAATCCCATAAGGTCCCAAAACGACGGGAATCCAGCATCAAACACCCTGCGACTCTCTCAACTCGGGTTTTAGTTAAATACCAAATATTAACTCAACTATTGAGGCTAATACATTCCCTGTTTCTCACTTTTTTGTCAGGAAAAAAATTATTTTTAGTGCCATGCCAAATAATATTCAAAAAGTACACAGTCTGAAATCTGATTCCTTTACACACACACATATATATGCCTTTTCGTAGACAGTAAAATTCAAGTCAATAAAGATGAAATGCTTTTTAATTGCCACAAGAAAAAATAACCACTGATTCTCAAGGCTGCCTTTAAATAAGATAAAAGAATACTTTTCTTTTGCTGAATTTCTCCTTGTCCCGAGAAGCTCCTTTATTCACAGCAAGGGGGTAATCACAACACATAAGCTGACAACAAGCAGCTGAAAAACACATCAGTCAGTCTGGGTCAGTAACCTGCAGGGATTCGTCTGACCTTCCCCATTCTGGCAAGTAAAACATCACTACCCAAGCTTCGACTCAAGCAAACTCGTGCCTCGTTCAATATCTCACTTCATGCTCCAAACACAGAACCAAGACACGCAGCCAAGTCCTTCAGCCGGGTATCACGGGGTACCTTTGCGTTCGGAGCGTTTCTTACGCCTCCTCTTGAACCTCCGCCGGATGTGGCAGTAGTAGGCCGCCGTGGTCCGAGAGCCGTCCAGCAACAGAGCCATGGCTCGGGGCTGAGCTGCGCCGATCCGTCCCCCAAGGCTATCCCGGAGGGTCTGGCGCCAGCCTCCCTCTCAGCCTAGCGCTAAGTACAGATGCAGACCCGCCGTGTACAACTTTGGAGAGATGAGAGGAGGCAAGGGGAGGAAGGAGGAGGGGCAGCCAGTCGACCATGACAAAAGGCGGAGAGCTGTTGGCACATTGACTCGGCGTGGTAAATGGCTGTCAAATAAATGGGCTGGGATCTCTCTCGGTCTCCTCCTCTCTCCTCTGTCAGGCTGTTCTTCCCCCTCCCTTTCCACCTTCGACTCTGAAATCCACACTCTCGGCGATGATGAACTTGGCAAGCCAGCACTTTAAAAAAAATTTTTTTTTTGAAGATGCCGATAGCTGATTTGTGTCAACATTCAAGATCTTTGTGTTTGTTATTTCCTGCAGGATTTTATTCTTGTCAGGGTGGAAAAGCCTCTGAAACAGCATTTAGACCATTTAGATCAATTCAGGTTAAGGACTTCCCAGAGACAACCAGTGTAGTATTGATCAATTATACAATAAATATACAATCAATTAGACGGCATCATATCCATCATATGGAGGCGGACAACACTGACTGGACGAGATCTGATTTTTAATAGAAGGACAATATCAATATAGATACACAGACACACAGCTGACTACACACACACACACACACACACACACACACACACACACACACACACACACTTTAACTGTCTCGCTGTAATATCTTGAGTTCATGAAACTTTTCTGACCCCATTCAAGAGGGGCTTTCTCTTGTCACAACGAAATGAAAAACAGAATTAAAACAGAAAAACGCTGTTCTGAACTCAAGAACAGTTATTAAGGTGATGCTTTGAGAGACAACAATGTATAAATTCAGCCATTGTTTAACTCTAGGAGGGACTACTAGGAGAGAATATTTTCAAAGGATAACAAAAAGTACTATTACTTCGTCCACTGAAAATAAAGTTTTTTCATTTTATTAAAAGAATACCTTGACTTTTCAAACTTAGTCAGATATATTTCTTCAACAAGCACTTAGGATGTATCTGAAGAAAAATACCCAATACCCATACACTATGTTGAGTGATAATATGCTCCATGCTAAAATTTAGCATAGCACGCTCCATGCTAACATTTTAGCATCCACTATGTTGAGTGATAGGAGGCTCCATGCTAACATTTTAGCATCCACTATGTTGAGTGATAGGAGGCTCCATGCTAACACTTTAGCATCCACTACCTTGAGTGATAAGAGGCTCTGTGCTAACACTTTCACTATGTTGAGCAATATATAGCAATAACTTGTAGCATCATGATATGCATAATATAAATCAGTTTTATGAAGGAAATTGTTCAAATCTATACAAAATACGATAAATAATAGACTGTTTTGAACGAGCAGATATTACTTTCCCTGTTTCCATAGGGAGTGAATATGGTGGGTGATGGGAGACGAAAGCACAGTGGATGAATATGTTGTTCCAAAAATAAACCTGGTTACATCGGTTAATATTTCATTTTTAAAATCTATGAATCTACAGTCCCGTTTATAATCATATCATGCTCTGATGACGTATGACACCCCTGTGTTTTAGACCTCCACACATGGCACTACTGGCATGGATATTAAACTGTGTAGTCACTTCGTTTCACTTAACGTCCTTGTCTCCCATTATATCAAATCCACGTCTGAGAGGGCCATTCCTATGCAACTAAGCACGCAGTATAAATAGGCCCTTCCAGTAGGGTATTAGCCTTACATTGAGGCTGTCTTGTAGGCAGACATGCTTTATGCAATGCCATATTAAATAGAGATGAGCTATGGTTTGTAACTGGATAATGGAGATCATATTTCTGGGGAGTAGACGTGCTCGTGGCAGAATGTGAACACAGCATTAGAGATAATAGCCAAGGACATTATCTGGTATTGGCATTTCACTCAGTCAATTCAGCCATTAGCTGGTGAGATGTGAGTGGCGACTTGTAACTGTAGATGCTGAGACAGTCGGAAAGCCTACATCGCCCCCATGTGGGCTACACTGGAATCACAGCAGAGCCATGTTGTCGCGTTATCATGATAATAATGGTTAATTTTGATGATCCCTCTGGGGAAATCACATCAGCAAAATCACAATAAGCAATGAAAGTAGTGGGTATTTAACATGATGCAACCAATTTCCAAGATGTTAAATAAACATTAAGGGTAAATGCATGAATGAAAAGATTTTTTTTTTTTTAAAGTTACAGGGACATGAGGGTGTGAACAATGTGCAGTCGAACACACTGAGAGAAAGAAGAAAATTAATGAAAATATGTATGATTCAATTATTTTTTATTATATTATTAGTAGTAGATTATTATTATTCCCTTGGGAATACAAAATATTTTGGTTTAAGGGCTTTGCAATTATTTGTATAGCAAATAAAAGAATTCAAACATATACACTAACTATTCACCATAATAAAGAAAGGAATCATGGCAAAACCCAAACAAACAAACAGTACAACTGCAGCATCATGAGCGCAACAACAAGTTGACAGTGAAAATGCAGTCACATTCCAATGAAACACCTGTGGAAACAAGGAAGGACGGAATAAAGGAAATAAGAAATCTCCCATCAACCAACCTGACTTATGTCTGCCACGGGCTCTGGGAGGACTTGATCAACGTCGTGCTCTGAAATGAAGGACACAAGAACGTTACTCTTCAACTACGCGGACATAAACTCACACGGACTAAATAATAATAATGATTACAATAAATCTTTATTTGATTTCTTGAAATTAAATGTTACTCTTGAGCTATGCAAACGAAAGTTCACACAGACTAACTACTTCTTCCACTGTTGCCACTAACAATAACAATACAACTACTACTAATACTAATAATAATACAACTACTATTAATACTACTACTAATAATAATAATAATAATAACAATACAACTACTACTACTACTACTAATAGTAATAATAATAACAACAACTACTACTAATAACAATAACAATGTGATAATAACAATACTACTACTACTACTGTTAATTCTACCAGACAGCCTGTAGGTGGAGCTGTTGTACTTTACACAGACACTGGCAGCCAGCAGATTTTTGGCTGGATGTACTTTATAATATGATTTCCTTTTCCCCCACACAGTTCCCTCTCGCTCCACACCTCTATACACGTCTTCACATTCATCACAGCCGAGGGAGCTTGTTATTCTCTAAATGTCTGGGAAGAAGCTGTGATAGGAAACGCAAGCTGATATTTCAGTGTGCAAGAGGAAGAAACGCAGGCTTTTCACAGCACAAGATCTGTTGGATGGGCAGAGGAATGACTTGAAGTGACAGGGAGGACGAGGACACACACAACACACACACACAACACATACACACGAAACAAGCAAAAACAGACAGATTCATCTATGTACCACACACAGTGGGTATCTAGTGTGTACTTGTACTTTTTCTTTTTTCACTATTTTTACTTTGACTTACATATGATTTGACATAAGTAGTATACTATTATACTATATTATACTATATTATTATACTAGTATTTTTCAACTGGCCAGATGTGGAGTCGTTAGCAGTGAGCGGTCAGTCAGCACAGAAGAGGAATCTCTGTTAATGCGCTTGATTTTCAAATTAAAAGTCCATTTCTCTGTTCTCACATCCTTTTTGCATTGCATGGGGGGGGGGGGGGGGGGGGGTTAATCAAAGAGTTAAATGCCAATTAGAATGAAATGGAAGTCCAGTCTCACCACTGAAATGAACATGCAACTGGTAGTCCTATCACAATAAAGGTCTGTGTGACCCAAGCGCCCCAAGAATTGAATTTAACACTAACACAGACAATAAAACACACCTGAAAACAGAAACATATGTACCGAACTCCAACCCAAGACAGACACACACACACACACACAAACACACAAAATGATACCAGGAATGCGTGCTGCTTAGTTTGTCAGAAAGCCATGAGGATGAACACACTAATCACCATTTGGAGAACTGCTGTCCTCTCATCCAACACTAACAGAGAGGAGAGCAACTTTCACATGAAGCCAGCAATACACCTTTTTAAAGAAAATTGCCCAAACCAGGTTCAACATGAAGTCTAGCCTATAGTATTTTGAAATTGTTGGGACCATGCAGACAGATGTGACGCGGACAAATACACCAACTACGCCAAGCTAAGCTTAATGAGTGGAAACAGATCCTTCATTGTGGACTGATCTGCCTGGAGATTGCGTAACCCCACCCCACCGAGATTCCTGCTCTCTTATTGCTCGTTATGTTTTGTCTAATTGTGTTTCGATGTAGACGAGGTGCACTCCACCACTTACACAAGCAGAGCTGAGCCAAAAACATATTGGCAATGGTTTCAAATATTTTAACTTGAGGTGTCCTTGATTTTGCTCGCTAGGCCCTTGAACCCTCTCATCAGAGGAGACGTCCATTGGAGGTATGTTAACTTAGTGTTTCTCAACTGGAAGAATATTGCATTATCTCGTATATTGGGTGGCAGCTTGTTAAATAAGGTAAACTTTAGGTCATGATGTAAAACCTGTTAAAACCTTTTACACATTTGGGACTAAATTTGAAGTGATAGGTGACCTATTTATTATAACGTTACATAAACCAACATAAAGTGGGTGGAAAATAAGTGGAACCTAATAATATATGAAAATCAAGTATCTAATTTGGAGTAGTGGTAGCTGGTTGAGGCAATGGAAGGAGTTTGACTTCCTCTTGTTCATGAAACAAGGAACATCATGAGGGAACAGTGTTTGTAAAATGGCCAGTGCCGCGATGTTGAGCAACCATCAGACCTACTCAGGTTTCATTTTTTGCTGCAGGTTTTGAGCTCCTTACGCCAGGTTGTGGCTTGGATACAAGTGGTTTCTGATTGCCAGCCTTGCCACTTTCGAGGCCGTTGTTTTAACTCCATACTCCAACATACTCACAGTCTAATCTGCACATAGTACACACTGAACCACTGCATCGTTGTGTGCGTCCTCGTGGCGTGATTCGAGGGAGCAATTAGAAAACTCAGCGTGTTTTGGGAACAAGGCGCTCAGGCAGAAGTGCAACAGATTTGTATGAGATTAATTAAGTACATGAGTGGGTTTCATTTCTGGTCTGGGGGTACATAGAGTATATATTAAGGGTGTGCACGGAAAAATGGGAAAGCGTATTTATTAACTTATTGACCGGATATATCAGGGTGTCTGTAAGTTTCCACTGAGGCTTTTTAAGACATTTTCAAGTCCAGTTAGAATGAAATGTAAGACCAATTTTACATTTGAAAGACTTAAAATGCTACATTTAACTGTATTCAAGACCATTTAAGGCCTTGGATGTAGTAATTATAATACAGTAAATACAGTAGATGATATGTAACATACTGTAGGTCTTCATCCTCAGGGATAGCAGTCAGCCTGTTGGTTTTTACTCTCCTCATATTAACCTTATGTGGACCAAGTAATGGTGCATTTGTACTAGTGCAGGATGCAGCATGAAAACCTGATTCAATAAATAGAAAAATACATGATAAAATAAAACAATTTGTGTGTATTTGACCCCAGACAACAGCACAAGGAAGTCACAGTATTTGATTTGCAGGGGGAGGCAGAGAAGCAACATGAGCTTCGATCTGCAGAGCTGATACTTGACCTGGATAAAACACTGGGGCAGAGTATTTGAGTTTTGAGGGGGAAAAAATGAGCTAAATTATTATTTTTTTTACAATTTGTTTTCCATTTTTTGCTGTGGTGGACCGTGGTGCAGCACGACGCAGACAGCCAAGATTGTATGAAGAAATCCGACATTCCTGCAGTGAAGTGTTGGAGCCGAACAAGCCTCCTTACTTAGACGTTGCTTACAAATGAAGAAACGGGGCATTTAACAGAGCTGCCATTGTTTACCAGAAGCAGACCACCAGATGGCCTTTGAAGAGAGGAGGAAGTCCATCAGTGGTGGGGGGGGGTGAAATCTCCACAATGCTGCCTACATACTTGCGTGTTCAGTTGCAGACGATGCACAGCGAAGCAGGCTGAATGTGATAATGTTTTTTGAAGGCCAATACTGATATTTTCAGACAGAAGGCGCCGATAGCTGACGATTTGAGCCAATATTCAAGATCTTTACATTTGACCTTCGTCAAGCCTCATGGGGCACCAAAACTCCCGATTGAAACCAAGACTAACTCAATTATTTTAGGCCTAGCAGTTCTTTAAAGCAGGGTGACCCATCACACTTATTCAGTGGTAGGGGAAACATTACCGCCATTTAAATGAAGAGTTACAAAACATAATCAAACAATTAAATGATGAAATAAAATGCGCAGAGTCTGGTCAGTTAGTGGATGACGTTGAAGGGAATAAAAGGCCAATATCGGCCCCATATATCGGCGGCGCGATGCGACAAAGATTTCCTCTCTCCACTTCTATGAAAAACATTAAGGCTGCATGCATCGTCAAGCAGCCGACTCCTGCCTGAGCTGCGGGGAAATTCATCACGCAGAGATATCCGAATGGGACAGTTCAGCTTTGGCACTTCCCCAGAGGCTTTAAAACAAGTATGCTTGTTTTTCGGGAATACGTCCAGTTTACAGCGTCACCATTGAGGGCGGGGGGTCACGTGAGGAAATCAGACTAGCCTAATCTGTGATCCAGAGACAGACCAGATTGAAAAGACCACATTTCTGCCTGAAACGGGAGAATCCCAGTGTGAATCCTACAAACGACTGCATGGCAAACACCGGGGATGTCTGCAGCCTCGTTTTGACCATTTGCATGTGTTTTCATCGGGGGTGGGGGCATACTCGCCTATAACGAGCACAATCTCAGCGATTCAAACCCCTCGAGGTCGCTCCAACGACTGAAACGCTCAGATGAAAACATGCATTTATTAAGATACCTAGCAAAAAAAATGTATTCACAATTTATCTGGGATCGTGTGATTCTGCAGCTGGAAACCTTTTAAATTGTGCAGAATATATATATTTTTTTGCATCACCACATATTTTATTCATTAGATTATGCCTATTCAGTAGATTGAACAGTTTAGGTGTCTGGAATGTGGATGAGCTTCGTCCCAATCTTTCCCTCCGATCTAGTGAGCTGGTGAATATTTTAATCATGCACTGGTGAATATTTCATGTATTCATACATCAGCATGTCAAAGGGACAATGCAGCCAATCCTGTAATGCACACAGTAGCAGGTGACTGTGTGTGTGTGTGTGTGTGTGTGTGTGTGTGTGTGTTGGGTGGGGGGGGGGGGGGGGCTCAAAGAGACAGATGGGGCTTTCATTTTCTCCTGAATCTAATCTGTTTTCTCAAATCATTTTCAAAGGAAGGAGATTAAGTCGGAGTAGTGCTGTGGGCCAGCGGAGGCTCTGTACCTGCAGTGGGGCATCAGCGGAAAGATGACTCGCGCTGTATAGAGAAATAATCTGCCTAAAAAAAAATTAAAAAAGACAGAATGTGGCGAGGATGCAGGACACACACACGCCAAAATCTCATGCTTATTCAAAGCTTGCAGGGGTGCGTGTTGCTGTTTCTGTGTGTTAGCATCACCTCGCCAAGTTCTTCAACTTTCCACGAGGACACAAGCTGTTCCAGTCAAACTTTTCTTTACTCTACGAACAATGACTCCAACTGTGTTGTTGCTGGTACCAGCCCTGTTGAAGCGTCCTTGAGCAAGACCCTGAACCCCCCGCCGCTCGCATGTTCTGCTAAAATGTCAGTAATTTGACAGAATAAAGCAGAAAAAGAAAACAGCAATAAACTGCGCTAATTTTCTATTAATATTAAAACATGTGTCATCAATCTGTTTGTTTTGCAACACCAGTGCAACTCGGTGGCAAAACAAAAATGTTTTTAACCTTGCAATACACAATAGGCGTTTCCCTGTTTTTCCAACGAGCGTATCTCGTCTCTACACCCTCTGAGCCAAAGCGGCGCTCCTTTTTTTCCCCCCCTTTGCTATTTTTAACCGAGGAGAACTTATTTGATCTCATCCTGGCATTGATGCTGCCACCTTTGAGGCCGCTGAAGTGTTTGGAGGTTAAATTATGCCAGAACCCCAGTGTTTGTCATGTGAATACAATTTGCAAACCAATGTAATTTTCACCCTGCTAGGATGAGCTGAGACAAAGCTGGCTGAGAAGAGGCTGCCATAGACAAGACACCTAACTAGAGCTCAACTGATGGGTGTTGCACGGCCACTAACAGTAATTTTGGATGAAGTTTCTGATAAATTTCGACGATTTTCATGCCATAAAAACAAAACAAAACAAAACAAAACAACAACGGTGTCACCCAGAGTTTGATTCTTGCCAGGATGGGAAAAGCCTCTCAAAACAGCATTTAACCAGCATGTTTCTTTCTAATGCTACCCGGGAGTGAATTCAAAACAGATTTAAAACCCAAAATGAAGAAACAAAATTGGCAAAACCGGCATATAATCTTACTGGACACAGCTGATGGGCAACATAGGAAAAAAGACACCAGGAAATTCACTAGCTTAGGTCAGGGAGGAACCTCCATCACATCCGAGGTGGACGATACTGACAGGTCGATATCTCATTTTTAATAAAAAGGCCAATTTCAGCTTGATATATGATCTACCCCTACTACTGACTATCTTTAAAGTCAGGTCCTGTGATCAATGTGTTGTAATGCTGACGGTCGGGGGTATATGACCCTTTCCTGGATTGTGAAGGCGGCAGGAGTGTCCCCCGGGACGCCCCGCACTTTCATAATTCAACTCAATGTCAATAACGCATGGGAGTAGGAGAGACCGTGGTATGTGTGTGTATGTGTGTGTGTGTGTGTGTGTGCTTGCAGTATGCGTGTCGGACACCGTCAGCAAACTGTCCCTTCGGCACGGCTGCTTCCATCAAGACAGACATTTTCCAATATGGTAAGAGACAGCGCATCGAACGGGCCCTGTGTTGGCGTAATTCAACAACGCTCTGGGGACTCATTCACTGGAGCGACTGCAAAGATAAAAGCTCCCGGAAAAAAAAAAAAACATAAAAAAGGCCGAGAGCTACGGAGAGCAGCTTGATAATGATACCTTTATTCTGAAGGATACCACACACACACTTATTTAAGTCAGAGCTTTATAGACCGCGAGAAAAAGTAACCCAGCACAATCTAGGTTTTCTCTGTCTTAGGTTATACTAGCTTCCACTATTTCATACTGTATACATACTGATATTAAAAACACTCACACTGTCTACAGCGATTGGAGATGTTGGTCCAGTTTGATATCAGAAAACGTTTCATTGATCTAAAAACATCAACGGTAAACTTCAGGTTTTGGTGTCAGCCCCTCTGAATCAATGAACAAGGGTTTCTTTCTTGACCGACGATCAACAATCATACAGGGAGAAATCCATCAGAGAAGTTGCCAAGATAGCCCAGAATGCAATGCAGTAGCCAAGATAGACCAGAATGCAATGCAGCCACAAGACAATGTTGCATTTTGAGTACGACTCTCTCATCGCTCTCTCCACCTACATGTAAAACTCAGCTGAATTCAACAAGAGGCAAGTTATCTGGGGGTTGTCGAAAGGCATTCTGGGAAATGTAGGAAATCACTAACTGAAGTAGAACTACACGAGGCAGTAATCCATACTTTCCCCCCCATACTTCCCTACTCTTACCATCTACTTTTTGTCAGCTACTTTTTTGTCAACCCCACAGTTGTTCATATTCTATTTGGCGCTTTTAGTGTTTTTATTGCTCATTTTGCAGATTTTACATTATATTTTTGTGATTATAGTTGCTGCTGAATCGTATTACTATTTGCTGCTGCAACGCCATAATTCCATAGGGATCAATAAAGTTTTCGCCTTATCGAAGCAGTGGGGCGGCTTTCACAGAGATGTGGGTTTGACTCTCAAAGACAAAAATCAAAATGCTGAAAATCAAAAGTTTGCCGGGTGTGAACACGACACACTGACACAAGCGCATCTGCACTTCCTCCTCCCTCCCCCACCCGACTCGCAGCAGGGTGGACGTGATACCTCGCCCTCTCGCCTGTCTAGTCTATCTAGCCGGCGGCCATGTCATCTGCCAGCGGAGCAGGAGGACGAGGGGGGAAGAGGAAGGCTAGGCTGTCTCTCTTTGGATGTCTGGCTCATCTCCTTCGGGTGCTGCCTCGCCGACACTGACAGTCGCAAGCTGGAGGTGCGAGACAGAGGTGGTGGTGGTGGTGGTGGTGGTGGTGGTAGTCTGTCTTTACCCCCACCCCACACCCCCCAGGTAAAGACAGAGTTAACCGTGAGGGAGCTGTCAATCACAGAGAGACGCCATACCAGAGCATGAGACGGGATGTTTCCAAGGTGACGCCGCCATCCAACGGTGGAAGAATTTCATTTATTCTTGCTACTGTAACTGAGTAGTTGTTTGTGTACTTCTTTTAAGTACGTAAGTATGTCATTTTACCTTTACCGTAGAAGTTTTGACCAAATTACTTGACTTTGCTACATTTTAAATTGCCCCAGATAGAAATAAACTGGCCAGCTGTAACGATCTGCATCAAACCTGTACAATGTAACACATTCAAAAAACTTCAACACATTTAGATAATGTAGTTGAAGTTTTTTTCAGGCTTGTCATGGATACCCCGTAAATCAGTGATACATAGGCTGGAATACGGCTGATAACTGGAACCAGGAATCGTCTTTCTGTAGGTTGATAATTAAAAACTCCCTGAGAGGACCAAGGTGAACAGTGAAGATCAGATCAGGCAGCTGGTGGACCAACAAGGACATCTGAGACTAGGAACACACACACACACACACACACACACAAAAAGACAAAAAGCTTCGTGCAGACACACACACACACTGAGCTGGACATATACATGCCCTCCTCCCCAGCTGGCTGGTCAGGGGTGTGTCTGCGTGTGTTTTTTGTGTGGCAGTGAACAAGATGCCTGGATATGGCGGCGCGCGCACACACACACACACACACACACACACACACACACACACACACTCACACACACACTTCCATTTTACAGCAATGAGAAAGTCACCTTGTCTCCTTGCAATAACAGCACCAAAGGCCCCAGCCCCGCCCTCCCTGTCACAGCGTGGCCCCCGCCAGCCCACCCAGCTGACAAACACTGAAATTATGCAATAGACCACAATAGACCGCAATAAACAACAACAACAAAAAAACAAAACAGTGCAATGGCTTTGATGACATGCAGGCAACAGAGAGCAGCAGGGTGATGGTCCAAGCGGATAGGATCGGTGGTTTTGGTTGACATCTTTCTATAGAAGCTTTGAAGTATCGCAGTGTCACACGTCGCCTAGCAACCACAGCTGGAGCCACGGAGGTCCAGAGGAGGACAACCGGGCCAGACAAAGAGATGGTTGTGGTGTGGCTGTAGATCCATTCAGTCATGTTAAAGTGAACAGTCACCAACACTTTTTTTTTTTCTCTCTCACACTTTTGGGTTTTAAAAGGCTGTGTGACCCAAAATCCATTTGCAAACTGTTGAGACGTGCGTTACATCACATGAAAGTCCCAGACGCTATTGATTTGTGGTTTGGTTGACATCTTCCTTTGGCCAATGTCGATCAGTTGAAACCTTTCTTCTATCATGCTACGTTTTAATCCTTTCGCACCAGGCTTGGCAGCACCACCACCACCAATGTCTTCCTTGTGGGCAATCTAGCTTTTAGAAACTCTGTGTTATTGGTCACACATTTTCCCTTAAAGACGAGGCGGAGGGGGAAATGTACAGAAGCCCAGAAAGAGCTGAAGCTGATTGGCTTTCAAATCAGACGGATTTCTCGCTCTCACTTTCTCGCCTCAGTTCGCAATGCCTCGGGTCAAGTTGCGTCCAACTCCAACTCGTTTACATGCATTCACACTGCCTCTACATTTTTTTTCATTTCTGAACATAGCGTAAAAAATAATTAGTTCAATTCTATTAAATTGGACATAAATATGACAGCTTCTGACCAGTTTGAATCCCTCGGGGAGGATGTCCGTGTGGAAACTGAATTGAGTAACGCCAGCCTGATACTGCTTTTCATTTTCAGTTTGTAGCTCTAACCCAGGTGCCTTTTTTAAGATGTTTTTTTTCTGCATTTTTGCCTTTATTGGATAGTTGACAGTAGACAGAGACAGGAAGGATTGGGAGGGAGAGGAGGGATGACGCAACATCACGGCCACATGGCACAACAACCCCCAGGGTGCATTTCAAGAGCTAGAATTCAGGGGAAAGATCGCCTTACAGCTAACTTGCACTTGCACAAAAAAGTACAACGGCACGCAATCAGACAAAAGACGGCTTTATGAAATGGCCACATTGCTTCACGCTACCGAGAGCAGAACAAAAAAACATGATGGATGACTGCACTTTGATACAATCGAGGTGAGGGCAGTCCACAGACTTGAAACGCAAGCAAAACGGACTTCACTTCTTTAACGGAAAAAGTACAAAATCAAGTGGAAAGTATAACCAGTGAGAGATTCTGTGCTAATTTACAAACTGTCCTCATCTGACACTTGCAGGGAGGAAAAATGCATCTCGGATCTGTCTTGATCCTCACCGCTTCCAAAAAAAATCCTCCACAACAATGAATCAGCTTATTTGGCTAAATCCTCAAAGTGTAAAGCGCCACCATCTCTCATTTTAATACCCAGGTGAATTGACTTGCTCTCCGTGAGTCAACACACACACACACACACACACGCACGCACACAGCGTGACACAAGAGTACATCACGACATTAGACCCCTCACGACTGTACTCTATTGTTTGCTTGTCAGAAATGATTACGGGAAAAAAGCAAAACAACATTCTGATTCACTCTGCGGCCGTTACATAACCAGCTCGTGGCAAGGACCCTAAGTTAGCATCTGCACTGCTATATCTGACTCCAACACACACAACCTGCTGCCTGTGCAGTCCCTTTAAAATCCCACCTTCAGGCTCTTTAACATCGATCGCGGCATCTTTAAGAAGTGGAGCAGGCAGAGGATTGGGGTCAAGTCAGGGATCATTTACTCGGTGCCAGACGACGGCACGCTGGACAGACGGCGGCGCAGCGAGATTAATCTCTAACTCCATAACTATCAGCTCCCCGAAATCCCGCCAGGCTCTTATTGCCTGCCGGGTTTCCAGCCAGGATTTTGTGACCTTGATGATAATCAAAAGATAATCCCGCTGAAGTGATCGATTGGCAATTTTACCGAATGGTGCTGAACATTCACAAGGAGTTGGCCGTCTCACCGCCAACCCTCGTCTTCCCCGCACAGTTCCTGTTAGCTTAGCCAAGCGAAGAAAAATGCATAAACACCACATGTAAAAGGACTTTGAAGTCACAAAATTACAAGGGCAGCTACACAGATGAGTCATATTAAGTTGAAGGCCAATTAGCAGCATGCGTCAGCTTTAAAGAAAAAACAAAAAAACACCACTTTTATAAGCAGGTTTTCACAGAGGCAACTAACAGTTTCAAAGAGGCCAAATAGTCGGAGCCAGAACTGCAAGCGCATCGGTCCACACAAAAAAAAAAAACTGCAAAGTGATTTAATGTGTCATGGGGGAACAGCCTGGAAAGTCATGATAACATATGTCAAACTGCAGTCTCAACAGAGGCTTCACGAAGCTGGTGTTTATAGCAGGGTCGCCTCTCAGTTACCGCTCGTATCCAAGACCAACGCACAAAGACACACAACCTGCTGTGAGCGGCCATGCTTATATTTTGACTACAGCGCTGCTACATCTCCTACCAGACAGTAATTGGTAATCAAACAGAGCAGCCAGCAGCATCAACCTCTCACCCAAGTCTGTGGCCAGCTCTTGAATAAAGGCACCATCAACCTTCCTTACTGCTTAAGTTGGAGAAGAGCCATGCACATAAATGGGTAAATTTGACGATATATATTATGCGTTTCATACGTTTGTGTCTCAGCAGCGATGGTGCAGTGTGATTCAACACTCGTACTCGATTGCTGTTCCTCTCCCATGAGCCATCATTCATTCCCCTGCACAGATCGAACAACCACAGACAGGTGTGAACAGCAAGCTAGGAAACTAGGCAGATTTGGTTCAGTGGCTTTAGATCTGTGGACAGGAACAACACTTCACTTTACCTCATGGCACCGGACTCGCCTCGGGTCTGTTGACCAGCGGGCATGACTGATCTCCTCTGACAGGAGGAACCCTCTTGTGTGTACAAAAGTTGTCATGAGACGTCCAATCCCACAGATAAGACGGCCCACTGCCAAAATAGGAAATTTCAAGCGCATCTGACACTGCCATTTTTGGTTTTAAAATGGATGAACATCCCTTCTCCCCCAAACTGTTAGCTTTCTATGGTGCACCAAAATCACTGCAAAGATTAGTTCTTAAAAATCACCTTATACATCACAAACTGGCAAACTCCTTTAACTGAATGATATTCAAAGATCAAAGGAAGCAACAGACGAGAGCTCCTTCCTCCCCTCTCCTCCTGAAATACAGGATAGAGGATTAATGACCAAAAAAAACATTACATTTTTAGGAGAAAACCTGCAGAAGGCAAGAGATTCAAACAAGCGCCATGAAACCAACCTTCGACTGTGTGCTTGTGCTTCAAAACATGCACAAAAGTCATCCTAACAAAGCCTCCAATCCCAATACAATGCACGTCCCCAGTGAGCATTCTGGACGCGAAGAAAAAAAAAAGGTGCAAAAACATCAAACAGAATTCATTCTCACCCAAATAAACACCATTAGATAAGGCAAACACTGACTGCATGACAACACTGATCGGCCCACTGTTGATGGATGAAAATGGGTCCTCGGTTTACACACCTTACTCAGCGTGCAAAAAAAAAAGAGCCACTCGTTCATGCAATTTCAATTCAAGTTCCAATTGAAAACCAAAATTGGAAGATAAAAGCATTTTTACAGGACGAGAGGAATATCGTCGTGTTGTCATGGTGACCAGGACTGTATTTTACCCTCGTCTGACTGGGATAGAGACGACCCATCGACTAGTGATGCTGCACAGTGAACAACACATCATAGGCTTAAAAAAGATGCCCCACACACACACACACACTATACACAAAGCCAAGCACTGGAGATGATGTTCATTCAGGAAAATACGTACTGATGTGTACTATTCCTTTTAAAGAAACCAATAAATTGAATGTTTGGTTGCTGCAACATCAAATGACCCAAATGCTCTCCAGCAGCGTTTTGCATGCATGTCTTGTGCGGCTATATCCCAGCGCAGCCCTCCACAAGCCATACCAATCATTTCTACAATAAATAAATGCTTTCCATCGTGACCTTGTGGCTCAGCCTGCTAATGTGCATATCACATATACACCACTTCCAACGGTGGTTTGAATCCTGGTTCCTCCTGAGCTGTTGCATTTAGGGATGCACAGCTGATATCGGCTCAATGACACAGAAGGACGTTCGATATAATAACGTCTAAAATTTAAAGATTAATTACTTTCACAGCAGAAAAATCCATTATATTGCTTTCTTTTTGTCCAGCGACTCAAAACAGTAATGGATTGGATCAGTACTCTGTATCAGCCGAAACACAACGTGTAACTTTCAGAATTGCCAGAGCATATTTGTGGCCGTAATGTTTCCTTTCTTTCTTTCTTTCTTTCTGGTACAATTCCTGGCCTAAGAGAGAACCTGTGGTTGTTCTGGAAAACCTGAAGCGTGCCTCTTTCCTCTCAGAAATAGTTGATTTCCAAGGCTGAAATCTGGATGAACTCCTGCAGTGCGAGATGAACAAGGACACCAATCTGCGACAGAGACTGGCTGGAAGTCGATGAGAGTTGACCTTGAGGCAGAAGGCAAGGAACTGATCAAGTTGGATGGTGTTGTACCATACAAAGGCAACATTATTGGTGTATCCTAGGGCTGCAAAAGTAATCATTTCATTTTTAATGCCCATTGCAATTGAAAATAGTCAAGATCTTGATATAAGATGCAAAAAGCAAACCAGTTTTATTCGCTAAATCATTGAGACTAATGATCGTGATTACAATACCTAGTGTAGTAATGAGGATTATCATTTCATCCATGATCACGCAGCCTTAATCCATCTCGTTTCTCTTCCCTGAAATGCAAAAACAAATCAAATGCTGGAGGATGAGGGTGAACCGCCAACACCCTGCCACATCCACCGTGGCCAGTTGTATGGGTGGAGGTGTGTGTGTGTGTGTGTGTGTGTGTGTGTTTGGAGCTCTGTGGAATCCACCTCACCCAAAACATGAAAAGACCCAGCAGCAGGGTTACGACTGGCCAGCCCCCGATATCTATTAATAAATCATATGAGGAGCGCTGAGAGAGGCCAGGCCCGGAAAGCTTAAAAGCAGAAACCAGATGTAATGCCGAGTGCAAAGACGGACAGGTTCATGCATTAAAGATCGCTTTCTTTGTGTGTGAATGGGCCTCGCCGTAGGAATCCCCCTCAACACGGCAACACGGATCAGAGTGGAAAGCGACTTAAGGCGGGAATCTGAGCTAATCGTTTGATCAGACAACATTTTGGTGGTGGGACCTTCGTCGAGCTTCTGACCAAGACCGAAAACACTCAACGATATATCTCAACGGTAAATCACACACTGCCGGTATCACACGTTCGGTTTACCCCTGCTGCATTCTTGTCATAATTCAATCACACACTCCCTTGCTCGTACAGTATGTCTTCTCACACACACACACACACACACACACACCTCACACAAATCCCTCCAGATCCCCCGCCATGTGTCGTATGGCGTCTTCCTCTAAAACCCACTCGTCTTTGCGTGCCTTTGCCTGAACGCGTGAGACAGTTAGCGGATGAGGCGAAGCCGGCAGAGGGAAATCAGTGTGCGATAAATGATTCAGTACCTTGACATCTAAGCATTGATAGCCCCGACTCCCATTAACGACCCCCCCCCCCCCGCTTCATCAAAGTGACGACTTCTGAAATATTAAAGTGAGCTTGACAGCAGCACAACAGGACGGCGCTACAGACGCTGGGCACGACCTTGTGTACATTTCTTTTTTTTTAAAAGACGTAAAGAAAAAAGACTTGATAATACAAAAATAAATAGCGCTGACTCAAGCCGTGATTCGAGGAATGCTCACGTCAGCGTCTCAGAAACTGAGGCAGCAAAAGTGAGGCGAGAAGCTGAGTATTGACTCGGAGGGCTGGATGGTTAAAATCTGAAGGTGGGAAAAGGAGATCAAGAGTATTCATTCAAATGTGGGCATATTTGATGTCATTTTCACCAGGAAGTTAGATTGTCCATTGCACTGGACCTTTAACTTTGAACTTACACCCAAAAGTAAGACTGTAAAGATGCTGGCTATATAGTCATTTTGGCAAAGTATCGTCTTATGCCTAGTACTCACTACACGACTTTTAACCCGATTTTAGGCCATCCTGATTGGATGTCAACGTCAGGAAATGTGGGGGAGTGATCGCCAACGGTCGACACAGCTTATCTTTTTATCTTTTGTCTCTTGTCTCCTGCTCAAGTTGCGAGTCATTTCATTCTTGGAAGAGGAAATATTATGACCACAAATATGTTCTCGCGGCATCAAGAAAATGCAGGTCCAGGCACTTGTGGACAGTTAAAGACATTAAAAAACGATAAAAAGATTTTAGATTTCTTCATGGGAGCATATTTGTGGTTGTAATGTTTCCTTTCTTTCTTTCCGGTACAATTCCTGGCCTCCGCGAGTACCTGTGGTTGTTGTGGAATACCTGAAGCTTGCCTCGTATCTCTTTAGAAACACTTCATTTGATTCCCAAGGCTGAAATCTGGATGAACTCCTGCAGTGTGAGACAGACAAGGACACAAATCTGCGACAGAGACTGTGGCATTGTGCCGATGAGAGGTGACCTTGAGACAGAGGAAAGTGGGTGTCTGCCGCTGTATGGTGTTGTACCGTCTGATTCATTCAGATATCCATGAGATCTGAGCGTCGGGGCTCTGTCAGTGAACCCCATTACAGAAGAATGTTCTTCGTCATCCAGTGTGTGATCCCAATCCCTTACTCATCTTAAGGTTTGTGCCCCCATACAGAAGACTAGAAATCTGCTAAAGTCTGTCATTAAGTGTGAAATACTTCCTTTTTTCACAGATTTAAAAAGTCTTACAAACTGTACGTGACCTTAGAATGAATCTTGAGTGTATGACGCACCTGCCTCTAAAATCATCCCAGTCCACAGGGATTTTTCTTTTTTTTTTGGCCTATTGTCCGATGAAAGCCAAAAAGGTGTCACGTATTTAATATTCTCTGGCTAAATAAACATTCCCTTTAATGGAAAGAGTTCGGCGCCCATCCATTTTGTACTCCTAGTCTATTTTTGTAGCCGTTGCTGGAGCCCGTTGTTTCTCCTGTTATCACACGGCTTTGCAAGACTATGCTGAGAGCATCTTAAAAAGGATATCTCCTCACCTCTTGCCACTACATTAAGACTTAATAGCACCACATCTCAACAGCTTAAAGTATTTGTAAAACACACAGCACATTCCCACCTTTGACAGTGTGAAATGAAGCCTTTGTTAAAAAAAAACATCTGCCATGCCGTCGGTGAATTTGGGAATGAGATCAGCGGCCTGCTCCCTGCCTCACCCCAGTTTTCCCTCTGACTTACTAAGCAGATCTAATATTAGCCTTGGTGATTGAGGGCTCTCTGGTTGTGTCACCTTATGATTAAGAAGCTAATGAGGTCTGGACTGCTGGAACTGCGTCGGTATGAATGGCGAAAAAATGCAAACAGACACCGCAAAGGAGTTTAACTTTTGCCTTCTTTGCCCTCTACGGACCGGCCCTGTTAGCCGCGGGCTTCGCACAGGGTGACCTGACTTGTACCGCGGCGCTCCCCTTTCCTCTTGGTGCAACGTCCTTGAACACTCTTTGAACGCTGGCGACTCCGCCTAACGGTGCCGTCGGACACTTTGCCGCACTGTGATCACCCAAACCTTTGAGGATCGTAAGCGGGGGCAGATCTACCTGGCATGTAGCCTCTTGTCCTCTGTCAAGACTCTTGCCTCTCTTTGTGATAGGGGCACTTCCTTTTTGTCCTGAAGTCGCCCGGGGACGAGCCTGTCATCAAGATGAAAGAGGTGTGTTTTTATATGCCCGAGCAGCTCGGCGCTCTCCTTTCCCCACTCCGTCTCAAGTTCAGAGGCGGATTATGAAGCCTCACATGTACCTTGGTTGCTCAAAGGTAGCACTGTTCCTCCGATTGGAGAGGGGTGGGGGCGGTAATTTTGTGAGGAGGACAGGTGGCGGGCCAGACATCCAGCACAAAAACAGACTTGTAATAAGAGATGGCAGCATTCAAGGGCAAAGGTAAAAATCCCAGAGACATACTCAAGTGTTTTTTCAGTGTTTTTTTTTCCAATTCCGTCATTTCATAATGTCTTAATCGTGCCAAACACGTCCCTGAAATTACAACGATTCAGTGTTTACCTCAGAGATTTACTCGTCAGGGTGGAAAAGCCTCTGAAACAGCATTCGGATCATGGGACACTAAAACTCTCCATTCAAATCCATACTAATAAAATAGTTCTAGGTTCTAGGTCATATCCTCACTGCCATCATATCGCCGACGGGCAACATTAGCTGGCCGATACCCTTTTTTTTTGGAAAGGTCAATATCGGCCCAGTATATTGGCAAACCTATATCGATCCAACCCTAGTCTCAGCATCTCACACGGTTTGATTGGAAAAAGACATGAAAGCATTCTGTCTGCAAGATCAGAAATCAATTTGATGGCCAAAGAAAACATGTCAAAAAAGATCACAGTGTGATCTGTAATCGTCTGTGCCCGCCGAGTGTCTTTTCCGTCCAGCTCAACATGAACTTTAATGCACAGTGGAGTGAAAAATGACTTACTGGGTCATTTAAGTCATCTGGTTAAGCTGGAGGCACGTTAATTGTCTAACAGGGGATTCACCAATCTCCAAAAGCTCCGACCACCCAATCTCCCCGACTAATCCCCGAGTCTGCAGCCCCACAGCAACCCCTGCCACGGCCAGGATTTATTCCAAGATACCACATGGAGCAGTATAATACAGGCTATTCACTCCTAAGTAGTTCTAATATTTGAGAGGGGACGGGCAAAGGCAGAATTAAAATTTAATCATCAAGTACAGGGAAGATGACTTGTCATATGTTTTGTATAGTCACACAGTTGGATGGGCCCTCACACACAGCGCAAGAAGGATTTTTCTATCAATGTGAGAAGTGCCTGATGGGAAAAAAAATGAACAAGTGAAATTCGAGTTATCAAAGTATCCCTTTAAGGAAGAAATTAGGACAAAATTGAGGTCCCCAAATGAAAAGGGAAGCAATTGCTCTCTTTTATCAGATACCGATAGCCTACGTGTCCTCCTTCCATTGCTACATCCAACAGCATCAGTGGTGGCATCTGGGAAGCCAACCTCCATAGTGGACGACGCTAACCTTTATAGAAAACCAGCTGCTGCCGGGAATGCGAATGCCAAGGGATGAGTCAAGCTTCATGCCGAATAGAGTCCGACTAGACGCACATGCAAGCAAACACGCGTTCTGTCATCTGCTGTTTTAGGTCTATTTTTGTGCACGTATAGGCTAAGTGGGGGACAAGAGCAAAAGCCTACGGCAAGTTGGGCCAAGCCATGCAGAGGCTAAAAGTAATTGCAGCACAAATGAATCTACCAAATAGGCATCCTTGTGTAGCCAAAGGCAGTTTCCCTCATCAGGGACTGGAATAGTCTATTAATGTGTTGTGCATAATTTATGTTTGTTTTTGAGAAAAATGGATGTTTAATTAAGGCAATGTCAAAGCTAACAGTCATACAATGTTTTCCTTTTTTTTTTTAACCACATTGAGTAAGAAGGACCTCGCTTTTTACATTTGGGTGATCAATATTATCTGTTTTGTTCAGTGTGATTTATGTGGGTCTCTTTGCAATACAAATGGGCCTGTGTAACCATTTTGCATCAGTGAACACAGACTCATTTGGAAATGAATTAGGCCTAACTGGTTTTCAAATGAGCTTGACTGCACACTGAATGAAGAAAACAAAAGCTCCCAAATAGGAGGTTTGGTGCCCGAGGTAACTCTCCTCAGTCCCAAACTCACTGAAAACAATACTGGTTGTTGTCATTTGAAATGTCTGTTTTGTTTAAAGGATGAAATTGGAGGATTACTGCCAAAAATGACAACGGACCAAACAAATTTCTTCATATCTTCTCAAAAAAGTGGTCACCTGGGAAAATATTATATCAGAAATGCTAAATTTTGAATCATACTGTATGGAGGTTATCGTTTTAGTCGAACCTGGGATATAAAAATAGATGTGATATCACAAATGGACGTCCACAATAATGTTATCCGAATAGAAAATACACATATATGCACTCTTGTAAGGAGAGAAGCCTACACCGATATAACCGTTGGAAAATCTGGCAATTTAATGCTGCCTTGCTTATCGGCAAAGGTAGAACTATACACCTCGTAGAAAATAACACTTTTCATTAATCACTGCGGCACTTTCTTCAATTCGGCATACATCCAGTACACCAAGCAGCACTTGTTTAAATAAAACGTCAACTTTTATAACTGCTTCGGCCGTTACTCCCACGAGCTTCTTCCACCAGAATAACACTGTCGCGCACGCTCGCGAGCGGTGTGAATCAAGTGTAAAAGTTGAGATTTTAATGCAGTGTGTATTACGAGTGGACCCTGTCGTTTCATACAAGGTCTCAATTCATGTTCTACGAGGTATATACATTAAATTTACAGATTTCTTAGTTTGGTTTGGTGACGTTCTCCCCATACATGACAAAACGACACTTATCAAAGCTACTCCAGATCTGACATGTTGATGACATTTATGGTCGATTTAAGTCTCGAGGTCCAAGTTATCTGGTGTCCCGCTTTTTGAGAGAGTAATTCGTGTAAATGTATTAAATTAACTACCCGAGACCGTGAGAAAGGTACACACGAACTCTTAAAATACAGCGTAAGTAACCCGTAAGTACCTATTTCAGGAGTCGTGTTCGCTCCGCTTCACCAGAATCACGTATGCATCAATGAATGTGTTAGACCTTGCACGGACAGACCGTTACACCGAAAACCCTGTAATAATCTGTCAATTTAAGGTATTCTTGCTTTCCTGCAAATTTACACACTTCATAAACTAAGACCCAAGATATTTTCTGAATCATTAATAGCCACTGTTCAATTCGGCGTACATATAATTCACAAAGCAGCACTTATTTCGATAAAATCCCAACTTGTAGAATTGGTTCGCCTGTTGTTCCCACATCTTTCTTCCACCAAAATACACTGTGGTGGGTGGTGGCAAGTAGTATGAACCTGTTCTAAAAGTTGAGGTTTTGTTGAAATACGTTCTGCTGTGTGGGTTATATGTATGCCGAATTGAAAATTGGCTGCGAATAATTTAGAAATTGTCTTCACTGATATTTTGAAGAATGTCCCTTTGCCGGTAAGTAAGGCAAAATTAAATAACCATTTTGTTAATGGGGTTCGGCGAGCATTCTCTCCTTCGCGGCTATGAATGTGTGTGAATTCAAGCAAAAAAAACAACGATGAAAGCAAGCCATTGTCGGGTACTTACGGTGAGCTTCTATGCAAAAGGTGATTTCAGTCCACGGGTGGAAGATTAAAATCTGTCCCAAAGCTAGCTGCCGGTCTGATACAGGTGATGCTGCGGCTGAGAAAACGCGTGAAACTCCGCTGTGCCCAATGGACGGCTTGGAATAACACAATGGTGTTGGGTGAATAAGCTATGCGGGGTGAGACGGGAAAAAAACACATACCCAAATCACTGGGCAATATCATCCTGGCAAGGTCTTTTCTAGCTGCTCTAAAAGCCGCCTTTTCCTATTGGACAGGAAGAAAGAGGTGGGCGTAGAAAAATGAGGCCATTGGCGCATTACGCACCGACAGGCACCGTGATTGGACGCACTTGCCTTTATAATGAAAGAAAAATGTTTTTGTAAGCCATGTGTAACGCTACATTTTAAAATACGGTTTAATAACACGCCTATAATGTTCCCATGGATGTTATTTTCCTCAACAAAGACATGGCAAGCTATTGTATGTTGCAGTATTCCTAATAATAAGCCCATGTCAGTGGGAATTGTTTTCTTCACAATGGAAATAAAAATATACAAATTTTCCATCTGAAAATATTTTTTCCATTAAATCATTAAACACACATCCTGTAAATTTGGTGTAAATTCACACGTTTTATTTGATATTTTCATATTCTTCTCATTTGTTATATATTGCATATATATTGATATTTTTGCACTTATTTTAAACTATAGATAGTTCATATTTATTTGTATATTTACAATCATATTTCTTCTTTATCTCAGTACGTTGTACTGCTGATGTTTGTTACAGCATCAAAACCTTTCCTTCATAGTTTCTACTAGCACTGAAATGGTCAGTTTTGTATGTTTATATAACCCCATTTGTTATATTTTATTTTCCTTTGCTTTATTCTATTAGTTTTACTGCTGCAACCCAATTTCCCCCACAGGGAATCCTAAAAATTCCATCTAATCTAATGTTATCTCATTAAAGAGGTTCATACTTGAGGACAAACCAGCACTTTTTACCAGCAAACCAGCAGAACTACCCCCTGAAAAGCAACACCATAACAACAACAGTATAAATTGCCTATACAAAAACTGCAATGCCAATTTGTGTCGTCTTAGTCTGGGCAGATAGCCCCGAATTCACACAATTGCTTTGTAATCTGTGAACCAGAACATTGACTCGACATCCCTCACAACATCTGGAATTACTACCAGTTATTAACATTCCTCCCTTTTTCTGGAACCATAAATTTGGACTTTGAGGAAACTCATTACAGTTTAATAGTTCAGGACATTCCACATAAACATCATTTAGGAAACAAGGGCTTCGGGTGGATTTGGATGCCAGGGTTGCATGTGGCTGGGATGGGGTTAGGCCTCATGCTGGAAACTACAAAGGGCTGCAACATCCTATATGCCTACCAACGCCTGGTGGGCCTCTCACTGACCACAGCCAGTACAGTACGGCGTGACTTTTCCACGTCAAGGTTATCTAATTCTATCTGTGGTTGTTTACCTTGATGATCATTGACTGCAGGTCAAGGTTTACCCACCTTCTTATTTAACACTACATCCCTGTACAGACATGACATACACCATACCATAATACTGGGTTTACCCTCCACTACGTCTCATACAACAACGTGAACAGAACAACAGCATGCTCATTCAAGTCCACCATCTCACCATCTGAATGGGGTGAGGCTGCCACCCTCACTGTATCCTGTATCCACAAGTCCAATCCAACGCCACTGAAGAAGCTCCAGGGTTTGACTCTTAATGTCTCTTGTATGTAGCTTTGGGAAGGAGTTGGCCATGGTCCCAATCACAGACTCAGCAGTGTCAAGATCATAGGAATAACATTAAGGGCTCCTATCGTACAAATTCATACTTTCCACTATTTATGTGCGATAAAAGATATACACAGAGTGGCCAAAACATGCATGAAGGAAGTGTTTTTTACTGTCATGTAGCACAAAACGACCACATATCTGCGGGTGTTGATAGGGTTGTTGACAAATACCAATGACTCAACACTTACTTGGAAGGGTGCTGAGACTTCTGGCTCGCAAAACTCATTTTTTGGCCCGTTTTGAAAACAACACCTACGGAGGCTAAAAAGCCTCAATCTGAACAACAAAGCAATAATATTATTCCAGTATTTAGTGAAATACTACCTCTTCACTACACATTTCTGCTGACTCTCCTCCATTTAGCTAGCTTACTCCTGTATATTGTGAAAAAATATTTCTGTCCATTACAGGCTGCCGTAAGCTGTACCAGAGACCTGTCAACGTTGTTGAAAGTTCTTGGTCATCAGTAGAGGTCACTAAAAGTCATAAATTACTTGCCACTTTAATGTAGCCAAATTTTATTTTGTGAGTGGTGAAATTTCAACTCCAGTAAACGCATCACAACATGATTCTGATTGCCTCCCCTCGCTAAAGACTTCCTGAAATCTGCCAAATCAGGCCAGTTTGCAGCATTTGAACAGGGAAGTCTCCACTCGGCAGGTTTAACTGAATTAGAGGCGTTGGCGTTCTCGGCCAATCAGGGCCCAGTACTGTGAGGACTTCAAGCCCTTTTAACTAAACATCATGAGGAACATTCTTCTTATCCTGAGTCATATTATATTTGAAAACAAAGTCATGAAAACTGAATGTGGTTTTGGGGTGAACTTCCCCTTTAATGCGGACACGTACGCGTGCTCAGGTTAATTCTAGTCCAGCGTGACTCATTTACACTGTTTTAAAGGAGGCAGCCAGGCGAGAGAGGAAGCCCTGCAGCAAAGTTACTTCATCACCAAGCCCTGCTCAGAATGTAGAGGACGATTTCTCACTGTCAGGGATACCATGAAAAGGGCAGTTTTCATTAAAACTTTATATTATTATTATTATTATTATTATTATAAGTATTGTTTTGTTTTTTACAAACACTGTGACAAAGATAGCATTTTAGCAAATGCATCGCAAAAAAAAAAAATGTCTTCAATTTTATATTAATTATATTAATCCATTTAATTAAGGTATACATTAAATATGAATTTATATTAGAAGTTTTGTTTGTGCCTATTATATGATTTTTTTTGGGACAATTTTATGTTTATGTTTTTAATGCCACGATGCTGCTTTATTAATCTCTCTTGAAAATCTTCTCTATTAATCTCAGTGGGACTATCAAAACAAAATGCTTGGGAACATTCTCAAATTCTTTTAAACCTGCACATTCCTGCGTTGCACGTGGACCATAACAAAACAGTCAGCGGTTACGTTTGGTCTCCTTTTCCAGCTCCTCCAGCATCCCACTGCAGATATGAATGAGTCATGTATGAGAAATAGGCGGCCGAGCTCGAGGGGAGCAGCGCTCATCTCGAGACAGACCAAATCAGACAGGCAGACAGTGTGCAAATGAAGGGTATCAGGAGACATGTATACAGAGCAGGGCTGTAGCTTAGCTGAGAAATCATCAACATCAGTGGCTCTTTCACCCCATTCATTTTGTCATTATGCAACTCGTGTCTTTTGAAAGCATAAAAAAAAAAAATCTCCAGTGAGGCTCTTTTACTGAGTATCATCTCTAAACAGGCTGTTGGTCCATGACTGAATGATGCTCGAACCCTGACTCTCCTTAATTATTGTCCCGCTGGTCAACTTACCCTTTAAATGGTGAGAACATAGACACCAAAATCATCCATGTGTCCCCGGTAGATTTCTTGGCTACAGTGCTCCACTTTACACTATGATGTCCAAGTAGGAAGGCTGACCTGACATACATTTTAAAAATGAAATATAATTACCTCAATATAGCTGATGTAGCTAGGTTTATTTATGGAAGCATTTCAGGTGAGTAACCATCTACTCATCCACTGCATAGTGATTTTTGGCTGCACACAGTCTCCCATCACATTCACCTCCTATGGAAACACAGAAAGCAGCTGCTAGTTCAAATAATTCTGCTAATTCAAAACAGTAAATGATGTTTGTATCATATTTCATGTACATTTTTACCAATCCCCTACACAAAACTGTCACATATTCAAGATTACTTACCATTTTGCCAGACGTCAACGGATTTGGCGTTGTCTCCGGCTAGCATTGTCCCTCGAATGTCCCTCTGCCCTCATAACATTATAAAATTGGATCTTGTCTATTGGAACTATCATGCAACATAGTGTATCCTAATGTGTTAGTATGGAGCCTACGATCACGCTAAAGTGTTAGCATGATCTACCGGGCTCATATGTATGATTTTGGTGTCTAAGGAGTACGGCTCCATGTTTTGTTCTCCTGACACCAGGTTGTGTCTAAGTGGTCGATGGAAGTCAGTTTTTGTGTTTTTTCATATGTTGGCGTGATCTAGAGTGCTCCCTTTGCCACATTAAACCAACGCTGCTGCAATTCAGGCACCAACTATTTGGCATCCAGCCTCTGTAATTGTGATTTCGTTACTTCAAAGTCTGTTTTCATGTTCCATGTTTCCGTAATTCCTGACGCCCTGCATGTCATTCAATAAGTGCTTTTAAGTTCTCTTTAGAAATCCCAAGCTTCAACATGAATTGGATGAGGTGTTCAGCCTGTCTGGGGACTTGTTGCAGCACGGCCCTTTAATCCCGTTCCTTCCTATCCTAGTGTTTACCCTCCATCCTCTGTTGTCAGTGAGTAACAACTAAGTGTCATAGTCTGACTTGAATGCAACCGTTTGAGAGCACAGGAAAGTTCAATTTGGCAACTTATCAAAAGTCAATACCGGTGCTGAAAGACAACTTATTCATAGATGGAAGTAAAATTCCTCTTTTTTTTTTGCATTTCAAAGGTTACATTTTCTCCCTCCAATAAATATATTGTAGCTATTAGCTCATGTTTCCCTGATATAAAGCGGTAGGTTTGATCTACTGTAAGAGAAACCAAAACTAGGTACAATAAAGGAATGTATCTGCTTGTCTATATATAAATATATATAGAAGGCAGCTAACAATGAGATCCGATTACTTTTAATTTGACACTGTGCTCTTCCCACATTGTGCTCTTCCATTATTAATGAGTCCTAATGGCCCGAGACAGTACTGAACCTCCTATTGATTAGGTTTTTCTTACCTAAAATCTAATCATAGTGGGGGCTGAAGCCACTGCTCGTCCCAGAGATCACCTGTCGATCAAACAACGTGTCCAGTACTGTGACGTCTTTCTCCTTGGATTTTCTGATGAAGTTTCTGTAGGTGGCGCTCTTCTCTTTGTCTGATCAGCCACGGTGGCTATCGCTGCTCATGCTAACTACCCAGCTCTTCTTCTGTTTCATCCAAACACACCGGAAACATAAAACGCATCACCTCCTGTGTGCCAGAGGTTGAAGGCTGAATCACTGTTGTGTTGTATCAATCAGCTATTTGAAGTGGCAAAGGTTTTGATAAGAGATTATTACTTTAACATCTGAAATGTGCATCCACTTACTAAGTAGACGATGCAGATCTGGGGTAAATATTCCCTTGCCGGTTGAGGCAGCAATAAAGCCAACCAACTCTCAAGAGCAGTTTCATCCTCCATCAAGTCTCGCAACATTTCCTTTCAATTTGTAGCTCCAGTGGTCATCTACATGGATCAGCTGAGTTACTCTAGCTGTTGCTGAGGGTTGTGAGTTCATCTTATTCTGAAAACACCAGAAGCGGCACCGTTTTGTTCGCAATTGTATTGGTTTATCAAGCACTTTGAGTCAGAGCCATCACATATGTAGAGTGATGTACACATTGTACATGAAATATATATATTAAAAAAAATCAAATGTACAGAAAATCAAATCAAATTTGAGTTTTTGCATGTAGCACAATTTATTATTGCCTATGAAATGTGGATAAGAAAACAAAACGAAAGAATCTACCTGATAGACTTCAGCATCTGCAATACATCTTATGCTGCAAAAACCCTAGGCTCTGCACGTCAACGGTGCTTCTACATAGCCACTCATAGCATCGCTGTCCCGCGATATTCTTGTCTGGGACCAGCGAACAGTACCAGTCAACCAATGGTGCCAGTTGGCAGGTTGCAAAGGCGTGAAAGGGGTGTGAGGTATCGGGTCTTTCCCCCATTTGAAACCAAGGGTGGACCGGGTGGCGTTTTTTTTTTTTTTTCCTCTTTGAAATGAAGGGTAGGGTGGGATGGGGGGGGCTTGGTTAAGTCTCTAGGAGCCCCTCGGTCTCACGCGGGTTCAGCTGCTGGGGTTAGCTGGGATTTTGCTCTTCCTCCTGCCTCATCCTCTTTCTCAGCTGCTCGCCGATATCGGCCAGAGGGTTCGTCTTTACGGCGAGGCTCTTTACTGCCTCGCCGAACCGACTGGTCTCCAATTCCCTGCAGAAAGCAGAAAAACTGTAAGTGGTTGTGGGTTTTTTTAAAGCGTGTGTAAATGTACTGTTAATTGTACAGTAAATGATGGAGGGTTGTCTTTGTTACTATGGGGACAAAGCAAGGAAATAAGACTATTCTATGATTACAGCGGTGTAGCGTTAAATTAAAAATAACCTCTTACAGGAGTTTGCGTTTCTGTGACTGTTTCATTAGACTGAAATCGGTCGGCTCCGGTCTCTTCTTCACTGGCCTGGAGGGAGGAGGGAAGAAAAAGAGGCATTTTTAAAAACAGGAATAGCACAAAGGTACGACAAAGACACTAGAAATCAGTTTTAAGTTATTCACTTTTGGTGCCTCTAGTGGAAATCCAACCTGCATGTACAAACCTAGGCAGTGAGTAGTTGACCAATGAGGGATTTTAAAGGCCGATACAAGTATTTTTGGATTGAAGCTGCCAATAACTGTTATTTTGCAACAATATTTAATCTTTAAATTCAGAAACCTAACAAAGTAGCCATGCGTTGTATTGAATATTTTCCAGATTAGAAGTACTGATGTAGGATCAGTGGTGTTTTGAGAATGAGACCATCATGGAACACCAAAACTCAGTGCAGTAATAAATAAATGGATAAAAACATGCACGCACGTGGACTCTGATCACAATGACTCATTAAAACCAAGTTTTGAGTAAGTGGTTCTAAATGTCAATACATCTAGAAGTCCACCTTGAAGCTTTGTTGCGCAAGTGTGTGTGTTTCTGTACGTGATTAATGTCACGGCAACTGCTGCAAAAGGTGAAACCCGGAATAACGCGCGGGGCTGCAAACATTTCTAGAGGTTCGCAGAGGACAAAGGGGCCTCGGGGAGTTCGGCTGAGGAACGATTCAGAAATGCACGGCAAATATCAACATTGCCCATAACAACAGCAAAAGGACAAGATGCGGCGCTTGACAAGGCTTTTCTGGGGCAAAACACCTGGAATGATGCACAAAACACAGCCTTGTAAGAGACACAGACACTGACTCAGACTGGCAATGACAGACGAAGAAGAAGAAGAAGAAGAAGAAGAAGAAGCCTTGAGCCTTCAACACAAACTTTGCTGTTCTCAAAGTGCATGCAGCTGGGGGAGGCCTTACTTCACTTCCTCTTAGACAGATATGAGTTTCTGAAGGCCAATACTGACATATCTGGATGGCATCATCCGTTTGATTTATTATAGGCTTAGGCCAATAGAGTTGTTTGTTGCTATGCGAAGTCTGCAAACCTGCAATGAAAGCTGCCTCATCCTGCAACGACAACTATTTCATTAGTCTGGTTTTCAATTATTGGGCGATCTACCTATTGATGATATTCCTTTGATGATAACGATATACTCTATTGGTTGAAATGAAGCTCATAGACTATTACAATTACTACATATGGTCCTTATGTAATAGGCCTCTATTTTGCGCTATTTTTACAGCTTTTATTTTATGTGGCCTCCCAATATCATGCTGAACAATATCATGATATCGCCTACTTTCAATGGAGGACTTTTATTGTCCCGTGATGGTCTACATGCTGTTTCATAGGCTTTTCCACCCAGGCAAGAATATAATTTAAAAATATTCCTTGACATTTTGTTCTGGAATTTTTGGGGCATGAAGATGTTGAAATTTAAAGCTACAGCTATCGGCAGCTGCAGTCCAAAAAGATCAGTATCAGCCTTCAAAAAAACCATCGCACACAACCGCAAACTTCCAGCCTGATACCTCTGGCCTTGAGTGATGTTGATCTTCCCTTTACAGCTCATATAAACTGTGTCTGCCGATCTATCAGTTTGCGCCAGATGTCATTATGTATGGAATTCAAAGTGCAAACGAAGCCTAAAGGCAAGTGTAGCCTGCATGTCACATGTACCTACGGGTAATTAACTCCATCTGTCAACTGCTTAACACTGTTAAAGGAATGCTCTTAACGTATCCACCGTCAGCGCCGGATGAGTTTCAAACAGTGTCGCCTCAAAAACAGAGTTAGCACGACTCCTGCTCTGCAGAACACCGCAGTACTGTAAATTATAGCCCTACAACTGAACACCAAGGGGCAGTTTCAGACATTGTTTAAGCCTTGTCCTATACCTACATTTTTCACTTATGTATTTCCCCTCAGGGACAATAAATTTAACACCATTTAAGGCCTTGAGTTTAGATAATTTAAGACTTTTTCAGGACCTGCAGGAACCCTCATATCAATCGCGATAGTTGCAAAATGGACATTTATTTATATGACAACACAAACAAGTAATGCAGACACATTAAAATAATTCAGTACCATCATATCCATATCGTAAACATTTTAACATTCAAATAGAAATCTGAAACGACAAGCGTGACACCGAGCCTCAAACTTATCTCTCATTAGCACAGCACTGGGTCTGATGAAAATCAGCCCGTTGCTCCGAGCTGTGATGTCAGCTGGACATTTATGACCGAGTGAGTAACTGCTCCATCACGATAAAAGACGCCCTGCATCCCCAACCCCCCACCCACCCCGGGCAGAATTGGATTATTGCATCAAATAGCCTGGATGGAGGAGCACTAAAATGGGCTCGGAGGCATCCAGAACTCAGAAGGGCGGGCAGGTAATTGAAAAATTCCACAGGATAAAGCCGAACCCCGACATGATTTAGGCTGCTTGTCGAATTGCCTGTAAAAGGGAATGTGCGTCTTTTATTTAGTTTTTACATCAAATAAGGAGGCTTGTCTTTGCCAGCCTCCCCTCTGTCCTTCAGCCATGTGAAGGCGTTTATCACCCCATCATCCACAGGCTGCACCTTTGACCTTGCCTCCATTTTTACTGTCAATCAACTCGAATGAGGTAAGACAGTACATTAGCTATGGCTTCAAGATTATTCTGAGTGAGATGGTTTTGAAGGTGGTCCTAAAATCTGTGCTCCAATCCTGCGATGCTTGCTAGGATTGTGCGTTGAAGCCCAATACCCCAGACAGAGTAGCTCGGCATGCTGCCACACTCGACACGAGCCTTTCTGCTTCATTACCCTGGGCCCTGCTCAAGTTGTGCCTTCTCCGCTAGCCCTCCTTTTGGAAGAAGGTATTAAATTACTAATTCTGACTGCAGACTGGTGACACGGGTGTAGAGGAACACAAGCCATGCTGTAACCGCGCTAGGAATTACCTCTGCCGCTGCCTGGTGTAATACAGGTGTCCAAGCGGAAACTGAAACACGACATCGAGTCTATCTGGATGAAGCCGGAGCGATACCCAGCCAGACGTCTGAAGGTGTGAGACAAACTTACTCTCTGGTCACGACAAAACCAGGAGGAATCAACATGCCGGCCTCGACCTCACTGAACCTTTCATACAAATATTTGTTGATTAAACAAGCGACAATGTGTTACCAAGAGTGAGAGGACAGGCAGCAGATGGAGCCTCATCAGTGTGCTTATTTTCGTGACATAATTTTACTGTGAAAACACTGTAAACACTACATCGTGCTCGGCGTGAAATCTGATGAATATGGGCCAGCGCAGACTGGACAAGAACCGTCACGCCGTCACTTGACGCCGGCGCAGCGGTCACCTTGACACTTACATTCTGTTTTTTCTGTTCTTGCGGCGTGCGGCGGAGGCCGTGGCGGCGGGGGCGATGAGCTGGGAGAGCTCGGGTAAGGCGTCGGCCAGCGGCCTCATGTCGCCTACCACGGGCATGGCTTGCCTCCGGGCCTGGGCGACCTGCTGCTCCTTTGCCTGCTTGATGGAGCTGATCTCTGGAAGAAGGGCAGATGATGTCAAAGCACAATAAAACAAATGGCAAGTGCAGTAAATGGGTTAGGGTTAGACCACGCTGATGAAGGGCAAAAGGTTTCCATCTGGTACATTTACAGAAAAATAGTCAATCTGAGGCATCTAAAAGTTTAAAGGTCTAGTGAAATGTCAGTTTTACAAAGGGCGTGTTAATCGGGTCATCATCGAGACAGCAGGCTCTGGTAATGTGACTTGTGAGTGGTCTTTTGGCTGTCAGTAGTCTTGGACTGCTCACTTCACCCCAGGCCAGTAGAACCGTGTCACGATTCTCTTGTAGGTTTTCTTGGCTCCAAGGTGTTGCTCCCAGGAGGTGGGTATGGGCTAGATATAGGACCCTGGAAACACAGGGCTTGGGTGCAAGCAGTTACCCAACAGCCCTGCAGTTCCCGTGTCTATCAGGTGGAATGAAACGCCAGCTGCCACCAGGGGAAACACACAGAAGGAGTGAGACACAATTCAGGTAAGAGTTGGGAGACAGAGCAAACAGTCCGTTCATCCACTTTTATCCTCGTCACTCTCGGCAGTCCGTCCTCTGGGGCTATCCGCTTGCGCAAAACAATAAGGTCATTCCAAAAGTCAAACCACAGAATTTCTACAATGATAAAGCGTGCAGGGCCTACGGCTGCTTACCACACCAGGTAGATTCAGACCAGATCAGATCTCCAAGCCTGCAGTAGTTGAGTGTGGTAATAAGGGTGGTGCGTTAGCTTGCCCAGAGGCTGCCCTGCCAGCAAATTGACGCTGTCCGTGGTCCTGCATCTCTCCCCTAGCGTCCCTGGGGCTCCACAGATGGAGTTGATGCAGTTTGTTTGATGACATATTTACTGTAGATAATACTACACTGGCTATCTATGGGATGCAACAATTGGATTCCCTGCAAATGTGCGCAAATGTTTTATTTTTAACAAATTCAATCGAGAGTTTTGTTGTCCCACGCTGTTTCCACCTTTTTAAAGACATTGAACAGTGGCACAAAATTACAGCTTCAACAATCCACATATATTGGTATCGGCCTTCAAAAACCCATATCGGCCGAACTCTACTATCCCCTACCCATTCCTGAATGTTGTGTCTATGATACAAAAAAAAACAACCAAGATTGTCTCCAGTTCTTTCCTGCCAATTTATGAAAACTGTCAGTCCAAGGAACCTGTCTTGGGTTTCAGCAAGAGTGAGTCTCACTGCCATTAGCGCCTAATTATATGCATGAAGAGGATACGTGTTGTGTTACCAAGGAATTGATTTGCTCAGCAGATAGATAGAGTTACGAGCCCGATCGCAATTATAGGAGGTGATGATGGTGATGTTGGGGAGAGGAGTTGTAATTACAGAGAGATAAAAAGGCGGACTGTCATCCCAAAAGCCCAAACCGAAGACGGCTGGTGCATTTTGTGCAGTTGAAAATTACGACTGCAACTTCATGAAGCAGATAAAACAAATGTAATGCTCTTTTGTTCGATTCAATGTTCAACTGCTCCGATATCAGCATTCAGAATTCAGTGAAACCTTGATCACTGACCTGCAATTTCCCATATTTTCCATCTAATTCACAATTTATTTGGTGTGTAATTGATGTGGGGTTTTTAGGGTTTTTTCGCAGGGATTTTTTGACGTTATTGGACAGTCAAGTAGAGAGAGACAGGTAGGGTTGGGAAAGAGGAGGGATGACATGCGATAAAAAGGTCCTGGGACATCGTCGTTACCTGGTACACACTTTAGATCGCTAGCAACCAGGATGCCCATTCGATGTTGGTTTTTATTAAAGAGTTATGCCAATGGTCATTTTTCTGTCCCGTGCAATAAGAGAGGAAAAAGTTGAGAAGAAGAAGACAAATATGAAGAAGAACCACGTTTTCCTCATAGAGCACTTACCCAAACAGTTGGAAAACGCTTTAGAAAGCGAAATAAAACTGGAGCAACAAATAAAAATGTGAACAATAAATAAGGAGAGAATAAAAATAAAATACTGAAAAGGCAAAGGCACTGAGTAAAAAAATGTAAAAAATAAAATAAAATAAGCAGGTCAAAAAAGTATGTTTCATTGGCTAGGACTCTTGGGCTCATAGGGGGTTAAAAGCTCAGAGAGATAGCTCGGCGCCGGTCCAAAACGTGGCTTCAAGGTGATCGATACCACTTTAAAATCAATTCTAAACTGGTAGCCAATGAAGGTGAAACTAAAATGAGAGTAATGTGTCATCTGTTCTGAGTTCCTGTCAGTCTGGTGCTGCCAAACAACAGTTACACATACACGGGCCGTTATCCCGTAGCGTATCGCTGCACCCTCACTACGAAGCTCAGCAGATACAGAGTAGGAAGACACACTCACTGTTCAGCCATCGCTCTCTCCTCTCCTTCATCTTCCCTTTCTTTGACTTGACTTTCTTCTCTTCTGGGCCTGTGGAAACACACACACACACACAGTTACATGTCAGCGCACATCAAACACAGCTTGGCTCCAGCCAGCAGAGGGAAAAGCCGACTAATTAAACACGAAGAGAGGCAAATTCATGTGTTAAAGATACATCAAAGGCAGCGAGGGAACCACCAGCCTGCAAGCTACAGTAACCCTCCGCCACCCGAGACTGAACAGGGATGTCTGAGCTGTGAGAGGGCAGGCAATTACACATTAAAGCTGGATATGCTATATATGCTAAGCCCTATTTAAGATACAACCAGAGTCCAATACGGTCCAATTATGGTCTAAATGCTGTTTCAGAGGCTTTTCCACTGACAAGAATCAAATTCCCAATACTGAGATTTTTATGGTCAAACTTAAAGATACTAAAGATCGGCACAAAATATCAAAATATTTGTGGTTCATTACAAAAATATTGGTTTGGCTTTCAAAACCCCATATATATATATATATATATATATAAACCAGGTTTATTTCCATAGGTTCCTGAACGGTTTGACTTGCAGATGGAAAGTATTTTATTTTGGAACATTCTTGACCCGTCGTAAAATATATTTTACTACAACATCTGCAGACCATACAAACAAACATTTTCCAGCCTTTAAATATGTGTAAAGCTCTCGCTAATTTGTCAGACCTTGTTTCAAATGATCAAACAGTGAATTTCAGAATTGAAAAGAAATGTTTTCAATCTGATAAACCACTAAATAATAAAAAAAAAAAGGCAGTAATTGGGTGACAGCATTCCTCAATACAGATTGGGCCTTTAAATAATAATCAGACACATGGGGTGCACATGGAGCGAGTTGGCTGTAAAATAAAAAAGCCCAAAAAACATCAGTGCAGACTATCTATTTTCCCCCCTTTGTGGGAGTAACATCCTGGGCTGGGATGGAAACTGATTGTGTTTTTGTTTTTTTTCTTCTTTTGTCGTGTTATTTTATCAGCGCAGCCACCTTGAGGTTCCCCTGCGGTCAGGACATCCTCGGGGGCGAGAGGGGGCCCGGGTGGTAGAGACAGAGAGATTGTATGCATTTGAGAGAGTGTGAGGGAAAGCAAACTAAAATTGAAACTTAGCAGCTCCCAAATCTGTGAAAAGAAATAACAATCCCACAGAATACCTTGTACCTAAAGACCCAGTAAAAGACTTCAAAAGAAATTACAAATCAGGGTCATGAATTAGAAAAATGTCGACATAAAGTGTATGGCAAGTAAGACGTGAAAGTCTATACACACTGCAAACTAAACAAGATGAAAGATGAGGCGTTCAGTGGTAGAATCATTCCCAGAAACTGAAAACCAGGCGAAGAGAAAGACAGATTTTGTATATTTTTGTCACAATTTGTGGACTCAGGGTAATAGAGATAAACACTGATCGGTCAAACAGAATACTGCAAGACAAAAAACTCCTGTAATCTCTGAAAAGGTATTGATCTATTGTTTTTTATTCATTTTGTCCCCGTAAATCACTTTAATGCTCATTAATATCTGTGCTTTGTCAACACAAGTCATGCTAATAAAGCCATTCTAAGTCTGATTTTGGGAGACAAGACAAATAAAAAATAGTCTGAGGGAAGTGAGAGAGTGATGCGCAAGGTGGTTTGGACCCCCATCACATGACAGGGACTGATAATACCGAAAGCCGTACTGACATTTCACTGACATGCCTTCCCCGGAGGCCCCGGCAAGCGGACCGAGATGCTACGATACTGAAACACAGCGTCACAGAAATGCACAAAAGCAGCTCCAAGTGGAACGGACCGGTTGATGACGTCAGCTGAAGATGTGCCTTCCTTTTCTTTCGTCCCTCCTCTCTCTCTCTCTCTCTCGTTCTCATTTCAAGGTTTTTATTTCTTCTACTTCTTCGCTTTAAAAAGGTTAAGAGAAGTGGACCGGTTGATGACGTCAGCTGAAGATGTGCCTTCCTTTTCTTTCGTCCCTCCTCTCTCTCTCTCTCTCGTTCTCATTTCAAGGTTTTTATTTCTTCTACTTCTTCGCTTTAAAAAGGTTAAGAGAAGTGAACCCAAGGCACTGAACCCCCCCCCAGTTGGTCCAGTGGAGCTGCTCAGTGACCGGCAGTAGAAGCAAGTTGATTTTCACCCCCTGCACTTTCTCAGAAATTGCTCCGAGTGGCCCGGACAGTACAAGACTGTGGTTGTGGGAGGTTGCTGTTGTTTGTTTTTCTCATTTACCCAGAAAAAAGAATAAAAAATAAAAATACATGTGCTAGAGACTTATAGATTTACAGACCAAGGCTTATTTAAATCCATCAGTCAAATTTAGACGACTGAAATCATCTAATCATCTATTTCTGTGCATTTGCAGTGGAAGAGAGAATGTTTGCTTGTCGACGATGTCGTACATTGATCCTTCAAGTGATATGAATTGACTGGATTGAATGCAACTGCACCAACTGTTGAAAACATTTCAAAAGGCCTCATCTAGTGATCTTGATCATGAAACAAAACACCGGCCCCGATATGGAACAGCACCGGCTCCGTCGGCTCCGTCGGCGTGGACAGGAGTTGGATCGATGGGGCCCCTCCCCAAATGAAGTGCCGGTATTGCGGCGGTCTATTTTTAGCGGCCCGATGGCATTGCCTGTGCAATTAGCAATGCGGTAAAGACCTTGACTGACCATTTCTGAGAAAAGGGCAGGGGGGTGAAGCGACTGTGTTGGAACTGGGATTCGACTGATCTATTGGATGAATTGGACTGATAGCGGCCTTTTAATCAGTCGGTGTCGCCCGCCTCTAATACGGCCTTCAAACACCCATATTGGGCGAACTCGAGTATATTTCCATATATTTCTGTAGACTTTGTGGATGGAAAATGACATTTTTGAACATCGCATCGTAACTTTTGCTCGATATCTGCAAACGTTACACAAGCAAACAAACATTTTCCCAGCCTGGAAACATCCGTAAAGCTCACGCTAAATTGGCAGAACACGTATCAAACAGTCAGTGACTTTGAGAAGAATTTCATGAGAGTGAAATGCTGAGGGAAAACATTGAATACTTGTTACAGTTGTTTGGCACAAAAATGGTCAAATTTAAAGACATGGAATATCGGTGCAAAATATCGGCTTTAGGCAGCTTCAATCCAAAAATATCAGTATCTGCCTTCAGGAACACATATCAGTCGAACTTTAGCTGGAACATTTCTTCATTACAATGGCTTTTCCTTGCTCTCCATTCAGTGCTTCATTCTTTTTCCTCCAAAAACAAGCAGGCGAATCCCATTAGCGCTGCAATTATTGCCGTGTCATTGAAAACAATGTCTAAAAGAGAGGCTAAACGTACTATAGCGGCGGTGGATTGATGGGCTAGAGTACTGTCTTGGTCGCAAATAACTCCTTAGAAAGCTGCCAACCCCCGAAAGAAACCACGATGGAGTACTTTGTATGAATCAATGGCATGGAGAGCCTGCAGCAATCCCAAGCCGGCAACCATTTGATGCGTGGCAGTTTATCTATAACGCAGCCTAACTGGGAGCCGGGTGTAATTTCTGTGAGGCGCTCGAGTGTAATAAGCGATACCGCGGCAGTGATGCAAATGTCTAAATTTAAAAAAAAACACAGACTGCTTTTGATTAAAGGAAGTATTCGCTCTCGCTCTCAATCTGTGATGTTCTGGGCATTCTGGGAGTTATTTTGTGAGGAAATGTAATTTACTTTTTTGGTGGAATCATTTTCCCCTCAACCCACCTCATCTACTTCTACTTCAGTTAGTGATTTCCTATGTTTCCCAGAATGCCTTTCGACAACCCCCAGAGACGGGGTGTGCACTTGTTGCCTTCAATCAAAAGGTGGGCGTATCCGGCCATATCAATATCGCTAGCTATCCAACAAGGTCATGAACACTGGGGCGTGTCTATGATCAAACTAAAAACACAACATGTCTTGTTGTTGGCTGCATTGCATTCTGGTCCATCTCTGCTACTGTCGGTGGACAAATTGGTATTTCTTTCTCTTCTCCGATGGATTCTTCCCTGTATGATTGTTCATGGTGGTGTAGAAAGTAGCCCTTGCTCTTTGATCCTGAGGGGCTGACACCAAAACCTGACATTTACCGTTGATATTTTTAGATCAACGTTTGATATCAAACTGCGCTGGAAATATCGTCACGTTATTTACAATTGGCCAGTTATCAACAGTAATAAGAAAAACACAGCATCCAAATGTCCAGAAATCTTTCCTTTAAATATATTTTATTGGCACAGTGCCAAGAAAACTAAGTGAATGTGCATCATCGTGTGCATTGATTGGTAGCAGCTCTGGGTCTGCAAGGTCAGCGCCAACAGATAGGCCACATGTCATTTCAATAACCACAGCGTGGTCTGATGCGTTCGGCCCTGTCCTGTCCGAACGGCAGGAGCAGAATGAGTGTATGCTGCCTTATCGATCCCATTCAGCCCAACATGAGGCACAGGGAATGTGGCGGCCACAGTCTTTCCATTAATCTCCAATAGGCAGATAATGGACTGCAATGTGAAAAAAAAGAAGTCTGTGCACATAACAATGGGCCTTTGACTTCATCCTCAATTTCCTACTATGATCATTTCAGAGACGGATAAACAACATCTCAGGTTCTGCTTCTGTTTGAATACCATTTTTTACTATTCTTAAATTCTTTTCCGAGGAGCTTCTGACCACGAATCAGACAATTTTGAAGGCTGGTGGGAAACAGGGCCAGTAATTTGTCTGACTGACAGACAAATCTGAAGAATACTCTTCAAGACGATGTCCATTGACGAATACCTCATTACAGGAGTAATATTATATTGTAATATTGTATTGGAGATTGTGTTCCTATTTACAGCCGTTGTTATCGGACCCAAAACGCTCTATTGACTGGGGCCCTACAGACGAGAACTGCTTTGGTACGTCAAACATGTTATCCATATTGTTCTCCATCTATAGTAACAAGTATGCTTTCTGTATACACTCTAGGCCAGGGGTGTCAAACTGTGTGCCATGGAGGGCCGAGAGTATGCAGGTTTTCGTTCCAACCCAAGAATACACCAGGTGATTTCACTGATTACCACACCTTCAACCAGAGAGGAGGGACTAATCAGTGAAATCACCTGCTGTATTCTTGGGTTGGAACGAAAACCTGCATACTCTCGGCCCTCCATGGCACACAGTTTGACACCCCTGCTCTAGGCTATTAGCCTCGTATAGCAATTTCTGAGGGGCCACTTAACTCAGCGGTGGTAGCCATGGCCAAAGGCATATCTAGACGGATGGATGGTCAACCACAGAGTGAGCAAGGCCAGTGAGGTTATTCAAGGCTCCGCAGGCCTTGATAATGAGCTCTAACTTCAAGGATTAAACAGATATATTGGGCCGGTAACTGGTCTTTCATTACAAATCGGATACCGGCCAGTAAGTGTTGTTGCAGTTGTAAAATTTTGATTGGATTCCAGACAAGCATCATCATTACATATGATCATCCTGGGTTTTAGTGGAGAGTTTTAGTGTCCCAGGATGGTCTAAATGCCGTTTCAGAGGCTTTTCCACACTGAAAACAATTCAATTCAATAATTCAATCCCAAAAAATATCAGTATTGGCCTCGAGAACACATATCAGTCTCATGCAGAACGCCCACCGGCTACTGAGGAGAAGTGATGATGAAGGGACCCCGAAAAGGATGCGAACCCGACTCAGGTCCTGAGCTGAAGATGAACTCTTAACACTGCTGCAGTTTTGTTCGCGCACACAGTGATCTGACAGAAGATTGTTAATCGTCCACGGGTGTCTGAAGTCCGCCTCGGGTCGGTGTACACGTCCCCGTGTACCGGGGTCTCGGCGGGCCGCTGCTCAGACAAGCAGAGTGTCTCCGGAGAGACTACCCACTCCAGAGATTCTGGCAGGCCTTTATCTACCACAGCGCTAAACAACAAACAGGCAAAGATAGGCATCTGCTGCTCTGCTGCTGACTACGGATGCGGGTAGAGAGGTGGGGAAACCCAATCACTTGTGGCTGGGGGGGGGGGGGGTCTATAGTGTTTGTTGCGCGGGGGGTGGGGCTGCTGTACCGTCACTCCATTCCCACCGGGAGCATCGTCTTCTTGCTGTGAGGTGAAATGGATAGTTGTGATTACGGGTGGCTGGAGACTAACCCCCGCCCCCCCGCCCCCCCGCCCACCACCACCACCACCCATCCACTCCCTGCATCCTGCTTGGTGGCCTCTTCGCCTTCCTCTACGCTACGGTCGGACTGACAGCTTGACAACTAAGGGGTGGTGACGAGCAGAGAAGGTGACAAAGTGGAGGTAAGTATGGAAGGGGTGAAAAAGAGGATGGAGGAGAAAGAAGAGGAGGAAAAACGTAAAGTATGATTGGGTATTTGAACTTATATAAGCATATCTGACAGGCATTTGCCAGCATTATCCATCAACCCAAAGAAAGCCTGCTTTTCCATCTATACACTCTTAAGGCACTCTGAAAGTCCTCTTCAGTAAAGATGCCAGGGAAGGGGGAGAGGGGACAGGACAGTGTTTCCCATTAATTACCTTGACTGTGGCGGCCCGCCATCATCTAATTTGTCCTGCCACAGTTTCATAATGAACCGAAAATATTTAAAAGATCTCTAACGTTTTGTTTTGCGCCATTGCTTCAGCAAAGCATCTCTCACTCCCAGTCAGTCAGTCAGCCCCTCCCTCCCCTGCTGTAAGACCCAATCAAGAAGCGGACGTGGCTCTAACAGGACTTATGGGAAATGTAGTCTTAAGGTGGAGAAACACTAGTGCTAACAATACCACTGGTCTGAGAAAGAGGCTACCAATTGTCTCCACCATGGTGTCAATTGTTTACGGTAATTATACCAAGGTAGCACAATTACACAACGGTATATTGATGTTTAAAAATGCTTCACATATCACCTTGAACAAAAAGGGTCCAGCCAGAAAACGGTTCTTTAGGCTTGTATATAGTAGAACACTATAATGCTATAATAACCCTTGCAGAAAAGTTCTCTAATGGTTCAATATGGGACCTTTATGTTGCTGTAAAGAACCATTTTAGAAAGTGTTCAAATCAGCAGTACTAAAATAACTTCTTGTCTAATTTCTTTGAGTCATGATGGTTCTATATAGACCCTTGAAGAACCCTCCTTCCTCTGGGTGTGGATGAAATCTGTCCTTTCAACATTACAGCGCCGCAGAGTTTCACGTTTGGGTAACCGGTGGCATCGTTTATTCTCCTTCCCCTGCATGCTCCGATGCACTTTTATGCAGATTATAATGACGCGAGCAAACATGACAGCCCTGCACGGCACAACGAGCTGATCGGACTCGTACCGAATCGGAGAAAGACAAAAGAGACTGGTATGAGAACTGGGGAGAAATAGGGACGTTGGCAGGTGAACGTGTGAATTTAGTTGACTTCTACCTTCAGGGTTCGACTAATGATGCCGCAGCAAACAGTACTTGAACAGTAAAGGAGAGGAAGACGGGGAGAGGAGAGGAATGGATGGCGATGAGAGGAAGAAGATAAAGGAGAGGTTATGAGGAGAGAGATGGGGGCAGGCAGGCGGTCTTAACAGAACTGACCTTAAAATAAAAAGAGGAGACGGGGGGCTTCTCCCTGGGGTCCGGTCGTGATACGATACCTCTAATTAGACTGCAGACAGAGTGCTTTGTCAAAAGGCTGTGGGGGCCGTCTGATCGACTGACGAGAGTCATCACTTTTCACCACAGGGCTGGGCTGATACACGAGGCCGATATTGGCCTTTTTATCGCCAATATCGGATATCGTCCGGTCAGTGTCGTCCACCGCTGATATGATGCAGTTTTAGTGATTACGTATTCTTCGTAAAATACGACACCGGTTGTCTACGGGAAGCTCTTAACCTGAACGCCTGGAACGCAACATTTTAACAGGAGGCCACACAATCATCATCATCATCATCATCCTGGGTTTCAATGGAAGAGTTTTTGTGTCCCGTGGTCTAAATGCTGTTATAGAAACATTAAAATGTATCAAAAATATTTAAAAAATAAATAAACCTGCAGCATTTAGATTGGGACACTAAAACTCACCTTTGAAACACATATTATTATTATTAATATTTTTATTATTATTAATAGTAGTAACAATAATAGTAATTTATTGATAATAATAAATAATTTATACACACACACACACACACGTATAAATTTGTATTTTGTTATTTTGCAGAAATGTTTGAAGATCAATAACCCTGTAAGCTGTGTGAGCATCTCTTCTTTACATTCCCACTGCAACACAACCAAACTTGATGAGTCGAACAATATTGACCATCGCAGGGTATTTCCTACTGAACATATCTAATAAAACCTCCGAAACTGTAAGTGAGCAGCATAAGAAAAAAAACAGGAAAAGACATGTTTGGCGTGTCGTATTCACCCTGTCCTGTTTAAGAGTGAACACACGCGTGGGTCAAACATGACCAACTGGAAGTGCAGTAATGTAATACAACGTAGGAAAATAAAACTCACTCTGCTACCGGTCCCATTCACATCTTTGAATAGATATCACTGAATGTAAAGAATCTGTCACGACCACTATCTAATTTCATCGCTGCAACTTAAAAAAAGATGTTTAGATCATGTAGGACAGCACCTTATTTTGAAATAACAAAACCCAGGCGCTGGTTTCTTAACACAACCGCATGAGAGGTTAATGATGGCACAGCAAATATGAGTCAGTCCCCCGAGGAGGCAGGCCATGCAAAAGGAGGCCTCTCTCTCTCTCTCCCCCTGTGCATATATAAGGAATTAAAGCACTGGCATTGAGCCGCCACAAATATGTACAGCGCTTCCCCCCCGTGGCATGTATGGTGATGCTGAAAACCGTTCATACTTCACCGCACACAATGACAAAATCCAGTTGATGCTGGAATAAAGGAGCCCCGATCTGAAGCTGAATTGATCAGCCTAATTGCGCTTCCAAACACGGCTTACTGCTTTTGACCGACCGCGATGGTAGCCTCTTTCAGGAACTCATTTACAAGCTGCGGGTAAAAAAAAAGGGGGGAGGGCTCATCTGTGAGTTTAAGTGGTTACAAATGAAGCAGATGAAAGCCTGCTACTGGAAAGAAAAGAGACAAGCAGGCAGATATAGGCCTTGAAGCTGAGATGCTGCAGCCAGCCTGTCTTGCATTGCACAGTCGCCAAAGGCAGAAGCCTCCGTCTGCAGATTGCGACTGGCATCCGCTCCCTCACCAGCGGCACGAGATCAAACACGAAGAGGCAGCAGGACCGGGGCTGGATGTGATACAGGTTTTTTGGGAATGGCGCTGATGATATTTTGTCCAGCCGGCCTTTAAATTTTTCATTGCAGCTGAGAAATATTCAGGCTTTCCCTTCAGAATGTTATATCCATCAAGGTGGAAAAGCCTCAACCGCGTTCAGACCATCACGGGACACTCCCAAACTCTCCATTGAGAGCCAGGATTATAACAACACACGAAAACATTGAACGAGCAGGTACAAAGGGGGGATTTGTGATCCTGTCGTTTCGGGTGCCAGCGCCTCACAAGGGCGAGGTGGCTTGATTTCCAGTGGGCGAGTAAGCTGAAAAACACCCTCGCAACAGCGGGTGTCTTTTGAAGCCAAACACTCCTAAACACACACACACACACACACACACACACACACACAGGCGTCACCATCAGCACCAGCCTCGGTGCCCGACGAGTTGAAGCGAGGAAACACTGATGCAGCTAAACCCTTGATTTCATGCATGAGCTAAATTTATACCCCGCCTGGTCTATAAATAGCACCGGGCCCTCGTCTGGCAAGGCTTCATGCGGCACGACGCGCTTAGCAACTAGGCCCGGATCCAACGCTCCCTTAGACAGATCCCCAAAGTCAGAGGGAGGCGCTACAACCGGCCGCCGTTCCTTTATTCTTTCGCGTTACAGCCCCGCTAGGATCTCTGCGCCAGCCCTTTTAAGCTGCCATTTCAAAGCTGGAGTGAGATGCTGCAGTAGCCTTAATTGGATAGAAATCCCTGAGAAACCTTTGCTGTTGTCTGCTGTGATGCTGCTGGGGCGTGAGAGGGAGATTTTTGAGTCTTGCACGCCATCTAGTGGCAAGAGAAGGCTTTGACACAGATGGTCCTGGCATTTCATTGATGCTGTCGCTCTCCTGTAATTGGCATGTTCCCTTCTAGATTTAAACACGGGGTTGTTTATCAATACCAATAACTCAATGATTACTTGGCAAGGTGCTGAGATTTCTGGAGTTTGAAGCCAATAGAGGTTGATAAAAGTCATTGATTACTCAAATGTCCCTTTAAGAGTCAAACCAAGATTTTTCCAGCAATTCCAATCTGGGTTCAAAGTGATGCAGTTTGTAACTTGTTTAAAAGTTCTATACAAATAAAGTTTATTATAATGATTATCATTGCCAATGATGCTACTTGGTAGAAAAGCCAATTTAAGACATTTGGTGGCAACATGAGATGACATTGAAAGGTAAAGCTTAAGGTCACAATGAAACTTTCCTAAGAGCATCTTGCTTCCTTAATCTGGTTGAAAAGGATGTTGGGGCGGGACATGAGTGGAAATCCCTTAGGGAGCGAAAGGTGGTTTTATTTGATGGGAAGGGCAGGATTGTGCAATAATCTGTGATGGTATTATTGCTTGGAATTTTTTGTGTATGCCTACTGGTTCGCCATGAAGTAACCACTAAAAAGTAGTGTTTTCAGAAAGTAAAAGTAATGGGATTTTGATATAAAAATACAAATATAAAAATGTTAGATTTTTTGACATTTGTTAAAAAGGTGTATATTATGATATGGCAAATTAAGTCACAATGAACTGAAAAACGTTAATCTTTTCCCTTCTTAGCTAAAGTCTTAAAGGGTGTCAAGGATAACATCCGGCTAGCTTGACATCGTTACCTTTCTTTGCAGGTGTCGCCACATCCGGAGGTTCCTCAAACTTCAGCGTTTGCACCAGGGCGTCGGGGGAGATTTTCGTGCCAGCAAATATCCCACCGGGAAAGAAACTCGGTGCCTGTGTCAACATAATTTAAGAGTATACGAGTAAGTAACGAGTACACGTTCATGTAGCCCCCGATACGTCCGCTTCTCTCGTTACCAAAATAAAAGTCACGCCAAACTTATTGCAGATATCTGGCAGTTTAATGGGGCTTTGTTTATCGTCAAAATACGTAACCCGTAAAATATGACCCGAGACTTTTTCTGTATGGTTATGAGAAATTCTTATGTTCGGCATACGTGTAACTTTAGTCCACCAAGCAGCACTAGTATTTCGCCTGTTATTCCAACCATCTTCCTTCACCAAAATACACCACAGAGGTGGTAGAAAGCAGTGTAAGACTACTATATAAGTTGTAATTTTATTGAAATAAATGCTGCTTGTTGTATCACTCGTAGGCCGCGCTCATGAAACAACCACAATAAATCGTAAAACGTTTTCTGTCGTGTTGTACCAGATGTGTACATTTGCCGATAAGCCAGGCCGCATTAAATTGACAGATTTTTGCATGAGGTTCGGCATCACTTTCTCGCCACAAAGGAGAGACTGGCTAACATTGATTGTAATAGGTCCCCACAATAAATTTGCTTATGTGAAACTTTGAGTTCCCAACACAGACCTGCTTATTGTCCTTTGGGTCGTCATTCTTCCTACTTTCCAGCAGTGGACGACTTATTTTGTTTAGATCCAAAGCAGGTTTCGGTGCCTTCTCCAAAGTCTGGGGTAATAAGGGGCTGCTCGGCCCGTCAAATCTCACCGCTTCCTGGTGAAGCTTCTGACGGACATGTTTTATCTTTCCAACCATGTTAATAATAGAACCATGTGTTATTGTTACCAAACGAACTATAATAGTAACATTAGGCTCCCCCAGTAGCGTGTCAGGTGAGACAAGGAAGCCGGAATTAGCTACAATAGTACAGGAAGCCATACGTTTCGCCTTCAAAATAAAACCGCACAGTCTTTCACTTTTGGTACCAGGGCTCCCCTATTTTCGCCGTTAGGAGCGGTTGTGCCACAGCTATCGTTGGGCATGCAGCCCTATATATATGTGGCATTTTACATAGGTTTATATTGCTGAGTAAATATGCTGTGAAAAGGACATTATGGGAGAAAATGTTTTTTATTTGCTGAAGATTCCTCCTTACATACATATGTTATTGTAGTTGCAACAGTCGTCAATTAGGGTTTTACTCTGAAAATGAATACCGGAAGCAATATTTTTTATTTTGTTTAACTTGATACTGGCCACCAACAACAAGCGTGACTGGTGTCCCGATTTATTGGGTCCCTGGGAAACAGCGGGCAGAGATTTAACGTTCCGCATACATTTCTTCGCCATATGGTTCCTCAATCCAGACTCAAAAAAATATATTATTGTTGTTGTTTTTATTGCCGTTGTCATTATCTTTTCATTAAGACTCTATAGCCTTGTAACCTCGTAGATAACCTCGCTACCAATGATTTCCTTATACTTGAGTTCTGCTAACCAGCAAAACGGTAAATAAAACAGCCCAAGCGTTAAATTAAATTCATATTTATTTGCATACAGCTGTGGCAAATGAATATGAGGTCTGATACAACAATATAAAACAAGCAAAATAGCTATTTTAATACTACCATGAGCTATGCATAATCTGAATCCGTTACAGTGAATACAAAAATAGACAAATATCAAAACACAACATTTACACAAGTGGGGAATATTTACATACAACAAAAACAACAACAGATGACACGAGACTATCTAAGTATGAATTCCGATTTCACCCAGATCTTTACCCAGATTCACAAGGAAACCATGTTATTCTTTACTATAATCACTTTTGCCTTATGAACCATATGCACAAGAACCCAGTCATAATTGGGTGAAATATATTGGGGGAGGGGGGAGGGATGAACGTGAAAGGAAAGTGAGTCCTCTCACTGTCAAAAAAACGTAACCCGCAATTGCTCTGGTGAAGCTGCACAGTAGCCAACAGTGGAAGACCGCGGTTGTACCGGTCAGCTCCCAGTGTGAATGTGTGTAACTGTATGAAAGCGAGGTGGGAATACTGGAACTTTCCCTGGATAAAATTAAAGGTAAAAGAAAAAAAAAATTCTGTATCGGTATTCTGGTTCAGAGAAACTTTGGGATTCTAAGCCAATTTTTACGAGTTGACAACTATAATATTGTGCATCTGTGTAGCAGAAAGAGCATTTCTTCAAACGTTCCACAATCCAAGCCAAGGATTGCAGTGGCCAGACAAATGTCCTCCAAACACCGTCCGTGAAGTGCTGCAGCGTTTGCTTACGGAAAATACTGACAGGATATATGTAGCCTGATGTAAATATGTCGGTGGCACGTTCTTCTCTACAACACAATGGTAAAACGACAGAATCAAATAGTGCTTCTATGTATAGTCAAGCGTGAGCAGCAAAGTTCAAGTAATGTCAATCACGCAGGTTCACCGGCGGTGCGTCAACGCGGGAACAGGTCGCAGAATGAAAACCACTCGCTAGCTAATGTACCTCTACTGCCTAAATACTACAAAAAAAAGATTTGGCGCAGTCTTCCTCCACATCAAATAAGGAACCATTATGGAATACTAATACTAAAAACTAGAGGTTTTTTTTCTGTGGTTCTGAATTTTTCTACCCGCGACAGATCTCACAAAATCACATGGTTTTTATTCAGACACCTACAGCGGGGGAGCTCGGTTCACTCCAGCTCCGTGATCCTGACGTGCACAAATAGGGACGACGGAGGGATGCTGGTTCCGTCTTTGGATAGAAGGTGAATGTGACGATAACCTGGAGACAAGAAAAGAATGGTGAGGAGAAGTGCTGCTTCACTGGCCGACTTATACAAGCTAAATCAAATCAGACCTTTTCATGAAAGCTTTTCCATTTGCTGTTCTAAAACATGTCTGGTAGGTCTTTCCTGGGAAAACTAGAGTTACAAAATCACTGGGCTACTTCCCCAAACACCTACTAAATAGAAGCACTGGGAAGTTAGCATGAGCGGCAATAGCCACCGTGGCTGAACAGACAAAGAAAAGAGCGCCACCTACAGAAACTCAAACTCCATCAACAGAAAATCCAAGGAAAAATTTTTTGATTGACAGGTGATCTCTGGGAAGAGCAGTGCAGAAACACCACAGCAATGAGCACCAAAGATGGAGACTATTAAAACTAATAGTACTACTAATAAAACAGGTATCAACCTTACCTTGCTGAATGCAGCTGAGCGGCAGCGTGTACTGCCCGACAAAGTCATTTTTGGATGTCTTGTCATAGTCTTCCACCACAAAGCGCACCATGGCCAGTTCAGGAGCGTGGATGGTGAAGCGCAGGGTGTCGTACCACACGGGGTTGAACCCTGTTGACGCCACAAACAAACAAAAGGATGTCGCAAGTGAAATTGTCATTCATTCATTCATCTATTTCTGTGGCTGTAAGTGGGACGAGCCTTTTCTGTACCATTGTTGTCAATGTATCTGGTCTCCTGCTTGGCTTGGTCCATGGGAACTCCATGGATCTCCACTCTGACCAGCGGATCCACTATGGATCCCTCCTTGATGTTTACTTTGGGCAGCTGCTGGCCACTGATCACCTTAAAACACCAAAATACACACCTGGCTGTCAGTGGAAACAGTTATAACACCGTTTCCTCGATGGATAAATGACTGCATGGATTCTAGATGGGATTGAGATGACTTTTCTTTTTACCTGTATGTTTAGAATCAGGGGTTGGTAGGCGTCCTGGTTTTGGGGCATCTCAGGGTCAAATCTTTTTTTGGGTTGTCTCATGAAGTCCGGCTTTAGGATGTAGCCGCAGCGTCCGTTCTGACTAAACAGTCCGTCGTTCAGATCCATCCCTTCCCCGGCGGTCTGGAAATTCAACGCAACTGAGCGGAAAGGAACAGAAACAAGGTTTATTTTTGGAAACCGCATCATTAAAGTGCCGCTACTGGGCAACTTTGCACACTTGAGGCTAAGAGGAGTATTTTCACATAACAAAATCTAGTGCAGCTTTAATAGTAGAAAATAAGGTTGCAGAAATTATTTGAAAAAAAGGGGTCCAAACGCTTGCTCAAGATGCAGTTAAATGTCTCTTTGGACATCTGGGAATTGCACTCACCGATTTGGCACCCAGCATTCCACATTTCCTGAGGATTGAAATTGGAGGAGTCTGTTCGAAAGCCAGTGGGGTATACCCTGGTCAGCTGCCGCGAATTGTGATGCACAAACTCTGCCCCTGAAATAGACACAACACGTCAGAGGTACAATCAAACTTTACAAGTACGGTGAATATTTTTGATATTTAGATAATATTTTGTATTGATATTCAATATTTTTAAATTTGATCATTTTAAATTTGATCATTTTGTTGCTAGAATTGTATTCTTGTCAGGGAGGAAAAGCTTCTGAAACAGCTTTTAGACAGTGGGACACTAAAACTCTCCATTGAAACGCATGATAGTCTAAATGCTAAACAATACAACACTATCAACCGCAAACTTTTTGAGGATTAATGAAGCGACACTCACCGGCCTCTCTCAGGTGTTTTCGGGCTTTGGACTCTGTGAAAGAGGAAACCTCGTAGAACTTGGAGTGGATGCGGGAGTGTTTGAAGCTACTGAAGTGGACACTCTTGCAGTAAACAACACAGTCTGACAGCTCCTTGGACAGACGTTGCTTAGACTTCTATGCAAAGAAGAAAACAAAGGAATTAAAGGGGCACTACCTTTTTAGAAATTTTCAATTTTTTCATGGGTTTTACACTCTTGGATGTTACTTGTTCACAGTAAGAAGGTGAAAATTGAATCTGAAACAGGCCCAGTCAAAGCGGCCAGTCGATATAGGACTGATATAGGTGATATAGGAAGTGGGTTTTCCTGGAGTCAACCAATCATCTTATATTTGGGGCAGACCCTCTAGTACTGCCAGCCAATCAGAGCAGTGTTCCTTTCTGTTAGCTGGAAATGGGAGAGGGGAGCTAGAAAATAAATTACTAAAAGTATTTGGAAATTATTTTCACTTGAAAAAACTGAGTTTCTTCGACGGAAGGTGATTATTTAAAATTGCAAATACCACCCCTTTCAAGACTTTTTAACTTTCAAACCCACAAGTGCCACGATTTGGATTTTATTATTCCATATTTGTGGTCTTATTTCCTGTATTTCCTCTAAAAGAAACTTTACAAATACCTGACACTTTGCTAGTATCTTTCCTCTTAAACAATGTTTACTGAGCGATTTATAAGCGATGATGACTGAGGTGTCTGCAGGTGTCTTTTTCAGGACCTGTAGCCACCCTGGGTCTTGGAACAGGAGGTCAAGACTTGTTCAGTGATCCTACTTTGAGAAACTGATCCTCAAAGAAGTCTTGAAATGAACACTAGCCACTAGCTGGTAACTTTTGACTGTACTGGGTTAAGTCAGTTTCTATTAGCCGCTTTGGCATGTAGTCACACTTTTACCATCAAAGGCAAATCTTTTCCCCTCAGAAGGAAAGAACAATGACTCTCAGGACATTAGAGATGGGTGCAGGGTAAATATGTAGTGAATTGTGGTTCAATATTCAGAAAAATCTATGATAGGATGAATACAAAAACAATACAGGTTTTCACAAAAGTTACCAAACAGACAAAATATCTTCATATTTTTTTAACAGCATATTTTCAGAGCTAGAAAATTTCACAAATTGTTAAATCTGCATCTGTGAATCAAATACAATTTGTGATGTTGTAATTGGCAAGTAAGCATCCAAGAGAAAGAAATCCAACAGAAACGTCTAGTGAAGAGGTTTTAAAGTGGTAATCCACCAGATCCTCTTTGGTGCTCAGCGGTCATTGACATTATGTAGGTGGCGCTCTTTCTGTTCTGCCATGGTGGCTATCGCTGCTCATGCTAACTACCCAGTTCTTCTTCTATTTATTCCAAACAAACCAGTGATGCTAAAACGTATCACTTCCTGTCTCCAGAGGATTTTTCCCAGGAAAGACCTACCAGACACCGGGTGTTTTGAACAGCAGAGGAGGTTGAATCAAAGTTGTGTTATAGCGATCAGACAGAGAGGAGCAAAACGGACATTTATTTCTATGAAATAAACAAATCAAAACATTGACACCTGACAGGGCAAACCCTTCTGTTGCGAAGGAATCCTGTCATGGCTGGAAGCACTGAGTGCAGCGAAACCCCGAGACAACCCCCCCGCCTCCCCCTGGATGATGTAAGCGATACTCAACCGCCATGCCAACCAAAAGTAGGTCTGCTGCCAGTGCGGCTTCCATGACTGTAAAGTTCAGAGGTGTGCGGGGCCAAAACACCACGACGATAGTGAAACCTCCAGTGCACGCCTGCCTGCTTCCCCATGAAAGCTGATCTGGCTGGTCCTCCCAAGCCCCAGAGGTTCCAACGCCGCCCCGCCCCCGTCTGCAAGGCGGCCATCTTTCACGTCACTTAAACCATCGGCGAGGGCACCACCGAGCTCGCATCACTGCCAATGCCGGGCTCACCTCTGATGACCGTGTTGACAGGAGTCCCAGTGTGGCATTTCATGCTTCTCAGATGCTTATCAATAAACATGGCTGTTACTGCTGACTGATTCATTTACACACTCAGTTTGCTGTAGTGGACAGAGTCACGCAGTATACATGAATACAGATCCATGTCATATTTATAGTAACCCACAGTGTAAAAAGAACCAAAATGCTCTACTCAAGTAGAATCACTGTTACTTTGCTGAAATGTTACTTAATTAAAACTCAACTTAACTTTAACTTTCAAACTTAACTTTACTTAAGTTAACAGTAAAAAGTTGCTCATTTAAAAAGTTACTTTTTTACAAAAGTGAACATCATCACAAATGATCCGTCTCATGCAATTAAAAATTGTTACCAATAAAACTACTAACTTAAAATACTTGAAAAACTAAATGTCCACAAATAAGCTGCCCAGTTACAGTAACAGCAACAAGAGTAACTGATTACTTTCACCCTTGATAGTAATCCATAGAGTTTAGCCCTGCTCATATCCATAGAAAGACGAGCACTACTTTGGAGGATGAGGATGACACAGTAAGAGGCACTTAGCAACAGAGTGTTTAGCAACAGAAGTGATTCCTGACTTCCCGACTGCAATTAGTGGCATTCAGAGGATCAAGTGTCCCATTTTAGAGGATACTGTGCCTACAACCTTCACTTTGCCCTGCCTGGCCTGGCCCGGCCTGGCCTGGCCTCTCATATGGCAGGAGGGCAACCATGAGATCCTCCTGTCCTCTCTTTCTATGTCTGTCTCTCTATCTCCTTCTTTCTCTCCCCTCTTGACTTTCAATTCAGTTCAACTCAACTCAATTCTTTGACTGGACAGAAACCTGTGTTGCCAAAACAGTCTACTATCAGTTGAGGTAACATTCTAGACATTAACAGAAGACTAGTAGTAATTAAAGACAAGTAGACTAGTAGTAATTAAACAAAAATAAATATCAGTGCTATCAGCAATAATATAGTAAATAAACGTTCAATAACAATTTTCCATTAGTTCCAAGTAATTCTAATAGTCTGTCTCTCTTTTTAGCTGTCTAATTCTCTGTCCACCCGTCCATCTTTCTCTGTCCTACAACCGTAGACGCAGATCACCTTATCTAACACCCAGTGTCTGCTCCCTGCCCTTCAATCCCATATATCTTTCATGAGGGGTGACAGAGGTTTGGTTTATGCAGTCCTTTTCTGGAGATATAGGATTTCGTATCTTGATTTTGGGGGATAAGGGCACATCGGTGGTAGCTAGTGAGGGAAGGAGGAAGCGCTATTCACTCACTTTCCCCACCCATATTTTCTCAGGTGGTTCAGGGATTCCAACCAACAACCTTGTAGTCAGCTCTCACCGGAACTGTATAGCGCTCACGCAAATCACCTGTGCCAGACAGCTAACAGGGATTCAAATGCAACTACAAACTGTAATTCACTAAATTAACTCAGAAATATGTTTTTAATCAAAAGGAGTGCCTTCATTTCCAATTATGGATCAGTCAGCTTAATCTGGGAAGTTTTCCACCCACAAATTCACATCCTGAATTGACTATGACAAGGATGTATCATCGGCATAGAAATGACTGAACTAGAGCTGAATTGATCCAGAATCTGGACCAAGTTCCAGTTTTGGTCCGGCTCATCAGACCATGCGTAATGAGATGTCTGGGTCTAAGACCAAAGCGTGTCGTCGGTGAACCCACCTTGCCCTTGCGACGGAGGCTGTCGCGGTGCAGGTTGTCCTCGTCGATTTCGGCCGCCTCTTCATCGTCGCTGACCTCCCCGGTTAGAGAGTCATCCATCGTGCCGTTGATAGTCTCCTCCAGACCGCCGATCTTCTTCGCCTTCAGCAGAATCTTCCCCTTAAGATCCTGGTCCAAAAAAATAGCCAGGGTCATCTTTGATAGTGTTTCATTTCAATGAGTTTCTGTTTGTCAGAGAAGGTGGAATAAAAGTTGGTTAAGCTAAAGAAAGAGATCAAGGGCATTTTCTCCACAAGGTGTAGGGCTAAACAGAATGAATTATTCTTTATACTGAATACATACCTTGCTATGTGCTTTTAGTTTTTGTGGGTCCAGCATCCTACTATCTTTTAAACTTTGATAAATCTCTCCACTCATATCTGCATTGACATGAAAGAAAACCTAAAATGGCCTCGCAAATCCAGTATTATGCTCAGAGGAAAAAGGTCACCCTGAGAAAAGGCCTGTCATATTCTCCCGCGCTGTAGGAGGGGAACAATATTGTGGCTTTAAATAATTCAGGGTGCCAGTGTTGCATGTAGACACAGATCATATGGCCCGGGAGGCTCTGACAGGCTTTGGGTAGAAAGTGAAGGTGCCCTCTGGGTCACTCTGCTCTGTCAGGCCTTAGGGGATCAGGCTGCCTAGCCAAGCGGAGGATAGCTTCTATTAACACCAGTCATATATACTGGTGGAAGCCAAGCTCGGGTCAGTATCACTGGAGGTTAAAAGTAGTTCAAAAATGCTACTCAACTAGGGTTTGACTGATACATGAGGCCGATATTGTCCTTTTATTAAAAATAGGATCTGGTCCAGTCAGTGTCGTCCACCTCTGATATAATGGATATGATGCAGTTTGACCCTGGGTTTCAAATTTAAAGGTATTGAATATCAGCACATAATATTGGCCATCGGTGGCTAAAACCCCCATATATATATAAAGTAATATCGTATCTGCCTTCTAAAAACCCCATTGATCAAACCCTAATATTAATACTGACCACTTACTAAATAAATTAATGGCTGAAATGAATGTGAGCTGCCCCACAACAGTTGTCCCATTGATCAGGTTTGATTAGTCTTCACTTCCAGAAATTATTTTGTTTGGACGATAACTTGGAACTAATTTGGATATCAATTTGGCAAGGACATGTTGTCAAGCTTGTTATTAAAATGAAGGAGCACAGGGTGATACTGATCCCCTTCCTCCCTTTGGACAGACTTGACTATCACTCAAGAGCTCTAGAGGCTCAACCATGGCTGGCTCCATCATGGAGGTCCATTGGAGAATTAGCTGTACACAAATAATGGCTAAATATGTAACTTCTGTTGTTGATCGATTGTTGCGGTGTGTGTCGGTCAATTCAGTAACAAGTAGAGGTAGGTGGATTTGCATTTCTAGCGTTGATAGTCTTCAACGTTATCAAGTGTTCGGTGTCGTGTCACATAAACTAGCATATCAGTATTTCGATCTGTTTGTTTACCCGCTGCTGCGCGCGGGTAACAGGTCATTGGTGTAATCAGTTGTCAATCACTCCCTCCTCCAGAGTTTTTTTTGGCTGTGAAGAGTGGGCAGCCGCACAGTTATTGGAAGCAACACCCCACAGACAACAGTCTCGCACGAAAGAAAAAAACTGGCCCGTTTCCCATGCTTTAGCATACAGATGTTAATTGTAGATGATTAGCATTATCAAAGATAGACCCCTTAGTAATCTGAAGATGGTCTGAAGATGGCATTGGCTTTAGTCTATGGACTGTAGATCCATAACATCTCAATTTTCAACACTACTGAAGTGAATTACAAATCAACAGCGCAAAAACGTTAGCTGTCTGGCTAACTTTGCTCACGTCCTGTGTAAAAAAAACGACAACAAAAGGTTCAAATGTATTGCAGGATGGGAGATTTCCAAATCCCCTAAACAACCATAAAATTAGCTGCCTTAGAGCTGCTACAAGTTGTCATTTTCAAATTTTTAGGATAATGCTAGTCGCCTACGATTACTCAGCATAATCTATATTAAAGCATTAGCATGTGCCAGACAGAGCTATCTACCGGAGACACAGAGATGATTTTCCTGGCAATGGGCCGAACTCTCAAAAAGGTGGTGTCGTCCTTGAACGTATGACTCCTAGCCACTTCTAATGGCAGCTACTACAAGATACATTACTAGATACATTACCTAGTGTGCGAATCAGATATGTTTAGAAGACAGTGACGGTTAGCAGAGCAGATACTATGCTTTTCTACTATCTAAACGCTAAATAACCAGTTCCCAGTCCAAAACAGCACAGAAATTAACCATGTCTATTGAATCCTGTTAAGACGGTGTAAGTTTAGCTGCAAACCTCCAATATGGCCAGTAGATACTGCGTTCATCATCCGAAAGCCCTCTATACAGGCCTTCATCTAGATATTTCAGCTTCAGTAGAGACTGACAAACTTTTTCTTCACTATAAAGCCAGCTTTCACTAGCCACAGCATCAGTTCAGGAGTCAGGACTGTACTCCTCACCTCAGGAGACGGTAGCCTGACGGCGACTTTGCCATCCAATGTGCTTTTCAGCAGCTTGTCACCGAGGATGTGGTCGAGGTGTTGGGCCATGACTCTCTGTTGCTCAACGCTGCAATGGTTTTCTATGGAAAGGATGACTGGGTACTCCGATGCCTGGATGGGAGAGAGGAGGAGGTGGAGGGACGGAGGGAATGAGGGAGGGCGTAATTTAACACTGGAGTGCATTATCATAGGCGAAAGCTAATACCCCTGCTGCCATAGACCCGTGGGTTCTGCTTAGCTGGACCGACAGGCTGACAGACCTACAGATGGATGGACAAGGGGATTGTGAGGCCACAATATTCGGTCGCGGACAGATGCTCATACGCACTGGCGAGCCCTGACACGCACATGAACCTGGCAGCCGTTTACTTTGGCACGAGGCTGGTATTCCGCGGGCGCATCCCTGGCTGGTTCACTTCATCGGGCTTTCAGATATAGCACGCATATATGCCCGCTTATAAATATACAATGAGATGCTGAGCGGTTTGTTGATACAGCAATGCAGGACAACAATGAATGCAAAAACAATTGCAGTGCCAGCATGAGGGGATTATAAAACATAATCATATAGGTAAACATAACCACATTTGCTCTGTTTGACATGGAGACCAACATGATCATGTTTCCCTAGTGGGCTGTGACCGTGTAAGCTGCACAGCCTGCAAATACTAAATTAATTAGGCTTATTTTGTCAAACAAGGACTCAAGTTACTGACTGTCCTCTAAAATTTACCATAATTTCTTCCAGAATGGAAAGCGATTCACAAAGTGAAACCACCAGCGTTTTTACAACACGCTACCTTGAAGGCGTAGTTGCCCAATACGTTGACCACATCCTTGAAGAGTATCTTTGAGGTGAATGTGTGTCCATGGTAGACGATGGGCTCTCCACTGGCACCGTCCCAGCAGTCCACTTCCACGCATCGGCAGCCACGCTTCAGAGCCCTGAGCAACCAGACGTTCATTCATTCATTCATTCAATCAATTTTATTTACCCGCTTATTCTAATTCGGGGTCATGGGGGCTGGAGCCTACCCAGCAATATCCCCATCTATTACTCCTAAGATGCTCAATGGAGCATCCATTTCTAACACACCAGGCAAGAACAATTCACCAGACTGAGATGATCAAACCTGACTGAGATTTGGAAAGTTGACCCAGCAGTGACCGGTAATAAGCCACTACCTGATGTAGCCCTCCACGCTGCTCTGTCCTCGGAGCTGGTCCTCCATCAGGTAGGTGTTGTGGGAGGAGGAGATTAAGTAATGGCACAGCGGCTGGCTCATGTCCTGGAAGATGCCCCGCCGCCGTGGGTTGAAGATGGAGCCCTCCACTGAGCCCAGGTACATCAAGAAGCCATCAAATGTCATGGCGTTCAGCAGCTTGGCTGAAAAACCAGCAGGATAACATCAGGATCCCATCCTTACAGTGCCAATTTTACATATAATTTCCCAACAGTGCAAAGTCTGGCTGAACAAGATCTGTGCGATGCTTTGTCTTATTTAAGGAATCCAACCTGCCATCATTAGGACTCATCAATGATCTGTCTCAATAGGAGAGGGATTATGGATGCATGCTGTTTGAACAGTAGGGGTTGCAAGTCATGCTTAACAATGTTTAGCACAGCTTGGTAAAGTTAAGAGCAATAAAAGATAATTCAGTACAGATGAATTGTAATCAGTTGGGGTCAGTCAATCAGTTGCACATAAAAAAATTAAATTAAGCTAACGATAATTGATATATTCTGTCAATATTGAGTATCTTTCAATCTGACCATATTCATGCCAAACAACTCCCCCTTAAATATTTATAATCATATCTGGTTTTTAATACAACAATATAACAAATGAAAATATCAGTCGAATACTAGTCTATGTACCTGTGTCAGAGGGCTCGTAGCGCTCGATGAGCTGCTTGGCATGCTGCTGGACGTTGTCCACCTCCAGCTGCTCCTCTCTCAGGAAGTCCTCCAGATCCCTTTGATTGAGCTTCTGGCCATCGCCAGAATAGTCCTGGAAAACCTTCAGTACATCCTCCCGCTGGGTCAACATCTTGTAGAACAGTACAAACTCATCATCCTCCAGCGTACCTGACTGGGACTTATCGGCCATCTGAGAAGAGAGAGACGAACATGGGTCTATGGACAGATGTATCAAAGGCAACTTAAATTCAAAGGTCCTCACCGTGAAGAGACGGTGAGCGTGATGCTCATTCATGTCCACGTTCATCATCTTCAGCAGGTCTTGCACTTCCTTGAAGTTCATCCTGCCATCGTTGTTCTTGTCCGCCTTCTTGAACCAGTCACCAATCCATCTGGGCATGCCACTTAAGGAGAGTGGATGAAACACTCAGCCGTGTGTCTAAGAACCTTGAAAGACATACTCAACTGAAGACTTACAAGCTGACTTTTCATGCATGCAGCACAGCAAAAGTGCTGGACATTTACTCACTTCATTATGGTTGATCCTGATTTGCAGATAAGCTCTTTTTCAATACTATGAGTTCACCTCCATCCAATCACTACACCAGCTCATTTCCCTTATTAGCGCAAGTTTAACCAGAGGGGAGAAACTAATCAGTGAACCAGTGAAACCTGCAGACTCTTGGGCATTGAAGACCACTGCCCAATGCCCAAGACCATTGTGTCCAAAGGATACTGGTCAAGCTTCTCCCTCTCGCCCATGTTCTCCAGGTTCTCGATCAGTTTCCTCATGCCTCGGATCCAGGACTGAGCCTCCTCGGCCGACTCAGCTACCAGGTCCAGGTTGCCCCTGCGACCACGGAAGACCAGCGTGAAGCATCGGTCGGCCGGGAATTCGTCAGCAATGCTGAGCAGCACCTCGGACTGGTGGCCCTCGCGCACCGCCTCCACATCACTCACAGAAACTGGACACAAAGACAACACAGGATCTTATACACAGAAAAGGGATAACATACCATACATCTATAATTGTATAATAAATAAAAGGGTTTCTAAATTATGGTCTCCGGGGGTTGATATCATAAGGCAAAAAACAACCAAATAAACAAAAATCAATTACATTGCTCTGAGGAAGGTCACCAAAATCATGCTCCTATGAAAAGAAAAATGGTCAGATACAAAAAAATAATTCAAAGAAACTGAAAAATTAAGAATGGTGGTGACTAAATCTTTTTCACAGTTGGAGTGTGTCTTCTGCGCTCGTCTTCTTTCTGGGTAATTGTTTGACAAAAAACATGCTTTCAGAAAAGTATTCATTTATGTCAGGCCTAAAAAAGGTGGTAAACTGACCCTGAATGAATGTTCCCTCTGTGTCAACTGAAGGCATCAGCTATTTTAAAATTTTTGAAGTTGACAAAGTTGACACTGTGCTACTGTGTGTCTAAAACACGTGTCTAATCCATGTTATCTCTCGCTGATGATAACTGGCAGCATTTCATTTGGAAAGCACAATTGCATTGAGCATCATGATCCCATTTCTAGTCAGCTCTTGTTTCATTTGCCTTTATAAAGATGAACCTGCACGAACTGCATTATTCTCTCAAGCACCCTCAAGGCATTTTTAGTGTGCCACGGTTACAGCAAGCATAATGATCTCACTATTTGAGGTTTCACTTCCATACACCACCGCTAGGAAAGATCCAAGGGAAAAATAAGCATTTCTTTAAAAGATTACACCAAATTTTTGAAGACGGGGGGCCGTTGTTGATTTGCAATAAAGCCGTGAATTTTAGGTTCCAATTCTTGTCTTTTTTGATACACATTCGGTCAATCAATTACACATCAGTCAATCACTTGCTACCTACATGTGGAGTGGGCTTTGCCAGCCTTTTTGGACTTGTACCAAATGGTCATGCAGTCGTCCTGCAGCTTGAAGTAGCGCTGCTTCTTCCAGGTACGAGACTTGATTTTCCTCATCACCGTCCCCACCAGCATGGACTGGAGGTTGTCATCACCCTGGATGCCTGGACGGATAGAGAGAGGTGTATGATAGACAGAAATATAGCAGACCAATATAGGTTTTTGAAGGCTCATACCCATATTTTTCAATTGAAGCTACCAACTGAACCTCGATCATATCATAAATTGACGACCCTGACTGACTCACAGAAGATGACACACACACAGACAAAGGGTCAAATAGATCAGCTGGCCTAGACTGAGGATTTTTTGGTTCAATAGAGCTAAACCACAATTCCATAGCAGACTTATACCAGACTTATATACTAATACCAGACTTACGGAGTTCACTCCCTATGGAAGCCATTTGTTGTGTTCTCACGCTTCTGCCATCTGAAGAAAAGAACAGAACAGGCAATGTCATGCTTAAAAAAATTACATGAAGATAACTTCAGAACTTCAGTCTTTGATGTCTCGTGCAACACAATCATCTGATCCTGAAGTTGCATTTAGACATGTGATCGTCTATATCTGTTGATTCCAAAGTCGCATTGCACGATAAAAAGAAAAGAAAAAATAGGCAGATGCCAAAAAAAGAATTCAAAGAAACTGAAAAATTAAGAGTGGTGGTGACAATCTTTTTCACAGTTGGAGTGCCATCGCTGCACGAGTCTTCCTTCTGGATTCAGAACAGAGTTTTGTATTGATTCGGTGTCATTTATGGCCCTGCCTTTTTCCTAACTGGCTGGGGGGGGGGTTATTGAATTCATCTATTGGTCTCAGAGTTGCACTGACAAGACGGATGGCTCATCAGATTCAGGAGAGAGTTTCCTATTGATTTCTCAGTCATATTCATGACTGATAGCTTGCTGGACTCGGGCCAGAGTCGTCAACCCCAAAGGACTGTTTCAACTGACCAATTGCATCCATCACAGGGCTTTAACTACCTTATAACACTGGTGGCTCACCTGCCCCAAAGAAAACTCTGAAACGTGGGTCAATTCAATTTTTTTTTTTCAAATTTACAAATGTTATCCTGGTGTTATTAATCAGAAATGGCTTTTTACAACTTCATCTGTTCTCCTGAAGGCTACTAGGTGCTCTCAGAAACTTCACCGCCAAACTTTATTACCTCTCTAATGTAGGGAAAACCATGCACACAGTGATGAATAAAAGATGGACTTATTCTTTCCCGATTTTGACCAGAAATATGGCCTGTTTTTAGTGATTAATACACTCTTAACTAAAAGGTTCGATACAGCACCCGGAAATGGTTTGTTAGGCTTGTACCATGGCAGAACCCTTTTAATGATGCTGTAAAAATGATGCTGAACCATTGCCGTTTATTAATCTAACAAATCAGAACCACCCTATCACTATCCTAACCAAAGAACCTGAAGAACCCTTCTTTTTTTTCTGGACAGTGTATCTGGCGCCCGCTCCACATTGCTCCAGCAACCTCTTTGTTCAGCCTTCATCCCCGTCCTGTTGACGGTCTGGATGCTGCGGTGCCGGGTCACGCTCTGTTATGTTTACACTGCGTTTTCTGTCCCGTCCTGCATTTCTGTTTTTGTCCCAGTGTTGAACTTGCTAAGCCAACTAAGCTCCACAAATCTCTGCCATGGTTTCAGCAATGACCGAACTCTGAGTGCATGACCCAATTCATGTTTTTTAGTTCAAATGTTAACTCCGAATTAGAGAATGAAGCCTTTTAACAATAAATCAACCTATGTAATACACTAAATTGGCAAAGACAAGTAATAAGATGAGTAAAAGGCAAATAATGTACAATATATATATATTATTGTATTGTTCTAAATGGATCAAGGCTCAGTTACTTTTCTTTTAACCATTCTGTTAGGAAAATGGAGAACATTAAACCAAGCACCAGACAGAAAACTATCCTGAAAAGTTGACACTGTGCTACTGTGTGTCCAAAACATTTCCATGTTATCTCTCACTGATGATAACTGGTAGCATTTCATTTGGAAAGCAAATTTGCATTGAACATCATGATCCCATTTCTAGTCAGCTCTTGTTTCATTTGCCTTTATAAAGATGAACTTGAACTTCAACTAACTGCATTATTCTCTCAAGCACCCTCAAGGCATTTTTAGTGAGCCACGGTTAGAGCAAGCATAATGATCTCACTATTTGAGGTTTCACTTCCTCATACACCACCGCTAGGACAGATCCAAGGGAAAAATAAGCATTTCTTTAAAAGATTATACCAAATGGCTGGTACCTAAAAAGGTATCCTCTCACCTGTCGCAGGGTCATCCCGAGTCCCGGTCGATGCTGTCGGCTGCTGTAGGGCTCGAACTACAGATCACGCGGCCAGGGAGCTGCTGTCCCTCTGCACGCCACGCTGCAATGATGACAGCCTGCAACAACTAAAGCCAGTCAGCACACCGACACTCATCTGCCCCTCCTCCTCCGCTTTTGTCCAGTTGCTTGCTCACCTGTGTGGGCTCTGTTTCGCTTTTTTTTTTAAACTGCTCCAAAGGAAGTATTTTCATGACACAAAGGACCTATCATAGAATCAGTTACAGTGCAAGGGAAAACCCACCTAAACCTAACTTACCCACCTTTTTAGGCTGACAAATCTCTATAATGTAAATAGTACACATCATAGTAAGAAGTGATAAGTTATAGGTGTTGGATATAATACATCTGACCACCAAAGAATGAATTGTTAAAAGAATAATCATAATTTGCTTTGAAATAACCTGAAGCTTTAACCAGAAGCTCCAATAGGGAAATTCTGCTTTTAAAACAAAAACCTCAATGGGAAATTGTACTCCAGTACATCACAGCAAAATAGTCAGTCTTAATGAGCCTCAACTCAATGCCAGTGTTTATGTAATTCCACACCCATCAGCTAATTTAACACTTTAGCCTTGAACAGCCGCCCCAGAGCCAAAGCAGCTCTTGAGTGGACAAACAACTTCGCTACTCTTTGGAAACGGAGTCGTTGACTTGTGTACTGTGTTACCTTGTACAAAAGAACATAAAACCTTCCACAGAGACACAAATACCAAACCCGCTGCACCGAACCGCAAGTGGGAACTGGGCATCGGGCAGCCCCCCTAGCGATGTACAATCTATTGTCATCGGCAAAGGATGAGAACCAGCCCTGTTTCTCTATGCTTTGGCCCAGGACCAATAGTGGCCCAGCATGCAGTGCAGGTACACCGTTTGCTTGGAGACTGTCCCGTCTAATGTTACTAAGCCTTGGCCATGAAACTTTCATCAGGCCAGTTTAGCTGCCTGCCGCAGGGCACGAGGACGGGCCCGGGTGGACAGCTCAGCCATCACATTAACAAAACGGTCCCGGGCTCATGACTGGAACCATTAACGAGATTAAGTTATCCTCCCCGGAGCTTCACCGGGACAGAAAGTGTGAGTTCAAGTGTGGAGTTTTTTTGAACATTAATATTCTTCTCTCTTTTTTTTTTTGTCTACGGCTATGTTCCCTGCTCATGTTCCAAGACATTAATAATCCATGGCAGCAGCTCAGCTTCCCAGCTCAGATTTCACAGACAGAGCCAAAACTAAAATGGGGGGGTCCTTTCAAATGGCCTCCTCTTGAGAAATCTACTACAGTACAACCTCTGTAATACTATAATACATGCCCTAATATCAGGTCATAAACACCAGTCACATCGTGGTTAATCAAATTGCGAAATTCCCAAACAAAAGAACAGATAAAGATCGTGGATGCTTGCTTGCTAACACAGGGTGGCGACTTGGCAGACGAGAACAAATAAAAAGCCCCAAGATTCATTGCAAGAACAATGCATCACACTCAAACACCACTATAATCTATAGTACAGTGTAGCCTACAGAGCCAGTTGAACCAGCTGGGCAAATGTACACCTGTGCATCTTAATTTATCAAACAACCTCAGGCGCACAGCAAGGATATTATGTTCTTGCGTTCTTGTAAAGTTTGTTCTCTCCAAGACAATTTGTGAAGAACTTTCTCTACAAGGACACATTCTTTGATATTCATGTTGGGCCTCCAAATAGTATTTATTCTCCCAAATATTACCACACAAAAAGTATTTGAAACACCCCTTTTCAGTCATGTTTGTTAAAGCACACATGTACAGGTGATGCAGAAGACATTCCACACCAGCAAGTTTATTAGTAAATGTAGCCAATAAGGCAATTTAGTTCCAGTAACAAAATATGCTAAGGCGGTTTAATGTTGTGCAACAATTTATTGTACAGTGTAGCCAAGTTGCAGAACACATGGCGAGGCAACAAATGCAAATGTCCTTGAAACCTTGAAGCCATGGGAGCGAAATGGCACCGGAGACTCAAGTCGTCACCGGCTGATCACAGAACACAAGCTCGAGCGGTTTGCCTCTGTGTGTCGGAGCACAAAAATAAAGCCGTTTCCTTTACGAGTCTTTCAAAAACATAAAAAACAAGTGCCACTTGTGTGCTGCAGGTCCTTGCTGGTGTTCCTCAGGGCTGGTGAGGACCAAGGAGTCACTGCGGGGGGAGAGGGATGCCCCGGGGGTCGGTGACCTGGCCCTCCTGCAGGTTCTTCACCAGCTGGGCCAGCCAGCGCTTGGTTGTGGTGTCGTCCTTCAGGACCTGGGCGAAGGTGGTGTCTTTCAACTGGTCTGGTAGGCATTGCCGAAGGGCCTCTCTGGCTCTGGGCACGAATGGAACAAACACGGATGTCAAAAATAATAACTGCGGTCTGGATTACAGTTGGACTGAAATAACAGTTTTGCTATATTGGCCTTTTATTAAAAATCTGCTATGGTCCAGTCAGTGTCATCCACTGATATGATGCAGTTTGATTAATTACATACCCTGATAGGATATAAAAGGAGAGAAAACTGATTTGTTCACACAAATTTTAGTACCTGGAGTTGTCGGACAGGCGTAGGTAACAGCGCACAACATGTTTCAGCAGGCGGGCCGAGGGCTCTTTGGAGAGCTGAAGAACCATTTTGCCCTGAAATGGTGGGAGAAAATGTAAGGCCGAGACGAAAACGTGAATAGGAAAGGATCACATTGTTATTACGACGACTTCAGGAACTTACAAGGATCATGGCCACGTGGGAGAAGCGCTCATAGGTTTGACAGATGTATGCCAGTCCCGTGTCGTCGAGGAGGATTTTCTGTAGTATAAAGGTTGCAACCTAGGACGGAAAACACAAGACGGCTTATCACAAACCCTTCAAAATATTTTCACTTTTTCCCCCCTAACCCAAATCTCCTGGTATCTTGTCTATTGGTATTTCTGTCACTTGTTTTAATGGTCCTCTTTGTTGCTTCATTGTCTGCTTACATGTTCTTTTGTTATATGTTCACAGTGCCATCAGGACGTATTAAACCCTTCCCACATTTTGTGGTGTTGCAGCCTGAATTCAAAATAGATGGAATTTTTTGTCAACGACCTACAGAAAACACCCCATAATGACAACATGTGTAAATGTATTGAACATGAAAGAGAAATAATTAGTTTAAATAAGTATTCACCCCTTGAGTCAATACTTTGTAGAAGGACCTTTGGCAAGATTTAGAGATTTTCTCCTATTCTTACTTGCAGATTTGCAAGACATCTCAAGGACAGTTATTGTATGCAGTTCAGTGACAAAAATACAAATATAATCCATGTTGAACTTCAGTCAATGTGGTTGGAATACTTTCTGAAGACAGCATAGACGCTTCAATGTAATTTTATATCTGATCTGTCTGCTTCAATGTATCTGCTGCTATGTTTTGTCAGCTGGTGGATTTGTGTTGCTTTGTGTCATATCTGTGTATTTTAGTGTCATTCTAACAGTTTTAACATCATGCCCAGGGACTACAGTGTAAACCTGACTGGCACATGAACACAAATAAACGCAGGTGAGCGTACCGTTTTAGAGAGCTCACTGCCGGACTCCATGATGCGAAGGCACAGCGGAATGATCTCCGTCGTCAACAGGAAGTTGATCACCTCCTGCTCATCTGTTTTTACCAAAGCACCTAGACAGGGTGTGGACGTGGAACCAATCAGACTTAAACAAATAAATCTAATATTGGGGAAATGTCACTACAAGTAGGGCTGGAGCAATATACCAGTTTACTGTTATTGTTCTTTTATTAAAAATGAGATCTGATCCAGTCAGTGTCATCCACCTCTGATAGGATGCAGTTTGATTGATTACATCATTATTGTAGAATTGACCAATGCTAGACTAGTTGTCTATGTGAATCCATTAATCTGACTGATTCCTAACGACATTTTGATCCCACTCCACACAAGTATGTATGAAGATGTTTTGAATTGTCACTGGATTTCAATGGGGAGCTTTAGTTCAAATTTGGTCCAAATGCTGATTCAGAGGCTTTTCACACAATTTCAGGTATTGGCTGCTTTAATTGAAATGTGCCGGTCGAACCCCAATTACAAGGGTAGGACGTAAACACGGACCCACATCAGCAGTCATAGGATGCAGACCAAAGGTAACTTTTACTATTATAAGCGATCAACTGAGTTCACTTACCTATGACCCCTAAGCTGGTGAGTCGGAGGTATTCAAATGGCCGGGTTTTGCTCACAGTATGTAAGAAGGGATACAGGAAGAGTGGGATGTGTGCGGCCAGGAAAGCAGACCTGTGAGGGACGAAACAACTGTAAGAGTTCCTACCCATTGCTGATCAAATGACCAAGATTTATAACATTTACAGGTGCTTCTTATTTCAATATATTGAGGCATTATTGGGTATGAATGACAGATGATAGAGCAGAAAGCCTGTCAGGGTGTTCTGGACGTGCGATTCGGGTACCTGGTCTCTGGATGGGAGGCCACACACTGAAGGAGCGCAAGGGCGTTGCATACTCTGTTGGACTGGTGGGCTGTCAGGGTGGGGGGGTTGATTGAGGGGTAGATGTTGACGATTTCCTAGCAATAAAGGGGAGATCAGGTGGGAAGTCAGCCAACGAGCCAACGAGCCAACAGCCTCGAACAGTGGGTAGGTTCAGATCTCACTTATTAGCATGTCTCTGTATCATCAGGATTTACTCTTCATTTCAGGATACACCCAATCCACAAAGCAGCACATACATCAGTAACATTTCAAACTTTAGAATGGGTTTGTATGTATTTTGCTCTCAAGTTTCGACTCTGATTAATTTGGGGAACTAGAGTGAATCTACAGTACCTGAATTAGAGGGGATGGGACGCTCTTCTCTGTCTCAGCCTCACTTTATGATGTCGGCTGATAAGACGGCTGGATTTTCACATTAAAATCATGCCTGATGCAAGCTGATACAACACCATCTGATATTCAAGTCTAGCTTCCTTGTCCACCCTGGCCCTGCCACCACCACAAGTAACCTAAGACCTGTGGAAAACAGTGCACGGGCTCACCTGCAGCAGGGCAGCTATGGTGCCGCAGGAGTGCCAGAGCATGGGCGCCAGGTCCGGTACCGACTCCCGCTTCTTGCTGAGCTCCAAGAGGGCATTTTCCCTTGTGTCCGGGCTGGACAGCTCGTTGATCCACTGGTAGATCTTTTCTCTATCCACTTGGGCCAGCGCTGTGGTTACAGCCTGAAAAACAATACGTAGCCCTCGGTACGTGCTGTTCTCTCGTGTATGGAAACAACGCCGCATCAGACTCCATTCAAAAATCTGTCAAGTTACTGTTGGTTTGTTTATCAGCAAACGCGCGAAAGTCGTAGAACGTGACTTGAGACATTTTTAGGAAGCGTTAGGATATTTTATTAAAACGTGATTCACCAAAGAGAACGTTAAATGTCACCTTTAAGGACAGGGTCACTTGTTATTCCCACAATTATTCTTCCACCGGGATACACTGTGGAGGGTATTAGCCAACAGTGCAACCAATTCTAAAAGTTGAAATTGTTTTTAAACGAAGAGCTGCAAGGTGTATCCCTTGTATGCCGAATTGAAGAGTGGCTCCCATGGGGTGTTAAGACGTTATAAGAGATGTGTACGTCCACCGATGAGCAAGGCGACGTTAAATTGACAGATTTTTGAATGGGGCTTCGCGTAGTTCATTCAACACAGAACAGCATGTACCGGAGCAAAACTTAAAGCAACTCTTGTAGCCGAGACCTCAACCTATTAACAGCAAGTAAGCTGTTGGTGTGATAATAAAGATAACTCGCTGCCATTAAATATAATACAACTGTATTCGCGTCTGTAGTTTTGTATCTATTCCAGAAAACCGGGCACTGTCTTGGCGCTGCAATAGCTAACACCAATGACGTTAGCATTAGCTAGCTAGCCTATGAAGTTATCTTAGCAGAAATTGAATTCTAAAGTCAATAGTCCCGTCTACTTACTGCCCCTGTAGCCAGCATTCTCTGCAGCGCTTGGACGTGATCCCCGGGGGCCTGCTGAGTACCTATTTTACAAAGCTCCAGGTCTTTTGGAGAATGGAAAGAGAAATACCGTGCTGAAACTCAGACGGTGGTGCACCAGACACCGCTCCGCCAGCCGGAACAAGCGCTTTACTGCCGGTCCAGTCTTTTCAAAATAAAAGCGTCGTTAGTGCACTCAACATTGACTACGAAATACTACAAAATACTCACGACTGACTGGCACTTTTCAAAATCGGCCATAGTGCAAAACAGTGTACAATGCAAAAAGGCAAATGTACTTTAACAACACTGACAAAAGTCAGTCAGCTGTCATTGTCTGAAATCTTTATTTTCAGTATTTGGTACAATGCATGGTAAAATAAACATTTCATAGCTGGCAATGTGTTTGGCTTTCACTATTCTTGACCCTGCATGAATTTAAGTCAATAATAGTTCTTCAAATCAAGTCAACGATTGTATTGAGAAACTGTGACTGGTAAAAATAAATGCTATGACAAATAAGTTCTGAAATAAATAAAGTAGAATCTGCCATAATAAAAAAACCCAACAGTAAATCTTTTTTTTTTTTTTTTTTTTTAGAAATCTACTGCCTCATGTTGTGGTGTGAATCAACCACAAGCCTGGAAGATGTTGGGGAAAACAAAGACAACCTTGGTTTTTGGTGCGTTCCATATATGTCAGAAAATTGGAAATTTAAGCTTCCTACTATGTAAAATGGAATGGTCCATCGAGTTGGAATTTCAAGTAGGAGACTCAGCCAAGATGAACAAGGAAGTTTTATTCATTCATTCATTCTCTCTTTCAGGCATCCTCTTTCATTCATTCATTCTCTCCCTTTTATGATGCTCTGGCTGTGGTGCCAGTATGATGTATGTATCCAAAATTATTTAAATCATCACAATAGCAGCCACAGTGAAGTGTTTTGGGACAGAGGGGCTTACTGTTAGGATTTCTTTACACAGTGTAACTTGAATCCAACTTTAGTTCCGTTCGACTTAGTTGTGTTGTTTTATTAAAGTTGCATTGTGTAAAACCAGCCTCAGTCCTCAAGTATATCCATGGATCAAAACCACGGTGGCAGGGCCTCCAAGGAGGATGGGCCTCAACCTGAGGCTGTGACCAAGGACGGATGGGCCTCAACCAGTTGGCTGGTTCCAAGCAATGTGTCTTTTCAACTGCTGTAGTGGGACCAAGAGCAAAGCCTCCACAGAGCACTACTACTTTGAGGAAGTGCATTCTGGTAAAAAAGAAAAAAAGAAGATATATATATATAGGTATATAAAAAGATATACTAAAACAAATTATTAAAAAAGATATGAAAATATTTTTGTATACCTTCAGAAGCTGGTGTCTTCATACGCTTGCCAATTTAAATGTCCAAAAAGTAAATAAACTTGTAGGCGGGAAATTAGATGATTTCACTAGCTTATTGTTCTGTTGAAATCTGACAGATGGCGATAACGCAGGTGAAGGACCTCACCAAAACAATGGAGAAATGGACCCATCTATGAGTAACGCAGACACGTTTGCTGAGACAAGAGAATCCCTGAGATTCTCATCTGGGAATGAGGCTCGACTAAAACAACGGCCTGAGAAACTGACCTCAGCCCTGGTTATAGTAAGTGACACCAACATTGCGTAGGTATATTAATGGTATATTAATTTCTCAGAACATACTTTAAGCATTTAACCTTTGCAGCCTAGGTCAAGATCTGCCATCAGTGTGGAGGAAATACGCAGGCCCGACTTCGCTCGACTTTCCTCCTCCGCTTTGGTCCACGCTCCTCACCCAACAGTCGACGAGCTTGTCAGGTTTAGCTGGCTTTCCCAATCGGACGAGTCGATATCCGGATTGATCGTCGAATTCTATGACAGAGCAGCCGCAGAGGTCGGGATGAACTTCAAGGACCTGGACTTGGACTTCAGCATCGAGGACCTGACCCTGGACATCAGCATGGAGGACCTGACCCTGGACATCAGCTGGGAATCTGAGACTGAACCTTAAAAACCTGAATGACATGTAAAGCTTGTCTGAATTTGTCCATAAGATAGGATGAAACTTTAATGATCCCTGTGGGGAAATTGGGCCGTTGCAGCATAAAGTAACAGGATACAGAAAAATAGTATAAAGTAGAGTATAAACAAGAACATAGAGGGTTACATAAACACTTTCAAATTTGACAAAACATGCACACTGAAATAGTAAAGTAGTGCAGCTAAACCTACATTACATCACTATGAACACACACACACGCACGCACGCACGCGCACGCGCGCACACACACACACACACACACACACACACACACACACACACCAGTGCAACCTGGACTGACTGTGGGTACAACCATGGACCTGTTGCCATCTAGTGGTAAGATACTTTAATTGCATTCAATGACAAATATATAAAAATTATTAAAAAAAACAAAAAATGTAAAACCCCGAGTGTGAACAGGGCCACATTTTTTCTTTTCATTTTTTCTTCGTCGAGATGTCTTCTGCCATTTCTCAATCTATATTGAGATGTTTCTTTCTGGAGACTTTTAATTTTGTAAAATATTACAAATCTAATAATCACGACCAGTTGATGGGGGCGATAAAATTAAATGTCAAAGGGAAACATTTTTTTAAAATTCGTTAGTGGACTGAGTGGAGTATGTAGGGTAAACTCCTTGGGACTTCATGGAAAGTAGTTAAATGGCTAAAAAGGTTCTTGGATGATTTCTAGCTGTGACGTGTTTATGTTTCCATAAATACCAGGAATCACAATTTCAGACTAAAATTAATCATTTTAAATTGGAAGGAGCCTCTCCCCTAACATTTGAACTCTGGGTCAAGGACACTTTGAGGTTTTCCGACCCAGAGAAGACGGTGTTTGCTCTCTATGGGTCTAATGTCCAATTCTTCAAAAAATGGCAGCCTTCATTTGTCTACCATCTGATCAGTTAGTGATTTAATTCATCAAATTCTTTTTAATTAATCTCATTACTTATGTTGATTCCGATCAGTTTTTAAGACTGAATCTGAATTTCTCTCTCTGAAAATTGTAGTAGCCTAGCATACGTTTACTCTATCACTTCTGCATGTACGTATATAGACAATAAGTGTGTGTGTGTAGAAGTTGTATTTATAGCTGTCACAGGGTACGAAATGAAATATTTACATTGGTTCTACATTCAGTGACCCGTTTCTTGTCTCGTGAGTAAAATGACGTGTCCTGGAGCTGCATCTGCTGATTCCTCATGTACCTTAGGAAGAGGAAAGACAGGGAATTAATAATAATAATAAGTATGTTAGTAGACGGATCACCCTTGTGTTCACCCTTGTTGTCCTCACCCTGAATCCTGGCGGAGAGGTGCTCCCCACCATCGACCTCCCTCCTCCCTCCGGGTCGCTGCTGGTCAGGGGGCCTCTAGCCATGCAGCCAGGACGGCATCCTGCAGACAAAGCTACCGTTAAGACGCGTCGATCCGATGGGATTTCAAGTGCTCACATTGCTACACTTTTTCCCCCTGAATCAGTTCTACAAGACATACGGGATCAGAGAAAATAATCAGTCCTTTTCACCATTTCATCGATGGGCATAAAGGAAGTTGAATTTGTCTAATTAAAAAGGTTAGAGAAGCAGGCTTGTGACTGGAAGGTTGCTGGTTCAAATCCCTAAGGAAGCTAGGAAAATGTGGGCGGGAAAAGTGAACGCGTAACGCTTTCCCTTCCCTCAATAGCCGCTGTTGAGGTGCCATCGGGCAAGGCGCTGAACCCCCAACTGTTCCTACTGGCACTCTACTTAAAGTAAAGTGAAGGTAATGCTCAGATGTGTCAATATGAAGTAATGTTCAAGTTGAATTCCCTACATAAGACATGTCACTCAGTAAATTATGGCCTTGATTGTCACTGTATCATGGAGGACTACTGACCTGAAGAAAGGGTTTTTGAGGTCCAGGGTGTTTCCTGATCTGAAGCCAGACTGGTCAACCGTGGCTGTGATGTGGATGTCATAGCTCTGCCTAGAATGGGAAAAAGTCAAAATCTTCTGCTACATGAACCTTTTTTAATCCAACAACACTGGTTCTACTATCTGGTACCGATGTGACAGTGACGACATAGAACAAAGAACACAAAGAAGAGAGAAAAATATGGAACCTGGTAAAAAACTAGTTTAGCGCTAGCTTCAACTTTTACTGCCACTGAGCTCTCCTGCTAGCCGCTAGCTGCTGGCCAATGGTCACGTCTCTCGTTATTAACACCAAGGGCACAACCTGATAGGCGCTTGGTCCATTTTTGAAGACGTGGAAAGTGACCTTAAATATGCTCAATGCTATGCTAATGTGATAGCGCTATCTACTGACCAGTTGAGGTAACTGCCACAGAGATTAGTGAAAAAGTGAATCGTATCCAAAATGAATGGAAGTCAATGAACATTGTCCCTCCAAAATGTCCTCATGGACAAACCTCTCCACCTAAAAAACCGAGTTGCTCTTTAAAACATATCAGCTTAAGCAAACAACCAAATTTAGTTGTCAAGCAAAGACTGCCTGATTAAATAAAGGATGAATGAAAAATAAAACGAAACGTAAATAATAACAAGACACAAGGGGGAAAACACACAGAAGAAAAGCCAGGCTTGATGAAAGCGTGCACCTCTTGTTGACGGTCAGCAGGACAGTGCCAGACAGAGTTTGTCCCAGCTTGGCGAACAGCGGCGTCTGAAGCAAACATCTGACCTGGTACCAGTGGGTCAGAGGTTCAGTAGGAGCTGTAGAAAGCCACACTGTCATCCTGCAGGGAGAAAAGTTTAGATTCAAGTTTCATAATGAGATTATTTTGAGCAGTCCCTCCTCACGTTATGTCCCACCGCAGCATCCTGTTGTTATGTAACATGTATAGTTGCACTAACTATCTTAGTGGTATGTGTCGTTTGTGAGTTGTGGTAGAGGGTAGTGGAATGAGAAGGTATGGAGTAGTGTTATTAGGCTACACTAGAATTACAGTTTTTAATGGCTGGTAAATTAAAATGATGTTTGAAGGTTTGGAGTTGCATGATGACCTTGATTTACTTATTAAAGCTGAAAAAAAAGATTTTGTGGAGGAGAACGTCACTACATAAGACAATTTAACTGCATGGTCTAAAAAGAGGTATATTAAGAGTACAGAGTACAGCAGTGCATGGTAAGTCAAACCCCATATAAACTGCACCATATGCTGACTAAATATCAGTGATACCAGGCATTGACTCAAAGTATTAAAAGTAATTAAATGGCGCCCTCTACTGACTATACAAGAGTATGGCACATGGTTAGTTCAACAATGACCTCTCTCCACTGTTCCTGTCACTCTATATACTGAAATGACATGAAAATATCCTTTAATAACAGAAGAAAGACAGTGCTGTACGGTGTTTCTTACTTGGATCCCAAATAGGCCACATCAAACCAGAAGGCGAGGCCGTGAACGAGACCAGATTGGAGCAGGGTGAACACAAAGGGAATCTCCATTCTGAAAAACACACACACACACACACACACACACACACACACACACACACACACACACACACACACACACACACACACACACTTCTGTATTCTATGATTATGATACTATTGTCCTACGTTGCTCTGTTGGATTTGCCTTATTTGGCTTGACAACAAAACTTCACCTTTAGGTTAGAAGTTGGCCAAGAAGAATTAGGCTATTTGGCTAGGTTGAATCACTATTGTGTTATATCAATGGGTGACAGTTTATATGAAAATATCGCTGACTATTATTTTACGGTTTCATTTTGCCGTATCTTAGCTTTTTGGTGTATATTTCTGTCTGTTCTTCTGTCCTCCATTACATATGTGACGCATATCTACTGGCCAAAGTATGACTCCATCATTAAAGAGCGCCAGGACAGATAAAGATCCTGGACTTGCCAACCTCAAATATCAAAATAAGATGCATCAGATGGTGACTTGACTGACAAGAACTAATGGGAAGCACCAAGATTCTTTGCGAAAACGGCACATCCACATCCAAAAAAAACCTTTGATTTGATTTAAAATGTTTTTATTTAAAAAAAAAAATAATATCTATCTAACCTGTGCAAATCCTCTTCTTTAGCTTCCATGAAGTTGATGCAGTATTTGACAGACCTGGCCATCAGAACCTGCAAGTCAAATGTGTCCTGGGAGAAGAAATGAAATAAAGAATCAGTTGACATTTACCACATACCCTGCGTTTTCTTCTATTTTTTACATTTACATTTTAGGCATTTAGATAACAATCTTATCCAGACCGAGTTACAATGAGTGCAACAGTAGAACAGACATTACAGGCAACAAGTAGTAAAGAATGAAGGGGTCAGAGCTGTGGTTTGACCCATACCTACTGTACTTAACTATACAGCTAACTGTGGTTTGACCCATACCTACTGTACTTAACTATAGTGGCCAGCTAACTGTGGTTTGACCCATACCTACTGTACTTAACTATACAGCTAACTGTGGTTTGACCCATACCTACTGTACTTAACTATAGTGGCCAGCTAACTGTGGTTTGACCCATACCTACTGTACTTAACTATAGTGGCCAGCTAACTGTGGTTTGACCCATACTGGATTTAATTGATATTATTGTGGCTAGCTAACTGTGGTTTGACCCATACTGTATTTAATTGATATTATTGTGGCTAGCTAACTGTGGTTTGACCCATACTGTATTTAATTGATATTATTGTGGCTAGCTAACTGTGGTTTGACCCATACTGTATTTAATCACTAAAACTGTGGCTAGCCAACTGTGGCTTGAGCCCTTCTTTCTGTATTTTACTGTATTTAACTGATGTTACTGTGTGTTTACAGGTGTTTACTGACCACTATAGGTTGCCTGAAAAACTCATCCACAGCAGCACTGTGAAGACCACTCAGGTTAATGCCATAGAAACCTCTCTGCTGCCTAGACAGAGAGAGAAAGAGAAATTACTGGTTATCCATGGTACAACTGTGTAGACAACTAGGGATGACACCATAGAAGAAGAGGAAAGCTTTTGTACATTACACCACAGGCCACAGTGATTCTTAACATCGCCACCACACATCGTTCTTGAAAATTATTTTTAACCTCATCCAAACAATACCAAATAATGCCAGTTCCAACGGTGAAAAGCTTTTCTTAGCAGGAGAATTTAGTTCCAAAAAGTAAGACTTGAATTAATGCAAGTTTTAAAACTTCCAAACCCGTCGTTTTATTAATACACAACTCTGTGTAGAGACTCTAAAAGCTCCTGACCCCATGGTGTCAGAGCTTTTATTTTATACAAGGCTCTTAGTGGAGTTTAAATCACTAAAATGGGTTGAGGTGGAAACCATTAGTATATAGTTTACCTTCATTCCTCAAGGCTGACTGAGCCTAACCGGCCCACATAGTGGTGGAGCCATGAGGGACACAGACCATGGCAAGATTACATACACACACACAAGCACGCACACTTGCGCTCTGTGTGAGATTGTACATGCATGCACATGCAGGTAAGCATGCAGGCACTTGTGCACACATGCAAACAATATATGATATTGATATTGTTGTTTGCATGTTATTTTCCACGGTTCCTCTGGTCATGGAATATTTGGGATATTTTGTGAGGTATATTCTAGAAAGGGAAAGTCAGGGAATTCTCTGGGGAATTCAGGGAATATTACAAATGGGTCACTTTACAGGAATACAGCAGAATGTATTTTCCAACTTATTTCACACATTCATTGCATTAGATGGAGCAGGAGTGGAAACCAGACTGCTCACCCCTTTAGAAACACTACATCAACGAACCAGGAAGGAGGAACATTTTAGGTCATGGAAGCACTCTGACTTAGACAGGGAAAGTCAGGGAATTTTACATCAGGGCCATGGTGGGAACCCTGAATGTTTCTTTTATAAAGAAAACCAATTAGATAAACTCAAAGATGCATGGTTGTCAAGCTAACAGCTGTTTTTCTAAGTTCCTGAAAAGTTGATAATATGGAGACATGAGGTTTACACCGATAAGCCTGATGGCATTACACTTAGACTGATATATGGGGCCGATATTGTCATTTTATTAAAACTCGCTCCACTTCGGATATGATGCAGTTTGATTGATTACATATTTATTGTAGAATTGATCGATACTACACTGTAGTGTTGTCCATGGGAAGACCTTGACCCGAATTGATTTGAAAGACACATTTTAATCAGAGTATGCATGAATATATTTCATTATTATTATGGTCTAAATGCTGTTTCAGAGGTTTTTCCACCCTGGCTAAAAATACAGTTCTGGGAGAAACACTGAATGTTCTGCCATGAAAACTGTCAAATTTAAATATGTTGAATATCAGCACAAAATAAAAAAATAAAAATGTCAGCCTTCAAAAACCCATATCAGTTGAACCACAGTTGATTTGTATGAGTCAGAACTGAACCAGAGTGCTTTACACCCAACAGGAAACGTGCCTGGCTGGGGTCAAGCACCGTGAGCGTGTGTGTGTTGCAGAGAGAGAGAAAGAGAGCTAGTGTGTATTTGTGCTCATGCATGAATTTATGCCTGTGTGTGTGTATGCGTGTGTGTGTGTGTGTGTGTGTGAGACCAGAAACTGGCTCGTGCGTAGTGTTCGATGTAGAGCTGCTCGTCACTGAAGGGAGCCAGATGAATATCACCATAGGAAGGAAACATCAGACCTGGAGAGAGAGACAGAAATAAAAGGAGATAGATACAGAGTGATATATACAGTATATATATATATGGATACATACAGAGAGACAAGATAAAGAGAGATCAAATGAAAGAAGAAAATAATCATTTAATAAAATAGACTAATCATTAATCAACCATCAGTTTCACATTCCCTCATCAACAGGTTTTTTCAGAGCTGGTATCACAGGCATGCTAACACTTCAGCATACACTGTGTTGAGTGATAGCAGGCTTCATGCTAACACTTTAGCATACACTATGTTGAGTGATAGTAGGCAACTAGCATTAACCAAGGTAGGAAGACTGACCTTTTAGTGATAAAAAGTCGTTGGTGGTTTTTATTATATGGTTCTCGGTTTTGGGAATTTTTTCCCTTCCATTTCTGAATGCTTGCTGCCCTTGAATTTTTGGGTCTACACACCCCTGTTGTTTTTGTGTGTCCAGCCGGTACAATGGGCACATACTCAATTTGCTCTATTTTAAACTCTGCTCTGTAAACAGAAAGCCGGGAAATACTACGGGTTTACCCTCCACTACAACCCCCGATCGTCTCTACTCCCACCATTAGGTTTCAGCCACTTCCTGGCGTACAGAAAGCTCTCCATGGCTCTCTTGTTGAGCAGCATGTAGCCGATTGGCTCAGAGACGATGATGTCCACCAGGTCGGGACAGCCGACCTCCTCCACCTCCCCCTCGAGGACCACGACGCGCTCCGATAGACAGTTACTCTTGACCATGATCTACAAAGAAGACAGAAAATATCTATTTTACGACTTTAAATGACACAATCATCCTACTTACAAGTGTTTGACCTGATATGTTTGTATATTTTTGCTCTTTGCTGTTAATTTACCATCTCTGGTGTTCATGTCAGTTAAGAACACATGAAGAAGTAGCTGAATATAAGCATCTCCTTACGCCAATATCGGCCACAGATATCGCTCTAACCCTACTACTGCATCACCGTCGCTCTGCAGCCTTAGTGTACGGAGTCCTGGGCCAGATGTGGCTGCGACCCATTAACTCCCCAGAATGCCACGGTCTGTATGCGATGTGTGTGTGTGTGTGTGTGTGTGTGTGTTATGTAGTTGTGTCCTGTGGTTTCTGTCTTGGCTCTAGCAAGGCCAACACACACACGTTATTTGCCAAACTCGTCATGTGAGCTCGGCGTTGGATAAAGTCAGCTACTCAAACAAAAGATCACATATCTACGGAGGCCCCAAAGGGACAATTTTGAAACCTGCGTGTGCGGCCTCGGTTTTAAAAGTCTGCGCGGTTTAACAATCTAAACCAGTATTAAACCAGGCACTCTCAGGGAATCTGCACCAACCCGGCCATGGCTGCACAAGTCGTGTCAAGACAAATGCAACCAGAATTGCCTTCACAATAAAAGCGTAAAAACTGGCTCTTGTGAGGAAAAAAAAGAAAAACGTGTGCGTACGGAACAAAATTCATACCAAAATACTAAGATGAATCATTACATCAAATGTGGAGTGAAACTGTAGCTGTAAAATACATGCAACAAAGGATTATATTATATATATATATGTATATGATATGTATACATGATATATATATAACATAAAGTAACATGGAGGGAGCCGATTTAACCACTCAAGCTTACAAGTGACAATTTACTTTTAACTTGTCCCTTTATCACTCATGCATTTTCATCACATGTATTTTGATCATTTCATTTCTGTTATTTCCTCCCCTTTGCAAATCATCGTTCCAACGACACACAGCTCAGCGATGAAGGCCCTGTGGAAACGTCAGATTCACGGGCCATCTATTTCACTCGGCACATTGAGCCGATTCCTTGGGTTCCTGCATTCTCTGTTAATGATCCCTTAAAGCCCAAGCACATAAATGGCAGCGAGACATCTTCACATAGTTGTGGAGACTCAAAGCGCTTTCAATGCCACCACTGCATTAACTTCCTTAAAGGTTTTTGCGATTCAGCAAGTCATATCCTATGTGATGCCTTTGGTGTTTATTAGTTCTTGTTTACATCATATCCTAGACATATTGTAGAGTTTCAGGTGTGTATTATAGAGGATTTCACTCTAACGGTTATTATTACTCTCATTCTTAACCATGCTTGTCCTTAGATGACTTGTGACTCCATACTAGGTGAAATGTTGTCCGGTTCACCAGTGCACTGTTATGGAGGACATTGTTACCTGTGCAAACTTGGCCATGGGGTTGGCCTCAACAGCGTACACTCTCACGGCTCCTGCCTGGACTGCAAAGAAAGACAGGATGCCAGAACCGCAGCCCACATCCAGAACCACCTAGACAGAGCGAGACGGATGACCAGTTTGACTCACAATTTCATTCAATTCGAAAATTGACAATTCAACACACTGGACGGATGCTACAGACTTAATACAGGGCTTTTATTTCTCAACATCATACATAGTTATATACTATATAACTTATATACTACTTATTAAAAAATATTAACTTATTATGTGTGCACAATTAATACTCCGATATCATAAAATATGTTACAGGATGATACAGGACGGCCAATTCACCGAGAGGTTGCAAGCCCATCTGTACCCGTTAGTATTAGTTGAAATCAGTCGTGACTCATTTTCCCTGGAAAATTAGTTTTCAAGGACTGTTTGAATCTTTTTTTTTTTTTTTTCAGAGGTTGTTGATGAGGTAACTGGAAATGCGGCGTCACCTTGTCTCTGAAGTCACCCTCGTTGAGCAGAATGGCCTTCTGGTAGGTGGCTGTCCTCACGTAGTCCTGAAGCATGTTCTGCTGCTGGGACAGACAGCTGTAGAACTGCACACATGCACACACACACACACACAAAAGTAGGCACACATGCATAAACTCCCACATGATGTCTGTTCATCAAAAAAAAAAAAAAAAAAAAATGAGATCATCCTCTTACTATCAATACTCCATTGAGATGTATAATGTATATGGTGTTATTACCCATGCTTGGTACCTGCAGAGTACAGTGAGTAGTGATGGAGTGGCCTACCTGGAAGCAGTGAGGACCTGAGGAGTCTTCAGCCCTCAGGTCAAACATGTTGGGGTGTCTCGTGGAAAGCTCTCGGCCTCTCTTTCCGTCCCTCTCCTCATCCTCGTCTTCTCTTCTGACGCCATCTCTCCTCAGTAGCCGCTGGAAGTTCTCCAGGTCTGGAGAGTCAAGAGATACCACCGGTGTCTCAACCCCCAATACATCTACGGAGCGATCAGGATCTGACGTAACGACGGGTTTTATAGTCGCGCATACGAACCGCTCGGACTCTTGAACCGCAGCAGAACGCTCAGCTTGCCAGCCGTCACCAGGAAGGACTGACCTCCGACCTGGCAACAGTCCGTCTCCTTGGAAACGAGGAACTGGAAGACTGATACTCCATCACCTGGAAACAAGGTGATTGAAAACATCTTCTCTGCAGTAATAAAGAACTCTGTTTAACTAAAATTTATTATTTTTTCCATTTGTGTGTGTGTGTGTGTGTGTGTGTGTGTGTGTGTGTGTGTGTGTGTGTGTGTGTGTGTGTGTGTAGTACAGCCCTATCAGATCATGGGCCCCAGCAAGGAGAGAAACCGAGCGGCTAGAGGTTCAATGTACCGAGGAGACAGACACACACACACACACACACACACACACACACACACACACACACACACACACACACACACACACACACACACACACACACGCAGAGCAGAAAATACAGTCAGTAGGTCAAGCGACCACACAGAAAGGGGGTTAGCTTAGCGGTGCAGGAAGTAGGAAAAAGTGTAGTTTCACGCACATGTGCACATACAAACATTACACATTCAGCTGCATGTGCACAACCACCCCCACCCACCCCCACCCACCCCCACACACACACACACACACACACACACACACACACACACACACACCAGAGTGTGTAACCAGATCAGTACATTCATTCTATGAATTGTTGAAAAGCTCGATACACAAAAACAAGAAAACCATATGTGCTTTGAGAGGACTTTTCAGGTGACGTCACGCGCCCTCTAACAGCCATGTTGGAGGTCCACAGCTCTTGGCGATGAGAACAACTCACTGTATTTCTAAATATACAACTAAATGTACAAATCACTGTCTTGTTAACACATCTGATTAGCACGCTAGCTAACGTATCTAGTAGAAGCTAGCGTAAGCAGGGGCTAGTAGTCACGTGTTAACATGAACTAAATTAGCCTGCTGGCTCGTTAGCTAGCCAACAGTTTGAGTGGAGTCGAGACTAGGGCTAAAGACAAGACAGTTTACTGAGTCACACTAACCTACATTTGGAGACAAATCTACCTGATTACATTGATCACTTTTACTGAGAACGTTACTGGATGGATTAGTGAACAGCGAATTCTCCGACCGACCTCCACGGTGGAGCCAGGAATGGTTTCTGGGATTTGTGACACAACTGCAAAGCATCTCTGCTCATGAGCAATTTGGCTTCAGAATGGATTTGATTGATTGATTGATGAGTATAATTAATTACCAAAAGTGTCACATGTTTATTGTGTATTATTAGTAACATTATGCTTCTGGTTGTGTCTTTAGCTTCCTCTAAACACTGCAGCTTTTTGACCCTCAGTTTTTCCACTGCTGCTGTCCTTTTCCCTGGTATTCTCCCAATGAGCCGTGTGTGTGCGTGTGTGTGTGTGTGTGTGCGTGTGCAGTACTTACCATCCTGTACAATGAGCTGCTGAGCCTCCCGTCCTGTAGCGAGGAGTAAAGTCAACTCCTCCTCCGCTCTCTGTCTGCACACCTTTACCTGCTCCTCCTCCTGTACCAGCATCTCCTTCAAACCAGACCAGATCATTCAAAATGCATTTCAATGCAAGTCACCACCCAGGTTAAGAAGAACATTATCTCAATGCACCTCCTCACCTGCGCCTCCTCCCCCCTCACCTCCTCCTGCAAAGTGAAGACCCGGACGGAGAACGCCGGCGACTCCTCGCTCCTCTCCTCCATGCTCCTGTATGGGAGGAAGCCGCTCGTCGGGGAGAGAGAAGAGAGGAGAGGCAAGAGGGGAGGGGGGAGAGGAGGAAATGGAAGAGGGTGAAAGGGGAGAAGAGGGGTGGAGAGAGGCAGTGTTGGAAAAAGAGAGGAGTCAACACTGGTCATTGGAACTGAACTTTTCTCTCGGCTGGATTTGAACAGCATCTACTGAGAAAAAAAAAAGTAAAAGTAAAAATTTAAAAAAAGTTTTTCCACTCAGAGATCCAGGTTGTAGTTTGTTTATCTGCTATCCTTTAAAAAGTACCATCATCTGGAACCAGCAGCATCTGATATTTCTGTCTTTTCTTATGCTAAACCGGTGATGAAAAGACCCCCCCCCCCCCGCTCTCCTCTCCTCCCCGGTGTAATGTTTTTACCGGGGAAGTCCAGACATGCAACTCTCATTCACTGTGTTACGATACGTCTCACGTCTGGCAAGATATTGGACCCCGGAGAGAAAGAGAGTGCAGTGTTTCTGACCTGGAGCTTGACGTTTACACCCAAACTGGTTTTGTGCTATGAATCATTTTTACTTTCCCCCCCACATGGTTGAAATTGCATTTTGGCTTCAGGATCAGCACATGTGACATTTTGTCTCTTATGTGAAACCCTTGATGAATTGGGTCTAAGAAGGGTATAAGAAGCAGAAATAAACTTTTCTTCATCAGCTCTTAATAATTATCATGCACTCTCAACATGCTTATAATGATGCTTCATCCTCAAGTGTTGCCAGTTGAAACACAGTTTCTTTTATTGAGCTTAAACTGGCTTTTCTCTCTCAGGTTTGGTTTGAAAAAATAAAAATGTTTTTTTTTTTTTCTTGGGCTGGACTCAGATTTTCAGTCCACCTCTAGTCTTCCTCGGCCATCATGGTGGCAGGCCAATCCGCTTTGAAGTAACAGTTTGCCACCTATTGGATGAATCGCATCATTACATCAACACATAAAAATCCTCAGGATTTTGACAATGAACCTAGACTTTTTTTGGCCTGGTGGTCACAAGTTAAAGGTCACAAGTTTGAACCCCAGCAGCCAAATACCTCATATATAAAAATATTTTAAAAAAAGGAGCCAAATATGTCAAAATACTGTAAAAGATGCCAGTCAGGAGATTTCCCCACATTTCAGAATTAGCAGGGGTGGCAAAAGACATTAAAAGGTAGAAATCAAACTAGTATCAGTACCACTGTCATTAAGAGCTGTTCCACTGGTTCCCTCTGTCCAATTTCTCCATTTACTTCAACTTTAGATGATATATGATAGATAAAATTAGATGAGATTCTGGCCTGTGAGTTTTCCAGATGTAATAGAAGTGATGATTTGTTTTGTCTTTAAAACCACTGGAATGGGAACCCAAACTGGATTTGGCATCACTAAGTGTGCAGGTGTTAATGTTACGCAGGCTTATTTTTAATTACATTTCATTTTGATTCAACTGTAAATTACATGGTGGTATTGGCATTCTTTACATTTAGTGATATTTGGTCTAATTAAAGTTGCATGTCCACTCTCAGATTAATACTGAACAGGGTTAATACAATATACCAAACATGTTGGACACCACATTACATCATGTCACTATACATTTCATTTCCTGGTGTCCTTTTTCTTCTCTGGCAATTTCAATTTCATAACTTAGTTATTTCAATTCGAAACAGGCTGGGTTTTTTTTTGCCAGATTTGTGTTTCTTTAGTTTTTATTTTTCAATAAATCGTAAATCCAATTCCAGACAGCATTAAAGGTCTTTAAAAGTCTTAAACTTGACTTTCTGAAACCAGCAGGTGTCCTGGTGCCAAACAGTCTGTCTGAACAATGCATCATATATTTATGTCATATAATATGTCAATGAGTTTGCAACAGACACCTTTAAAACGTTTGAGAATGACTGTAGAACATCAGAGTAGTTTCTATTTATATGGGCAGGTCCGAGCCCCGCCTACACCGTGGCCTCGTCTCACCCCGGCTATCACTCTCTCAGATATTCCATACTGTGTGGTTGGATACTATAACACATACTATTAATATACACGTATGATATCCTTGCTGAGATTCATCCAAGGTTGTCCTTTCCCCAACCCGCATGTCAGACAAGTATTCCACACGGGCAGCCAGAGAGGCATTCAATGACTCAACTAATCAGATTTATTTCCGGCACAGATCTGTAATTTTCATCACTTTCTCTTTTTTTATTATTTTTTTATTTCTTACGTCTGCAGACATGCATTGTGTTATGCATGTTGTTTGTCTGCAGCCATTAAAGATGGAGCCGTGAAATGAAGCACAATGCTCGATAGTAAACAAACAAATAAATAAAATGCACACATTTGACCAAGTAAAAAGTAGCTTCTGATATTAAGCTAATACTGCGGTCGCTTTGCTGCGACGGTTTATATGGGACGCTGCATTCGTCTGACTGCCTTGCATGGCGCTTTAACGATCTGGCACAGAGTCTTTTCTATACTGAATTTCACTCCAGGCCTTATGCACCTGTCCCACGTTCCCAACCAGGAAAGGGATCAGCTTCCACCTTGCATTCAGCTGGACTCCTGGACTGCACGGAGAGGCGGCTAAAATGTTATCAAGCAATTGGCACGGTGAAGGGTTGCCCTTTCCTATCAGTTTACAAGCTACAATAGAAGGGGATGAAGTTGCTTTCCATTTCGAGATCAAATTCACCTCAAAAAAAATACCACAAATCTTTTCCAAAGGTCATTACACCATTGGGGAGCCAGGAGGGAGAATAGTGGAGACTGAGCTGGACCCTGGCCTGGATGTAGGACTAGACCATGACCTGGAGGTATGTGAGTGTAGGACTGGACCATGGCCTGGAGATAAGGGGGTGTAGGACTGGACCATGACCTGGAGGTATCTGAAATGTTTTAAAATGAATGTTGTAATGATTTATTGATGTTAACATGCTACATGTAGCGCCTTTAAAAAAAGGAAAAATCAACCCTCATATACTCTTATAGTGTTATATATCACCAATCTGTGGTGCTCAATGCATTCTGGGAGTTTATTATTGTACCTACTTTCCCTCAATCGCCTCTTCTACTAAAGATTTCCTATGTTTCCCAGAATGCCTCTCAACAAAGAGAACATGCATAAACCTCATTCAGCTGTGACCAAGTAAAGTTATGTGGATATTAATTTTTCCACCTTCAATAACTAAAAGCACATTAATTAATAAGTAAAAGCACATTAATGAAAATATTTGTGATTACTGGAAGAGGAAGAACAATTTACAACCACTTTTTTCCCCCCAATATTTGATAAAAATATTTTTCTTATGTGACAATTCATATGGGAAACAAGCTATGAGAAAAATACACCACCAAACAAAACGGACCCAGAAATGCAACGTACATCACCAATAGTTGTTTTTATACAGTGTTCAAGTGTTTTAGGGTAGATTTTTTTCTTTGAAATTCCAACACACACACACACACACACACACACACACACACACACACACACACACACACACACACACACACACACACACACACACACACACACACACACACACACACACACACACACACACACACACACACACACACACACACACACACACACACACACACACACACACACACACACACCTCAAAGATTAGAATTCTGTTCATATGATTTACAGCATCATCATCACAAAATCCATAACAGCAGTTTAGGTTTACAGACAGGTCATCTGGTGGAGCCTTCTACCAGAGTGAAGTCCATTTTTCAAGTCTCAGATTCAAATAGCCTTCTATGTATTAAAAGAACAGATGAACTACCGATTTAGAGTCTTTGTCTTTACATGCACAGCAATAGAAAATATTTTACAATATTTTAAAAGTCTCAGTTTGGATAAGACATTTATAAGACATTTATCCAAATGATTAGAAACCTAAACTGCCCACAGTAATACTGTTAATATTGTGTTTGTTCATGTGTACAGGGATATATCGATGTGTAAGAACACACATACATCCCAAACAGCACATTAAACCGGAAATGAGCCATTTTTCTAAATACTAAGTCAATGTAAACTCACTTATTGACGTCGGAGGTCTCAGATCAGTACAAAGCCAAAAAACAGACAACCAGGCCGAAAAAAAATAAAAATAAAAATACTTGCTCTGGGGTTTGCCAAGGGTTCTGAAACATTTTGTAAATTTCATGAACTATCACTTAAGATGCCAGTTAAAGTCCGTGAACGCAACACGATCAACAAGTCACCAGAGGTCCATTCATTTCCTGTATAGCTGAGTGACCAGGGCAACTCTCTTCACGGTCATCGGCTGTCAAGCCAATCAAATTTACACGCTTCCTTGTTTCCCTGACGATGTGATTTAGTTTCATGAACAATAGTTGTGCCTGGCAAGTGTAAAATGAAAGTTGATTACAGCCATTCAAAGTGTCGAGCAGATCTCTACCATTTTATTTGAAAGACTGCAGGAATAAAAATCTCAATAAAAAAATGCTTGGAGAATTCGATGGGTCATTTTACAGATTTTTTTTAGTTTCTTTTTTATGAATGCTACCTAGTTAGCACTTGCTAGCTACAATGTAACGTCATGAAATGCAACACCAAGGCAGGGAGAATATCCTGTAGAACTGTAAAAATACATAGCTTATTTTTCCTGATCAAAACTTTGTAGCTGCATGAAACCGCTGCATAGATGCAATCGGAGCCTCTCACTCCTCCCACAATCCATCAGAACACAGCGACCCATCAACCAAATCACTCACAACGCGTACAAGCAGTTAGAATAACTAAAGAAAAACCACTACAACCCAATTAGCTCAACTTTATCTATTGCTCTACACTCAATCAGCACTATTCTATCTATCTCTATTTTGCAAGTTAACCCGATCATCTTCTATTCCCCAAAGCTGAGCTATCAATTTATAGCCACGCAACCTGAGTGGTTAGAATAAACAGTCCAATTCTAGTCAACACTGAATGGTCATTTTCCTTATAAGCCACAGAATGCCTGATAAGATGGTCATGGAAACTCTTCAGCAGCCGTTTAAGGTGAACTAAAAAAAATGGTAAACCTGATACACCAGGAAGTGTTGTAACGCTCCATTCATGTCGTAAGGGAATAAGCAGTACGTTTTCTTCTTAGCTGCTCTTATTATTCTCTGTATTTTCACTTAACACGCTTTTAGGAAGTGATATGTTTATGTTTCGCAGCAAACCACAAGCCAAAAATCCAGCAAGGTAGTCACGTCCTACCGAGGCATTTTAAAATTGTTCCTTTTGTTGTCGTTTTTTTTTTTTAAGGAATATATTATTTCTTACACTTGACTGCAGGTATTTGCTTGTTAGAGAGGTCAGAATTCAGAAAGTCCAAGAATTGAGGTGCCATTCCCGTACTATTTCCCAACTGAAAGCGGAGGTGAGCGGTATTTTCACTTAGGAAGCTTGTATCTACCATTTTTCCCATAAGACATAAATGCAGCATAAGTCTACAGTCTAGTTTTAACTCCAGAATATTTGTGGTGAGGCCCAACGGCACCAGGTCCTTCCTCCAACCAAGGAATCTCTTCCTTGTGCACCGGACTCAAATCTGTTCAATTATTAGGTTTTGTTTTGGTCTACCATCTGAAAAGGTGGAAGCTGGAACTTTCTCCATCTTGTTGCATTGGTCTTGGTTGGGTCAGATCTTCCGTAGAGTTCCCAGAATGCACAGAGCCACAGCGGTGACCACCAGAACCCCGGCGATGAGTCCGATTCGAACCAATGGCGGATTCTCAAACCACCTCTCCAGGTTGCCTGAAAGGGTGGGTGGGGACAAACATTAAAGCTGCCATTCTTTCACATTAAAACAACAATGAGTAAATAGTATACATTACATGACACATACATACATGGCTGTGGGAGTGTGTGTGTGGGTGTGGCCATGGGGTGAGCTGGTTTGTGGCTATTGAGGCTAGCGGCCACACAGCAGAGAAGTAATAGCAACAATGACAATGGAGAAAAGGAAGTACAGTGAAGCTGACAAGACCCGTTCAAAACATTTTTATTTATGGAGAGAAGGGCGGGACTAACAATACACTTCCTGCCTCAAGGAGAAATGTTGCATATCTGCTTTACGAAACAAAGTAACAGTAAAAATGTTGTTCCCCATGAATGATGTGATCCCCCTCGGTAACAAATATGTCACATATATGTTTTGACCACTAAATCAGTTGGACCCTATTTGTGATTACTGATTTTTGAGGATTAAAACTTTTCATTTTTGACTTTGTGGCTCGACCATGAAGTGAGAACTGTACGACCACTCACGTTTACCGGGGAATGATGTCACCGTCTCCTCCAGGGCTTCCATTGGCTGTGACGTGGTGGCCACTGTGTCAAAAAATGACATGTAAGGTCAACAGTCGATTGAATGTTTGGTTGAAAGCTGACATAACGCATTTTTTCTTTTCTATTCTGTGTTATTGAACCTGATGATAAGCGGGTGGGTCACCTTGTTCTGGTTGGGTGGATTCTTCCAGGAGGAGTGGTATGGGATCAGATGGGGACTCGGTGGTTTGGACCTCAGTCTCTGGCTCGGTCGTCGTCTCCGCTTCTATCCAAGTTGATGTATTTGTCCAGGTCTCTGTCTCATTGGGATGGATATATGGATATAGGTAGGTATCGGTGTTTTACTGAACAATAACTATTATCAGTTACTAAGAAAGGTTTGATTGACTGGCCATTAATTGGTTAACTGACTTACTGAATTATGAACTGACTTACTGACAACAGATTGACAGGCTGACAACTTGACTGACATTGCATTTTGGTATGACAATACATGTGTATGTCTACTACTACTACTACTACTACTACTACTACTACTACTACTACTACTACTACTACTACTACTACTACTACTACTACTACTACTACTACTACTAGAGGTTAAATACCACCTCTACCATTAGTTGGCTCCAGCACAATCACTGTGATGTCCTCTGGAATCCCAGGCTTGGGATCATCAGAGGACCTGAAAATACGAGAAATACTAATGATTATAATAAGAATAACAAGAAAAAGTAGATACATTACTTTATATACATGTATAACAAAAGATTTCATTGACAGCGATTTTCTATGTGCACATATAACAAGAAAGATTCGATCCACCATTAATTATAAAATCTAGCTGACTGCATGAAGACAACAGCATTCATTTAAACTGGGATGCAAAATGGTGCAAGTCAAACCGGTGTGGAACTTACACCCGCCTCTTCTACTGGTGATGGAAGCTGACCTGACAGACCTGACGAATACCTCGGTCGAGGCGACGAAAACCGGTCAAGCTAGAACGTTGCGTGGACATGCTTTGGATTTCGCAAAATGAGAGCGGCCCGTGGCGCTCACCTGGTTTTATAGAGACACCGGTATTCTCCGTGGTCGTGGAACAGCACCGGGCTGATGATCAGACCGAAGTCTTCCATATCGTCAGGGGTCCATAACGTGAAGCGAGACGGCTCTTCGTCGTCGATCTCTACGTGGCCCTGCAGAAAGCAAGACAGCACGAGCGTTGACGACTAGCCACTTATTTGCCTCTGTTCGACTTCCTACCCATAGACTGAAAACCTTGTTAACGTAGCGATTAAAGTGGCTGCTATCACACGAACACATACACCGTCCACTTTCCATGCAATGTCTATGCTCGCCATACTCCCCATCAGCAACTTTCTTGAGCAAGTTGAAATTTGAGATCCTTTATTCTCTTTATTATTATTTCTTTGGTCAATTCTGGTTTATTGAATTCAGTTGAACCAAGCACAGGTTGTCCCAAAGTGTACATAGACTCATTCAAACCCCCTCCGCCCACCCGCCAATCTCTTCAATTTCACATTAAAATATCTTGTATACCGTTAGACAGGTAGCAGGGTAGCCAATTTGCTAAGTTTTCCATGTAGCAAGTTAGCAGTGATAGATTATCCCACAGAGTTCATCAGACAGCTCATCGTGATGTGTAGCAAGTGTTGGGGGGCGGGGACTAGCAAAGCACTTCCTGCCTCAAGGAGAAAAGTGAGGTATTGTAGCTTTAACAAGAACATTTTGAAAGTTTGTCATCTATATCAGCCTGATATATCCGATGTATCGGTCTAACCCTTAAAGGGGAATTGCTTTCTACAACAATCAAACAATGTCAACAAGACAATGAACCAAAGTACACCTTTAAGTGCACCTGAGTTATGTCAAAATAGACATTTATTAAAATAAGTTGGGCCAGCCGTGCAGTACCTGATTGAGTGTGGCAAGTATATGGCCGTTCCTGGTCCACCAGATATGCAGGTCTTCATAGGTCTGGCTTTTAGGAACCTGAATGTAACATGGCAGTAGCACAGCGACACCCAACCACGCCACTTGGGAGAGGCTAGGGTTGGGCTCTTAGGGGGAGGAGTTGACGGGGTGGCAACGGGATGGGAGATGTGAGAAAGGAGGGATAGGGTAGAGAGAGTTAGAGAAGAGCGGAGGTCAGGATGGAGGGATGGTAGGAAGAGAAGGAGGAAGAGAGGTAAGAGGAGGCAAGAAAGAAAACATTCAGATGAAGACAAGGAAGAAGGTTAAAACTGCTAAAAAAAGCGTTCATCTTGTTTTAAAATTTTGTTTTCCCTACACAAGAGGAAAGAAAGAGTGCAGAAAGGGAGAGGGAGTAAAGTACAGAACCAAACCAACACATCTTTCTTTCCATACCACTTGTATTTGTTCAGATTTGATAAGTTTGTAATAATGTTGACGGTCAAGACAAGATCATCTGCGCGACCGCCACAAACTAGCGCCGACTCGTTCCAATCTTGACAATCGGTTGTGATGCAGAATCACTGTAGGCTGTAATCGGCCTAAAAGTCGCGCGGTGTGCCTCGGGCATTCCCAGACAAACTCCTCCTCGCTCTGCCACCAACTCACCCTTTACTTTGAGCCACACTGTCGATATGGTGCGTCTTCCTCGCCAGATGCACTCGTACATGTCGGCGTCATTGAGCCTCACCCTGTCCAACACCAGCGACCAGTTGCCTTCCCTGAGCCCCTCGTCTGAGGCCAACTGGACCCGGCCCTGGTAGGTAGAGAATAGGACTTTAAAACACAAGTCTCACTCTCTGCTTCTCGTTGTGGGCAGACAGGACCTGCAGCCTATTGCACCAGTTAGCTAGAACACGGCTGCACCATCTGAAAAGGTTGTAACGTAGATATAAGTGGCATGGCGGACCAATTTAATAGATAGGAAACTTGCTGGAGGATGAGGATGATGAAGAACCTAACCTAACAGTAAAATAACGTTTTCCCCTCTTAGGGTTAGGGGGAATTGCATTAGGCCTAACGACATAGCTTTTACCCTGTTGTAATGAATGGTTGCACCACTAGATGTCACTATTGTCTGTATTAGTTACATCTAGTTGTATACACAGTTTATTTAGTATGTCTGTGGTTGTAGTAGTTATTGGAGACAAACTACTACTACTACTACTACTAAATGAAGCCTAATAACGTACCTATTTGTTGACATTTGGTGATGTTGAATTAACTTCAATGTAACATTTAGTGGAAACTTTAAACCCGACAATCGTTCAACTGGTGCAACAGGCTGCTGGCCTTTAGAATATAACTTCATAATAGAATAGGATAAGATACGGTTACATCAATATATTGATTGACTCGGCTTCTAATTTGTTTGTTTGTTCATTAAATAATACTGGATACTTTTGACTTTTTTTTGCCATGAAAGTGGTCAAATTTAAAGACAATATTCAATATTGGCACAAACATCGGCTAAACTAAACTATATCTACACCAAACTGAGCTTAACTAAACCCAAACCAAGCTAAAGAAAAGAAAGACAATGTTCACCTGATACCTCCTCCCCTCCATCAGCTCCCCTTCTTGGAAATGGACCACGTCCTCTCCCATGGCCTCCCATCGAAACTCCCCTTCTTCTCCCGGAACGCTTGCCTCCTCTAAGTAGGCCGAGCCATTACAGGGCAAGATGGCCGACTCCCCATACTCCACCTTGGAGGTTAAGGACTTGTGGCATAGGAGAGGCTGGGACAGAAGGAAGCAAAAGAGGGAAGGAGGTACAGCAGAAAAGGGAGAATGGAGAGAGATAGGAGGGGAGTTGGAGGAAAAAGGAGGAAGAGAAGAGGAAGGACCAAGGAAGAAGATGGATGGAAGGGCAGAGGAAAAATGGGAAAAGATGGAAGAGGGGATGGGGAGTGGACAGGGAGGATGGAAGAGAAGAGATGGATAGAAGGTAAGAGATTAAAGAAGAAGAAAAAGAATCAAAATCAACAGAAACATTCGACGCGTCACCATGCTCCTCTCCTCTGGGGAGGTGGAAGTACAGAGGAAAGGAGAGGAAGACGTAGCTGATGGGAGAGAGAGGAGGTGAGCGAATGAAGGAGGTGAGGGGAGGAAGCGAAAAGAGGGGGCGGGGAAGAAAGGGAGGAAAGCTCTTTCTTACAATTTCCTTAATTGACACGGCGGCCATATTTGGTTTACGTTACGCCCATCTTTAGTGGCACTTTTTTGAGAGTCCAACTGTTTATGTTAGCTGTGTCTGCTATCTAGCGGTAGCATGATTTCACCTGGTTAAAACCGCTACTGTTAAAGCCAACTGTGAAATAGCTGACTGCTAACATTAGCTAACGTTAGCGATCAAATCAACTTCAGTCCAGATGCTGTAGTCTTTTGATTTGGACCGTCTCCAGCTCTGCCCATCTCTCCTCCACATCCAAGACTATTTTTAGTGTATAACATTTTTTTTGAGTTTACCTCTGCTTTTGACCATGATGTAAATCTAATATGGCTGCCATGTGAAGGTGTTGAGGAAAAACTTGGATGAGACAAGGCAGGCAGATCATCAGTTTATTCGATGAAGGCAAATGTATAAAATATATATATATATATATATATACATATAGTGGAGATAGCAAAGATTACATAAAGGCACAATTTTCTTGTCTTCTCGGTCTAAAATCACCTCCAACAAAAACCAACAATATCTGAATAGACAAACTATCTCAGATATCTCACTACTTACAGCATACAGAGTTTTTACATCCTTGCAATATTTCTACTTCCACATAAGGCGGATGGGAGAAGAAAGGAGAGGAAAGAAAAACAGCAACAGTGCAGGAGAGAGAGAGAGAGAGAGAGAGAGAGAGAGAGAGAGAGAGAGAATGGACAGATGGAGGGTGGTAGGAAGGGGAGAGAGTGGGGCTCAGTGGGAGAGGAGGGAGGGATGAGGAAAGGAAATGGAGAGAAGGATGGATGGGTGAAGAGATGGAGGGTGAGGAGGTGGAGGATGGAGATGGAGGGAAAAGATCATAACTGATCATAGCAGATTACCAAAGGAGAGAGAGGACAGTTAGAAAGGGAGGGGAATTAGAAGGGATGAAAGGAAAGGAGGGATGAAGAGGGAGAGATGGAATGGACGGGAAGCAAAGGTGATGTGGCAACACCAGGAGAAAATGTGGGACTGAGTGGGTGGAGCAGGGCAACACTGCCAGGATGGAAATGTTCATTTAAATGCTAATAAAGCTAATAAGTTTGAAATGCTGCAATTAAGAGCACAAACTGCTTACATTTAAATTAATTAATTAAATTTATTTTCTCTGTTTGAGTCAATGTCATAAATGATACAACTTCATTTAATTCCGTCTCATAGAAGCAATAAAAACACTTTTACATCCAATTTTAAATTATTTTTAATGGATTTTTTTGGAGTGTAGAAAAAGGCAGAGGAGACCATGACAGCACAGGAGAACGAAAACTTAATACTGAAAAGAAAATGTACTTTTTTTTTTTAACTCAAGTCTCCTTGGGAGGAAAAGCAAGGACTCACCACTGCAGACCCCTCCGTACTGAACACACAGCAACATCACCGAGAGGATGGGCCACATTTCAATTCCTCCGTCTCTTCCTCCAGCAAAGGCTGAAACAGAGAATAACCCCGTTCAGGATCCAGTCTCGGCATACAAATGGAAATGACCAAAACGTTTAAACGGATATGAAGACGTTTTCTGAACTGCCCTTACATGTTTCTTAAATTCAGCATACATATAATCCACCAGACTAAATATCATTTTTTATAACTGGTTCACCTGTTACTCCCTCAACCGTCCTCTAAAAATACAGCATGGTGGGCAGAGCAGTATGGACAAATTCAAAAAGTTGATTTGGTTTTTGACTGGAGTTTGGCGTGAAGTTCTCGCCATACAAACCAGCACGGCAGGTAAAACAAAAAGGTGGTCTTACCGGGTAACCGTGTTATCACGACGAGATTAAACGAATCCACGGAGGCGGGAGGAGACCGACACTGATGGCGTGAAAGCCCTGTCCGTTTTAACTAAGACAGCAGATGTCTTCTGCCACCTCTCCCGTTACAAGTTACGCATTAAATCACAGAGGAGGTGCTGCCTTCGGGTGCCGTCGGCAATACTGCAATTTGGGCACACATGAACGACCCAACAAACCGGGAAAGAGAATTTTCAACTTGGTGGCGTGGATTTTGGTCAGCAGATCATATTTCCATCAAAGCCGATACCAGAAACACTTCCACGCGCCGACAAGTCGCATTTATGACTGCTGGATTCAGAAGTAAGGGTTTAGGATGAGACTCTTAAGGCGGCATGAGGGTCCCCGATTGTGCTTAGGTGGCGACCTGCACGCGGGAACCTGACACTGAGAGCCACGCGGCAGGCATCTCACTTATCCCTATCGGGGAGTTTAGCAGGGGGCGTGCGTTGCTCTGGCCTTCGCGGAAGCTTAGAATGTGGCTTTGACTCATATAGTGTGTCGCAGGTAAATATGTACATTAAATAAAGATACATGTAACCAGATGACGTGGGATGGTTTGACCAGGAAGATAAAAATCTTAATTTTAATTTAGATTTGATGATTTTCCATGTTCCAATCTACACTGTGGGGGGGAAAAAAAAGAAAAAAAAGAAATCAGACCTAGAGGATATGAATCAGATTTTATCATTCCTGTGTAAAGGTAGAGTAAATCTACAGATACTGCACTAATACATTAAAATTAAAAAATAATTAAAAAATTAAAAAAGGCTAATGAGGGCTCTGGATGGAGACTTTAAGTAAGTAGTTGAGTTTGTATGTTTGTGTGCATGAGATATCCGGTGATGTAGTGGTAAATAAAAAGAAGGGTGAGGTTGGTGATCATCACGAGGCAAACAACCACCAATAGGAACAAAAAGAAAGAAAGGCGCATGTTGCTGTGAAACATCAGATCCATTTTTGGAAATGCTAGAAGGCAGGAGGCTGCAGCATATGGGTTTCACCACACAAGGTCACTCATTGTTGCTGCATTCACGGTCCACGAGGAAGGCGCGTAGATACCAGTCCTTCTCAAAGCGGGGCTCCACTTTTTCATGTATATTCTGTCCCGTTTCAACCTTTAACGAACACTTACCTTCCAGGGGCACTATGTGGCAGCGCAAGTTTCCAGGCTTTAGGAACTATCTGTGGACATATCTGCTCCTCAAAAAACTCACCATTGGGGTTGCAATGCAAGGATGTAGTGGAGGGTAAACCAACCTAAACTCACTTTACCCTCATTTTCATTGGAAGAACGAAACATATAAATACTGAAAATTGGTGATCGTGTCAGAATCTACTCAGTATCCACTTTATTATTAGGTACATCTCAATTGGTCAAACCTGGAAATGTTCGGCAGGGTTCCCGCCACGGCCCTGATGCTGAACTCCATGATGCTAAACTCCAAACTCCATGATTCTTGTGTGACTTTTTTAAATAACTTACGTCCTGGTTTGATGCTTCCCGATGTCCTCCATATTTCATGAAATGAGCTGCAACTGCTCTTTCCGACACAAAACCCACCGCACATCTACCGTTTCCATCAAAACCTCTTTACAAGACAGTGGCAAGAACCTCCAACGCAACGGGTGACAGTCCACATTAATTTAATTTGTTAAAATGATGCACAGGTAACAAAATGAGAAAATCTGTTTTAAAAGTGTTTTAAAATACATTTCCAAACAAAGTACCTAAAACGTATTCTATTATCTATGTCAACACATTAATAGAGCTATTATCAGAACTGCAAATCAATCATCACAGCATGAAGGGAGATTAGAAATACAGTGTGATGCAATTAAAGACAGTTTTAAAAAAGGAACACACACTCCAACAACTTCTAAAAGCAGCTCTTCGTGTGTCGGTGAAGATAGTCTTTCCCAAGCTATTCCATGTGTAACTGAGAACAGAAGCTGCCATCACCCTTCCAGCCCACACACACTTTCTCAGTTCTTTCAGGGCTAGTATTTCCAGGAACACACACGCACACACACACGCACACGCACACACACACAGTCAGTCAGTTCTTCCAGGTGTAGTTGTAGTTGGTCATGCTTATCTGTCTCAGGGCCGTCTTCCCCAGGCTGGAGGGCTGCTGGAGCTGCTGCACGGTGGCAGGATGTAGACCACAACCAGACAGGTCCACCGACCCATCAGCACACTGCAGAAACACAGACAGTTAGTGTGTGGGTGTGTGTGTGTGTGTGTGCGCGCGCACAATCACTGTTAAGTAACCAAACAAGAAAAGAAAGTAAAAGGCAAGAAACATAAATTCTGTCAATATTTTGCTGCTCCACAGGAAGTTCTCTTCTGATCTTATGAACGTTGTGCGTTTGTCTCACCTGTTGCTTGGTGGTGTGTGTGTTCATGACGGCGGTGGGCGTGTGTGTGTAGAGGGCGGCGGTGAAGCCTCCTCTCTGCGCAGGCCGGAGGAGGGTGGTGATGGCGTGGAGGGAGGAGGGGAGGATAGGTCCTGGAGGTAGGAAGGAAAGAGTTGTTGAATAAAAAGGTGCACGTTGGCGCCCACAGATGGCAGCGAGAGGTAACTGTTGGCATTTTGAGGACTTTAAAAACCCAGAAATGATGTCAGGTGTTGTGAGGAAACTAAATGTCTGGTGTGGTGGAGGTTCAGCCATCGTTGACGAGCTCCCACTAGAGAGGGCTCGCTCACTGCCGTTTCAAATAAAGACAAATATGGAGTTTTAGATGAACATCTTGCCCGGTGCAGCTTGAATGAACGTCAACTGAGTGTTAGTTATGTTATCTCATGCTGGCCTCATACTGGAGTGAGTGACTTCAGTGCCTGGAAAAGAAAGACATGTGGTGGCTCTGTACCTGTGATCTCCAGACTGCTGATGTCCTGGTAGGTAGAACCAACCTGACTCTTCACATTCACACTGCGGGCCTGGAAAAGACACAGGTTCAGACGCATGCACACCTACTAACCCCTACAATAAGAGTGTGTGTGTGTGTGTGTGTGTGTGTGCCGCCGTACCTTCAGTGTGTGCATGGTGGCTCCTCTGAAGGGGGCCGGTGCCAGCAGCGTCGGCGGTAGCCCGGCCTGGGTTCCCGCCCCGGCCACCAGACTCTTACAGTTGATGAGGAAGTTGATGAGGGTGAAGGTGTGCGTTCCCTCCACGCACACCACCGACTCCGGCTTGTGGTCCAGAGACACCGAGTGACGCTCCTTGTGGCTGAGAGGACAGCGGTCAAGGAGTTTGGACCGGTCATACTACGGCTGCATTCAAGTCATACGGGAAAGTCAGTAAATTTGAGCTTGTTTTGAATGCATCGCCACTAATTCCGTGTGTGTTCAGTGTGAGAAAACTGATCAGGAGCGACCACAGAAAACTTCAACCATGGTGTTGATGAGCACAACAAGTAGTCGTCGAAGAAAGAATATGAGTTATGCCACATGATCGTACATGAACAGGGTAACTGACAGCCAGAGAAGCAGAAGGATACAGCTGGATAGAGATGCTGTCTGGCTTCTTAATCTTGTCCTGGATTCCCATCTCCTTCAGCCAGGACAAGTCACCATCTTCGTCATAGTCGTCGTCGTCGTCATCCTCTCGCTCGTGGTCGTCTCCACAGTCATCACCCTCTTTCAGATCAGAAAACCTAAAAAGAGAAACATCATCATTGCTATGAATATCCGCATCGTCAAAATCACGATAAATAAGAGAGACTGATATCTGGGACCAATATCGTCCTGGTATGGTCAATGTCGTCCACCTCTGATACGATGGATACGATGCAGTTTGATTGATCACATATTTATTGTAAAATTGATCATTACTACACTTGTGTAATGAATCATTTTAATCAGGTAATGACAGAAAGAGACTTACTCCTCCCCTTTCTCCTCCTCCTCCTCCCCCTGGTGATCTGTGGAGCTCTGCTGCCCCCTGCTCCTCCTCTTCCCCTCCACTAGGGGCAGACTGAACTCTATACCTGAACAGGTGACCGGGACCCAAGGAAGAGCAAGGCAACAGTTAACAGGTCATCAGGTCATCAGGTCATCCGCCCCGTTAAGGATGCAGCCATCATTCATGCAGATATATTTTCACTCACCTTCGGCCTTTATTGCTTCTCTGAGCCCCCTGGTTGTGGGAGAAATCAGAGCAGTGATGCTGCTGGAGCCACCGAGACCTGCTGCCCTGAACAACACTGTAAACTGGTGGCATAGAATAGAATAGAGTAGAATGGATAGAAAAAAATGTTGTCAATTAGATCTGCAAGATTTCTTAAGACCCTTTAAATGCTTCTCACACTCACACTCACACACACCTGATAGGAGCAGATGTAGAAGTATGGACACAGTCTGGCCTTCAACAGGCTGTAGAGAGACGACAGACTGACTGACCTGTAGAAAAGAAACATTTAAGAAAAACAAAATATCTGCCATCAGTAGCTGATAACATATTTGTACTGGCCTTCAAAACCCTGTATCAGTCAAATCCCGAGTCTCACCATTCACTCATGAGACTCTGCTGCAGTGCTGTGTCTTGTCCCCAGGGGGCGCTCTTCCCCGCGAAGCTCCTCTCAGCGTTGATCCTGGGGAACAGCGAGATCCAGGGCAGGGAGGGATGCTGCCAGTAGACCAGACTCTGCTGGAAGGCAGAACGAAGCTCTGAACAAGACCTGGGATCCTGGAGGGGGAAATAGAGAGAGAGGGAGAGAGAGAGTAAGGAAGTGAGTGAGTGAGTGAGTGAGTGAGTGAGTGAGTAAGAAGGAAGACACTGGGATGATCAAAAATATATGAAAAACAAAACTTCTGTAAAACAAGTTATAAGTAACCACAGCACAAAAAAATAAAATTGCAATGTATTGTTTCTTGGGTGTTTTTCCTTGAGGGTGTATGGTTAGGGTGTGCCGGTTTTCATTTACTCTTTATTAATGTGGTGTTGTGGAGCCCTTTGAGACTGCAGCTGTGATTAAGGGCTACACAAATACACTGACTTGACTATTGATGCATCAACTTTTTTGGGGGGTCAGAGAGGGAACTAGAGTCCTGCAGCTGCACTACCTGCAGACTGTGTGGCAGGGCGCCGTGCTGAGCTCTGCAGTGCTGGCTGAGCCCCAGGGCCTCCTCCTGGGCTTTGGGCTGCTCGGCCCAGGAGAAGGACAGCGGGGAGGTAAAGAGGAGGCGCGTCTTCAGGCTCCAGTCCGCCGGGTACTCCGTGCAGATGGGAGCCGCTATGGAGGAGGAAGCGCTGGACCGGGGACTCTGGGTGGGAAAGGTGAGAGGGACATTTTAACAAGCGTGCATTGTCCAAGACACTCATCTTCTCCACAGTGTTTCCCTGACATGCATACTGGGCTGCCATGTCACAGTTTGCCATAGGTTTCAGTTTCAAGTTTACTGTCACATCAATTTACACAAGTAAGAGGGTGAAACTCTTTGGCGCTGAACTCATCAACAGTGCAGTAAATATAAACAATGCAAGAATGCAAAATATGAAATACATTAAAAAAATTGCAATGAAAAATACAATAAAGAAATACAAAATACAGTCAAGAAAAAGCGATGTGCAATGTATGCAGGAATCAGATAGATAGATAGATAGATAGATAGATAGATAGATAGATAGATAGATAGATAGATAGATAGATAGATAGATAGATAGATGTAGAAAGGAGACCCACCTTCAGCAGTGGGCTTTTCTCCTCCTCTTCCTCAAACAGAGAGTCGTCTTCAGAGAAATTAAGACGCTTCTAAAAACAGAAAGATAGGAAGGAAGGAGTAAAATCTTGTACATTCAATCTTACAATCTTTAAGTGTAAGCAACGCTGCAACAAGTTCAAACGAGGTCAACGTCACGCCATTTATATGTTCAATCATGGTGTTCGCGTTACAGGGACTACAACCTGCAGTTTGGTGTAATTTCGACAGTTGTCAGTGTGTAACCAACCTTGCTGAACACCCCTTGCTTTTCTTGATGCTCTGCGTCGATCAACTTTTCGCTGAAAGGTAAAGCTCCTCGACAGTGGCGCTCTCGCTTTGTTGACATGTCCGTCTCTCCCTCCGCTTCCGTCCGTTTCTCCAGCTTGGCAGCGTCCGAAACTCCGGCATTCTCGTCGTCGTTATAAATTACTAGTCTCTTTTTCGGGCTGCTGAACGTGTTCTCGATATGTGCGAAGGGGTTTCTGCGTTTTACCCCACCTCCGGAGCGGCTCTGTATGTGGAAGAGCGGCCCCGGGGAGAAGGGTCGGACGCTGGCCGGGGATGAGCCGCTTTGTCCGGGGCTAGCGGTGGAGCCTTGGCCGCTCGAGCTAGAAACGACCCCGGCTTCGCTTCGGGATCTTTTCCGCCTCATTCGCATAATCTCAGCCGGTCGCTTGAAACTGGGCGAGTAGCCAGCCTGTTGTGACATGGTGAATTGCGAGAGAAAAACAAATTTAATCCAAAAGCAGTGAGAAAACTCTTGCTGTCAGTCGCTTCACCGTTTTGTTTTGAGTCTTCCGCATTATACGAATTTGGCGCGTTACCTAGTGACGTAGGGTCCCGCTCAAGCTGCATTTAATTACCACCGACGAGATTGTAATTATTAAAACATTCCGTTCACTTCAGCAATGTTTGATTTGCTGTAAAACATGAGCCCAAATGTATAATCGCTAAGTGCATGTGTGTTTCGTGTGAAAAGTCTGACCAGGAAGTCTGCAGGAAACTTATATCATGGCGTCTTAACCGCTTTAGGCGACTTTGAACACTGCCAAATCTTCTCCCCTTGGTGTTTCCCACGGGATTTGAATGCATCATGCAGTTTACTTATTATTTTCTAAGTATAAAAGTAGACTGTACTATGTTTTAGCAACAATACCCTTGTAATGTTTGGCAGATTCTTTACATACAACTTTATTTCAAAAAGTAATCTCCAATACTCACAGTATTATACTGGAGAAAGAATATTTCATTGTTTCGGTAAGCATGATTGTAATGTTAAACAGCAATGCAATATTAAAACATTATATAGTATCAACACTATATTATAATATTTTTATTGCAAAGCCATGTCTACTATTCCTATGATCTTTGTTTCCTTTTCAGATTTATTTTGTGTGTTTATTTCTGTCTAATTTTATTGAAAGGGTATTGCTGGTTTGGCATATTCCAAAAGGTTCTTTACAGCACCATAAAGAGGGAACATTGATCTCTCTAAGCTGATTAGATATGGTTCTCCAAATCAATTTCTAGGGATTTTTGCTTGATCTTTGCTCTGCCTTATAATGATAAAAATTACAAGATCAAATGTGGGCTCACAAAACCAAGTAACCTATTAACGGCCATGTACTGGTGAAACAGTTCATAACAGAATTGTACACACAAATTTTTGGAGTTTTGTTCATCTAAATAAAAGAAAATCATATCTTTCACAGATCTTTCCTATCCGGTAGTTGTTGCCACCCTCGCCTGCCACCCCCACCTCTCTCCCGCCTGTCACAGTGATTAATAGGACATTATGTAAATTTCTGGTTATCATTACCATTGGTCATCAATCACATCTGGAGATCAGCCAAGCGCCAAATGATGGCTGCTGTGAGGAAATCAATTTGCTGTCTGCATGTACGAAAGAGAAAACTAGTGCCTTGAGCATCAAAACACTGATCCAAGGCTGGCAACCTGATGGCCAATAACTTTATACAAGGGATCCTCAAATGTTTTCACGTCGCCGACCCCAAAATAAATACTCATCTGGCCTCACAGACCCACATTTGATAGCCTGAGAGACCCTGTATGGGAAGTTCTTTGTATGTTTTATTTAACCTTTATTTAACCAGGTTTGTGACATTGAGATTACGAGTCTCTTTCCCTTCCTGATTACTGGAACTTCTTCAAGGACTCCTGGAACATCTTCAAGGAGACCAGAATATCTTCAAGGACCCCTTGAACCTTCTTAAGGACATGCAGAACCACTTCAAGGAGTCCTGGAACCACCTTAAAGACATCTGGAGGTCCCTGGACCCCATTGACCTTTTGGAGATCATCCTCCTGAGTCAAAAAACACAATCAGGCTGCAGGTCAACGCTCTCCCGCTCTTGGAGAGGGCAGTTTGCATTTTTGACCACTAGGTGTCACTATTGACCAAGGCTACCATGACTAACCCGCTCCAGGCTTCACCGTGCAGTGGGAGAATTTCCCTCCTTCATACACGGACAGTACTTCATTGACCCTCACAGCCCATTTTAAGTTGCTTATCTTTTAAGGTAATTTCACAAATAAATAATTTGAATTATTTTATTCTTGTCAGATGTGAAGAAGCTTCTGAAACAGCATTCAGACCATCATGGGAGACCAAAATTCTCCATTGAAACCCAGACTAATGAAATTCTTTTAGGGTAACAGCTCTTTAAGGCAGGGTGACAAGGTGATACTGCCTTTAAGGGTTCTTCACGTGGTTCTTTGGTTAGCATAGTGTTTTTTTGTGGAACCTTAATGACTCAAATAAGATTTGTTAAATAAAAAAAGAATAAAGAACCCAGTGTGGTTTGGATGAATTAGAGGAGCATTTATGACCCAGAGAGATATCTGGGCTGACCGGGTCTCAGACACGTTTTGATTTCTTCAGATCAGTCCGATCCTCTCCTGTTCGTTTTCTCTTTCTCATGCTTTTTATGTTGTGGACTTACTGTCTGGCTGTGGCAACTCCGCCTTTATTTAGTGGCCTGTGTGTGTGTGTGTGTGTAGACTGGCAGAGGAGGCAGGCTAGGGCTTGTCTGTTTGCATGTAGAAATTCCTTCAGGTTCAGGAATAGCAAAGGACTGAGTATGTGTGTGTGTGTGTGTGTGTATGTGTGTGGTGGGGGGTGGTTGGCATAGATTCAGGTGCCAGCATGAGAGAGAGAGAGAAAGAAAGAGAGAGAGAGAATTTTATATATATATATATAGAGAGAGAGAGAGAGCGAGAGAGAGAGAGAGGGAGATAATTGAGGAGGCCGCCAATAAATCAGAGGACAACAGTTGTATTTTCTTCACAAGAATATTTATAGAAATCAAAACCAAATGTGAGAAACCTGATGCTGGACTATCAACAATGTCAAAACAACCGTGTGTGTGTGTGTGTGTGAGAGGAAGGGGCAATGAAGGCATCATCAAACAGGGAGACAACACCATTTACAGCCATGGTTATATACAGTACAAACAGAAGGTGGATCATGACACACACACACACACACGCACGCACACACACACACGCGCACACACACATAACTTACAGGGGACAGCTGACATGAAATGCTACCGAAACTGGTATTGTAAGAATAAATTAAGGAATACTACAAAACAACAAAGTGAGGAGGCGAGAGGGAGCCAGGATCCGAATGATACAAGGTTTTGTAAGGACAATATTTTTTTCGGAATGCCAAAAAATTCCAAGTATTGACTTTTATTCTTATCAGAGTGGAAAAGCCTCTGAAACAGCATTTAGACCATCATCAGACACTAATACTCAACATATTCCTCCATACTTGAAATCTGATCAAAATTTCAGTTTAAGGTCTTCCCATAGACAACCAGTGTAGTATTGATCAATGCTGCAATAAATATGTAATCAGTCAAACTGCATCCTATCAGCGGTGGACGACGCTGACTGGACCAGGTCTGATTTTCAAAATAAGGGTCAATATCAGCCCCATATATCGGTCTAACCCTAGTTCACACTGTTTGGCTGTTACTTTGTGGCAAAAAAAACCGAGTCAAAAATAGTTTATAAACTCTTGGAAGGGTTTCGGCATTCTCCAGTGAATTGGTTTTAGCTGAAATCAATTCTGGTGCTGCAGTTTGGCCGTGACGAGGGAGTGCCAGTGAGTGAAACGTGGACATGAAACAAACTATACAAAACACATTTGTATCGTGTGTTAAAAAAAAAAAAATGGTACTTTGCCTCTATAAATAATGGGCTCATTTTTACAAAACTGTTGGCCAAGGGTGAAGTGATATGAATGGAAGGATGGATGGGTGGAGGAGAGGAGGATGTGGAGGTACCACAAAGCCATCACAATATTTGGCATGAGCAAAATATATTCACAACCACAACAATCATGAAGAAGAAGTCCGGTTATTTTCACGGAGGAAGCCGGAGCAAATCCGGTAACCATTGCTGCTGCATGCGTCGTCAGTGTAAAAAATCAAAAATGTCGCCCTACTTCTCTTTTCCTGTCTGATCCCGTCATTTAATAGTCCCTTGCTATTGGCCAGAGGGTGTCTGCTATCTTTAGCTTTCCATAGGCTAACATGTCAGTCCGCTCAGCTCTGTCCATTGGCCAACGCGCCTGTCCATCATTGTGCTTGTTCTTGGTTTGTCGGTAGCCCGGTTGCGCACTGGGCGCGCTCGTTTCAGGGCTCCGGGTTGGGCGTTGAGTTACAGTGATGCTCTCTGACTTGGTTTATTCCAAGTGTATCATTATTTTAACGTGTCAAACATTTTTTTTATTACCAAACCATCCACAGGACTGTATGGAGGAATACTTTGGACTAAATTAAATAAATAAATACATCTAAAAATAATATATTGTGTCATGTGACAATAAATAAAGAATAATAAAATGAAATGTGAGCATAAATAATTAATTGTGTATGTATGTATTTATTTATCTAATTATTTAATCGTTTACTTATTTAACACTACGTGCCACTTACTGTCACTTTCACCCATCAAACTCGGGAGGGCGGGTCTCTCAGAAATACTCAACCAATCACTAAGCCCCCTGTGATAAATGAATACATTTTGTGCCACATTTAATTATTTACATTTATTTATTGTCACATTACACGACATATTTAATTATTTATATATGTATTTATTTATTTATTTATTATTTAATATTCCTCCATACAACTGTAGGTTAACATGTTATTGGTAATAATTTATCATTTTTAGAGGTTTTGTATTCATGTGCTCCGTTATGGCCGTTAACTGAGCGCGCCCGCCGTGCCACACCCCAACCGTGTCTCTACCGCCATGACTGTTTCAATATGGCCTCCAGACGGCTTCGGCGGTGGCCATGTTCGTCGGGGAGCTGCTGTGGCTCGACTCCACCTCCACGCCCACCCCTTCGTTCTGATTGGGCAGGGAGGGGTGTAGGAGGGAGGAGCCCGTCGAGGCGTTGGTGCACGGCGGCAGGATCCTCGGCGGGGAGCGCGAGTCGCCGCCGCCTCCTCCCCCCCCGCCCGCCATCATGGAGAACTGGTACGACCCGGCGGCGGCGGAGTAGTACAGGTGGTAGGGGGAGGAGGTGGACTGGAAGGGCCCGCTCTGAGCCTGGTGGGGGGCGTTGGCCGGGTAGGGCGGGGGCAGGTAGGTGTGGTAGCGCCCGGCCGGGGTGCTCGCCATGGCCGTCGCCATGGTGATGCCGAGGGCACCGTTGGAGACGGGGTTGTGGGAGGGGGCGTAGGTGAAGGCGGCCGCTGTCGGGTTGTAGTGGACGCGCGGGTCGGAGAAGCGGGAGTCAGGAAGGGAGGGCAGGGAGGTGAAAGGTCGCTCCAAGGTCATCCTGGGGTCACCGAAGGCTGTGAGGTCAGGACCTGAGAGAGAGGGAGGGTAAAGGGTTATAAATCTATCTATATCTATCTATCTATCTATCTAACAGAGGAATAAACTGTGTGTGTGTGTGTGTGTGTGTGTGTGTGTGTGTGTGTGTGTGTTACCTGTGAGTCGCGAGGACAGCTCGCTGAGCGAAGATCGACCAGGCGAAAGGGGATTGGTGGTGTGGACTGAGGGCGTGGCTATCTGGCCAAGGTAGGGATACGATTGGTCGTAGGACCAGGGGGGAGACGACTGCATCTGCCTGGACTCTGGGAGAGAGAGAGGGAGAGAGAGAGGGAGAGAGCGAGAGAGATTCATGATTGAGTCCAACAAAAATCTTAAACTTTTTCAACCTGGGACCTTCATTTATTAGTTCTTGTCTCATTCACCCTCCCATCTGCACCTCTTGTTTCTGTCCTTGTAAAAAGATCATTTCAGATATTTGCTTTGGAGGTTTTAATTGTGATGAGCGGCGAATACAGCAATGACTTCCTGTCCTAAGACGGACAGACAGACAGACGGAGGGAGGGAGGGAGGGATGAACAAACAAATGAATGAAAAACAAATGAATAAATTTGGCTGGCCAAGGCAAAAAAATGTCTGAGCCGGACTGAGCCACCGGACCCATTTTGGCTCCTGGCCCTCTGCCAATGAAATATCATAGATCTCCACTTCAAAATAAAAGTCTCCTCATGGCAAAACAGGTGTGCGTGAAGTGTTTTAATACTTTTAATTAACTCTGTCGCGTTGTTTAACTAAACACTGAGTTATTGAATTGATTGATTGATTGGTTGATTGATTGATTGTGGGTATGGAGAGGTAAAGGAATGAAAGAGGAAAAATAACAAACGAATAATGGCGAAAGACAGAAGCTGTGAATGGTGAAAGGAATAGAAGAAAGAGAAAGGGACGGAGGAGAGGAAGCAATTAACTTAGTGTGGGGGCAGACGGATGAAGGGGAGGGCTGTGTGTGTGTGTGTGTGTGTGTGTGTGTGTGAGCTCTCTCATTCAATCCAGTTGCCCTCCCCGTAGTCTAATAAATGCAATTGATCACCCACACCTGCATACAAGAGCACATATATATATGTATGTGTGTGTGTGTGTGTGTGTGTGTGTATGTGTGCGTGTGTATGCGTGTGTATGCGTGTGTGTATGTGCAGACAGAGGAGGAAGCAAATTGTCCACAGCAGCCAAGACGTCAATGAAGGCTTTTCAAGTCCAGCCAGCAGCTCTCCCAAGCATTGACGTATGTGTGTGTGTGTGTGTGTGTGTGTGTGTGTGTGTGTGGTTCCTCGCAGCGGTGAAGCCTAGGTCCCGTGCCAAGCCCCCTTCCTTTCCTGGCTTCTTTCCCCAGGCAGAGAGCGCTAATGTGGGGGCAGGAGTCATACATGGCTGCATGTCTGGCAATAGAACTAGAATGGATAGAAACACTCCTCCCCGGCGTTTGTGGTGAAGCGTGTCAACAGGAACAGCTTAGACTGATATATCGTCCTTTTATTAAAGCTCAGATCTGGTCCAATTAGCGTCTGCCACCTCCGATATGACGGATGTGATGCAGTTTGTTCGATTACATATTTATTGTGGAATTGATCAGCTCTACCCTGGTTGTCTACGGGAAGACCTGGACCTGATGAGACACAGATTCCACACAAGTAATCATGGATATGTTTATTGTTGGGTTTGGAAAGTGGAAAGTTTTAGTGTCCTGTGATGGACTTTTTTGGAAAATTACACAAAATATTGGCAGCTTCGAGCCATAAATATCAGCACCCAAACCAGCGCAACCCTACACCCGGAAGAAGGAGGGTTCTTCAAGGGTTCTTTGGTTTAGGTAGTGCTGCTATATTTAACATAGTCGAGGTCGTGCTACATTGTGGTTACTGGCGCCGATTGTGCTGCGGCTCTTCGCCAAACGAAAAAATAGTTCCCCTGTTGCTAAGCGATACACATCCTTGCTTGCTTTATTCTTCATTCGTCAAGGTTACTGGTCGACCTATAAGTTCATACACTTTGGTTATAAGTGCTCGTCCAATCGCAACATGTGGTTGGACACAAACATATAAAGAGCTGTAACGTTTGGTAGAACTTTCAGAATAAAATACAGGTAAATTACTGCTAATATGGCACATTTCATACGTTCTAAAATGGTTCTTTACAGCACCAAAAAGTTCTGCTATGGTGCAACGATATCGAACCCTTTTTATTAAGAAGAGCGCAGTGCTAATTTTGTGCAAGCAAGCGCTTTACACCTTAGAAATAGAAGCGATAGAGAGGATCCTTGCTTTTGGTGCTGTTTGAATGACAAGCTCCCCTTCTATCTGTACTAATACTGAGCATCAATGGATGTTTACAAGCATCGCAGAATTACAGTTGCACATTGTGTACATATGCACTTCTGTACAGCAACTTTTGCACATATATAAGCTGTAAATTCACATATTTGTTATGTCTTGTATTCTGTCTCGTGTGCATATATCTCAATATTTCGCTCTTATTTCATACTGCTTCTATTTCATTTTTATTATTTGCTCTATTCATATTTATCTATTTATCGATAAAGTTTTAACAGGAAACGCCATTCTATGTATTCTACATCTGTACAAGCTGTATCTGGTTTGGCAACGGAGAGATCGTAGCTTTTTACTGCATTCCCACACACATGCAGGCCGACACACACACACACACACACACACACACACACACACACACACACACACAGCCAAAAAAGCATATTGTTGCACACAAACACAACTTCACATGTATTTGTTGCGAACACTTTATTCACACATCACACAAAAATAAGAGAAGTGAAAGAAAGGAAGAATAAAACAAAACGAGAAATGAAAATTGAGTCGGAGAATGACAGGGAGAGAGAAAGAGAGAGCAAAGAAAAGAAGAAAAGAATGGGGGAAGAGAAAAAGAGAGAGGTCTTGAATGGCTTAATAACGGTTTCCTGTTGCTATTTTTATTTCCAGAAGGATCACAGAAAAACAGAAAGCAGGAAGGACCGAGAAATACTGCTCTCTCTTTCGCTCATTCCCCCAATGTCTGCATTTGTGTTTTCTCTCTCCCTCTCATCCTCCTTTCAAACCTTCATTTCTATAACAGCGGGCTGCTTATATTACAAAGAGGCCTTGCAGTTGCATCACAAATCCCCTGTCATGGACATCTGGCTCCATCATGGAGGTCCATTGGAGAACTGGCTGTGCACAAGTAATGGCTAAATATAAAACAACCAGGCTAGAAGTTTGAAAGTCATTCAGTCATTAATGCTCGCTAAAAGTGAGGTAGATTTGTCTCCAAATGTAGGTTACTGACTCAGTAACCTGTCTTGTCTTTAGCCCTTGTCTCTACTCCAAAACACTCCAGTTGGAGCTGGAGAAGAGTCAGCTCAGTTAACCTGAACACACTGGTAGCTAGCTAACTAGCCAGCAGGCTAATGTAGTTCATGTCAACATGGGACTACTAGCCACCGATAACGCTACCTTCCACTAGATACGTTAGCTAGTGTGCTAATCAGATGTGTTAACAACCAATAACTGAAATCTTTGGGTTGAAACTGCCCTTAGCTGATATTTTGTGTCGATATTCAATATCTTGTTTCCCCCAGAACTTTATTGTTGTCTAGAATAGTAATAGTACATATTCAGGTTAAGGGCTTCCTATAGCCAACCGGTGTAGCAGTGTACCAACAAGCTTTGTCAAAGACATACGTGATCTTTTTGGCAAGTGTTCGTTATACATTTAGCTTTTAAGTCAAGTTTTTCACACAGTTCCACTTCCTGCCAGCTGGCTCTCACTTCCTCCTAACACCATGACTTGCTTCCTCACTCTACGCGCGCATACACACACGCACAAAAAAATAAAACGTCACCACCGTAGAAGGGAGAAGAGGAACAGATACTGTATTTAGTGCCGATAAGAGTATCCACGGCAACCGCAACACATCTACCCGCACGCACACATGCGCGTGCACATACGTGCGCACATAGACCACAATGGATCTCAGCAAAACCACAAGGAGGAACAATGAGGATTGATGAAAGTTTCAGCAAGACAAACACAACTTTGGGAAACACACACACACACACACAAACATACAAACACACACACAATGAATGTGTATTGAATGTATATCTCTTCTGAGAGACTGTAAATGACATCATATTAAGTCTTAACAAAAAACATAGCAAACAGTCAACCAGCAAATCATGAGAGAGCTTGTGACCAGAACAGCGCTGGTTCAAACGCCCAGGCTTCATGGGAAAATGTGGATGGGGCAAAACAATGAGTAATGCTTTCCCCTCATTGGTTGTACGTGTCAGCTTCCAGTGGTCAGGTTATATTTTGCAGAAGATGATTTCCAGCTATGTTCTTCCCCTTCAGGGTGAGCTGCCGCCTATCCCAGCATGCATCGGAAGGCATAGGGATAAGACAGAGAGACAAACCCTCCCATTCACACCGATGGGCAATTTAGAGTCTCCCATCCACCTGACTGTGGGAGGAAACTGAGGAGAACAGGGGAGAACTAAACACAGAAAGCACCGGAAACTGAAACCTGCAATCTTCTGGCTGCTTTGCAACAGCGCTAAGTACTGAGACAAGAGACACGAAAGCCCTTGCTTATTCTCTACTTCATTTTTGTTGGAAGACAAGACAAAAAGAGCAAAAAAAAACAAACATATGTGGCTACATCAATTTTTCTCAGATTTTGCCAAGTCGCATCTGAGCTTGTACCTTTGTTCTCCTATTGATTGCTGAAGACACACTGACTTTATGCAACATGCTACTTGGAAAAAAGGTTGTATTAAAGGTGCGCTAGGAAATGTTAGCATGGTAGCAGCCCAAAGTTGCAGTGGGAGGTAGCTCTTTGCAACTCAAGGACTTCAGTACCCAGAATTCCTGTGAGGTGAAACTGCACATAGCAAATCTACAGCACCTACAGCACTACTTTTACGTAAAAATTTTGCACTAGCGCCGCTTTAATGTCACTGTCGATGAATGTGGCCCTTACCGGCGATCTGAGTGTGCGTCGGGCTGGAGAAAGGGCCGGCGTTGAGCACTGCGGACTGGCGGGCATTGGTGGACGGCTGGTGGTGATGGTGGTGGTGGTGAGGCGGCGTCACCCTCATGGAGCCTCGCCGCAACTGCTCCAACTCCGTTAGTCTCTCGGAGAAAGCGAGGGACCCCGGCTTCACCTCGTCCAGCTTCTGACGATGACCTGGGACGGAGAGATGAGACGAAAACCTTAATGAGGATATTGGGGGTCGCTGCAGCAGAAAATTAATACCAGGATACAGCAAAGAAAAAATATACCAAAAATATATTTAGATAGATTATAAATAGCGATAGAGCAAATGGGGATATTAAACAATTCCAACGTGTCAAGAACGAAAGAATGAAAAGTGTGAAAAAATATGAAATACAGAATTATGAGGGTGTGCAACAGTAGCTGATGTACTGAGACCAGGAAAAATCAATGAAAATATACTGAAAATTAAATATATGCATTGGGAAATGAGAAAAATATGAAGAAATTTGCAATATATCCAAATACATAAGGCTATATTTCTACATAAAGAGACAGAAAGATGGATCTCACTGGAAGAATTAAGCTTTTTTTTCATACCTTTCAATGCCTTTAAATCAATACCGATATCAATCATTAAAGATATCGAAAATCGGCATAAAATATCGTCAATTTCAATCCAGAAATATCAGTATCCACCTTCAAAAACTCCAAAAACAGTGGAACCTGACTGCCCAACAACACCCAATTTAGAGGTGATTTGGGTGCAGGTGACTCTATGCTTGTAATCTGATTACATAATCCAGGGATTACAGAAACAGTTACAACTGTAATGGCGTCCTGACGGAATTAACACACTCTCTGTCTGCTATTCCACTCGGGAATCTGCCGATGGGCGCCACACAGGGGTCTGGCTGCTGTGTGTGTGTGTGTGTGTGTGTGTGTGTGTGTGTGTGTGTGTGTGTGTGTGTGGTGGTCCACCGTGCTCTCCAAGGTTTTGGCTACACTTCAAAGGCCTGAGACCGAGCTCCAGTTACAGTCACTTCCTCCCAAAGGGGGGAAGTGTGCATGTGTGTGTGTGTGTGTGTGTGTGTGTGTATATATACTGTGTGTGTGTGTGTGTGTGTGTGTGTGTGTGTGTGTGTGTGTGTGTGTGTGTGTGGGCGGGTTAGAGACGAGTGATGGTTATTCACAGCTGAGACTAGCTGGCAGGAGTCTTCCTCTCTTTCTGTCACCTCGCTTCTCTTGATTTTTCCCTCCGGTCTCCTTCCTCGCACGATTCACCTCATCCCCATTTCGAGTCACGTGACATGCTTTACTGCTTATTGACAAAACAAAATCTGTCTTTCTTTTCCTCCCTCCGTCATCCACCGGTAGAAATCCCCATGTTTCATCACGCTGGGTGGGAGAGGAACTCAATATCGCATCAGGTTCCTCACCGACTCAATCTCTGAGCTTGTGCTACTGCTGCTGAATTACTTCCATCCCTCTGTACATGCATGTATCCTATTAAATATCAGATATTGGCCAGTAATGTGGTCCACAATTTTAAAGGCCTGGATACTTATTGAAGGTTTAAAGGAATGTGCAATGTGCTTAAATTACTGTCAAAAATTATACCTACGTTTCTTACGACTGGCTTTCAAGTGGTGAGTGAGTCGGGTGGGCCGAAAGGGATTATTTCTGACTATCTCTATTTCTGATTTGGCTTCATTTAGTTGCAGAGAATTCTGCGACTTCCAGCAGTTGATAGCAGCGAGGCAGTTTTTTGAGAATGGCTAGTCATTAGTTTTTATTGGCAGATATAACGGAATGTCGTCAGCATAACGAAAGTGAAAATTTATGGCATGTTTGCGGATGATGTGTCCAACTGGAAGAATATGATTGGAGAATAAGAGGGGGCCCAATACTGAACCCTGCGGGACCCCACATGTAATATCTAACAATGTGTGTGTGTGTGTGTGTGTGTGTGTGTGAGACACTCACGCCGAGGCTCTCTAGGACCATCCACCGTTATTTTGATGGCTCTCTGGTACGTTGCCACCTGAGGAGGGTTGGTGAACACTGTGATGGTCAGAGTAAAACTCTTCCCTAGAGGAGAGGAGGGAGGAGGAGGAGGAGGAGGAGGAGAAGACAAGAGAGAAGAAGAAAGCAGGAGGAAAGGGGAAGCATAAAGGAGGGAGTGAAGAAGGAAGGAGGAGAGGAAAAGAGAAGAGAGGAGAGGAAAAGAGGAGAAAAGGGAAAAAGTATCCATTAGCTTTCAGTTCCTTTTCAAGCAACACACTCTTCTCTCTTTACCATCCTTGTTCTAAGTCTCTCCTCTGTCCTTCCCTCCCTCCTTCTTCTCTCCTCCCTCCTTCTCTCCTCCCTTCCTTCCCCGTTCTCCCCAAATATCCCCTT